>OX578285.1:41923014-42579689 GCA_951217055.1 Gerris lacustris | reverse complement strand
TTTAGTTTTTTATATAACAATAAAAAATCAACTCATTGTGGCACTTCTTTAGATTGTTACTCCCTTTATAAATAAAACAAAGGGCTGTAACAATCTAAAAATGGTGTATGGAATGTTCTTCTTTAGACAGCTACTCCCCTTAAAAACACAGAAGTGTGATATTCCTTTGCCCCAAAGTACATTGGACTATATAACCCTTTGTCGTAATAGTTATTTAGTCAAGTCATTTATATTCTAAAAAGCGTAGGGGAGTAACAATATATATATATATATATATATATATATATATATATATATATATATATATATATATATATATATATATATATATATATATATATATATATATATATATATATATATATAAATCAAAGAGAAACTCATTCCATGGTCTAATGCTGTTTCCCAAACTGTAAGCCGTGAGTACGGCCAGATGTGCCGCGGGATCTAGAAAAAAACGAACTCTAAACTAGTCAGGACAAAATAATGGCTGCCTGTATAAGTACAATAGTTTAAGACGGAATAGTTTTATGTGTCAAAAAATTGTACACTTAAACTAAAAAATTTATTTATTCATGTTTGGCCTTTTGAAGGTACAGGAAAAAGAAAGAAAAAAGAAAAGTATTAAAATAAACAGCGTCTAACGTCTAAGTTAAATAATACATGCCTACTACTAGTAGTATCCAGTATTTACTAACTTTTTAATATGTGTTTCCATAAAAATCATGAACTGTTTATTATGGTAAAAGTGATTTCCAGACATGACATTTTCAAAAAAAAACAAAAAAAAACCCTGCCACTGACAGTAACAGGGTATCCCTTTAATTCGACTTACGTAATGCAGGTTAAAGAGATGCCAACTTCAGGAATTTGTGAAGATTGAAGAAAAAACTAAAAAAAATATTTAGATGTTGAAAAGAATTGAGGAGCTTCAAACACTAAGACGACCTCAGACGATTCGTTTAAAACTGAAAGGAAACAATCGGTCCGAGACAACTCAGACAAACTTTCTCATATGAGTGCATGGGCGTCCTTACCTATGGGCAGGGGGGTCCATGCCCCCCCCCCCTAGCTCCCAGGAAATGAGAAAAAATTTTGCTTTCAAGAAGAAGATTTACGTCAGTGGCGTATCCAGGGGGGTGGCACAGAGGGCACGTGCCCCCCCCCCCCCCCCAGACCAGACCCAATAGAGTAAAAAAAAAAACATCGCCGTATTTTTTTTTTTTTTTTTTTTTTAATACATATTTTTTACATTCAGCTCATAATGCCTTACAGTAAGATATTGTACTGCAGTAAGCATCAGCATAACATTTTCTAACGCATACGTTCTACAACAGTTGATACTTGGGCGTGGAGTGATTTTTTTGTTTTTAGTTGTTCATTTTTTTTTTGGGGGGGGGGGGGGAGCAGCTGCTTTGTTGAATAAGTTCTTCCCTTTTCTTGTAACCACTACGAATACCCCCCGCCCCCAATCTATACTGATTTAGTGTGCCCCCCCAGACCTAGCCGCTGGATACGCCACTGATTTACGTATCGGTATAAAACTAAAATTTTTTGATAATGTAGGTTGGTTTGTATTAGTATCGCTCAGAACATCTGCTTTAAATATTTTTTTTTTAAAGGAATCGTAGTGTTGTTCGGACCATTTAGGGTAGTGTGATCCTAAGTTTGCAGCTTCGAAAAACGTGTGATAGCTGCGTAATACGTGAAAAACTGAAGAAAATTTGGACTTTTTTAAGTTGTTGCCATATAACTCGTAAACTATGTGTTTTTTTATATTAGTCGTTACTACTATTTTTAAAGTACTGTAAATTTGCAGCTGCATAAGCCCAACTGCAGCTCTGCACATCTAATAGTTTCCGAGATATGACACTTAAAAATTGACTATTTTTTCCAAAAAAATGAAAATTTTTATTATTACCTTTTGCCTACAAGAAAAGTCATAAGAAATGAAGTCTTAGTAAATTTAATTGGCTTTTATCCAAGCACAAAATGAAGCCTGTAGAAATAATAGTTCTGTTGCTATCGTAAAAGAAACAAAAAATGTATTTTTTAAGAAATGAACATTAATCACATATAATAACAAGTTTTGGACATTCGACAAAAGAATAATTAATATAAAAATTCCATTTTTCAAAACTAGTCTTATTTTCAACCTTTTTTTTTTTGGTTTCTGTATTCTTCACCTTAGTTGTATCTATGTGCAAAATTTGGGGAAGATTGAATGACAGTAAGTGGTTCAAAATTGGGGTAATAGGTGTGCGATGAAACTTAAAAAGCAAATAAATTTGACGCCATTTCGTTTTTATTTTTTGTTTTTTTTGGTTTCTGTATTCTTCACCTTAGTTGTATCTATGTGCAAAATTTGGGGAAGATTGAATGACAGTAAGTGGTTAAAAATTGGGGTAATAGGTGTGCGATGAAACTTAAAAAGCAAATAAATTTGACGCCATTTTGTTTTTATTTTTTGTTTTTTTTGGTTTCTGTATTCTTCACCTAATTTATATCTATGTGCAAAATTTGGGGAAGATTGAATGACGGTAAGTGGTTCAAAATTGGGGTAATAGGTGTGCGATGAAACTTAAAAAGCAAATAAATTTGACGCCATTTTGTTTTTATTTTTTGTTTTTTTGGTTTCTGTATTCTTCACCTTAGTTGTATCTATGTGCAAAATTTGGGGAAGATTGAATGACAGTAAGTGGTTCAAAATTGGGGTAATAGGTGTGCGATGAAACTTAAAAAGCAAATAAATTTGACGCCATTTTGTTTTTATTTTTTGTTTTGTTGGTTTCTATTTTCTTCACCTTAGTTGTATCTATGTGCAAAATTTGGGGAAGATTGAATCACGGGAAGGGGTTCAAAATGGGGGAAACGGAAATGTGCGATGAAACTTACAAAGCAAAGTAATATATGACCAGTAAAAATGCATAGAATCATGTTTAAAGGCGGAAAAGTGAAATTACATGTATGTAAATTTCTTATTAAAAATGTTCTTCATAAATTGAAACCCCCTTCTCTTCGTTTAGCAATACTCATGGGGGGGCACTTTGAATTTGAAATACTCTGTCAATTCCGTGTTAGACTGCTAAGAAATGCACAACTTTTAGAAGATGGTGAGTGAATCCACGTCAAACGGTTTGCTTTGCATTGCAATAGAGCCTGTGATTGACCTTCACATGACCATAACTTGTTATTAAAAGTGGTTTAGGCTCATTTCTTAAAAAATATAATTTTCCCGGTTTTTTTACGATTGCAACAGAACTATTTTGTCTATACGAACTTCGTTTTGTGCTTCTGTAAAAGCCAATTAAAATTACTACAACTTCATGTCCCATAATTTTTCTCGTAGTTAGCGGTGATATGCCGATATTCGACCCGAAACGAGAGAAAACTTCAAGTTTTCATTTTTCTTTTTAAAAAACTGACAGTTTTTGACCATATTTCAGAAAGTATTATATATGTGCAGAGCTGCAGTTGGGCTTATGCTGCCTTCAATACCTTTCATTATTTGATACCTCACTAAAAATTTTCAAAAAATATTTTTTTCCCCCTGACAGGAATTTGGCGCCTTTTGGATTCCCAGTTAATTAAATCAAATTGCTATTTATTTCCACTCTGGCCCAGCAGACCGCACATTTTGCATTTTTTAAAAAATATTTTTAGTAACAGCAGAAATATAGTTTAAGGGGGGGGGGACGCAAAATTTTAATGTTTTTTGACAAAATGGCGTGGAAAATTAAACACTATCCACAAGTGTTATATATTTTTGTAATCTACTCTTCAATACCTTTCATTTGATACCCCACGAAAAAATTTTTCGCGTGAATATCCGGTATTTTGAATTTTAACAGCTGATAATTTTGAGTTCGCTATATTTTTCCTGTGTGCGCGTCAAAACGATCGTTAACACTGGAAAGTTTCATGTTTCTATCTCTTTTGATTCAAAAGTTATTGGAACAGTATTGAGTGACAGACACAGGAACGAAACTATATAAGGGTTTCTTTTTTTGGTTTTACCAACGAAACCTAAAAAAGAAATGAAAAAGAGAAATAAAAACAAAAATGTAGTTAACGTCTTTTACACCGATATAAATTAGATTAAAATAGTCAATTCGTCCTAAACAAATCGTTTTCTTTCAACATTTGACACTTTTTAATTTTTTATAATAACTTTATTGATAATACTATTTCATGCAAACTATTATAGCTGTACCCGTTCTTGCTCAGTAGTAAAGAACCAAACTCCACTTGACTAAATTTTAAAAATTCAAAGGAAAATTTAAGAATTTTACTTAAATATTTTGACCTATCACACTGAACTGGAAGTTCGATTTTTAGGAGATAAAACACGTTTTTCATAGACTAAAATCTCCCAAATTTAAAACTCAGAAAACAAGGGAGGCAAAGAATACCGGTACTTCTTTAGATTGTTACTCCTCTCTGTTGTTTTAGAATGTAGATGACTTTGACTAAATAACTATTAAGAAAAGGGATATTTATGTTTAGTCCAATGTACTTTGGGACGAAGGAATATCACACATCTGTTTTGATAAGGGGAGTAACAGTCAAAAGATGAACATTCCATACACCTTCTTTAGATTGTTACTCCCCATTGTTTTTATATAAGGGGAGTAACAATCTAAAGAAGTGCCAGAATACCTAGCCCCCCCCCCCCCCCCCCCTCTACCCGGTGGCGGTTTCCCCCCACCCCTCGGTGGCGGTGCCCCCCCCCCCTACAAAAATTCATAAGGCCGCCCATGTATGGGTGATTCCAATTTAAAGTGCAATTTTCATGTCATATAATTGACAGGATTTTTCTTCATGGTAACTCAGTTAAGCTTACAGAACTTCAACCAAGCAAAAAAATAATGCGCCGCTTAATTTTAATCGCTACAAACATTTTCAAAAGGCGATTTCGTAACAACCGTGGCTGTCTTTAAGTCAGCTGTTCTTATTCATTTCACTCTAGCACATACATTAATAATTTTATTCAAAAACTTATTGGATAATTTTGAAGTAGGATCCTACCAGGATTAAAATATGAGTTAGTTATTAAAAATAATAAATTATTACTAAACGGAACTTCAAGTTAAAGTTTGTCCTTTAAAAAAATGTAATTACCGTGGCATTATATAAATGTGACCCTACTCTGGTTGTGGCAGGGAGATTTTAAGTGACGAGAGATTTTTGCAATGCGGCAACACTGGTTTTCTAGCTACAGTTGATAGGGGATGAGCTGAACCCTTCAGTTGGAAGCTAGAGCTAATTTCGATTGTTCTTCCAGTTACGTACCCTTTTAAACGTAATTACCGTGCATGTTATTAAAGTCTATTTTCAAAAACTTTTTAGGTTAAGTTATAGTTCATTGTTTAGGCTTTTAAGAGAGATATTTAATGGTGTATTAAAATTGGATTTTTATTTTAAACGACTGACCAAAATATTTCCTTAAAGTGTGAAATGTAACAACCGTGCACGAAAATGTGTAATTCACGTGGCTTAGTTACCATGTTTTAAAAAAACTTAATTCCGGCCTAAAAATTTAAAAAATGATTTCCTATCTGTCCCGCATGCTGCAATATATCTGAAATTAGTCCGAGAACATTCTATAATTTTTCCTGAATTTTTTTAAAAAGTAAAAAGTCCAATTTTAGATTCCAAAATAGCACTTTAAATTAGATTCACCCATATACGAGTTCATAATTACTTAGCTAATGTTTTCCATTTATTAGTTTTCCTAGGTAAATTTAATTGTTATGGGACATTTTATCAAAATTTATCATAAAAATAACTTAAATCGAACCCCTCCATCCGCGTTTAAAGCTATATTCTCAGGAACTAGATTTTTTCAGAGAAAACGGCGTTAGATTTGTATTTAAATCGACTACAATTTAGAAATTTTTAATTAAAATCGTCGGAACCGTTTCTGAGAAGTAATTGTTGTTCACTTTTTTTGAGAGTTTTTGGGAGGTAGCGCCCCCCAAATTTGGAGCTAAAATTATTTTCTCGATTTCGCCTCAGGGTATGATTTCTCTAAACATGTATGCCAAATTTTGTAAAAAATCGGCCAAGTAGTTTAGGCTCTAGGCATCTGCACAGACAGAAGACTGACATTTTTATTTAAAAAAAAAACAACACTTTTTTGGACCCAGGAGACCTCAAAATGTGTAAAACCTTCAAAATCGAATTTTCGCGCCATCACAATACATACTTTCTCTATATAAGAGAAAGTAAAAACGGGTCTGTCCGGATTTCTAAATCGTTTTTGGTGAAAAACTATTCATATTTTCTGAAGCAGATGTTCTGTTGACGGGGTGCGTTCTGTCACGCAAAAAAAGACATGAAAAACGTGACGCTTTGATTGTTTTTTCTCTCTCATATAAAGAGAAAGTATTGAAATGGCGCGTAACTTCGATTAGGAGATTTTGATGGATTTACAAGTGTTGAGGTCCCCGGAGTCCAAAAAAGTGGTTTTTAAAAAATGTCTGTCTGTCGTCTGTGCTGACGCCTGGAGCCTAAACTACTGGGCCGATTTTGACGAAATTTGGCATACATGTTCAGAAAAATCACATTCCGAGGCGAAATCGATAAATTAATTTTACCTCCAAATTTGGGGCCGCTACCCCCCAAGAACTCTGAAAAAACGTGAAAACGGTTCCGACGATTTTGATTAAAAGTTCTAAAACGTAGTCCATTTAAAAACAAATCTAACGATATAAGCTGTTTTCCGGAAAAATCTAGTTCCTGAGAAAATAGCTTAAAACTCGGACGGAGAGAACACGGGTTCGATTCCCCGCCCAGGAGAAGTTGTTTTTATGATAAATTTTGATGAAATGTTCAATAATAATTAAATGTACATACGCAAACTAATAAATAGAAAACACTGGGATCAGTAATTTGAACTCGTATATGAAAAAGTTTGTCTGAGTTGTCTCGGACCGATTTTTTTAAATATACATAATACTAGAAAGTTACGGGCTAACAGGAGGTTACTCGGTTTTCACTTTATTTCGCCAATAAGAGCGGTGAAGTAAATTTTTAAAATATAGTACCAGGAAGTTGGGGGCTAACAAGAGGTAGCTCTTTTTTTGCCACTTCTTCAGTTTGAAACCCCTAATGGGTTAGAGTGAATTAACTTATTTAACATCTTCTATTGACCTCCAATCTATAGAGCTTAAGCAAGCTGTTAAGGTCTAAAGTTGCAGTTAACAGGAAAGAAACTCCTTCTAGTAGGCTTCGTAGTAGTTAGAAGGCTTTCGGATGTAGTGCTGTAGGTCTTCTTTCTACACTATAGTTTTGGGTGACCCATGGTGTCGGTCTTATATACATATGAAAACATTTTGATCTAAATAATGTGTGAACAGGGAGCTGTAGACAATTCCAAAGGAATTTATTTTTTCATTTCCATATCTACATCTAAGTATCTATTTCATTTGTTTTCTCTTTGGTAATAAACAGGCCAAGTGTGTGCTAGTCAGCACTCAGCGAGGGTCCGTAGGCAACCCTGTATAGTTTGTAGTACCCTATTGATGGTGTTTTTTAAAATGCTAAAAAGCTTACTATGGGTCTGATATTCTCAAAACACATAAACAAACTTCTGATAAAGTATTTTTTTGCCACTGAACCGGACTGCAACTATAACTATATAAATAGGTACATCGAAAAGAATATAGTTATAAAAAAAACGTATTTTGTCAATAAAAAAATAAAAAAATATTTTTTTCAAAGTTTCCAAAAAGTGGTATCTTTACTTTTGGTCAAAGAATGTTCAGAAATTTTTTCAGATTTTTTGCACTTCACATAAGCGAGATAGAGGGGGGGGGGGGAGGGGGCACGTTTCAAACCCACTTCAAACTTGCCTACGCTCGCGCTCGCCCTATCAAAGTTAAAACCAAAGAATTATATATTTTTGTAATCAGCTCGTAAATTCAAACTGGTTTATTGTTTATTTAACAAAGCAGCTTTCAGCCTTCATAAGGCCATCATCAGTGCCGATTGAGAAAGAAAAGAGTTACATGGAAAAATTAGAAAATGATTTATTGAGAGGTGAGCCAATACCATGTCGGAGATCGACATGAGACTAGCTCGAGTTAGTCTCATGTCGCTTTGTTAAATAAACCAGTTTGAATTTACGTGGAGAGACGATTTTTGTTATTCCGATACCAATGAAGTTTCGAAAAGGGGGAGATCCTCTAGAGACAGAATACTGGTCGCCTCTAGATATGTTTTAATCTCCACGAGTGTTATTGTTTGCCTTTTTTCTTTCATTGTATTTCTTGACACATTACATTTATTACGTTCCACCTTTTCTACTTAAGCTCCGGTGTCGTTGTCGTATTTATTTAATATAGTTTAT
The DNA here is from genome assembly GCA_951217055.1 of Gerris lacustris. Classification (NCBI taxonomy): domain Eukaryota; kingdom Metazoa; phylum Arthropoda; class Insecta; order Hemiptera; family Gerridae; genus Gerris; species Gerris lacustris. The sequence continues at coordinate 42,571,336 of OX578285.1, read as the reverse complement.
GTTAGAAGCAAGACAAACATCTACAAACACAAAGAAAGCCCAAGTACCTTGGTTAGTAAGAGGGGGTTTATTAACAATTATAATAATAAAGATAACATACCTATACAGTAATGTGTTAAACTCCGGAGCGTAAACATCTCTTTATATCTCCGAGTGACTAACCTTTGTTCGCGACTTCCTAATACCTATTATTTACTACGTTCACACATCGTTTTGGAAACGGTTTTGAAAACGATCCGCTAGTTCAAAACGCTGTACGAACGGGGATCGACGGATCGTATCGGTTTAGATCCGATCCACCAAAAATACGTGATCGGAACGGGGGATCGAATTCAAAACGCTCGTGTGAACAGGTCGTGGAGGGGATCGAGGTTTCAGGTTATTTTACTCTTTTCCACTTTTTAAGTTCTTTGTTTTCGTGAGCTTCCGTTTCTTTTTTTTTAACTGAAAAAACGTTTTAAACAAAAGTTAAAACTATAAAGAACCTGTAAAAACTTTTAATAACTTGTAAATAAAATGTAAAAATTCGCGGACATATTGGGTAACAAGAAAGAAGGTTTTACTCGTGACGTCACCGTTACGAGATTTCGAAAACAAATATTTCGATCACCTGTATTTTTTGCTGTAAGAACGCGTATCGTTTTGAAACCGAATTGGATCCGAAACGCTTTCAAAACGATGTGTGAACGTAGTAATTGTATCTTTTCTACAGGTGTTAATTTTTTGGACTAAATTATTATTTAAATTAAAATATGGAGGATCCAGGTGAACCCCCGGATAGGGGGGAGACTCAATTAAATAATTATAATAAGAACAATGTGAACGATAGTAAGAATAAAAAAAGTTCTAAGTCAAATACTGCTAATATTAATAGCCAGATTTTGCCGATGGACGTAAGTACTAATCCAATTTCTTCTTTACCTTCAGATGCCAAAAAAGACTCTACAAAAATACCCGTAAATAACGATAAATTCTTGCCCCATGATTTACCACCTTATTATTTATTTATCGAAAGCGACAATAAAGATAAAAACGGCATTAGTAGAATGCATCCTATGGCTTTAGGAAAATTGCTACATTCAAACCATGGAGACATAGGGAATGATATTATACAAATTGACAAGGCCGGCCGCAACAGAATAAAAGTTACATTTAAAAGTATCCAGGCGGCTAATATAGTTTTAAATTCCCAAATATTAAAGGAAAATAGTTTTAGAGCCTATATTCCTAGATTTTTATTGTATAGAACAGGCATAATCCGTAATGTTGATACTGGTATTTCGGAAAGTGAAATGAGTGCATGCCTTTCCTCCTTTTTTGGCAATAGATATGCGTTAACCTACTTAAAACGACTACAGCGTAGAGTAGTTGATGATAAGAGAGATTCTTCTTTTAGACCTACTGGGTCAGTGAAATTCACTGTCCGAGGTCAGCAACTCCCACCATATGTAGTATTGTTCAGTGTGAGATGTCCCGTAGAAATTTTTGTGCAGAGGGAAGTGCAGTGCAGAACGTGTTTACGTTTTGGTCACTTTCAAGATCAGTGTAAAGGAGAAAAACGATGTGCTAAATGTGGCGATAAACATGATTTATCCGAATGTACCGTAGCCGTTAAAAAATGCGTGCATTGTTTAAAAGACCACCTTGCGACGGAAGTATCCAAATGCGACGAATTTTCGAATCAGAAAAATATTGAAGTATAGGAATTTAATGACAGTGCATAATATATCATATCAAGAAGCGATTAAGCGCTCCCAAACTTCTTATTCCGCTGTTTCTACGTGTCCAAATGCTAATGATAGAACTTCTTTCCCATCATTATCAACTAGGACCCCTAAGGACTATGTTTCTGAGCAGACTAATAATTATTCTTCCCCAATAACAAGCAGACGATTTACTGTCACTCGACAGGCAAAGCGACCCCGGTCCCAGATCTACCCGGAAACACCTCCTGATCACTCTCACCTATTATTTACTTCTGATATGATGCCAGTTAATAAACCAGGAGGTTTAATTTTATCCAACAAGTCTGACGATACTTTAAATATCCCCACAAATTTAAACACAGCAAGACCTAGCACATCCATTTCAACATTAATTGAAACAGTTTTTTCAGTGGTCAATCAAATAATTCAAGAAAAGTCTTTAAATCATTCAGAATCAGAGTTAAAATCAATAATATCGGAGAGAATAAAAAGTATGGCATTATGAATACATCTAAAGGACTTAATATAATGCAGTGGAATGCCAGAACAGCTGTTGCAAATAAAGGAAGCTTAGAACATTTCTTGCTCTCTAATAATATCGATATCGCTTTGCTCTCGGAAACATAGTTTAATTCCGCTCAACTGGTAACCTTTTCCGGTTACAATGTAGTTCGCCAAGACCGCCCTGACGGTCGTGCCGGTGTAGCCATATTGATTAAAAATAAGTATAGGTGTTTCACTATTTCCGAATTACCGAGAATAGAGGATGTCTGTAGTGTCGGTGTAGAAGTCCTGATCGAAGGGTTAGAAAAACTCAGTATAATTTCTGTATACAGTGTACCTGAAAACTATGTCTCTAAGGAATCTTGGAATTCGTTATTTGAGTCTGTGGATCGGCCTTGCTTGATTGGCGGTGATTTTAATAGTCATCACACGGCGTGGGGTTGTGATTTTCGTTATGGCACGGAATTATTAGCTGGTTGCGATTTGGCTGATTTGGTTTTTCTCAACGATGGCTCCCCCACCCTGGTCAAGGAACTCAGTTCAAAGTTATCTTGGTCACTGTGGTCAGACACACTAGGTTCTAATCATTACCCTCTTATTATCACATCTGTTTTTAGCATCGGAAAAATATATCGCCAAGAAAGGTGGAAAATAAATAAAGCGGACTGGGAGTTATTTAGTAGCCATATGACAGTCCGAAGTTCTCTTGTAAAGGATAGCTTATCATACGATTATAATTGTTTAATAAAAAATGTTAATGATTCGTGTGAAATGGCAATTCCCAGGGGAAAACCGAGTGTCTTCGTAAGTAACACAAAATTTTGGTGGTCGGATGAGTGTGAGGACCTTAAAAGCCGACGACATCAAGCCATTCTGGCTTACAAAAGAAACCCCTCGTATGAAAATTATGTTCAGTATAAAAAGTGCGACGCAACAGCAAAAAGAATAATTAAGCAAACCAAACGTAATTCCTGGCGTAAATATTGCTCCACATTAAATAGGCAGACTCCAGTTTCAAATATATGGAAAACTTTCAGAAAAATTAAGAATAGATTGGTCGTCAACGGTAATCAAAATCAGTTGGACAACATGGGCATGTACGAGGTTCTAAGAAAATTAACCCCTGATTCTGTAGCTCAATGTAATCCCTATTCAAATCCAGTTGGTAGAATTATTAGTAATAAAGATTCGTGGCTTATAAAACCTTTTGAAATGGAGGAACTTATTCTAGCTCTGAAAAACAATAACAATACTGCCCCCGGTTTAGATGGTATTCATTATTCAATGCTTTATAATTTGCCTATTCCTTCTAAACGTAATCTTTTGGCCATTTTTAATCAGTTTTTTAGTGGATCTGCAACATTTCCATTATCAGGATCGAATCATACCTATTCTAAAACCTAATAAAGATCCGAAAAACCCAGATTCATACCGCCCTATTGCCCTGACTTCTTGTGTTAAAAAAACCTACGAAAGGCTGATTAAGTTAAGACTGGAGTGGTGGTTGGAGTCTAGCGGAGCGCTGTCTAGGACCCAGCATGGGTTTAGAAAGTTTCATTCAGTTCAGCAGGCACAGTCTATTCTTATTTCGGACATCTATAATGCCTATGCTGAAAAGAAATGTCTGGTTGCTTTGTTTGTCGATATCGAGGGTGCCTATGACAACGTTAATTTAAGCATTCTGTATTCTAGTCTGGTGACGTTGGGTGTGCCCCAGCCCCACAAACTAATTCAAAATATTATGCATTTAATCACCGGGAGGGAATTGGTTATACAAGCAGACAGAGAAACGATCGGTCCTAGAACATCTTCGGTGGGCCTACCTCAAGGTGGGATCCTGTCGCCACTACTGTACAACGCATACGTGTGGGATTTCGATTCTTTCTTCGGAAATAATATAAACATTTTGAAATTTGCCGACGACAAGTGTATATATAGCGTTGATAACACAGTGGAAGAAGCTTTAGAAGTATTGAGTGAAGGAGCCGTAGCTCTGTTTAATTTGGCAAAGATCAAGGGTTTTAAAATATCAACAAATAAATTCGTAGTATGTCCTTTTACAAGAAAGAATAGGATTCCTCTAGGGGATACCGCATATTTAGGTGGTTCGTTTTTTCCTGTTTCGAATGATGTCAAATTTTTGGGGCTACATTTAAATCCTAAACTTACATGGACAAATCATATTAATAGCCTGAAGGGAAAAGCAATAAAATATTTGAATATATTAAAAGCGGTCTGTCATACACATTGGGATGCAGATCCAAATATCAGTCTTTTGTACTATCGGGCGACAGTAAGATCAGTCCTCGATTTCGGCAGCATATTTTATGGTCAATGTTGTGACAGTAGATTGAGCTCTCTTCAGGTGATCCAAAATTCAGCCTTAAGGATTTGTTTGGGTCTTCTTCCTTCTACTCCTCTTCCAGTTTTATACAACGAGGCCAAGGAGCCTCCTTTATTTGTGCGTAGGCAAATGTTGGCCGACAGGTTTCTTCTACAGAGTTTTTCAAGAAATAATGTGGCCGCATCAAAAATTTCGGAACTGTCCTTCTCCGTTTTTACTTCTTATTGGAATAAAAAGAAATCGCCACCACTAGTTAACAGCTTTACAGACACATCTACTTATCGGCCGGTAATATTTGTAAATAATGAGTCTCCGTACCGTCAAATTTCATATGAGGAATTCATGACGTATATTAATACGTATAAATTTGACGATTATACAAAATATTCTCCTCAACTCAGAAACCAAGTGTTCTGGGACGACGTTCAAAAACGGTGGCCCAGTTATAACTTCATATTTACGGACGGCTCCAAGAGTCAGGAGAATACTGGCTGTGCTTTTCCTCACTACTCTGGTCAACATACCTTCGGACTCAAATTAAATAATTTCTGTTCTAGTTTTTCTGCAGAACTGATAGGAATCTTAGAAGCTTTAAAGTCTATATATTTATTGACAAATACCAGATTTTTAATTTTTACTGATAATCTGAGTGCGCTTGAAACTCTAAGACACAGAACTCCTTTTGTGCTCAATAATTAATTGATCTCAAATATCATAAAACACTTTTACCTTCTAAAAAATAGAGGTAAATTTGTAATATTAGTTTGGTTAAAGGGTCACGCGGGTATCGGTCCTAATGAGGCGGTGGACTTGTTAGCAAAACAAAGTAGTTCGGACGATGAGTTGATGGTTCTGCATGGATCTAGTTATAAAGTCCCAGTGAGGGATATGTACAGACAAATTGATAAGGCAGCAAAGAAAAGATGGGTTCGTTGGTAAGAAACTACAAAGTCAGGAGGGTTTTACAAACTAATCCAACCAGCAGTCAGTGGCGATCCTGGGTTAAAAGTTCAGGGGGGGCTAAAGCCCCATGTTTTGCGGGTTTAGTATACATTTTAATATACCAGGAAGAACTCATTTGTATATGTTATATGTTGTTGCAGTCCTTCCCAGAGGCAATTCTATGCAATTTTTTCGCGAGGCTAAACAATTAAATTCATTCAAGAATGTTATAATTGCCATTGAACTGGGACTGGGAAGTTCTATTGTAAGTAGGTAGAGTTGGAGGCTTATTTAAACAGTCTCCTATGATACTTACCATACCATCACAGAAAAAAGTATTGGTCTTTAAATAATAATCATTTTAACATGAGGATAACAAATGGATTGGTTTAAAAACTGTATAGGTTTTAAAAATGTATAAATTGTCAGAAACAATATAATATTTATAGATAACAAAAATGTTAAAATTAACATGGACGTCGACAGCAGTGCATTAGGTGAAATTTGATTTTAATTCTTTTTCATAAAATAAAGTAAACTACTTTTTTATATTAAAGTATTTTTAAAAGAATTTTAAGTTTTAAATTAAATCAAATTATTATTATTATTAAAAATGGGAAATAGACAGAGAAAAATAGACCCCAGCACCAAGACTCAAACCACGGGCATCTATATTTCCGTTACAGTGCTCTGAGCAAAGAAGAAATTTTAATACAAACTTAAAAATAGTAATTGTAAAATAATAAAAGGTGTATACCTAATCATGGTAGATTAAATAGATCAGGCAATAGCAATTATGCAATATTACTTCACATCTATAATAAACTGTGTCATTTATTCAATAGTTGTGAAAAACATGTTTTCTTAGGGTGGCCATAATATAAAGTTTGGGAAGGTAGTCGAGCTATTGTACCCCCCCGACAAAAGTGGGGGGCCCTAGCAAAAATTTGGATAAAGTTTAAATTTGATAAAGAAAAGCTTTAGATTAAGTTTTCGGACATCATTGGTAAAACTGCAACTGCACTATTTGGCACACCAATTTCGTACTTTTCGATTTACTTAATTTTTTTTAAAATGTTCCTTTTTACAGAATCTCTTTTTTACAGTATCTCCGTACAAAAACGATTCCGGTTCTGCATCTCAATAAAATCAGAATTATATAATATATGTATATTTTTTTATTTTTTTATTTTTTTTTATATACGCAAAGTGCCACGTTTAATGTGGCAATGATAGAAGGTCAAAAAATTCTAACCTTAACCTAAACTAACCATAACCTTTCATAATTTTCCCTAAAATAAATAAAAATTATATAAGTTAAAATATCACGGGGAAGTACTTGCGTCCAAGTACGTTTTAGGGTTTTGTAGATGATAAGCATACCCGTTATATAATTAATTTTTACCGTAATATATTTTTTTTCTCTGACCTCAAGGGTCCCTGGTTCGATCCCGCGGGGGGTCACAATGTTTTTTATCGGTAATAACGACAAGATAAATTCATTTGATACCTACTCGAAACTTTAAAAAAATATAAATTTCTGAGTTTACCAATTTTTGCGACTTGCGCATGCGCATATTTAATTTTTTACCTCTGTATATTTTTCCTGTATTTGGGTCAAAAAGTTGCATCAGCCATCAGTGTTTTAAATTTCAGCACTTTAGCTAAAACGGTTCGAGCCCTATGAACCATAGAGCGACGGACGGACGGATACATCACCCCCGGCATTAGGGTTTAAAGAAGTATCTACAAAACCCTAAAAAATAAGAAATCGTTTTTGTAATGTAAAAACGAACAGTCTGGGGGGAAAAAAAATTAAAAAAATAAAACAGAATTAAATCGGATGTTTAGAAATAGGTGGGGAATATAATGCAAATTTACCCCATACAATAAATTGCATATTCGTAATCATTTTGAAAAGTGGAGGGGGAGGAAACACTAGGTCTTCACACAAAATATTTGTAATAACTGGTAACAGGTTTTGGCTACTTAATAGCCATCTTCAGATTCTAAACTAGTTGTTCACTGTTCACAGCAACATGGATTACCAAAATGACACACAATTGATAAATCGCCTATTAATGACAAAATATGGGTTGATAAGTAAAAACGGTTTAAATATTTCAATTAGATAATTTATTTTAATCAATCCATATTATTGTTGAAGTCATTCTATATTAGACTAGCTACTTTTCTTGATTTATCCTACTTACTTCTTTTCTTTTAAGCAGAAGAATATATCTTTAATACTTTTAGTAATTTGTTAGTAAAAATATAAATAAATATTTTATATTGCGTGTATTATTCATTCAGAAGTTATGTATGTTATGAACGTGTGTTTTGTATTTTGTTGTTATAGCTTCAGTTTGTTATTATTCCCAAGCTTCATATTTGATTTCTTTTTCAACATTAATTTTAGTTAATACTTATGTTATCTTATTAATATAACACATAGTAATTAACTATGTTATATTAATAAAGATAGTATTTTAGCAGTTTCATTTTTCTGCCGCCCGTAGATAAAATATTGTATGCAACAGCAACAAGGCAGCAAAGGAAACATTTCTGCCTCGTTTATTCATAGCCTGTCCTTGCCATCGGCTCGGAAGCTAATCAGTACTTCGGATACTACTTCGGAAAAAAATAATAATAATAAAAAAAAAAAATATATATTTCTTTAAAAAAATTTAAAGGTGTGCTAATTTTCTTTCGGGGGCTAATTTTCTTCCAGGGGGGGCTAATTTTCTCCCAGGGGGGAAAAAATTAATAGATTTCTATTAATAGATTAAGATCTAATCACGGTATTTGTAATTTATATTTGAAAAAAATAAACAAAGCTGAGTCAAGCTTATGCTCTACATGTAATCTAGAAGAAGACCTTGAACACATAATAATGTTTTGTAAAAAATATTCTGGTCAAAGATAGACACTTTTAAATAATGTTTTTAATTCAAAATCTATAGACTTACCATTTAATTATTTATCAATTTTATGTAGTAGATCTCCTCCTTTATATAAGATGTTGTATTCCTTCCTAAATAGTGTAAAAGTTAATATTTAAGAAACATTTGTTATAATGAAATCATGGCTGTATGGCCGATATGTAGCCAATGCCAATACAAAAAAAATAAATAAATAAAAATAACATACCTATAATATTGGCCTGGTGTGAGGTGCGGTGAAGAGTTCGAGTCTGCATTCAGCAAACTGGATCGGGCGTACAGATAGAGGCTGACTCTGGAGACGAATATAATAAGTCTGGGCGGACATACAAGGAAGAACTGAAAATATGTAGTGGCTCTGCAAACTGGATCGGTGTACAAGTTTCCGGGTGGACATACAAAGAAGGGTTTTGACTGAGATAAAAGAAAATAATTTATCCGGGCAGATACATCACTTTCACATACTCACGTCCATTATATGTGACTGGCAAAAAGGATGTGAGCTGCTCTGGCCAGGTTGGCCAATTCAAAATAAATATATAAAATAAACTAAACTAAGATTTGTTAGAAATAAGAAGGTTCTAAACAAAGATTAGCTCACAAAGGGGGACACACTCAGCTGTGCCTCGAAATAAATAAAAATATTTAATATAAAATCAAAAAATATACTTTTGCTTTAACATATATAATAAAATAAAATATAAATAAATAATATATACATATAAATAAATAAAATATACTTTGGCTTTAACATTTCTACATCTAAAAATTTCTAGAAAATTTTGAAAATGACTTTTTAGCTGGGGTTAATACATCTTAAGGAGTATATCTTACCCAAACTGATAACTTTCTAGATGAAGACTGCGAGCAGCAGGCGTTTGGACTAGGCGTTGATCTTATTATCTGTCGATTAGGACTTAGGTTATGTACATAGGTTATGTAAATAATCGTTGAAAGCTCTAAAAAAATAATTATCTTTATACTTGTTTTGAACGATATAATATAAGTATGTATATATTTAAAATATGGTAATAAAAATCATTATTTGTCAAAAAATAAATATTATGAAGATATTTATTTATTTTTAAATTTGTTTTTTTCTTTATAAATACCACTCTCAGCCAAAAGGACAAATGGTTTTCATTCTTGTTATTATGTTATTATTATTAATTATTTTTTCTTTTGTTTACGTTTAATGTAATTTTTAAAACAATATTTTACTAATGGATAATTTAAAAGTAAACCAATCAATTGTAGGCTTTAAAGGGGCCCACACACTTACAGTATACCCCGAGGCCGTTGTCGTATACAATAATTGTTAGGCCAAAATCTCAGACCGCCACACACACACATTACCCGTCAACCGCCTGCTGGCAATAAACGTAAAAAACAGATCTGTGCCTGAATACACTGTGCGGCTTAGGCCTGCAGGGAGATGTCTGAAATTTTTTAACTACTACAGACCATGAACTCGGCTCCAAAACTGCTAGTCCCCGCTATAATGCGGAGAAGATAACGTTGTGCGTGTACCAATTGTGAGTAAATTGTTGTGAACCAGTAAGGGCAAAAATAAGATTTTGGACGAAGAAGTGGCTCCAAGAAAGAGACACTGGTTCACACATGTCTTTGCTGCGTGAATTGAGGCATTCCCATAAAGAAGATTTATTAAACTATTTACGAATGAACGAAGACAAGTTAAACTACATTTTTCGCTTGGTTTTACCCCTTATAAGTAAAACGAACACCAAAATGGGCCAGTCAATAAGTGCAGAAGGAAGGCTGACTGCAAAGCTACGATTTTTCGGATCAGAGCTTCGAAGATTTAAAATTTGCTACAAGAATTTTCCACCTCGTATAAAAAATAATATAATAGTGGTCAGTTCAAAATTTTCATATGCAAAAAAAATTACCTGCCGTACAACGGAAGGAAATATATAAGATAAAGATGAAATTAACGAGAAATGACATTCTAATAAATTTATCATTTTCCTTCTTATAAGTTTTATTTTTAATTATTAAAGTGAAATAAATAGGTAGTCAAATTAATTTTTGAAAATAAAACTGAAGGATGATCAGGAAGAGAAGTTTGTTTAAAATATTATAAAATTCAAGTTATCGATACAAAAAATGTTGTGATAAAAGAAATGTGGAAGTTGGTCCAAGAAATGTTGTATATTATAAAGATAATTCTTATAAAATTCGCTTAGTTTTATTTACTAAAGTAAATTAACAACGGTTGAAAATATTTTGTTGGTACAACTGACATCATGAATAAGATTTTAAAAGTTGGTAAATATTCATCCAAGAAACCAAATTACTGAGGGGAATTGTTTTAATAAAGTTTATAATAATACATTTGAGTATAAGCGTCTTTAGATGTTTTAGAAAACAGTAATTATGAAATAAATAATGTAGGTAGATAGATTTTACAAGAGAGAAGGGGGTAGCGCGGAAGGTTATGTTAGGTTTTGTAGCTCCAAGAAAGGTAGTTGTTCTAGTAGGAGATGGTGTTGAGAGAATAACAACGGCACCGTGAAGTCATTTTTGGTAAACCACCCTGGTGGACAAATACGGTACTAAAGTATTATCAAATTCATACCACATTTTTTGTCCACCAGGATCGCATACCTCGAGAATGACGTCACTGTGCCGTTGTTTTTCTCTCAACGCCGTTTCTTTTGACGCAAGCGCACATTCAATATACAAGAACGACAAGGAAGTTTGCTTCCGTTTTCATTTAACCGGTGAAACTCGGAGTCGGAGGCCGGCTTACGGTTATCTTTAATACTCCTACGTGATTCTTATTTTAAATTCCCTTTTGATATATTTAATATAAAATTTAAGCTTATAGTGTTTTTTTCGAATACGTGTAAAATAAGACGGGTTTTACACCCCCGAATTTTCTATTTCTCCACATTGTTTGAAGTAGTATCGAAAAATATGATTGTCTCACGTAGCTCATTTTTCTTCCTTCTTTCGATGTGTATTTGCATTTTGGAAAACGTAGTAAGTCAAGATCCAACCGCTGTCAAAAAGGGACCGAAAGTTACATCGAAGGTATGTGATATTTACTCTTTTATTTCAATGTATACTTCAGTAGAATATTATTTCTCTTAAGTTGTATCTTGGCGTCAAATTATAACCACTAAATTTTCCCTTTTATTTTACTCTTTCTGCATATTTTATGTTTAAAATACAAACTAATGGTTTACAAATAGTAAGATTCCAACCCATTACTGTTCTATCTCAATGTATTTATTTACTTATGTACGATTTTATTTATTTAACGTAACTAAAACTCTATTATGATTTTCTTGTAAACACAAATTTTCTCTTAGAATTTGTTTGTTATTTTAGGTACTGATTATTGCTTCTTAATATTTTTTTAAAACACTGTTAATTCAAGATTAATGCATTTGCCAAAATCCTCCCTAAGAAAAACTATATATAGATAAATAGTAAGAAAAATACAACACATTTGATTAGTCCTATTGTTTCCTCAATCAGTTTAATTTATCAATCAAATGAGGCTCATTCAATTCATTTAAATGTACTGATTGATTCGTGGCTTTATAAATTATTAGAATTATGAAAAAAAAAAAAAAATATGACGGAATTGATGTGTCTAGTGTCAATATACGTGTCCTTCATCAATTGTTAGGTTCTTATCTTTTGTTTTCTAAATTAATTTTACTGTTGCCACGTCGTTATTCAATAATTTTTTTGGCTCTATATAATTATTGTGTTAAATAGTTTTGATTTATCACCCCTTACACATTATTTGATTATTTTGGTACAACTTGTATTCTTTGAGCTCTTAAATACGAATTGATCAAACATTTCTTTATTTATAAGTTTATATACAATGTTCTGACTATTGTGAATAAATATTTCAGTTATAGTTGATCTGCAGAACAGAGGACGTTTATCAAATTTGATCACTTCTGTTTATATTCCTTTGTATAAAGAACTGTTAGACAAAGAGACATCATCCTTACTGTATTAGAATAACAGTTTATTAGACTAAGATATATTATCACTTAAAACTGTTTTCTGTTCTGTAGATTTATCAACGTGTCCATTATATAGGGTAGGTGTGGGCAATAATCCGCACTTTGTGGTTTAGGGCTAATTTTGAGCATTTGCTTTCTTTTAATAATTTCCAAATGGTCTGTGAATTTTGGCCAACAATCCATCTAACAATCCCCCATCTCTCATTGCTCCAAAAATTTCTCAACCTTTTTGGGGCACCATTTTACCAAAATTATGATTTGCAGACATTTGCTCCATTTCTTGGGACTAACGTCTGCACCACGAACCTTTACCCTATTTCGTATTAATTAATTATTAATTCAAGAAAGTGAAATAATTCATAAAAGAACATGTATATTGAATGATAAAGAAAACGTATTAGGTACAATATAAAGTATAGAATTAAAAAGACTGATCGAGAAACCCTTTGTAATAATTCCTTTCGCTTCATCCAGGGTCTGCTAGGTTAAGGATCTCTCTTTCTCTAGTACACTCTCAATCTCTCTTTCTCTAGTACACTCTGAAAATTAAAACTAGTTATTTTACCATAAGTATCTAAAATAAATTAATCTTTAGATTAAACTTTTTGAATAGGCAAAGGGTCCACATTATGTGTGTGGATCTTTGCCCCATTCAGTGCACGGATCTTTGCCCTATTTTGTCAAATCATAAAAATATTGTAACCTATCGAAGGTAACTACATATGAAGAAAACAAGTTACTATTTCTACACTACTTTAGCACCATTTTGGGTAAAAATTTAATCAAAAATACAGTTTATCAAAAAAGAATTAGATTTTATAAAAGTTAGATTGAAACATAAAAAATTAAACTTACCTCATGTTTTTTGGCAATAGTCCAAACGAAATCAAGATAACCTTACAGGAGCAAAGCCTCAACGTAAGGAATGAGTGTTGCCAGTCCCACTTCAAAAAGTAGTTTCCTTCCCAGTTTTAAAATAGTTTGGAAATTTACTCCATGCGGACCTTTGCCCCCACCTACCCTATTACTTTACTTATTTGTTCCAATTTATTTAATCATAAAAGTAAATTTGTTTTGTTGGTAAAGTAACAATGTTTATTCAAGTTATACATACCACTATTCAACTTTTCCAAACCGGTCAGAAAAAATTGTAAAGCGTAATGTTAAACTAAAATGAACTGATTTTTCTCCCTTCTTTGGGAAGGTTGAGACAAAGACTACATGTGTGGGAACATTTAAAAACCCCAGGTCATATCCTACCCAATACAACCTTAAGTTATTATTGGTTGGAGTATTCAGCCACTTAATTTATCTACTTGATGTGATCATCAGTATGAATCATGTCTCACCTCTCTGATTTGGCATAATCTCTGGTTTGCACTGAGCCACATCCTACCCAATACAACCTTAAGTTATTATTGGTTGGAGTATTCAGCCACTTAATTTATCTACTTCATGTGATCATCAGTATTAATCATGTTTCACCTCTCTGATTTGGCTTAATATCTGGTCTGCGCGGCACTATACTTTTCCGCCTCCACAGTAGGAATTAAATTTTGACTGATGGGGAGGTTGTAGGAAATATTACTGTAAGATATCTATTTTCTTCTTTATTATCGTACATGTTCGGACCTTTTAGAGAAATGAAAAACCATCAAAAGCCACTGGGCCTTTCTAATTGTAAAATATGTCATTGTAAAAAAAAGATATGGATTACTCATAGATCCAATACACAACTAGAGTCTCAAATTAAGAAGGATAAAAAACCCAACTTAGCAGTTGGTCATTATTAAAAATAATTATACTATATGCTATCACTATACAGTGTTAGCGAAGTGTAATGAGCTATTAAGGAGTTTTAGGAAACAAACCCATTGACACTGTGCAACCAAGAACCAACCCAAAATACTAAATAAATAAATAAGTAAAAACTTTTACTTAACTTTGTATGAAAGTAAAAAATAAATAAGTGGCCTTCGATAAAATTATACAAATTTTTTTTTAGCTACATATTCAACTGAGTTAATCGCTATTATAGAAGCTCTTTATTAGCTCTGAAGTACGCTCTTAATGTCAATATCGAAAACATTGTTATCTTTACAGATAGTAGAAGTGTGGTGGAAGCAATTAAAAACAAAAACAATAATTGTATAAATAATCACCTTTTTTCTCAAGTATTAATATTATTAAACTCTGCTAACAAACAAGATAAAACCGTAACAGTTGTATCGTTGAAAGGTCGCTTAGGTATAGCTCCCAATGAAAAGTTCAACAGTCTAGCCAAACTAAGTTGTTTTGAAAATAAATGTACTATTGTCCATGGTATCCATGGTTCTATAAGTCTATAAGGTCCCTTTCCGAGATTACTGCAGATATATTAATGAATTAGCTCTTGAGCAATGGACATAGTGGTATAACAACAGTGCTTCAGGGTATTTTTATAAAGCTATTAATAACCTAATTGGAAGGGCACCATGGTTTAATGGAGGGATATCAGAACACCGTTACCTAATTGTTCTTATAATTCGGTTGCGATCAAACCACGGCATTTGCAAATTGTATTTGTATAAAATAAGACTGGCTGAAAATTCAAACTGCACTTTATGCAATGTACTCTTTATAAGGGGAGTAACAGTCTAAAGAAGAACATTCCATGCACCTTCTTTAGATTGTTACTCCCCTCTGTTTCTTTATAAGGGGAGTAACAATCTAAAGAAGTGCCGAAAGTACTTTCAACCAAAATGCAGATATGGATTTAAAGAATATGGTGAGGAATCGATGCTCATTTTGAAGCATTTAGTGAATACATATATGAAAGTTGGAATATGCAATCTCGTAGTGAACATATTATCCCTTTTGTTGTGATCATACTATCCCTTTCGTTGTGATCATATTATCCCTTTCGTTGTGATCATATTATCCCTTTTGTTTAATAGAAGATACTAACATAAAGAAGTCTGAATTTCTTACTTGAAGCAATGTGACATAAGTGACTTTAGGTTTACTTTATGCCTTATTTATTTATAAATTGTTCTTGTCTTTTTTTTTTTTTTTTTTTTTTTTTAAATGTATTTGCTCCTCCTGTACATTGTATGTTTATTGTTATCATAATCTGATTTTCCTTCCTATTTCAGGTATGGTTTGATATTTCCATCGGAGAAGAAAGTGTCGGAAGAATTGAAATCGGTCTATTCGGCAAGACAGTTCCGAAAACAGTTAAAAACTTCATGGAATTGGCCAACAAACCTAAAGGAGAAGGTTACAAAGGCAGTAAATTTCATCGAGTTATCAATGATTTTATGATCCAAGGTGGAGATTTTACTAAAGGCGACGGAACCGGAGGTATTTATGTTTAAGTTTAGAACATATCTATTTTCTATACTTTTTAATTGTTTATATTTAAGTTATATTATTTATTTACCCTAGAACACCCTGACATATTTTTTTTACGTAAACTCCACACAGGGGTCAGAGAGACCCCAATTAATCAATGGGTTAAATTAATTAATTAAACATTTTCTTTTTCAATTATTTATATATTTTTGTAAATATAATTTGTCATACTAAAAATACCATTTAATTTTAACCAAAACAAATAAGGATTTTAAAATTAAATAGTATAAATATATATTTTCATCAAATTTTTAGAAAAAGTTATACTTTAAAAAAAATATATACATAAAATTTTGTGTGCGTTAGATTGGGTTAATATTTTTTATTTATATATACTAAGAGTTGTTTTACAGAAAACAGGAACAAAAATTATAATAAAAATGATAGATTTTCTTACATACTCTGTCAAAGTTAAGCATTTTTGGCCTTAAATCCTTACTGTGATCTACTAAACCTTCAACTTGAATGAAGTTATATACGTCTACTAATAGTAATAAAAGTTTTATTTTGGAACTTTTGACAGTCTTAAACATTTCAGCAGCCCCAAAAAAAATATAAAATAAGTTTTTTAATACAATAAAAAAATAAGACAGTTAACAGTGGTATATAAAACAATTACGTTAATGGCACATAGGGGTCTATGGGACCTTAACTCTAACTCTTATGAATACTGAAGGAAAACTAAAGCTAATAACATAGGTATTGTTATCAGTATTTACACAGAAAGGTTCAAAGGTAAATTAGAAGGGAGTCTAGGTTTAGATAAATGCAAATAAAACAAAAAAAAAACTTAATTATAGTTTGTATGGGGTCTGTGGGACCCCAATAAGGTGTTCTAGGGTTAAGTATCTCTATTTAGTAATGTGGCACAGTATGATTTTTAATATTAGTCAACTGATAATGGTCAATAAATATCGTTGAAAGCAATTTGCACTGACCATATTCTTTTGTGGTTTGGCAAAAAACTTATGACATTTTTATCGAGAATAGTAATGAATGAGAACATGCATAAAATGAACAACACATTTTACTGTGCCAAAGGTAGGTTAGTAAAAAAAAACAAAAAGTGGTATTGCTTATATTAAAAAGAAAATATGAAATACTGATTACGATTATCTAAGTGCGTTCTAGTCCATGTTGTCCCTCGCTCAGAACAACATGCACACCCCTGAAGATGCTTCCAGCATAGGAAGCGAAACATCAGAAAACACATCGAACCTGATGTGGTCAACTCCAGAAGACCTTAATACTAATTAATTATTGATTGTAACGAGAAATCACTATACTCAATAACTCACGTTCATCATTATATAATGTAACTAGTTAAAAGAAAGTTCCGCAAATATTTGATATTTTTTATTATTACTTATCTCAGCAAATATATTAACATATAGACAAACCTCGATTACAGATAAGTCGGTACTTCTTTAGATTGTTACTCCCCTATGTTGTTTTAGAATAAAAATGACTTTGACTAAATAACAATTAAGATAAAGGGATGTTTAAATAACAATTAAGATAAAGGGATGTTTAGTCCAATGTACTTTGGGACAAAGGAATATCCCACTTCTGTTTTGATAAGGGGAGTAACTGTCTAAAGAAAAACATTCTTTTTTTTTTTTTTATAAGGGGAGTAACAATCTAAAGAAGTGCCGATTAGTCTAATGTTTCATAAGGCTTGATTCTCTTTACCTTCCTACTCACTTCTGTAATATAGGCTAAAAATAACATTTAATTAAATGATTTTATTCTAATTGATTGCAGTTAACAAAATAAATCACTTGAATTAAGAAAATGTGTATTTCTTCTTTTTTTTGTAAATAAAAAACACACAGGTATTATTACTTTTTATTTTTTTTACAATTAAAAATGATTTTGTACGATCTTCAAAAGATTACGTTAGTGTTTCTTAATGCCACCCCTACTTGTCGGAATTGTTCCTTTGCTTAACAATTCTTCGGACTGTCTCATATTTTTAAATCCCTTTATTTTGTGCTGTTTGATTCGCCATCAATGCACGATTGTTTTGCATTGTGTCATTTTACCCCTCGCTATACTTGTGGCCCCAAGTGTCTTACTTGTTCTGTTAAGGTGGCTTGAAGAAAGTATGAACTTCTGGAGTTGTCCACTGGGACAAAAACCCTGCTGTTAACTGCTCATGCAGTTGAGAATCAAACGGTTAATTATTATAAGTTAGCAATTAATGAAAATATGTTTCAAAATAATCAAGATTAAAATAATTAATCTAAATGAATGTTTAGGACACAGTATCTATGGTGAAAAATTTGAAGATGAGAACTTCAAGCTGAAGCATTATGGTGCCGGATGGGTTTCTATGGCTAATGCAGGCAAGGACACCAACGGCTCTCAGTTTTTCATCACCACTAAACAGACACCTTGGCTTGACGGTCGCCATGTAGTTTTTGGAAAAATTATTAAAGGAATGGTTGGTGTTATTCTTATTTATTGTATAATATTACTGTTTGTATGTGTTAGTAAATAACAAAGTAAAAGATTGCCGATAAAGGTCCATTTTTCACAAAAACTTAATATTAAAAAAGAATTTTAAAAATTAGCAAAAAATGAAAAAATAGGAAACAACGTCCTAATTAGTCGACGGCTAAATCAACCGGAGGTTTACGAACGTGATCGGTTGTTTCCAAACACACCCTCAGTGTCTTTCACCCAAAAGAAAATATTCTTGTTCAGTAATGTAATCGTTTATTCAGGTACCTTGGGAATGATATGATTGAATGTTATGCTTTTGTTGGAAATTCTTGTTAGTACTGACAAGTATAATTACAGTATAACTCTGATTATCTAGATCAGAGGTCTCCAAACTACAGCCCGTGGGCTAGATCCGGTCTGTGAAAAGTTTTCATCCTGCCCGCCATGCCACGAAAGACGTTAACAAATGAACCTAAACAATGCAAAGTTATTTTCTTCTCAGTTAAATGCCATTTGGAACATCAATAAAGATCAACACAATTTTTATTTTATTTATTTATTTTTTCCGAAATGGATAGTGCTTATCCGGATATTTCCTACCATTGTGAAGTCTGATGGGTGAGTGTTGCTTACTTCATCCGGCCCACTATAGACCATCCTATCCAGATCTGGCCCTTCAACCAAAAAGATTTGAGACCTCTGGTCTAGATCATCTAGTAAACCATATAGCTTATTTAACCCTGGGGTATGCACGTTTCAATTAGGCCCAAAGTTTAGACAAAAATATTTATGTTGGGAGAAGAGGGTTGTCCCTATCTGTTATTGTGTGAGTATACTTCAATTCTATGCCTGTATTGCCCTCAAATGCGCCTTGCACCACATTTACTTTGACTTCATTTAATTGCATTATTATGGTAATTTAAGTGAAATTTATTTATAAGATACAAAAATAAATTAATACGGTATTTATATTATTTTTAACTTTTAAATGTTTATTAAAAGTTAATTTTAGTTTAAGAATTATGTGACGTTATTCCTTTAAAAAAAATTCCTGATTTTATTAATTGGGAAATCCGATCTGGACCTTGGTCCTAATTAGACCGAATGAAGTTTTACTTTATTTTGTTCTACTTAACCCTTAGTGGCATGTCTATAGTGGACAAATAAATGAGGCACGGCGGCAATGAATTTTCAAACCATAAATAGTTCAAATCCAGATTATCTAGATTGCGTTTTGGAAATGTTGAACTAAAAAGTCAATTAATGTATTACATATTTATTTCTCAATGATATCTTAAATTATAAAAATAAAAATTACAATAAAAAATCAGTAATTACTCCTTCAGCGTTCTGACCTAGTATCGGGCTTTCAACCTTAATTAATTATTATTAGTTGTCAAAGTCCTAAGATAACTCCTCACAACCATCATCCTAATCTGACAACTCTTGCAAAACCGAAAAATATTGATCGGAAGGCATAATTTCTCTATACCGGACATGGTGGCATGGGCCACCAAGACAAATAAACACGGCAAAACAATGCAGAAAGAAGCAATAATCAAAGCAGACTGTTTCTCGTCCGTTTTAGGGGTCTCTAGTGGTAGGGTAGAGTGAGGGTTTATTATTCTCGCATTGTGAATCTGTGATTTTCAGAAACTTTTTTACTCTTGGCGCACTCAATGCGCCAGCCCGTGTCTCTAAGGGTTAAAGGAAATAAATGATTTAGAAGTGCTAAAATGTATTGATTATTGCAAATAGTGTTAGCTAAGATTCTCATCGTATAAGTTATTTTATTACGTTCTTTCTTTCTTTTTCAGGATGTTGTGAGAAAAATTGAAAGTGTTAAAACAGATGGGCGAGACAAACCCTCAAGCGATATCACTATTACTGACTGCGGTGCTGAAGATGTCGAGCCTTTCTCTGTTAAAAAAGAAGGTGCTACAGATCATTCCGAACTTTAAATTCTTAATTTATTATGTAATTTACGTCATTATACAATCGTTCCATGTTTGTTTTGTTGAATTACAATTTGTCAATTTTTTTTTGTTAGTATTGTTTGTGAACTTCTAATGACGTTGAGTGCTTTCAATTCAACTTCACTGATTTTGTACCCATTTGAAATATATGATGTTTTTTTGTTAAAATTGTCTGCATTTATTTTAACTTAAATATTCGGTGCTTTTGAAAAAACCCTGATAATTTTTTTAAAACATAACAAATTACAAATAATTTAATTAAATAATTACATTCCATTGTCTTAATTTTAAGAGAAACTTGAACTACTATGGAATTCTTCTAATTATATCAGCTAACAAGTGATTTTAAATACATTTTTGCCATAAAAAGGTATATTTTATTTTATTTATTATTATTTATTTTTTATTTTTGTTCATTTGGCATAGATATGTTTTAGAGCCCAATGAAGTTTACATATTCAGTCAGAGGTTGCATTCCTTTTTGGACATGTTTTCTATTTTTTTTTGTTTTTTCAAAATGGGTAATGAGCAGCAGAATCTAAAATGGCCGAAGGTTGTGCATTACTGACATATGAACTTGTTAGTGCCTTATGTATTTTCAATGCTGCTTTTAATGATCTCTTGTAATGAATATTTAGTTCAATATATAAGGAATTTGTCAAACTGTGAATCTGTGTTTTCATTATTCCTATTATTTTTATTAACAATTTTATCTTCATATTTATTTGTTTAGACAATAAACTTTACTTAAGTAATGATTGAGGTGGTTCGAGACATTTCAAGTATAATGAGAGGGTATGATAGCGATATGATGTCAAATAAAACACAGCGAGAAAGTTTATGCTAACGTTTCGCTAAATGTATTAGTATTACATAGTAAATGAAAACAATTATCTACTGATTTTTCCAACTTCACTAGGTAGGTAATTAAAAAATTACCATGTACTTGCTGCACTACATGTCCGCAGGTAAGAAAATATGAGCGTAAATGTTTCTTTTAACCGGGAGATATGACATAATTTCTTATTATTTCTATTTTATTTTACTCTTAAGTTAATCAAATGAAGGCGGTAAAATAATTATTGTGTTTATTTTAAAAATCTTATTTACGTTGAATTATAAAATCTTTAGACATTTTTTTCTTCGTAAATTCAGTAAAAACTTTGATTTTAATATTTTAAAATACCGCAGGCTGATTACCTATTTTTTTTTAATGTTGTCTTAAAAGGCTCGGCTGCCTTCTACAAATTATTTTAATCAAATGCATTCCTGTGGACCAAAGAGGGTTTTATAAAAAAAATACCTAATATAGCGCATTACAATTTATGACTTTTAATACTCAGATTATTCAACGAGGCAAACTTTTTTTTTTTTAGTAAAACCTACAGCAACCACTATAAAGTGATAAAGATCACTAAATCCTTTATATCGGATCTAAACATCTAAAAAGAGATAACAATGTTTTTACCAAAATCTTACTTTCTACTGTATCAATTTATTATAACTTCATAATGATGACAAAAAATGGACTCAGTTCTCCAATCTAATCCAAACGGGACCACTGTGGAGAATGTCGCCCCAATCCTGGAAGGGGTGGACTGTAGAGATGACACAAGATCTGATATCAGCTAACATCCCCTGCCCTTAAATATGACAGGAACGTATCATGAAAGGACATTTGCTTATTTTAAAATGGTCCTTTCCGACCGCTGGCAAAAAGAAATATAGATAATTATGAGAAGGTATTAATGGTACAAGCTAACTCATTTTAACTATCTATTTTGTTCACTTACTACATTATACCTACCCTTCTTCTTCCATTTTCCCACGCTATCAGAGTAAATACTAATTGTAATATGAGTGTACTGTTCATTAGTTCAAGTAATTGAGTAAAATGATAAGTTAATGTAGTATAGAACCTCTGAATCATAGGTTCAACCTTCACTTATATAATTTTATAATGAAGCAATAAAAACTGGCATGGGTCTGTAGTGTAGAAGTATAGGGTAGTACAGTAGAGTCTCGCTTATCCGGACCCCGCTAGTCCGGACATCCGTTTAATCCGGACGGGCCAAAAACTACATAATATGTACAAATTGGAACCAGGGCCTGTTCAGATTTATGAATAATTAAGATAATTGGAGTTTCTACTTTTATTGTCTATTAAAAATGTATAAAATTGTTCCTAGTATAGTTTACAGGTGTATATTCCAACGTTCTAACACGAGGAATACCCGGTATTTATGTTAAAAATAAACAGATCTAGAATAATTAGGAATAAGTAAGAACATCGATAAATCTGTTTCGGTTCCATAGAAATATAAGGGGCGGAAGATATAAAGGTAGTGTATTCCAATAAATACAATTTTATGTGACTGAGATGGGGAGAGGGTTTTGAAACATATAGCGGCGGCTCAACGCAGTTCCAAAAAATTTCGCCAAGCCGCCAATGTCTAATGTCTCAAGTTTTTGTGAAATGATTATCGTTCCTCGAATTTCATATCGGAACACAGGAAGTTCTCTCAGGAATTCCCTTCTATACCTGCTACCTGCGTAATAGATTGTCGTTTTATTTTAATTCATTTGATATTCGGACTGGTGACAGAACAGCTATTAACTTAAATAGTGGACCTACGTTGTACAAGCATGTTTTGGAGACTAATAAAAGTAATTTTTACGATAAAAACATCAATTTTAATAGTTTTACCCTACTAAAACTTGTTTTATAGACATTTTAAAACTGATTCCGTTTAATCCGGACTTTCGGTAATCCGGACTGGGTCTGGTCCCGTCAAACCTGGATTAGCGAGACTCTACTGTACCTGCATTTATTTGTTTATTTTTATTACATGGGTCATTCTTATTTAAATTGGGCATTTGGATATAGCTTTTCAAGTGGATATAGCTGCTTTTGGAATTCAGCTACTCAATTTAAAAGTAATTTTTTTTAAAAATTGTTGTTGGGATCAATACAAATGCCGTCAGTGCGCCTGTCAGATCCTTGTAAGAAGTGCCTGTGACAAGAAAAAGAGCGGCAGTGTGCCAGAAAAGTGTGCTTGGATCCACTAAGGATCTAACTGCCAGCAGCCATAGCATTGGCATGGAACATCAGTGGTTAAAGAAAAAAAAAATGAGTTCCAGGATGCCAAAATGGCCAATTTAAAGAGTTCAATGAAATGAGCCAACCTAGATTATTTTTCAGATAGATTTAATGCACGGTATCCAGTAGGTATTATTAACTACATAATCTTCACTTAATTTATATTTATAAAATCTAAATTTACTAACCCAAACCTTTGGAGGTAGGAAGGGGAAGTTTTAGGGAAAGGGTTCTCACGATAAAAATCCACTAATTATTATTAATTAATAAATTATAGTTTCTCATATTTTACGATTTTGGTAGTATTCATGCTACGGAAAGATTAAATTTTAATTTAAATCAAATTATAATTATTATTAACTACGGGAAACAGACCGAGAAAAATAGACTCCAGCACCGGGATTTGAACCACATTTTTCTCTGTCTGTTTCCCGTAGTTAATAATAATTATAATTTGATTTAAATTAAAATTTAATCTTTCCGTAGTATGAATACTACCAAAATTGTAAAATATGAATTTTTAATTGATTGTACGAGGTACAGGTACTAATTGGGTACTTTATAATTATAAGCGTTATTTCTCGGTCTAGTTCTATGTCATTAATGTTGACTTCTAAGACTTGTGAAAAAATTGAAAGCTTTAAATTCGGGTCAAGGTATCATTAACGTCAGAGAAAATCATTCTCCTGAGTAGCTTAGTTGGTTAGAGCGCTATACTGGAAATATAGAGGCCCGTGGTTCAAACCCCGGCGCTGGAGTCTATTTTTCTCTGTCTGTTTCCCGTAGTTAATAATAATTATAACTTGATTTAAATTATAGTTACCCGCTGAGTGGTGCTTTGATCTTAATCTTGTGCATTGGTGCCTTTAAGATCTAGTCGAGAATGTACTTTGAACCTTTTATGATCATCTTTCATCTAGGTGCCATTTCAACTAACAGAACATGTAGGGTTTGCCTTATAACTTAGGTGCCTTATAACTATAACCTTAGGAATAGAACTTAGTGTGTTTTTTTTTCAATGGGTCTTATAGTGCAGATGCAAATATCAAGCATGGAGTTCTACAAGGCTCGGTGCTGGGACCTGTATTATTTTTAATTTATATCAACAACTTGCCTGACTTCAATTCTTTGCTCATATAGTTTGCCGATGACACCAATTTCACCATCTCTGGGAAAGGCAGGAAAGACCTTGATATCAACATGGATTCATTACGAATGCGAAAGAATGGTTCACAATTTACAAATTGACATTAAACATCAACAAAAAATCAGCAGTTATTATTTAAATTTAAAAAAAAAAAACAGTAACTCACCTCTAAAAATTTTAGGTACAATTCTTGATTCAAAGTTGTCTTGGACCCTTCATTATAAATAAATTGGACAAGTCACTCTCAGCTATATTATTTCTGCTAAGAAAATGATCTAGATCTTTGGATAATGAAATGTTAAAACAAGTATAATATGCCCACTTTCATTCTAGGATTTCATATTGTATAACCGAGTGGGGCAGTGCATCCGATGCAAATACAATTTTTCTCCCACAAAAGAAAGCAATCACAGGAAATAAAGCGAATGAACCGTGTAGACAACTTTATAAGGAATTAACAATATTAACGTTGCCTTCAATATAAACACTAAATCTTTTGGTATTCTTTCAACCCCATTTCCATTTCCAGGAGATTCCCAGGGGATTTCCTTATTCAGAAGCAACACAACTATAAGGGAGAGCGGGGTTGGTTGGGACATTGGGATGAATTGGACACTGTTGTTTTTGGTTAAATAGAAGGTAAGATTAGCAACCCTGGTGGACCAGTCAGTAGCTCTTCAGTTGCTATTTAATCCCTCAAGTGGTCTGACGTCTTGTTGATTACCATTGATTTTTAAAAAAATAAATTCGATTTGGAGGCAAGCTGATGTAAAATTTGAGACCCAAGTCGGAAGGCTTCCAGCCCCTAAAATATTCTTCGGAGTCTACTATTTTTACCTGGTAATGGATTTATTTATGATTACAAATCACTTTGGTTGCTTACTATGGAACAATGGGTTCCAATATTGATTGTGTTTTTTTAAAAAAATGGCGTCGAGGGATGAGTTGGACAGTATGTTCCATTCATCCCCAACTGTCCCACTCATCCCCCATATCACACACACATCATACCTATTTCTTCTTTTGGTTGCCTCTATCTTACTTAGTTTGTATTCCTTCTAATTATGTACTCAAATAAATAATTTTCATGATTTCAGTTGCAAAATTAGGAATTTTGGTATGAGTCCAAAGTATCCCACCCCTGTATCCAATGTATCCCACCCATTGGGATAGATTGGACAAAGTGAAGGTTTTAGAAAAACATAAAAAATAGCATGATAATGTTTTTTTTAAAAAGCTATAAGTCTGTAATATGTTAGTTAGGATCTCTATGTATGATAGTCATACAAAAGCGAAAAAGTTCATGCAAAACTGTGGCTCTAACGGCCTCTAAAAAAAAAAGTGTCCCAACCAAACCCGCTCTCCCCTACCACCAGAGCAGCCACCAGTCTTATCACTCCACCTACACATCGTCTGACCAAAACTAGCAAATCAGCAAACTACCAAGCCATCAAATTGTCAAAAAAATCAGATTGACATCAACCTTCCCTTAAACAAATTTAAAAATAAACAGGTCAAATGAGTGCTGGTCAGCACACAGTGAGGGTCCGTAGGCACTGTATTGTTGAAGTAGTGTCTACTGATGGTGCTTTTTAAAATGCTAAAAAAACCTACTTTGAACTATCCTATGGGCCTGATATTCTCAAAACACATAAACAAACTTTGGTTAAAGTATTTTTTGCCACTAAACCGGACTATAAACATATAAATACATCTAAAAGAGCATAATAAAAAAAAATAAAAAATTCTCGAAATTTCCAAAAGGTGGTGTCTTTACTTTTGGTCATAGAATGTTCAGGATTTTGTTTTCTGATTTTTTGCATTTTACATAAGCGAGATAGAAGGGGGGGGGGGGGGGGGGGAACTTTTCACACCCACTTCAAACTCGCCTACGCTCGTCCTGTCAAAGGTTATAATATTAATATAACCAAAAATTATATATATTTTTCAGCATTTAAAATTTTTTAACCCTAATTTTGTTGAAAAATAATTTTTTTAAGTCACTATATTTTTAAAATGTGTGGGTAGGTACTATACACATATATGCCAAATCTCAAAGTGATGAAAGGTGTAGCCGTGAGATCAGGTGACAGGCGGACGGACGGACAGACACACGCTGGAAAATATAAGGGTCCTTGCTATTGCCTACGGACCCTAATAAAATAAAAAAATACTTAGTAGATGAAGCTCTGTGCTCTACTGATGAATTTTTTTTTAACTGTAAATAGTTCATTGTTGTAAATTTTAAATTTAAACTATTGTTTGACGAAGTGATGCTATCTATTATCTAGTCACAGTTACCACTAATAATTATTATGTTTGTTATGTTACGCTAACTTCAGTATTTGATTTCAATGTTTGAATCTTACCATGAAGCTTGGTCTTTTTGAATAAATTTAAATTTAATTAAAGGCTTAAAGTTAGATGTGGTATTTAAAACGTGTAAATAAACAGGCACTACACCCCCCCCCCCCCCTTAATATACTCCATTAGTATTAGAGGGTAACCTAAAGAGGGATTAACCTCTAACTAACCTGAAATAGAAGAACCTACTAAACTTACTCATGTGTTGCTTGCTAAAACACAGTTCTCTTGTTTAAAATAAAACTAATTATACGTCGATTTTTCTCTATTAACTATAAATAATTTTAAAAAATGTAAAAAATAAAAAATCCCTGTCATTGGTCCTTTCGTTCTATTATCAAGCGCTCATTCACCGCTTGATAAAAGAATCTACTCTAAAGGCTTTCCGAGGCAAATACAAATTTCTTATCACAACAAATAAACAGTGAACGATGTGAATTTAGCTCGTTAAGTATATGTTATTTGTTTTTGAGTGAATTATTTCAGTTTTAATAATGGACGACAATCAACAATTGATTGCAGAGGATACTACCATCACCGCCTTTAAATGTTTGTCTACATGGAAGGTGGCCGTCTTACAAATATTTTCTTTGGTGAGTCATTCTACAGATTCTATTAATTATTATCCGCGCAATATTGACACAGAATCGTGTAGATGATTAGTTTTTATTGTCTACTATTAGTCCTTTCTGACGTCTGAAAACTGCCATTATATAACTCCTGCACCTAAATTCTGTCACTATATAGGAATATTTAGCTTTATTTACTATGTAGATTTTCATGAAAGGTGGGCAAATCTGCCATATCCAACTCGTCTGATTTTGATCGTTTTTTTTTATTGTTCCTTATTACGTTTTTTCAATGGTTCCTTTTTAGAAAAGTGGTGTTCCTTTGTCCAATAGTTATTTAGACAAATTAATCCCTTTGTCTAATAAACAGTTAAGACAAAGAGATATTGCAACTTCTCTGTACAAAAGAGTGCTTTTTCTTGGTACAAAATTTATTTTTAAAAGATAATAAGCAACAAAAAAAAGAAAAAAAACTCAAAATCACTCAAAGTAAAAAAAGTTTGGCTACAGTCTTCGCACAACTAGAATCGACGCGTTGACAGCGCGGGAAAAACTAGCAAAAGGGGGGATGAGCCAATGAGAGCTTGAGATTTTCCCGGACAAAAGGTCGGGCCAACTAGGCAAAGATAAATGTCTCTAGTGGAGGGGAGAGGCCCTCTGGATAACAGTATAAGAAGGCTTCGTAGTGGCTTTATTTTTTCCCCCAGAGAGGTTGGCCAATCTGTGTGTCACTCAATTTCCCGCGCTGTCAACGCTTCGATTCTAGTTGTGCGAAGACTGTAGTCTGCAGTTATCAATACAGTTGAGTAGTCGAGAATCGCTTGGTTTATACACTTAAGAAAATATATCCCTTTGTCAGCACAGTTCATTTTTAAGATTTATAAGTTTGAAAGATTATATCTATGTAATTAATACATTATAGAGATGATATTCCTTTGTCTAAACAGTACATTTGAGTGAGGCCCCCCTAATATTCTAACCTTTTCTCCTAGATGGCTTGATAACTGCAGTTTTACCGAAAGTTTGGTCGGTTATGGCAGATTTACCAGCAGATGTACTACCAAATGATAAAAATGTGTTCTGATGAAAAAAATATATATGTGACACGTTTTTATTTGCTTTTCTTCACACTTAAATAACTATGAGAGCTGGTGTGGCCGTGTGGTTTAAATTACTTACCACATCTACTCGGCCATCACTGAATCATGGGCGGTACGAGGTCGTTGGTTCAATACCTCGCCGTAATACTCTGATTTATTTGGCTCACTAACGATCACAGCATACTTGCTTTGGCTGTGCGGTGTACAGAGGTATGATGTGTGAAGTGGCTGGATCTCTCTACCACAGGGATAGTAAAATGGACCTAAAAAAAGGCCTAATTCCTAGGTTCGAACAAGTTGTTTATCCTACCCGTCAGTACTAGTATTTTATCGTACCCGTAGTACTAGTACTCGTACCTTACTATTACTACTACTACTACTACTACTACTAGATGACTATGATGCATTTAAAATAAGACTAATCCAGTATTAGAACAGTTACAGAAGAATCCAGTTCCTAACATACTCGTCAAATTTTCTTCTACTTCTAAGGCTGGTTGTCCTCTGAAAGCAAATAACAGTTTGAGCGTACTCGTCCGATTTGAGGCTGATACCAATGAACTGTAAGTAATTGAATAGCATCCTCTGAAAGCAATATTGAGCAATTAACTACAAGCGACTGAAAGGGTAGTCCTCTTCGCAGCCAATCTAGAGACACATACTTTAGTCATTTTCTTTTCTTCATAAGTACAAATCTCCCCCATATATTTTTGTAGATTTCAATGTTAATTAATTCTATAGATGGTAAAACATGTGAGACATGTAGGGCAATCAGTACCATTCTCGTGATATTTTGTAAAACTGTGCGTGAAAATTACAGATATAATGGGCTGTTATGGAAAGTCATATTTATTTAAGTCATAATTATTACACTAACATTATTAGTAATTAATGATTTCCTAGTATTGCTAATAAAACATCTAAAATGTACCTTTCATGCCCTATAGAACAGCATGGATATAGAACAAGTTATACTGGAAAAACATAAAAAATAAATTACCATTAGATTAAAAAAGGATATTCCTTTTTAAAGATTTTGTAAAGAAATAATGAAGAATAAGAGTTTACAATGAATGCCTAGTCAGTTATGAACTTTTCAACAATGTATACTTCCATATCACACAACGTTTTTGCACTAACTTACTTGATTGGAGTAAAGTCTCAAACTTAAATGTGTGTAGTGCCTTAAGTAAGTTGTCTTCTGTAGACGACTCTAGTCACCCTACTCATAGTCAGCTGTAGTCACTCAAACTGTTAGTCACTTTTAGTCGTTTCTAGTGGATGACCATCCTAATGACCAAAATTATTTCCAGGCTTTCCTATCTTTGGACTGGGTTAAAGCCTGTTGCAGTGAAAATTTTCTTTGACCTAGAGTTCACTTGATATCATCTATTCAGGCAGTTCTTCTTCTTTTCCTTGCATTTTGCTTTTAGGACTCTTTGGGATAAAGGGTTATTTTTAATCCTAAGAAACCCCCTAGTAAGTTATACTCATTTTTACTTTCGTAGGATCCTCAGGTCCTTTTCTACCTCATATTTCCAACTATTCCTTGGACTGCCAATCCTCCTTTTTCCGTCCATGTTTTCCTTCCGTATCCTTTTTACTGATCTTCCATCATCCATTATTTCGATATGTCCATCGCATCTTATCCTTCGTGCCTTCCCTTCAACTTAGAACTCCAAAATCTCTTCTATCACCCAGTTTCTTCTGATTCTCCGGGTATTATCCTCAAGCATAGGGCCATATATCTTCCTAATTATTCTTCTTTTGAAGACCCTAAGTTTGTTACAGTCTCTGGATGACAGAGGTCATGTCCCTAATCCATGGCAAACTACTGGCCTTACAAGTGTTTTATATAGAGTCCTAACTTAGTGACTCTTATCAGTATTCTTGAATTGAATAGTTTTACATTGGCAAAATATGCTCTATACCGGATTCTTTTGTTTATATCTCTTGCCTTGTTTATATCTATGTAGCTGGTTGAAATCCTAGAGTGGTCATGCTTCACCCTGATCATCACATACTTAGATGTTAAGTATCTAAGCCCTCGTCCTATTATGATCTAATGTATGGAACAGGACGGAAAAAAAAACAGAATAAAAATCATCTATTTCATTAAAAGATTTGAAGGATAAATTAGGTGCGATTTTTGAGAAAATTTATTTTAGGAGAATGAAAAAAATCAGTTGAAGATACTATTAATTCAGCTTTACTTATTAAACATAAATATTTAAATTTGTTAATTAGTTACTGTTCTTTTTTTTTTTTTAGATTGCTTACGGTATCATTGTGTTGATATTATCAGCAGATTATGCTTTTGATTTAAAGCATTGTTATGTAATATATATAACATTTTATTGTCAAGCTGGATTCTGGATGATAAGTTTGGTAAGTGGATTAATTATTTTTAAAAGAGTATTATTTCTTTAAAAGTTACTGTTGTGCGTATTTAGCTTTGCTTCTAGTCTATCCAAATAGCTCTGAAATATTAAGTATTAAGCTTTATTTTCCTAGACGTGACTCCAGTGATAGACGCTCAAGCGATTGTCGCCCAGTGACTATCACTCAGGACTCCTCTTTTGAGTTTGCATGTTACCGTTTTCCTAGCTGAGCGACTCTTAACATGCAAATTCAGAAGAACGATAGTCGCTGGGCAACTATCACTGAGCGTCTATCCCTGGAGTCGCAACTAGGAAAGCGTACCTTTACCTCTATATTATTGCTTGTAATTATATAAATTAAATGCTATTGTATGTTCGCAGATTATTGATCACTATTATAAATGGCAGCACCATATTCTATACTTGAAAGGTCATTTTGAATTTCAAAAACAAATCTCAAAATGGACTAGCCTTGTATTTGTTGGACAATCTCTTTGTAAGTATAAGAATATTACAACTAATATTCTTTAAGTATTCTTCAATCTTTCTTGTGAAATACAGTGTAAGATAGCTAGGGATGCAACGATATTTCGAGAGTTGATAATTATAGATGATATTGATGACTTAGCAATATTTGAGTGATAATATTTTAAAGAGCGATACATACAGGGTGGGCAAAAAAGAAACGCACTTTTTTAAACACTTATTGCTCAGCTTCTGTAATTGATAGGGATATGGGGTTTGCGGGTCTGAAAACTACATTCTTTTACTTTTAATTTCATATATATAACTTAAAAAAATATTGGGTGAAAGCCATGCAATGACAATTTGAAATAGGATCTTAAAAAAGCTGTTGTCCAGGTAGTAATCGTTGTCTGGTATTATAGTTTTGATAGAATAAATTACCATGTGG
Organism: Gerris lacustris; assembly: GCA_951217055.1. Classification (NCBI taxonomy): domain Eukaryota; kingdom Metazoa; phylum Arthropoda; class Insecta; order Hemiptera; family Gerridae; genus Gerris; species Gerris lacustris. Next base: position 42,539,494 of record OX578285.1, on the reverse strand, counting down.
TGGAAGGAGAGAGGGGGGGGGGGGGGGGGGGGTCTTAGATGTGTTAAGCACAATGTTGTCTGAAGTCTGGGCAAATCTCTTGCAAGTATTGAAATGTTTGCAAGGAGCGATGGGATGGGGCACCATATGCATAAAAGTGTAATTTGGCATTTAATCTTTAATTTCAGGCAAAATTGTGCTTACCACATCTTCAATGTTTGTTATAACACTGAGGGACTTCTCCCACTTACCTAAAAATACCCTTTCCCCCTCCTACATCATATGGTAATTTATTCTATCAAAACTAAAATACCAGACAACGATTACTACCCGGACAACAACTTTTTTTAAGACCCTATTTCAAACCTTCACTGCATGGCTTTCACCCAATATTTTTTTAAAGTTATACATATGAAATTAAAAGTAGAAGAATGTAGTTTTCAGACCCCGCAAACCCCATATCTCTATCTATTACAGAAGTTGAGCTATAAGTGTTCAAAAAAGTGCGGTTTTTCTTGGTCCACCCTGTAGATATCTGATCTATGGGTGATATCCATATCTGGTAAATCTTAAGTGTGGTCGGCTGTGTCTTATCACTGGCCGAGGATGATAGATTATCCTATATTTCTACTAGAAGCTAAATACCACGAAAAATGTTTGCGCCGGAAGGTTACAATCGTAGATAATAGGTTACAATTGAACCTCATCAACAAGAGAAGGTTATAACTTATAACTCGTGAACATTGTATGGGTTTACTGAATAGTATGTTATGCGTTACTTTTTTAGTATTTTTCTGTATAATAGCAAATAATAAATAAATTGTAAAGCGTAGTAAATCATTTTTTTCTGTATAAAGGTAACATTTAAGTGTTTTTAAGTATTTGTAGGAAACAAGAAAAGGGAACTACTTGTTCATTTTCCAAGACTTGGATTAGAAATGAAGAGTGGAGCCTGTGCATAGAATTGATAATATCCATAAATTATGTCTAAACCAACTTACGAGTTCAGAGGTTAATAGAAAGTAACACAATAATATTGTCACCACAATTTTATATTGATTATTAACAAACGTGTTTTGACATTTTATATCATCTTCAGTGTTACTTAATCCTTCTATAGTCCTAGTCTACCCCCACTTTGTACTGTTAGATTAAATCATAAAAGCTTGTAAGTATGTTGCTAGCAGAATCTTTACTCTTACTAGGCTAACACTTAACACTGAAGATGATATAACATGTCAAAACACGTTTGTTAATAATCATTATAAAATTGTGGTGATAATATCGTTGTGTTACTTTCTATTAACCTCTCTAGTCATAATAATGAAGTTGTACCCCAAAATCTCAGTCAATACAACCAATCGTTGGACTAAACAAACGGATAAATTGATAATATCTGTGATAAGAGTGATAAGACCGCTGCTGCCCACACTGAAGATCAACCCTGATTATATAGTTAATAATGATATTTATGGTTGTGTTTTGATTTTTTTTTTGTTTATTGCTTTGCTTTTGTATTTTAAAAAAAAAAACAATTTTATACTTAATAAAAATGAAGAAAAGCAAAATATGGAATCAGAATGATGCTCTTGTTCAACTAGCTTGACAAATTAACAGATTAACAGACAGACTAGATACTTTAGAGAAAATTAAAAAAAAGTGAAAATGGTGAAAAGCAAAATATAGAATCAGAATTATGCTCTTGTTCAACTATCTTAACAAATTAACAGATTAACAGACAGACTAGATACTTTAGAGAAAAGTAAAAAAAAAAAAAAAAAAATGGTGAAAAGCAAAATATGGAATCAGAATGATGCTCTTGTTCTACTATCTTGACAAATTAACAGATTAACAGACAGACTAGATAATTTAGAGTAAAGTAAAAAAAAGTGGAAATGGTGAAAAGCAAAATATGGAATCAGAATGATGCTCTTGTTCAACTAGCTTGACAAATTAACAGATTAACAGACAGACTAGATACTTCAGAGAAAAGTAAGAAAAAGTTAAAATGGTGAAAAGCAAAATATGGAATCAGAATGATGCTCTTGTTCTACTAGCTTGACAAATTAACAGATTAACAGACAGACTAGATACTTTAGAGAAAAGTAAAAAAAAAAAAAAAATTGTGAACATTTGGAACAGAATGTTGAAATGAGGGGTGATATAAGTGAGAGTAACCATAGTGTTAACACATGGTAATTAACATAAAGTAATGAGACATTTTTGCTTAAGTTAAGTGGAGAGAGTGAAGATTTATTGTACCCTGTTAAAATAATTAAAAAAATAATTAGAGAAGTCCATACAAAGAATCTCATTAATTAATTTAATCTCTTTAAATCTTCACTCGAGGAGAGTTTCTCAGGTCGAAGTGAATATTGCATGGAGACATTAGATATGATATTAGTTGGTGTTAGTTCAAAATTAAGTTTTGTGCTAAGTATTGGAATGAAAACGTAATAAGTAGAGTAAGGGATAATATACTGAGGAGCTTAGTATCAAAGACGGACAAGAGCACATTTCAAAATTTTACAGGAGAGCCGAAAAACTGTAGCTCAAATTCTACAGGTGCTAGAGCAATGATTTTTTTTCTGTAGATTCTTAATAGACTCAAAACTAATTAGAAGTACTGAAAACGTGAATTTCTTTGATATTTTAGCTGCTAAATGGAGTTTAAAAGTGAAGTTGTCCGCTTTTGAAACAAAAACAAGGTTTTGTCCGTTTTTGAAGCAAAATGACTTTGGAAATAATGGTTAGAATAATAATATTGGGGAATTTTTTTTTTCACGTTTTTCAGAGTTCTTAAGGGGTAGTGCCCCCAAATTTAGAGCTAAAATTGATTTCTCAATTTCCCCTCGGGGTATCATTTTTCTAAACATGTATGACAAAATGGTAGGAGTAGGTATTCAGATGCTAAAGCCCGCAGTGCATCATAGGACTGAGTTAGTAATGCAAAATATGCAGCCTCCTGATTGGCTGTTTCGGTTATGTCCACTTTTGAAGCAAAACGTGTGTTGATTTGTCCGTATTTGAAACAAAACTACAAATATTATTGCATTTTTACCCCTTTTCTGGTCGTTTTTGATGCAAATGGATAGCAGAATCTGATGCAGCAGCCAAAAATCTATAAGAAACAATCGATAACTGAAATTCGGAAAAAATGTCGAATGTCCGTCTTTGATACTAGGCTCCTCACTTAACAATCAGTATGATAGGAAAGTGAATGCCGTCACATATTTGCACAAAGTTTACATTGAAGCAAAACAAGTATTCAAGGAAGCTTTCGGAGATAAAGATCTTACGATTAATTGCGAAGCACTTCGGTACCTATTTTTTTTATGTACTTTGTTGAACGAGGAATAACAGTGTTGAAGGATTTACAAATCTACTCGTGAAATTTTCTCAGGATGAGTTGGGAGTAGAAAGTTCTGATAAAAAAATGACAGTTATAGAACAAAGTTTTAAGAATATGATAATAAACGACAATTTGCTCAACCTAGTAGATATCAGAATATTTATCGAGATTCAAAACCCAATACGGCTTGAAATAATTATGTGGATCAAGGGAATAGTTGGTGGAATCAAGAATCATACCGCAATAGGAATTATAATAATCGGCAGGCAAAGTCCAATATTCCAGACAACAATATTTTTTATTCATTGATAATTACATATAAATATAAAAACGTCAATACATATTTTCAAATTGTTGTATCCTTTGTGTGTAATTCATTATATATTTGTATCTTTGATTGCTATTATTATTATTATTATTTTTTTTTTTTTTTCAGTTAATGTGGTATTTCTATTATTTGGTGGAAGTCTATTTTTCAAAATTAAAAATCAATCAGACTTTTGTAAACCTTCCTCATCTTATATTCCTATTATTTCTCTGAACATCATCATTGCTACTGAAGTTATCGTTTTAGTATCGTTTCTTGTCACTTATTGTGGTATGTTAATTATAATATTTGCCTTTTACTTTTTCTTATTGTTCTTTGTTATTAATCTAAAAAAGGAGTACGGAATGTTCTTCTTTAGACTGTTACTCCCCTTATAAAAACAGAAGTGTGATATTCCTTTGTCCCAAAGTACATTGGACTAAACATTCCTTTGTCTTAATAGTTATTTAGACAAAGGAATTTATAAATAATTATATCCGTTTATATTCTAAAAAAAAAAAAAAAAAACATAAGGGAGTAACAATCTAAAGAACTACCATCCTATGTATATTCTAAGTGATTTTCAAGTAAATTTATTTGACATTTTCTGTCTATTTACCTGAACTGGTGATATTATCTGCATATAAAAAGAAGAAGTGTGTGTGGGCATATTTGCGTTTTTTTTTGTATTTTTTATTACAAATCTATAACTTTATTCCAAGCTTGATAAAATGTTGCACACAACCTTTAAACGAGAGGGAGGATTTTACTGAACTGGTGATATTATCTGTATGTAGAAAGAAGTGTGTGTGGGCATATTTGTGTTTATTTTTTTTTATACAAATCTATACTACTGGACTGGTGATATTATCTTTAATATATAAAAGGACAATTCTCTCTACAAAGGATCTCGCCAAAACCGAATCTAAACCTTGCGCCATCAATATGCCCCTGTGTAGGGGACGGCAAGAGAAGAAAATGAGCACAAGATCAAGAGGGGTTGTTAAGGTTTTGCTCTTCCTTTTGAGGGCCATAGGCACTCTCTCCCTGGTTCTCTGTATATAAGAAAAGAGTTTCTGTGGGTACATTTGTTTGTTTATTTTTTTTAAAAAAGCTATAGTTTTATTCCAAGCTTGATGAAATTTTGCATACAACACGACATTTAACCCCTATGGGCGTAAATTTACGTTTTAAATTATTTTGCAATAGGCCTATGGGCGTAAATTTACATTTTCAGGTTTTTCTTGTTTGGAGGCACAGTACTGTATTTAAATCTAGGGCTATCTCTTGGCTGTCTGGGGTATTACGAACGCTCACTGAAGAGCCCAGTAGATAGAGCGAGGGTTAAATAAAGTAAAGAAAGGATAGACGAGATTTCATCATCTAGGGCTTTTAGAACCTGTCATCAGTGCTCCTTGTACAGCTTGCCCCTAGGATTTATGAAATTCGCCAGGCATTACGAACCCTTTTGTACCTAATTTACTATTATATTATCTAGACTTTACCCAGTTTTCCCCACTCTTTTTTTATTCACGCTTTGTAGATATTTATTGTTTTATATACTATATATTCTTATATATATATATATATATATATATATATATATATATATATATATATATATATATATATATATATATATATATGTATATATATATACTCATTTAGCCACTCTATGTTAGAAATGAAACCTTAGCTAATAGTAATTTAAAATATTGATTTGTTAATTTTTTTTTTTTTAGTTAAAGTAATCAAATTTAATGAAGAGCAACCAGTGCCAGATGTTAGAAGAGTCAGATTCTGGGTTCCTGAAAATTCGTCATCAGTTCTGGAAGTTGGCTATAGGTAATTTCAGTTATTAATTTCACTATCAAACAGGGTTTTAGTAATAATTAAATATTATTGAAGAAGAAACACAAATAAATAAAATAAAAGATTCTCAAATTTAAAAGACTAGAGATTTTGAGCACAACTAGTTGGCCAGGTGGGAATAAATAAAAAAAAAAACTAATCAAATATATTATTTTTTTTAGTGTCCATTATTATTATTTCCTTTTTTTAAAAAAAATAGAGGAGGAAATACTGCTCAAGATTGATCATTATTGTTTTAATTCACGTTTAACACTTTATATAGATATTTAAATTATTCTGGTTGCTAGGCAGGGAGTGTTAATTGAATGAGCGTAGTGAGTTCTTTACTTCATAGACTTGTGGTATGAAAAGTTTGTGTGTTAAATTTGTCTAGCTATAACTGGCGTAAAAACTAGGCATCGCGTGGCTCTATCATTGAAGCAAGCATTAGAAGAAGAATTAGAATTATTTCTCTAAACAATAATAAGAATAATTTCACAACAAGAGTACCCCCCCCCCTTCCATGAAATAATCATAATTTTCAAAAATCCCTAAGTACCATTTGATTCCGACTAATGGAGGAGCATTTTTAAAACCTTTTAAGCCCTATGGGCTTAAATTTACGTTTTCAATTTTCTTTGCAAAAGGCCTATGGGCGTAAATTTACTTCCTCAAGTTTTTCTTGTTTGGAGGCACGGTACTGTCAATGTAAATTTATTTATTTATATCTAGAGTTATCTCTTGGCTGTCTGGTGTATTATGAATGTTCACAGAAGAGTCTAGTAGATTGAGTTAAGGTTGAAGATAGTAAAGAAATAATAGACGAGATTTTGTCATCTAGGGTTTGTAAAACCTGTCATCATTGTACCTTGTGCAGCTAGCCCCTAGGCTTAGGGGTTTTTCCCATTTATGAAATTCCTCAGGCATTACGAACCCTTTTATACCTAATTTACTATAATGTTATCTAGACTTTACCCGGTTTTCCCAACCCTTTTTTTATTATTACTATTTAACCTTTTTACGTATTTATACACGTTTTTTTACTACATATTCTTATGTTGTATATATATACTCATTTAGAAACTGTACATTTTTAATAAATATCACATTTATAAAAGTATTAATATAAAATAGGGTTTATAAATTGTCTTTGTGTAATAATATATTATAAATTAGCTTAATTATAGGCAGAGAAAACAGATGATGTCTTAAAAAAAACTTTAAGAATAGATTAGAATGCAAACCTAATGAAAATAAAATATGAATGCAAGTATATTATTTTTCAATAAATAGTTAAAAAGTTGAATTCCAAATTCACATTTTTCGTAAATTTCCAATAATCCTAGTCAGTACCGGTCCCATCCAACTCAGTTTATCGATACTACTGTATATATAGCCATCCGCCATCTTGATTTAAAATGGCAGATTGAAAAAATATTTTTAAAAAATTACCTAGAAGCAAAGAGGAACCTAACTAAAAAAATTGCTATGGTCTAGTGAAACTGATTCCAATCTGAGATATCACTTTGACAAATTTTACATATAAATGGCTGCTATCTTGAAGTTAACTTATGCAAGGTTCTAGTGCTATTAGATCCAGAAGTATTATCATATTCTTAGCAAGCACCCAGGGCGTTAGAGGGACCTACTTTCAAAATTCCATGGTCCAATGTTTCATAGATATCGTAATGAGTCAGTGAGTGGTGTTTGGATTTTACATGTATAGATTGAGAATTAATTTTTGAATGTTATTTTTTATTTTACAGAGACAAAGGACAAGATATGGTCGACTTACTTCAAAAACAAGCAGACCTCATACAATATTATAAAGGCAAAATTGTTTTTCTTAACGAAAAAATAATGAAATTGTCTCATAGTGTGGTCGAATGCTGAGTTTTTAATCTTGATTTACATGTAGCTATAAATTTATTTTCTACTTTAACGAGTGCCTTCAAGAAGTCTGAAAGTGAAATTGCATTAAACTGAATAATTTCAATCTAGAAAGGTTTCCGGTCTTTTAAAGTGTGTCAAAGAAAATATCACATTGAGCAAGGTGTTTTTTTAAAATTTCAATATTAATTTGCTCTTAATTAAATTATAAACATTAAGTTTATGAACACCTTCTTAATTTATATGATGAATTATCGCTGTGATAGATTTTTTTAGGTGTAAGAAAAAAACGACGATTTAAAACATGTTGTTTATAAACGTTTCGATCCTGACTAAGGTAATTTTCAGTCTTTATTTACTAAAACAACCAAACAATAATGTCAATTTCTCATATCCTTTGGAACATAATTACATATTGTTCATATTCCTTAATTGCAATAATCTAAACATAATATAAATTAATTAGTTTAACTCACTTATAAAGTCATTAAAGAGTTAAAATAATTAATTTATATTATTGTAATTAAGGAATATAAACAATATGTAATTATGTTCCAATTGATATGAAAAATTGACATTATTGTTTGGTTTTTAGTAAATAAAGACTAAAGATGACCTTAGTCAGGGTCGAAACATTTCTAAACAACATGTTTTAAATGGTCGTTTTTTCTTACACCTAAAAAAATCCATCACAGCAATATTTATCATATTAATTTGCTCTTGTGCTTCCAGTTTTATTTTTTCTATTTATAACAATTTATATTTTTTCTAACTATTATTTTTTTGCTCACACCTTAACCAAGTATGCATGTATCAAAGTATCTTTATTGTAATTTGAGATAAGTTGACAAATTTATAATTAAATGCTTCTGTTTTAATACCATTGAAGTAATTTAGAAACTATTAAAAGTTTCGAATGTTTATTTTTTTAAGGTTATCTATTAGAAGAAGCAACCATTTGTTTAATATAGGTTGCTTAAAGTGCTAAAATTATTCCTCAGAGAGAGAAAAATAATTTATTAAAATATTTAACCATATCTCTGTATTAAGCTTTAGAATTTTTATTAACGTTAATGTAATTAAATATTGTGATATAATAGAGGTATATTTAGATAGATATAGTAAGAATTGTTTAAATATTGATGTATGGAAATAATTTCATAAAAAATAAATACTTTTTTAAAGGAGACTTTGTTTGTTTGTACATAATACAAAATTCCTTATCTCATTAAATCTAGAATGTCTATGAAGAATATTAACAAAGTAACAAGGGGAATTGCTAAGGGTTTCTTAGGTTAAATGCATGTACTTACTAATTAGTACTCACAGTGACTTATACCATGGTGTTTGCTGATGAACTTGCTCTGGAAGGTGATTACCAAATATCTGGACTGAAGAGCTCGAAGCTAGTAGTGCAGTAAAGATAGGCCAAAAACAGCTGAACCTCAAAAAAATTAGGACAAGCAAGGAACTTGGTGGAGATGTTGTATTCAGCTTCCTGTTGATTATTTACACTAAAAGTCCCCTAAAATCGAAGTTGTGCTACGGCCACCATATTGAAAAATGGTGGCCCATTTTAGGTTGCTTGTAATTCCTTAAATATTGCAGATAGAAAAGAAAGTTTAAAATAACAAATGTAGAGGACTATAAAATAAACAAATTTTGTTCTTATAACTTTTTCTCTAAACCTAACAGGTTTTGAGTTATTAACGATTTAGTCTTATTAGTCCATGCAAAAGAGACTATATGGGTCCTTACCAGGGAGAATTCATGGTAGTTCTGGCAATGGGCTAATTTATGGTTTTTTGGGTCGCTAAATACGAATTTTTAACTTCCATCCCGAAATTCCCCACGCAACCTCCCAATTTTGAAATGGAACTCCCCCAAAAATAGTGTTTTTTCAATAAAAAAATATATAAGTGTTTGTTTTTTGGGGGAGAGAAATATGTAATCGAAAAAAATATAAAATTTGCAACAAAAACTATTCTAGAAAGGCATTTTTGCATAGGACGAACAGGATGGCGCTGGCGCGTCTCCGAAAATGAGCCTCTCAAAACCTATTTTTACTGCACTATACAGGTCTTAGAATGTTGCTAAGACTAAGACAATGATAGTAGCTAGAGAGGGAGACAGGAACATCAGACCACACAATTCATGACTAGAAGCTAAATAAACAATCGAAGAAATAAACAAAATTTATTTTATCAATAATTTTTTTTTTTTTTTTAAATTTCCAAAAAGTGGTATCTTTATTTTTGGTCGAAGAATGTTCAAGAATTTTTTCAGATCTGATACACTTTACATAAGCGAGGTAGAGGGGGGGGGGGGGCACTTTTCACACCCACTTCAAACTCGCCTACTCTCGCCCAATCAAAGCTAATAACCAAAAATTATATATTTTTGTAATCAGCTCGACGTACCCTTTCATATGATATCCCCACATAGTGTCCAAAAAAAAATTGTAACCCTTAAGTTTTTTTTTTAAGTCGCTATATTTTTAAAATGTGTGGGTAGGAACTATACACATATATGCAAAATTTCAAAAGTAATCAGACGAAAGGTGTAGCCGTGAGAGCAGGCGACAGACAGACACACACAGGAAAATATAAGGGTCCTTGGTTTTGCCTACGGACCCTAAAAAGGTGCATATCTTTAAGTTCTTAGGAGTGATGGTGAATTCGGGGATTGGAGTAGCTGAGTGATTAATGCATTCACAAACTGTCATCTGAAACCCAGGTCACTATCAATATAGCTCAAATGCCAGGGAGGAAAGATATGTTTTACGCTGATGATCAAGTGGTATCAAGCGGATGTGTGAAGTGGCTAATCCCCTCCTGTCCTGTTAAACAAAAACAGGACGAAGCCAATTTTGCTCAATGAACCCATCTAAGTGGTTTAAAACCTAAGCCTTCTGGTTTAATTTGAGTTTAACCCCACGGTGGATTCAGGTGGCAAAATTCATAGAAGAAGGTTCATCAGCAAAGCTGATGTTTGTAAGAAAACTATGTTGACAGTCTTCATAAAAGATTTAACACCCAATGAAGCATGGCTGTGAATCTTGGACTTTAAATAAGAAAAGCCAGAGCCAAATTTAAGCTAAGGAAATGTGGTAATCGAAGGAGGTAGCGGTCATAACTAGAAAACCCTGGGAAAGAAACTCCACTATAAGCCTGGGCTTTGAAGTTCAACTTATAATGAGAACAATAAAGAACTCACAACTTTAATAAGATAGACAGTTAGCGACGAGTCCTATAAGCCAGAGGGATGAAAAGAATGACATGGATAGACATCACATCCATCCTGGCCCAAAGAGGAATGTCCCTCCAAAGTGCTCAAATTATCTGTCAAGAAATCTTTTGGGTTTTCCTCGACTCCACAATGTAGAAGAGTGGCTTATGCTATTACACCCAGAAGTTAAAGGGAAATAAAACAAATTTCATCTAATTTAAGGTGCAAATAGTAAAAAAAAAACTTATATCTAGGAGTATATACTCACTAATCCACATATGTAATCAAGCTAATAAAACATGGCAGGGGAAAAACTGATATGATTCTATTTATAAAGGGGGAAAAACTGATACGATTCTATTAATAAAAAACTAAGTATCGGGTAATAAAAAAATGAATAATTACTGTTGGCAGTACAAGTCTACAGAGTAGAATCAGGTTAACAACACAACTAAGATTATTTATCAAAGGATAATCCTAAATTTTAGGATTATTTACATAAAAATATTTTATAACTTATTTCTAAATTAAAGAGTACCAGGAGTTAACTTAATAAAATGAAACATTGCATTTTTTTTTGAATAATTTTTATTTTTTTAACACGTAAGACATTTTTAAAATAAGTTGAAAAGTGAAAGTCATAGAATAGTATATGTCTTTTCTCATTGAGATGGATTATTTTATAATAAAGAATAGAATAAAGTACAACATTAAGATTTTTCATAAAACACCAATTAATATTTCCAAATTTAAATTTTTTAAACAATGAATAAAATTCGGCATCATTTACGATACATCTATAAGTATCATTATTTAAATTATATATGTGCTAAGAGACATTAAATCAATTACATTTGTTTACATTCAAATATAAAATGTTTGGAGCTTTGCTCGTCTTTGTTTTAGGAATTAATTTTAGAAGGAAAGGTGAGAGGATCTAAAACACTTATTACTACAGGAAGAACTCACAACATTTAGATATTATAGGTTTCAGATTAATACTTATAGGATATAAAAAATACCCTACATTATTCCATTAATAATTAATTCATACTGATTTTTAAAAAAATAAAAATACAGTGGACCCTTGGTTATCCAGCCCTCAGCTGTACATTTTTCTTTTTTAACCATCTGCCAATTTTTTTCATTTAGGCATCTCAACTTTTATTCCTTAAATACCAAAAAATAAAATATGCTATTAAAAATAAAGCAAACTATTATTATAAAAATTCTCTTATTATCAGCTTTTGTTAATTATATTTTCATTTCTACTAGGTCATTTAACCGCTTTTTTTTTATATTTTTTCTCTAGTAGAACGGTCTAAAAAATGTACGCTCTTTATTTGATTCGTTAAATGAAACGAAATTCCATAGCATACATAAATATACTAAATACATTTTATAACTCATTTATGATCCCATGTAAAATCAGATTCTTTTAAAAATCATAATTAAATATATTTATTTATGAACCGTAACAAAAAATCAAATTCATGTGTAAAAATTTTGTTAGATTATCCCGGTACTTTAGTTCAATGGAGGGTTTCATACCGCTACCCCTATTATGTCACATAACCAGGGGTTTGTAGAGCATTAATAAGAGGGACAAAAACAAGAATAAATTAATCTTATCATCTATAATAGGTTGGAATAAAGGACACAACACTTATTTCTACAGAAAGGGGCACATCGACACATAGTTGATTAAATATGAAGAGTAGTTATTATTTTTTTTTCCTTTAAGTTTTTAATATTTCATCTTTAATTTCTCTACTATTTAATTAGAGTACACAAATCACAACAGAGTAAAAAAAAAAAAAAAAAATATGAAAAATAAAAAGTAATGCAAATAAACAAACAAACATATGTCACATCATAAAAATAGAAAGAAAAAAAAAAACCACAAATTTTGCACATAATTGTTTACTAAACACAAATTGTAATTTTAATAATAATAATGATACAAAATATCAGTTTAGTTTTGTTTTTCCATCGTGCCATTAATGTCAGTGTGTGTTCTTTTAAACATTTCAGTGAAAAGTAATTCCATGAAAAAATGAGGCGATTTTTTTAAATTTATCTCACTCGTTAGTGCCAGAAAGTCTAAAAATGATTACACTTTTCAACCTAATCCCCATTTGAATTATTTTAATAGAAAAAAAAGAGTTTGTTCGCTTGGTGGACTACCTGTCTTTCTGTCAAGCCAGAGCCACAAGTAAATTTCTGTAACACTAGAGTTTTTGTATTCTAAATAATTTTAATTTATTTGTACGTCATAATTCTCTTTATACTTACTGTTGATATTTAATGCGGAGTATAAGTCAGTATACTTACTGTTGATATTTAATACAGAGTATAAGTCAGTATACTTACTGTTGACATTTAATACAGAGTATAAGTCAGTGTACTTACTGTTGACATTTAATACAGAGTATGTCAGTATACTTACTGTTTACATTTAATACAGAGTATGTCAGTATACTTACTGATGACATTTAATACAGAGTATAAATCAGTGTACTTACTGTTGACATTTAATACAGAGTATAAGTCAGTATACTTAACAGAAAACCTCATATTTTAATGGAGACCCCTTTACATTATGTTAAATTATGGAAAATACAAAAATAAAAATCACACACCTTAGATTCTTTTTATAAAAAAATATTAATGTAAATTCTGAAGCGTATTCAGATATATTATATTTAATAACTTCGTAATATATTATATTAATTTAGTACTTTAAATGTATATTAAGTTATCACAAATCTATTTAATCCCTTGCTTTCACACAAGTATACAAACTATAAATATATCTCACCAAAACAACTGGATGTTACAAAAATGACTAGTTATCTCAAATGACTAGATAATTCCCCATAAAAGCTTATGAAATTTCAATTGCAACAAAAATTAGGTACATTTCGTGTAAGTTCTCGACAAAATACTCTTTTTTTATGTACAAAAGATGCTAGTTCCACCTTGTTGGAGGGCAAAATACAATGACAATCCAATATCATTAGGTCTCACCTATCAAGTACATTAAATATAATAATCTTTACTTATTTAATAACTGTGAGATCAGATTTATTTATTTTATTTAATATATAAATATGCAATAATTAATCTTGAATTACAAGTTGAGCAATGAGAGACTTGATTGCCATTTATATATTCCAAACAAGTAAAAAAAAAAAAAATAGATTTTAACATACGAGAATTATAAATTTGGTAAGAAACTTTTGATTCCATAACTCTCTTTTATGGTGGATACATTTATACACATTTGAGAAAACTTGGTGGGACTTTCTACATTATGTTTTCAAAAGATCATCAGATCAATCACCATCATCCAGGTACACAAGTCATACGGCATAATATGCCATTTTCTCACAAGCCATGTCAAAGCCCTGGAAAAGTAACTTAACAGAAAAATTTATTAAATTGTACTTAAAAGGCAGTGGAAACATTACTATTTTTTAAGTAAACAGACAAATTAAATATTAAAAAAAAGAAGATACATATAATAATGATAATAATAAAAAAAAAAAAAATAGAAGTAATAATTTCAATAATAATAAAACAAAAAATACTCAAAGATACACAGAGGACACTCTTAAATATTATGGCGAAGTATTTTTTTTTTTTTTTTTTAACCCATGATCAGGGTCTCTTTGATGAGCCAATCATAAGCGTCTCTATATCCTTTTTTCTTCAAACGTTGTCCAATAACTTCACGACAAGTATCGTGGTAGTTATTCAAGTAATCAATCTGAAAGAAAAGTAAAATCATTATGCTTTGTAAAAGGAAAATAATAACTTTCAGTGACTTAATAAGGACGGTATTTTTGTCGAAAGTATCACTATATACTACACAGACTTGGGAATTGTGCTTTATCCTCCTTAGCACTTAACCCCTAAAGCCTTGTCCACACTAGTAGACATGTTGCGCGATTTTGGTCTCAGAGACATGTCTAGCGATTTGTCTATAGACATCGGCTAGACAAACGGCGTCTACGGTCTCGTTGCTAGACCAAAAATCACATGTCTATGGTTTTCCATTCTAAATGGTAGACATGGTGCAACGTTAGGCATGTTGCCCAACGTGTCTACAAGTGTGGACGCTAGACCTAGACCATAGACGGTCTCATCAGATGTCTATAGACACGTTGCGAGACATTTCTGTAGACGGTCTATGAGACCGTCTATAGAAATGTCTCGCAACGTGTCTACTGGTGTGGACTTGGCTTAACACTTAGAGGTAGTCCGACAAAAGAACGCTTGAAATCTTTATTTACATAACATCCATAGGGTTAGTGTAACTTGATGCCAGATCTTTTGAAATGAAGGCTCTCAACTACCCCAAGTCTCAGTCAATGCCTTCTTGAAGCATTATGTATGAGTGGAGTCTCTGTTAAGTAAACCTGGGTTTACAACAGATTGACACAGACAAAAAGCATGCATCAGAGAGGCAGGCGGATGCAGGCAACCCAAACCAAATATACAGTGCAAAGTAGTGATGGGCATAATCGATTAAAATAATCATTTAATTGATTACACAACAATAATTGAATGATCGTAATCGTTTATTTGTAATCCGTATATGAGACCGATTATTTGATCGCTAGAAGTTAATTCAACACAATTCTAAATCGTTCTCATAATCGATAGATCCGCTCAGGGTCCGATCACTTGGAATCAAAATTCCATCCATCTCTCGTTCACTGAATATCACTTATTCTTGAATCAGATGCTTGGAATCGAAATGACGACGCTTGCATTTCGAATCTTTTCATAATCGGATGCATAGGCCCTGTGCCCAACCCAATTACTAGTTACCGATACCGAGCACTGTCATTCGGAATACTGCCGCCTTCTAATACAAATCATCTTTTCATAATTATGGAAACGATTTTTATTAGTTTTCTGAGCTCAAACGTTTATTCAATATAAGAGGAGAGTTACAATGGGTTTAAAATTCCTATGAGGAGGAGTGTTCCACGTGTTCTTTCCATGTATTATTTTTAATAAATATTTTACTTTTTGAAGTAATTCCAATATAGGCTTAAAATAAATAGGTATTGATTTCAAAACTCGTGTCAATTATCCAATAAAATCTAGCAAATCTCTCTTTTTCCTTAAAAACCTCAATATAATAAGTTCATAAGGAACTATTCGCTAAACCCCCTCTCTCTTAAATTAAATAAATAGTTGTTCCTATATTTAAGAACAAAATTTAAAGGTAATTAAAGAGATCAAAAAAGTGATAAGGGTTAAAAAGAATATGAAGCAGCGATTATGAGTAGTAGATTAAAGACTTTTCGTTATCGTGTCGTTTGCCGACGAAGCAAAAACCGCAAAGTTCTCGTATTTTAGGTATCACAACTATTTGCCTCCCCTATTTTCTTTATTTCAACCATCTCCTATAATAAATAATCGATTGTAAAATCATTCGATTATTTGTATAATCGATTGATTGAAAAATATCGATTATGCCCATCTCTAGTGCAAAGATATAAGGATATCACCACACCCGTCACAAATACTTAAAGGGTCTCTATTTAAGGTCATCTCACAGACGAAGGCTCCTTGGCCAACCGAAATAGGAATAAATATTCATATAAAATTCACATGACATTAAAGTATTTAATGTCATTTTATTTTTATTTTTTGTTCATTGACATTAAAGTATTTATTTATTTCCTCTTCCTTTAGGAAGAGGAGAAACCAGACCCAAAAGAACTTCAGGGAGGAAAAGAACCTTCAAAACAGAATGCAGGGCCTTAGAATGGAAACTGGAGATGACCCCACCAGTCCAGTATAGCTAACCCCTTAATGGGTGTGTGTGAAGAATATGGAAAACTGTGCTTCCACAGAAATCAGGGAAGAAGAGCTTGGAACACAAAACTGTGGTGGTTTAATAGGCGTGTAATTCCGGGTTTGGCAAAAAAAATATCCAAATCGTGGTCTGTTTGCTAAGCCAGACCTCCCCTGTGACATGACATCTTAAGAGTATAATCTACAGGATTTATAATTTAATAAAAAAAAATTTAATACCTCTGGTTGTGTAAGAAGGTTTGGGTCCAGCATCTTTAGCTGGATAGGGACTAACGTAAGAGTCTTGAAGGTTAAGTAAGTCTTATTATCATGATTGTAAGGGGTATTTGCAGGCACTATTTGCACTATATTTTCAAGTCTCACCCCAAAATTATTTTTTTGATAGTATCCTGGCTCTAGAAAGAATAAAGAAAAAAAATTACTTCCAAACAAATGTGCAGGCACTATAAATATATAATTTAAAGGTACTCATTTAAAATTCTCTCAAAGAATAAACCAGTAGATGCAAAAGTGCTGCCTAGAAATAAGAAAACAATTGAATTAACTCTGACAAACTCAGACTAATATTTTTCTCATAGATACAGTGTGTCCCTGGATCGGGTTGCCAATAAGTGTAATGACAACAAATAATTCATTTTTCAAAGAAAAGTAACTCTTCATAAAAACTCCTGCTTGTACTTAAATTAAGATTAATAGTATTACCTTATGTTCAAAATGTATCCTGTACCAAAAAAGTATAATTTTATAAAATTGTACAAGATAAAACCGGACAAAATTTCTGCTATTCAAGAAAAAAGTATTTTATATAATTATTTTAGGATACTATTCCAAATTTCTTTTTTCGCATAAAAATGTCAAAAATTATATTTAAACCCCCTCCCCCCACCACCATTTATAAAAAGTAAAACTGGTCTCATCTCGTTGAGTGCATTAAAAGTTGAGCTATTGCTTTTTTCGATAAAAACAATAAGAAAACATTTATAGGGGATATTTTAAATATTATTTCTTTCTTTAATAGAAGAATCATATTTTTAAAAAATTGATATCCCCTTTAATAGCTTCTTCTTACAATTTGTTTTTTTTTTTAAAAATGCCTAATATCTCAAAAACTAAATGAGATAGAGAACTTGGGCTAAGGAACAATTTTGAATAGCATAAAAAAGCCTTTCAGAATCACTCATTTATTTCCAAATTATTAGCTGCTAAGCATCTTTTAAGTCCTGTTACATTTGAAAATTTCAATTTTTTAAAATTCGACCACAAAATTCCTGAGCTTTCTACTCTTAATTGAGGGATGTTAGAAGTGTGGCGATTTCAGGAAAAACTTCTGCTTTTCATAAACTTTCAAATGGTACAATTAAAGTTTAAGATCAACTGAATAGTTTTTGAATTATGGTGGATTGGATGTTTCCAGACGTGAAATTTTTTGGTCGGGATCACAACCAATTCTTGTACAAACGCAAAAAAGGTTTTCCCGAATGAAACCACAACACTTCGGGTTCTTATAGGAAATTTGATACTGAACAAATAATTTCCTACAAACATGGATCCGGAACAGCTTCGTTTTTTAGAAATTAAAAAAAACATCACTTTTGGGTGTGTTTAATTAGTTAAATTTGATTTTTGACATTTTTACACGAAAAAGACACTTAGAATGGTACCTAAGAACTACTTGGTACTAATTACAAATAATACTTTTTTCTTTAATATAGCATGGTTTACTAGCAGTTGCAATAATTTTAAATATAAAGCAGTGTGCTGTCTTTTAAGGTTCAGCCACATTTAATAAAAACCTTGAAATCCAAAGATTTTTTTTGGTGGATGAATAGGTGAAATAGACAGGCAATAATTCATTCCTTACTAATATTTTGAAAATAATTATATTCTACAGTAACATGAGTTTAATAGAATGATATTATGTTCCATACCATTAGAGAGAATCATATTAGCCTGAAGACCAGGATCATCTGGGTATACTGCCCAGCTAATTCCCTAGCTAATAGTTTTAATAGAAAGAGCTAATATTTCTTTCATTACTAATGTGTTTTGAAAATAATTATATTCTACAGTAACATGAGTTTAATAGAAAGATATTATGTTCCATACCATTAGAGAGAATCATATTAGCCTGAAGACCAGGATCATCTGGGTATACTCTCCAGCTAATTCCCATTGGGCCTTCATGAACGTGTAAATACGATCCAACACCGTGACTAGTACCATGAGGATAGTCAAGACCTGCTTCCCATAAAGCCTTCCTCGGGAACGAATCCAAATAGTTGCCCTAATAAAGGAATAGCACAATGGTCAACATTTAAAAAAAATTATTTGTTTGGGCACATAATAGTAACTCTTGTCAATAAAATACTCCAGATAACCAAGACAGTTATAAATAAATATTAATTACATAATATATAATGCGATATACTTTTTAAAAAACAATCTAATTATAATATTACTAATTAAATTAAGATTTATAAATATACACAAGCCAATTTAAAAATTTAATGACATTTTCTATTTAAAAATTAGAGCTACCACTTAAATAAACTGGGACATCAATCAATGAGGAAGCATCAAGTTTGAAATTTAGAACAACCCAAATGAGAAACAAGTAAGGCGTGCTTCACTTAAGTATACGTAAGTTTTTAGTCGTCCGCCATATCTTGGAAATATTAAGTGTGAAAACTCCAAAAAGTGTACAGTTGCCTCAAATGCCGAGATGCACCTGTGTGTTGAATGTCATGTTCCTAGCTATAGTAGTTTATGAATTGAAACATGCCAACGGACAGACAGAACATAGTCTCTGATTAAACCTTTATCTCAAGAAGTCCAACGTTTACACCCAACTTTACCTCCATAATATTATACAAAATAAGTCCACACAACTACTCTTACTTGAGATTTCAGAGTTTAAATTAGAGGCAAAAACAAGAGTTAACACATCCAATGTGACAGCTTCCGTTAAGGAGACAGAGCCTCTTGTACATTTGACACAGAAAATGTTAAACAAAAATGGTCTAATGCTAAAATAGCTGAGTTCTCTGCCCTCATCCATCGGCATCCTCTTATCTGCTGTTTTTTTTAAAAATTATAATAGGGATTGTGGTAAATTAATATTTTTTATAAGAGAAAATATCTTAAATAAGATAATAAGACTTCCATATGCCATGTTTTTAACTAACAATTGCGACAAAACCTATAGAAGTAGACAGGCAGCATTTGCAAGTTATTAGAATTTGCTTGCAATATACAAGAGGCCAAAGTCGGTAAAAGCTGCTTTATCAATCATCATTAAATGAATACATTGGAACTGATGAAAAAAAGGTCACAGTAACACCTAAATTTGATGATTCCGTTGTCTTATTAACTTATAAGTATTTCGTACTCCATTCATAAAAACTTTATTCAGACCTTCAATTTATTGGGGAAAACTGCCTTGGCCAGAGCAGTTTGGCCCTTGAACACTCTGGTGAACACTTCTTTTTCAAAAGCAGTAGGAGTACCAAAATGATAAGTCCTGGTAACATCAGTTGTTCCGTGCCTAAAAAGCATTTTAATACAGAATAAGTTAAATCATTTGATTAGTTTATAAGTACAACGGTATCCCTGTCATTGTATCATTAATAATATAAAATTGTATTTAAAATTAAACGTATAATAACCCTTTCATTGTTAAGATTGGGACAAGGAAACAAGATCAGCATGCTGATAACCCCATATGCTCACTGACCCCCAAGTCTGAGCAATCCCCACCTTTTCCCTCACATTTCATTAGGTGTATACTATATTCAACATTATTCCATCCTTGTTGATGCAGGCTTTGGATTGCCATATGTGAAGTTATTATTTTTATATAAAAGAACTCATCAATCTAATATAAATGTAAAAAGAACTGTAACATTATTCATAACAAAATGCCTTCTAACAGAGTATTCATACATACTTATGGTTTATCTAATATAATATTAACGAACAAAGGGGTTTTCAATACTTCAGTTATTCATCTTTAAAAATAAAAATCTCAAAAAACATAATTTTAAGGTTGGATTGCAGTAATCCAGTTGATAATTTGTAATTTCAAAATCCCAGATTAGAATACTTACAGAAACTGAGCACCAGAATCACATAAGTATACCTCAGTTGTAGTCAATTTCCTGTTAGTTTTTTCATTTGGTAAATAGTGAATAATGGCGCTGTTTGGGCCGGAAGCAGAGATTGTCGGGAAGCTAGGTCCTACGTAATCATCTTCATCACTAAAATAGAAAATAATAATGACTTATAACTAAAATTAGACAATTCAATAATTTTATTAAGTGAGATCACCCAGAGCAAGTAATCTTACTGCCCAGTAACCAGGAATAGCCGCAACTTCATATGATCTCACAATATTTAACTTTTTCTCATGGCAGTGCCCGATGTAGGAAAGAGGGGCTGGAGGGTGCAGCAAAAAAGTTTAACAAATATAATAAAAATGTCAGGGCGGAAAAAAATAAAATCAACAATTGAAATGAAGTTAGGATTACAATTACACGTTTTTTCTCTAATAAATGTCAATTCTCATGCAATTGCAGAAATTAAATAAGTCTCTCTGAACTAGTGTATGAGGAATGGAATGGGCCAACTGCCAAGGCAGACAACGGGCGCCAGTTGACCAGCTAGGAAGGTTGGTGTGGTATATAATAGGCATAGGTGACACAGGCGCCCGCTAAGGGCTCTATTTGTTGAGGGTCTATTTGTGTAGAAATAATAATGAGGCCATAAACAATTCTTGATATGTATTGTAATTAAAGTTACCTTATCTAACTTGATTTAGCTAAATACTAGATAAGGAAATGTGTAACTAAACTTAGCTGATCATATTCACATCCAGCTTTATTAATTGTCTTTGTTATATATGTATTTTCTCTTCCACTCTTCAGTGCGGCAAAATGTACTTTTGCCACCCTGAGAAAAAAAACCTAGGTCCAGCACTGTCTTATGGGGTATGTGAAGTTGTAGATCAACTTTACTTTTTATTAACAAAACCTCACACTTAAATGGATAACAATTGGTTAAAAAAAGAGGACAGCGTCAATCAAGGCCTAAAATAATATACATATAATTTACGGGGTTATTCAAAAAGTATGTACGAATTTCAAAATAATTGATCAGACAACTATTCATTTAAAATGTGTTTGTGACGTGCTAGATTTGTTCTAAGTGATACCTATGACGTAATCTTTCAGTAGATCCAAATCTGAAACCACATGCAAGTGGTATTTTAGATGTTACAGAAGTTTGTAATTGTTATATTACACGAAATACATGCAGAGTTACAACAAAAAAATAATTAAAACATAAATACAAAATGACTAAAATTAATCTATACGTAAAACAAATTATGATTATTCTATAAAACATATATGTTCTAAGTTGTAGAGCATAATACAAATATGAAATCAAAGATCGCTGGGTGTGTCAGTTTACAAAACAAGGTAAGATAATAAATTTAAAAGAGAATTTCTACGTAGTAAACTTACACTAAGAGATAAAAATGTTCTTACCTCCGGAATTCTTCTAACTTATGAGCAGCGGAACGCTCTGAAACACCACCTTTAGGTACTTGTTGCTCCAGCCAACACAGATATCGACACAATGCTGTACCATCTTTTATGTGGGCTTCGACCATTCCTTAAAATTTATTTAATAAATAAAGAGTTGGGTTAAATTACTAAAATAGAGAATCATCTAAGAGTTAAATAATAATTATTACTTAAAAAATATTTGTAACTATCACTAGAGAGGTTAATTTAGAGTAACACAGCAATATTGTCACCACAATTTTATATTAAAATTAACATTCGTCATGTTTTGACATTTTATATCATCTATAGTGTTAAGTGTTAACATAGTTAGAGTAAAGTTTTGACTAGCTACATATTTTACAAGATTTTATCACTTAAACTAACAGTATAAGGTGGGGGTAGAATAGGGCTGAGTGAATAGAAGGAACCAAAGAGAGAGAGTAGAATAAGCAAAAATGTGGGTTCACCCCGAAGGGGCCCACCAGTAAACTACCAAACAAAAGAAAGAGAAGAGATAATAGAGCAAAATAATGAAGAAAAGAAGATTTTTATTATTACTAACTTTTTAATTAAACGCATTTTTTTAAATTAAAATAAAATAATAAAAAAAAATTTAAATGTGCCTAAAGCACCTCGACCACGCTGGCTCCCCAACCTATTTTTAGGTAGATATTAAAATAATTTTAAAAATTCATAAATATCTATATCATATTCTTCTGCAACTTTTAACTTTGATTGATACCTTTAGGCTAATTTACCTGATTGACAGGGTAGGATCGTTTCAAGGAAGAGGGATAACTAATAACACTCTAATCTAAGAGCAACACATGTTGCTTGAAAACGTTATGTTTAGACTTCCAAGTTCAAGGTCTTAATCATATAAACGAAGGACTACCTCCAAAAGCCCTTGAAAACAGTGTAAGGGGAAAAGGCCCAGAGGGAGAAAGAGGACAGCATGGTTGGACATCATATCCACCCTGGCTCAAAGAGAAATGTTTCTTCAAAGTACTGCCTACCAGGAGAGGATGGAAAACTTTTTGGTCTACTATGACACCGTAAGGTAGAAGAGGACCAAAGTAAGTAAAATAAACTACACATAGCCTCTGAAGAGTGACCTCCAGAGGCCACACTTCCAAATTTGTAACTTTACTGATGCTGCTAAGCATATTAACTTCAATAAAATTTATCCAGCATGACAAAACGAATCTTACTAACTATCAGCTATGTATTTTAGTTGTCAAATTAAAATCCAATAAGACTGAACACAAACAAAAATTGATAGTAATTACTTTCTGCTATGTTGATTCATAAATAAGAATAAAACCAATAATAATATACAACAAAAGATAATAATAATTATTAAATTGAAATGTACTATTATTAATATTTCATATTACCTGCCACTTCGGTAGGATTCTTAATTGCTTTCATTAGCAGTATAGGACTGCATTCGCAATGTCGTTTCTTTTCAGGAATCAGCGAATATATGTAATAATTCATAGCATTGGGGATCCAAATCTTTTTCATTTCTTTCATTCTGGGCCCCAGCTAAAATAAGTTCATACAGGGAATTGGATTAGACATGGAACCACAACTTAGAATTTAATTTTTAACTACCAACAGTTTTTGAAAGCAAAGTATGACCAAAATAAAAATAAAATAATAGATACCTCATTTTCGATGAAGTTGAAAATTTCATCGTAAGGATGAATTATTATTGGTAAAATACCATGATCGGCGTTTAAGTCCTTGGGGACTTCAGTGGTTTTAGTGAACAGATGAACTCCTTCAGGTGCAAGAATCATGTAAGAGAAGAAAACCGGATTGTAGTTAACATCACTTCCTCTCAGATTAAGGAGCCCTTTATAACATGAGAAATAACATTATAAAATAATAGATAGATCCATTTATTACCAAATCATAGATACATATACCATTCAGATACAGTAGAGTCTCGCTAATCCGGCTATAACGGGGCCGAACCCAGTCCGGATTACCGAAAGTCCGGATTAAACGGAATCAGTTTTAATGTGTCTGTAGAACAAGCTTTAGTAGAATACAACTATTAAAATCGAGGCTTTTATCGAAATAATTACTTCAATTAGTCTCCAAAACATGCTTGTACAACGTAGGTCCACTATTTAAGTTAAGAGCTGTTCTGTCACCAGTCATGTCAAATATCAAATGAATATCAAAATGACAATCTATTACGCAGGTGGCAGGTATCGAAGGGACTTCCTGAGAAACAGGCTGAGTTCCGATATGAAATTCGAGGAGCGATAATCATTTCACAAAAAGTTGAGACATTAGACATTGTTGGCTTGGCAAAATTTCATGGAACTGGGTTGAGCCGCCACTACATGTTTCTTAAAACCCTTCCCCATCTCAGTCACATATAATTGTACTTCCTGGAATACACTTCCTTTATATCTTCCGCCCTACATTTCTATGGAACTGAAACAGATTTATCGATGTTCTTACTTATTCTTAAATCTGTTAATTTTTAACAAAATACCGGGTATTCCTCGTGTTAGACTGTTTGAATATACACCTATAAACTATACTAGGAACAATTTTATACATTTTAATAGACAATAAAAGCAGTAACTCCAATTATCTTAACAATTAATAAATCTTAACAGGCCCTGGTTTCAATTTGTACATAGTTTTTGGCCCGTCCGGATTACACGGATGTCCGGACTAGCGGGGTCCGGATAAACGAGACTCTACTGTATCTTGAAGCACAATTAACTAGCAACAACAGCGTAGCACAGGAGGTACAACTAGGATACCGGCTGGATTGAATACACATATTAAAAATATAATGTGTACATGAAAATAAGAGAAGCATTAGGACACATTAATTTATTCCACATGGGAAAATAACCTCTACGCGCCTTAATATTTTCTAAGTTTCTTTTTTTATATAAGTAAAATCATGGTTGTAATATAAATGAATCCTTTATACTTGTAAAATATTTGTTGTTAAATTATTATATTTTAATTAAATTTTTACTTAAATATTGGTTTAATCTTTATGCTGAACCTTTTTTCTCACATATTAAAATTGTCACCACATGGTGAACTAGTAAAAATTTTCTCTAATAAATATATATTAAGTAAAAGAAATTAATTAAATTTAATTTCAGAATGAGGAGAACACTTCTCGCTCAATTTATGATTTCTGATGCAATTATAAAAAAAATACAAGTATTTTTTTAAAAAATCTTAGTCACGTGTGGTGTACTCACAATTTTTCTGAGTCCTCCGTTGAAGTTATTTTTTAGAATAGCTGAGAGAAACGTCAATTCATTCTCAGAAATGAAAGAAAGGCAAAAGTTGGCCCATGAGTTATGACGTCTTTTTTGACAAGTTGGAGGAATTCATCGCAGATGAGATAAAAAATTTACTTTAAATTTAACTTGCAAAACAAACCTACTCTCATACTTAAATGTATAAGGAAATATAAAATTTTGCGATAAAAAATCTACGACTCAAACAAAAATGGAGTCTAAAGTATATTTTGTTGGCTATACAGATACGTCTCGGAAAAAATTGCAGTTTGCACCCAGTTGAGGTCCTCAAGCATATGAGGGAAGGGTTCTCACAATCGAACAAGCCTAATCTCAAATTCCCAGAATAACCAACTTGGAAATATCATAAGTTTGATTAAAACAACTGAAATTCAACTGATTTTCGATTAATTAAATTTAATTATAAAAAAGTTTAGAATTAATTAAATTAAAGTCTGCAATCAATTAAACAGAAAGAAAATAATTATATAAAAAAACCTATGTGATGACGTCACACTCACAACCCCAATACTTGTTGTGCTATATTGTAAAATAAACGTCATCTAAGAACACCTGATTCTAAATGCAAATACAAAATTTGTTTAATTTAAATCATTAGAGTCGACGCTTTACTCACTCAGGTTAAAAATTTAGCCGGATTTCTACAAGATGGCTTTGCTTTACATATAATTTGGCGGCAAACTAGTTTTTGACTATCAAAAATTTATGTTAAATATGCCAAAATTTAGACTTAAAAATGTCAAATTGGTTCTTAAAATCATTTAAACATAATTTTAAAATTGTATCCACAAAATTTTGAAATCTCAAATTTACAATTTAGACTTTAGACGAAACATGCTTTCAAACAATCAATTGTTTGAATCATAGCAATTTTTATGATTCACCGACTTGGTGCTAGGAGAATATGTTAATCAACAAAAATTTGAAGAGAAATTCTGGTTCGCAGATTCAACTGCATGATATGTGATCAAACTAAGCCTGACGACTTGCCTCAGAATTAGCACCGAGACTTTTGGCTCAAAATCATGCCATGGAGATTTGGCTGATTAAAGATCAGCATGGGGACACTATAAAAGTGTTAAAATTTGGAAAAATGAAGTTACATTACTTAGAAACTACTTCCACACAAGTTCAACTAAACAAACTCGACAGCGAGTCACTTATTTAAGAGATTTTACTTAAAATTACATAAATGCCGAAATACAGGGCTTAACATCCTCACAATGGACTTCTCGCGACACAGCACGCCAACATTGCAGTAAATTTTATACGGTGGTTTCCTATAGACTCGAAAATCGAAATCGACATGCCCCGCGCTCCCCCTTGAAAGGTACAAAAATTGGGTTTTTTCACTATTACTCCTCAACAGTTGACCCAACGGAAAAAAATGTTCAGCACAAAATTAAAGTAGACAAAATTACCGACATTTTATTGTATAAACATTTCTTTTGTAACTCTATTGTGTAACGAGTTACAGTGGCGTAAACATAAGTATTTTTTTTCCAAAAAATCGCCTCTCACTAACTTTTTTATATTTCAAAAATTATAAGGGGCTATTCTTTACTAGCCCAGGAACAAAAGGCATTTGAACTACAAAAGGTGGGGTGGGAACACTTTTTGATGGATCTTATTTGAGTTTTTGACTTTAAGGGGGAGGGAGGGGGGTTAACGCGATCAATCATATGTATGAAAGGTACAAGAAATTGATGTTTATTAAAAAATAATTCCTCAATGGTTCATCCTATAACAAAATTTCTTATACTAACTTAAAGTAGACAAAATTCCCTGCATGTTTTGTAAAAACATTGTATAACGAGTTACAGCAGCGGAAACGTGAGCATTTTTTCCAAAAATTCGCAATTTTTTCATATTTAAAAATTATTAGTGGCTATTCTCTACTAGCCCAGGATAAAAAAAAAGAGTTTGAACTACAAAAGGTGGGGTAGAAATACTTTTTGATAGATGTTATTTGTTGGGGTTGCGCGATCTATTATGTTAAATGAAAAGTGTAAGAAATTCTTTTTGAAAATGTATGTTACAAGAAAAATCACTTCAAAGAAAGATTTTGCTATAAAATATTATTGATTGTGGTGTGGAAAAATAATACAATATAGTTTATTCATGCAAATTTTACCATTAAAATAGAGTTCAATATTTTTTTTGGAAAAATGTTTTCGCCGCTGTAACGTTACACAATCTAGTTGCAGCTCATTTTAAATAAAGAAGCACATTTATAAAAGGATCTCTTGAAATTT
Organism: Gerris lacustris; assembly: GCA_951217055.1. Taxonomy (NCBI): domain Eukaryota; kingdom Metazoa; phylum Arthropoda; class Insecta; order Hemiptera; family Gerridae; genus Gerris; species Gerris lacustris. The sequence goes on along the minus strand of OX578285.1, from coordinate 42,511,913 downwards.
TCGAAGGAATGTATATTTAGAATGAGGCCGACTACTTTTGTAGTGATCAGACTCATTTGGTTTACTAGACTGTTTATGAAATAAACACACAAAGGAGTAAAAGTTAACTCACATGCAATCTCATCCAAAGCGGATATAATGAGAACATCCACATCTTTATCCGCCATCTTATTCTTTACAATTGCAATCTTGCCCCAGCAGCTCATACCTTAAAATAAACACTACAATTAAAATTTAAAGGCATAAAAATAAATGAAAAATCAAGACAGATGTCTTAGGTTGTGAGTAGACCTCATGGGACAATATATCTCAGATCTTAAGACCAATTGGCAAGGAGATGTTCTGTCCCTCATCAGTACTGCAGAAGGCATGCGAGAATCTTCAGTGGAAACAAAATTGAAAGCTCAACAGGCTAGTATCCACTGATGACATCTGCCTTCTGTTAAAAAGGGTTAATAATAAGTGGGGAACAGCAAAGCCCAACTGTATCCTTTTCACCTGAAAACACCGTTTGATCACCAACAAGTATGGTTTAATTCTCAGAGAGGTGAGACATGTTCCACTATCACAACAAATACATATTGAAAGTCCACGAGTCCTGTAATTACTTAAAGTTATATTTATAAAAATAGATAAATAAACAAAAATGTAATAAATAAGGAATTTTATTTTTATATATTTAAAATAGAACAAATACCTGCATGTTCAAGGGAATGAGATACTATCGGTTTAGGAATAAAAGTAATTTTATCCTTCCAGATGACATCGACCAAGTTCTCTTTAATCGGCACCAGACTATGCCCATTACTAACCAATTCCTTTTCCCACTCCAACCAATTTACACAAGTCATTAGCTTTGGATCCATGCCGACTTTAGATCCATTTGGTAAATTGGTAATTAGCCAATTGACCTCGGTAGGCGTAGATTCTATTCCTGCAATTTACACAATCAGTTAATATATGTATACCACTATAATATCAATTAGGTTAAGCATGTTTTATTTTTGACGCAGTAAAGGACTGATAATCTAGCTTGTAAAATATTTTCCTATTTCCATAAAGGCCAAACATTTTAGTTTATAAATTATCAATTGACATGAAACATTAAAGGTCAGATTATTGGATAAGAAGAACTATTTTTTGAAAAAGACTAATAACAGCAAATTCTTGTGACAGAGTGTCTATGTTTTTCTAAATCTTGGGTAAAGCTAATTTATGCAATGTTAAAGCAGTGGAAAAAGGCATAACAAAATAACATGGTTGCGCATGATGTCTCACATAAAGAAGGTTTCATTGGTATTGTCGACATGAAATTAGTTAGAATAAGGGGGGCAGGCAAAATGTTGATGCTTTTAGACAAAATGACGAGAATTAAACAATTTACACAAGCCATATTTATATATTTGTAATCTACTCTTTAATACCTTTCATTTGATACCCCACTCAAACTTTAAAAAAAAAAAAACTGTAACATGAATTATCTGCCATTTTGGATACCCAGTTAATCAGATCGAATTGTCAGATATTCTTATTTTTTCTATGGTCCAGCAAACCCCACATTTTTTTATATTTTTTTTACATTTTTAGTAGCAGCAGAAATATAGTTTTAGGGGGGGGGGGGGATACACAAAATGTTGATGTTTTAAACACTATCCACAAGTATTATATATTTTTGTAATCTCCTCTTCAATACCTTCTATTTAATACCTCACTCAAAATTAAAAAAAAAAAATTGCGTGACATGAATTATCCGCCATTTTGAATTTGAACAACTGATAATTTTGAGTTCGCTGTCAAATGTCAAAACGATCTTTAATATTGAAAAGTTTCATGTTTTTATCTCTTTTGATTCAAAAGTTATTGGAAATGTACAGAGTGACACACAGACAGACACAGGAACGAAACTATAAGGGTTTCTTTTTTTTGCAATGAAACTCTAAATAATGAACTAAACTACGGTAAACTAATAAAGTCATAACTTATCATGGAGTTACAATAAGACAACTTGATCAATTCTTTCTCTATCATATCCGGATTAATTATTCAATCATTTTATAATTTAACTCAAAGGGAGACTAGCGCACTCAAAATTTGTCACATATATGCCAAATTTCAAGTTTATACATGCCAGCTTAAGAAAATATTAACTCAAGCTTGGCTAGCCTATATTATGAGGAGGGTACTAACCAGCCCTCATCAGCTTCCATGACTGAAGATCTAATTCTTCTTCAGCTTGAGTATGATAACGCCCATCAGTCCATAACAAAGCCTCTGTAAGAGTGACAATAACAGTCCCAGCAGACCCGCTGAATTCAGACGCATACTCTACTCTCTTATCTCCATCTTCTAAATACTCGCTCTAGAAATAATAAAACACCACTACGTAACACATGAGCATAATAATAAAACATAAGTTAAGTTTTATATCATGTTAACATAAATAAGAGTGAACTAAAGTGAGCCACTATTTAAAGTAATAGTTCATAATCTATATATTTTGCATATAAAACTAAGAGTGTCAGTGATTGACTGACTCATCACTCATTCTCCTACTTCTCATTGACATAGAGATTTGAAATATGGTACATAAATAGACTGTACCATAAATAGAAAAGTGCAGCCATTTTGATTTTTACATACGGCCACATTGAATTATAGCTCCCATCTTGGATTTTCTCACTCTATTATCTCAGCTTCCAGTGGACCTAGAGATCTGAAATTTGGTACATACACTGACTAATGGTACCTAAAAAAGAAAATGAAAGGTCTTTCACTTCAACATGGCCGCCAACATTGATTTTACCACAATCTATTATCTCAGCTACTGATCTAAAATTTGGAACATAGACTCATGCACCTAAAATTGAAGGTACTTTTACTTCAATATTTGGCAGCCACATATTTTGACATTATAGTCGCCATTATGAATTTTAATGGGCTCTATTATCTCAGCTTCCAGCGGATCTAGAGATCAGAAATTTGGAGCATTGACTCATGTACCTAAAATTGAAGGTACTTTTACTTCAACATTTGGCCATAGAAATTCAAATTTGGTACATAGACTTATGGCACTTAAAATTGAAAGTTAAAGGCACTTTTAATTCAACAGGTATTTGGAATTATAGCCATCACATTGAATGTATTACACCCTACTACCTGATGGCGGTCATTTATATGGAAAATACGATATAAAGATATATCCGGAAATCAGTTGCACTAAAACCTTGAAATTTTGAAATCAACATCCTCGAAATGACAAACAACTTCAGTAAAAAGGTTTCCCAGTCGGCCATTTTGATTTAATTTTTACTCATTGCCACAATGTTACATTTATAATGTATGTAATAATAAATAAATTAGTTCGGAGCAAGAGCTAAGCATATATTGCCGTAACCAGGAAAGCGTGTATTGTACTTTGATGAGATAATTATTTAATATATATCCCCTTGGGTACTTTTTTACTTTAGCACCCCCCTATATCCCTTTGTGTTAATAGTTATTTAGACAAAGGAACATATACAGTGTAGCATATCGATGGTGTTGCGCCAAAAGGGCCAATCTGAAAAAATCCACAAGGGCCGATCTGCAACTAATATCACGTTAGTTATTTTATTTATAATTAATAAAATAAATTTGGTTATTTTGACATTTTAATTAGGTATCCAAGTATATTTTAAATGAATAAAAATATGAATAAGGCATTCAAATATCATTTTTTTATTATAGCTTTTTAAGTTTTAGAATTGAAATACAAAATGCAGATTGGCCCTTTTGGGGCAACACCATCGATATATTCCTTAGTCTAAATTACTATTAAGACAAGGGATATTTATTCCAATGTACCTTGGGACAAAGGAATATCACACTTGTGTATATAAATTTGATAATGTTCCTTAGTCTAATCGACTATTAAGATAAAGGAATATTAAATATAAAACTGTCCCAGGAGTCTGAATGTCTTGGGAAGACAAACACACAAACCTTTGAGACTTTTGTAGGGCAGACTATTGTTTAGAACCAAGGGGGGTGCTAAAGTAAAAAAGTGCCTCCCCTTGTAATGTTCATGATTAGGTTGAAGATAAATGTCACGAGTCTGTGGGTCGCCCTTTTTTTTGCAGCAGATGCATTTTATATCAGTCTTCCTACTTCCTTAATTATATAAATCCTCGTGGTACACATTGAAATTTCATAATTGTCTTTAATGTTCATGATTAGGTTGTAGCAATAGTCAGTAGCCTGCTGTTCACTAATTTTTTTGGCAGGTGCATTCATATCTGTTTATCTCCCTTCTACTTCAATTATAATTGGATTACATTAAATGCAATTTATAGATAAACCTTGTTTTATAGAGATTAGGAAAATATAACATTACAGTTGAAACAATGGAAAAATAATAGTATTGCTGCTATCAAAGCATAGTAGCTAATAATATATTTAATTAGATTGTTTTATAACTTTGTAAGATTATATATAAATGTTTGTTGAGCTATATAGCTTATTTATAAGTTTATAAGCTATAAAACTTAACTGTATTTAAATAAACAAAACTTTGACCATGTTACCTATAAAATGTTTTTGTTTTAACATATACTTGAATTTAATCTGCACTTGGGTTTTTAATAATTAATGTTCAACTGTTAAAATATAAACTTCATATTTAAGTTGCACCTCAAGATTTTGCATTAAATATTTTAAAAAAGAGTGGGAGCTTAAATTCAAAGTAATATGGTATTTAGGATTTTTTTAATTAATTAATAATTTATTTATTTGTCTATAAAGTTTCAAATAACTTTATACAAAGAGGTTGCCAGTAAGAAAAATAATTACAATAGTGGTGTTAACATCTGCTTAGCAAGTTTTTGTTTTAGTTTATTATTATTATTAGTATTTAGGATTTATAATTTAATTATAATTATTTACAGTGGAACCTCGGTATGTTTTTACTTTGAGTTATATGCAAGGTTTTTTAAGCATACGTTCATTCATTACTGTAAGTTAATTGTATTTTATATACTAGCTGACCCGGCGAACTTCGCACCTGCCTAACAGTCAATTAAACAGACAGTTAATATGAAATTCACACATTCAGTGAAACGACTTGCGTGCCATCTATCAGAACATAGTTTTACTAACTCAGAAACCTTCCCGGGTTTGCGTCCAACCATTCCCCAAAGTTTCATCGCAATCGGATGAATGGTTTAGGAAGGCATAAGAGACAGACAGACAAAAATTCATTTTTATTTATATAGATTGAATTTGTATGGTTATCTCCTGAATTATAGAGGATTTATACTGTCTTTTAGTCAAACATATGACGATTATGCTTGCACTAAAAATGGATCAGGTAGATTGGTAATGTTTTGAGATGTAAATGAAAAAAAAGAGTTTAGTTTACAAGCATTTCACGTTTTTTTTTTTCAGATGCATTTTTTTTTTAACTAATGTTTATTATATTAAGAGCTTAACTATTGAGAATTACCTCTGTTATTTACCTCGATAAGAATCAAAATTCTATAAAGTACGGTTACACAATTTGCACAATATCATGGAAATGATATTGGCTCCAGTTATAGCAGCGGTTTTAAACCTGTGGTACCCCTTACAGATTTTAGCGTACCCCTTGGGGGTTAACTAGCAAAAACCCCCAAAAATGATATTGTACATTTGCTAATTTGCTAGAATTTAATTATGACAACAGTTTTTGCGTAAGGAAAAGCTGCAACACACGGCACTTATTACTACTGTACTTGTGGCTGGATTTAGTCTGGAACAATAGTCAGTGAGTACTTTGTGCGTGGAGAACGAAATATCACGTGATCCAACATCAAAACAGAAGTATTGCAATACTTCGTTAATTAACTTTTGGATCAGTCTTGGAAAAGAACATAAGGAACTATCAGACATTGCTGTGAAGTACCTACTGGGGTTTACGACAACAACATACTTGTGAGAAAAAGGGTTTTCAAGTTTAACTTACCTGAAGAACAAATATAGAAACAAACGTTAATGTTGAGGATTATTTACGGCTGTATTATTTACGGATTATTTACGACCAAGCTGGAGCCAAACATTGATGACCTTTGCAAACTAAATTTATAATTTCTTTAATATGATGTAATGTAAAAAACCTTAAACAAAATCAGGAATATATTATAACAAGAAGAGAAGGGAAGTCAAAGATTTAGTGGAAGAAGCACTTAAGAATAAATGACAATGGACAAGTCATGTAACAAACAGGAAGGATGATCTTATAGTTGTCTCAGAGCGGTGCCCTGAATAAGACAAGAGGAAGAAAGAGAGAGTGATGACATAATATCTGTAGAAGGGGAACTTTGGCACAAGACCAACAGAAGAGATTCAGAGTAGAAGTCTATGCCAGCTGTGAGCTTAATCACCTAACTTAGCAAATTAATTCCATTAAGAAGTCCAATTCATTATTTATTATGCAATAATGATTAGGTCAATAGTTATGTATAGTTTCATTAATTAGAAAAAATAAGTATATTTTTCAGATTAAGGAATAATTTTTCTTTAGTACGTATAATTTAAATTAAATAAATATTTAAGAAAGAGCGCTCTAAAATAGAATCCTCAAGAGGAACAATTTTTTATTTGTGGTTATTTGGGGGGGGGGGGGGGGGGGAAATAAATAAACTTATGAATTTTTATTTTTAAGTTTTAGATAGTATTCATACTACGGAAAGTTTAAATTTTAATTTAAATCAAATTATAATTATTATTAACAAAGGGAGACAGATAGAGAAAAATACACTCCTGCGCCGGGACTTGAACCACGGGCCTTAAATTTACTAAAAAAAAAAGAAAATACTCAAAGAAAGTTTATAACTAACTACTTTCAAGGTATTTACTTGAAATGGTATTTGATACAGAGAATTTTATAAAGAAATAATCATGAATTAGAGTAAATTGAACTGTTTATAACTTATGTTTAATGTAAATTGAAATAGGTAAGTTTGTAGTTAAATCAAAAGAAAACTTTAAACAGCAAATATCTGTAGTCAAAAGTAAAAGGTAAAAAAAAAAATTATTCACTTTTTGAAATCAGCGAAAAATGATCTACAGAATGGTATAAAGGAGATAATTCTAGCCTGTTTTGTTAATGAAATATTGAGCTTAATACATAAGGGTTAAGTTTGTAACAAGTATGTAGAGCTAAGTATAAAGGGTTTAAGTCAATTTAATGCCTTTGTACATTCTCTGATTATAGTATAAAAAGACTATATGAGGAGCCTATTATCAAAGACGGACATTCGACATTTTTTCCGAATTTCAGTAATCGAATGTTTCACATAGATTTTTGGCTGCTGCATCAGATTCTGCTATCCATTTGCATCAAAAAACGACCAGAAAAGGGATAAAAAGGCAATAATATTTGTAGTTTTGTTTCAAATACGGACAAGTCAACATACGGTTTGCTTCAAAAGTGGACATAACCGAAACAGCCTATCAGGAGGCTGCATTTTACTAACTCGTTCCTATGATGCACTGCGGGCTTTAGCATCTGAATACCTACTCCTACCATTTTGTCATACATGTTTAGAAAAATGATACCCGAGGGGAAATCGAGAAATTAATTTTACCTCTAAATTTGGGGGCACTACCCCCTTTGAACTCTGAAAAACGTGGAAAAAAAAATTATTTCTCCAATATTATTATTCTAACCATTATTTTCAACGTCATTTTGCTTCAAAAACGGACAAAACCTTGTTTTTGTTTCAAAAGCGGACAACTCCACTTTTTAACTCCATTTAGCAGCTAAAATATCAAAGAAATTCACGTTTTCAGTACTTCTAACTAGTTTTGAGTTTATTAAGAATCTACACGAAAAAAAAATCATTGCTCTAGCACCTGTAGAATTTGAGCTACAGTTTTTCGGCTCTCCTGTAAAATTTTGAAATGTGCTCTTGTCCGTCTTTGATACTAAGCTCCTCATATATGTGTGAGACTCATATATTTGTTGCCTTTTACTGTCAATATTATTTAACTTATTTATTTTAAAATTTATTTACGTACTGTACACATGTACATAGAGCATAGTACTGAAGGGTTAAAGTTAATTAATTACAAAAATTAAAACGATAAATGACTTTTGGGTAACTGTACCTTGAGTATGAAAGAACGTTTTTGGGAGCTACGTATGTCATTCAACACACCTTCATGCTAAGGGGTAACCAAACTAGGGTGGTTAGTTATTAAAATATATGTAATATAGAGTTGAAATAACAGTTATTCTAGCTTATTCCTGCTGAGAATACACTATTAATGGACAACATACAAATTATTATAAACCATCTTAAATTTTTACGAATTTTGGTCCAAAGGACCAAAGGACTTTTGATAATACGTAGCTGTATGTTGAAGGAATAATGATCTAAGCTTGTGGATCCTACACAGTAAACTTTGAAGAGGATGAGGATTGCATTATATAATCTGTAAGTATTCACTGTGGTTGCAGAGTGTGGTTCTTATATCATATAATGCATAAACATTGATTATTTTAATTATCACAAACACAAGTACAAGAATCAAGTTAATTAAAAAAATCTATCTAACAAAATTTAGTGATTGACACGTGTTATGACACGTGTCAACCCCACACATGCCCCTATTTGGTAGGATTTTTTTTATTTTTGCTCCCCATTTAGACAGGCATTTTTTCTTAAACCTAGAATTTTTGAAATTTTTTTAAGTTTTGTCAACATATCAGCCGGCATTTCGCCAGTACTGATGTATTGTAGTTCGACTACGTTTGATTTTACCAAATCCCTTATATGATGGTATTTTATATCAATATGCTTGCTACGTTTATGGAAAATAGGATTTTTGGCCAGTGCTTGAGCACTCTGGTTGTCACAATATAATTTTATCGGATTTTTTACTAATTCCTGGAATCCTAATTCAACGAGAAGAAATTTCAGACTTAGAACCTCCCGAGCAGTCTCACTCAGAGCTATATACTCAGCTTCCATACTGGAGAGTGAAACTAAGTTTTGCTTAACTAAGATATGGGTTTTTTCCCTGTTGGTAAATTAACCAGTTTCCAAGTGTTCTTCTTTAGTTGAATATAATTCGCTACTAAAGAAGAACACTTGGAAACTGGTTAATTTACCAACAGGGAAAAAACCCATCGGATGCAAGTGGATCCTAACGAATTATATTCTTCGTCCATTGCTTCTTTCCAATTATTACTTTCCTTTCCAAATAGTGCATCCTTTACTTTTATAATTTCAGGTTCTTTCTTTATGATTTTTATATTTTTTATTTTATTTGGTCTTCCCCTTTTCCCGGTTTTATGTGTTTTAGGTCGTCCTGGGGTAACTTTTAGAGTAAATTATTCTTCTTCAGTGTTACTCTCAGAATCAGAATTGTCAGTGTTCAGATCAACATAACTCATGTCAACATCTTCCTCATCATTTATTTGTTCTATATTTGAATTATGAATTCCTTCTGAATTTTCAATTTTAGGTTCTTCTTGGTTTTCTAAATTAAGTTCATTTGATTTAGGTTCTTCAATATTTTCTTCTCCATTTTTATTATTACTTATAGATGTACTTTTATTTTTAAATAGTTCACTAAAATCATATGTAGTTCTTTCTTCATAATTTTCAGATTTTGCTTCATATCTGTCTTTATACATGACACTTTCAATTATTCTTATGTCGCTACTTTTTATAATTTTATCATTCCTTGGATTCCGAAGTCTGTAAGCTTTTGCTTCTTCGGAGTATCCTACTAGGATGTATTGTTGGCTTTTTGGATCAATTTTTTTTGTTTAGAGCATATACAATACTACCAATATTACTCTAAGGTGATATGCAGTAGGTTTTTTATTTGACCATTCTTCTTCAGGGGTTTTATTTATCGATCTCGTCAAGCATCTATTTCTTAGATATGTGGTTGTATTTATCATTTCAGCCCACATATGTTCAGGTAAGCCTGACTGAATCAATAAACATTTAGCCATTTTGACAGAGTTCTATTTGCTCTTTCAGCAACTCCATTTTGCTGAGGTGTGTATTCAGCTGTTAATTCATGTTTTATTCCATACTTTTTTAACCCTGCCTTACTAACACTGTCTAATAGTCTATTATTTCTAACACTACGCCTCTCAGACGTAAATTAAAATTAGACCAACTTATACATGTTTAAGATTTAAATGCTGATAAAATCATGAACTTGAAACATTTCTTGGTCTAATAAAATGGTTAAAAGGGAGAAAATGATTACCAAACTGACCCCTTAACCTGAAAAGAGCAGGTCAAAATACACATTTAACATTTTCCCTCACTAGTACTTGTTGCATTTAAATCTGAAATTATATTATGATAATCTAATGAATAGATATAAAAATAAAGTAAACATTTAATAATCAAATATTAGGAACAATAAAAAAAAGCCAATTAAAGGCAACAAGCTCGATAAGATTTTGCTTGATAGGGTCCCTGAGGCACAGTTGACTAAAAGAAGTGGTAAATTACTAATATATAAAAGCACAGCAAAGACCCGACTTTGACGCAATCTAAAGGTTAATTAAACAGAGATAGCATACCTAGAAGGAATAATGGCTGGCACGCTTGCGCACCAAGAGCTATCAACTTAAGTCAGCATGTACGCCTCAGAGACGTAGTGTTATAAGTGCAGGGTTAAGTATATTTTAAATGTATGACAACAATATTCTAGTGCATTATCTGATCTAATTGCTTTTATTTTCTTGCCAGTTTGATTTTCAACATAATTTTTAATTTCTTTAAATGTTTCGAAGATATCGCTTTTGTTTTTCAGAAAATAAGTAAATTTTTTTCTAGATTTGTCATCGATAAATGTTGCAAAATATCTTGCACCACTTCCAGATTCTGTGGGCATTGGTCCACAAATATCTGTATGAATGAGATCTAAAATATTTTCTTTTTTGTGTGAATCTTTGTATTTTTTAATTGGAATTCTATGCATTTTTCCTTCGATGCATGTTTCACAATTTTGATCAAATTTTTTTAATTTTAAATTTGGTAATCCATAAATTAAATTTTTTCGTATCATTTCATTTATTTAGGTGTCCGAATCTTGAGTGCCAAATGTTATTTAGTTCATTTGTTTTATTTTCTAATTTATGATTAGTTTTATTTTCAGATTTTTTATCTTCATTATTTGGAAGTTTTTATTTGAAGGTTTTACTTTATTTGTTTGTATTTTCTTATTATTTAATCTTTCGACATAATATAGATTTTTGTCTTCTTTTGCTTTAATTAAAGTTTTATTATTTTCCATAATATATGCATTGTTTTTATAAAATGTTGTGTAAATATTTGGGTTTTTAGTTGCTTTACTAATTGATATTAAATTTGTCTTTATTTCTGGTATGTATAGAGTTTCTTTTAATAAAATAGGTTCAATTTTTTTTTTGTTTACTATTGCAAGAATTCTTATGGTACCTTTACCTTTTATGTTCACTTGACTTCCATCAGCCATACAAACTTTCTCATTTATTTTTGAGTTAGTATAGTCAATGAATAGTTCTTTATTGTTACAGATGTGTGAACTGGCACCTGAGTCAAAAAATGAAGTCTGATATTGTGTCTTTATTTTTTGTTTCTATAGTTGTTAATACGGATTCGTTGTTTGTATCTGTATTAACATTGATCTGTCATTCTTCTTTTTCTTGAAGTAACAATCTTCAGTAGAATGATTTGATTTCTTGCAAATTTTGCATGTTTGACATTTTTTAGCTTTATTGAATTTTTTAGATTTATCTTTAAACTTGGAAGTTAAAGAATAATTTTCGGTTTTTGATGTAGATGGATTTGCATTTTTCTTTTCTGCTTCTTCTAGAATTTTAATTTTTAACATTTCTAAAGATGGCAATTCATCTTGACATTCAATTGAACATTTAAAAATGTCATATTTTTCTGGAAGAGTAGATAATAGTAGGACTGTTGCAAAATCATCAGATGGTGCTCATTTTAAATCTTTTAATTGGTCTAAAATTTCAAAGAATTGTTTAATATGCTCATCCATTTGTTGATTGTTCTTTTTATGTACATTTATTAATTGTCTTGTTAGTTGTACCTTTTTACTTGGACCTGTAGGTTTAAATGTTTTCTCTAAAATATCCCATGTTTCTTTTGAAGTTGTACAATTTTTAACGTGGTGAATACATGAAGGTGAAATAGCAAGAATTATTGTTGCAAGTGCCTTTTCATCTTTATTGGTCCATTCGTTGTCATTATTGTCACCATTAGCATTAGGATTTAGATTCTTTTTGACAACCAACCTTCCCCCTAACTTCTATCTAGTCTCCTTTGACATTGTCAACTTATTTCCTAGCGTGCCTATCAGTGATACCAAGAATCTAGTCTCTCAATTAATATCCAGTAAAATCACTGATCCCAATTTAATTCATTCATACCTTGATCTCTCTAATCTTTGCTTGGATAACACTTATTTTAAGTATTTAGATAAATTCTATAAACATTGGCTCTTGTATATCTCCTATTTTAGCCGAGATTTTCTTGGGTAATTTCGAAGAAGAGATATTTAATTCACGCCACCCGTTACTTAAATATGTAGGTCTTTGGCTCAGATATGTTGATGATATTTTATGTCTTTTTTGTGGAACTAAGAGGCACAGTTAAAAGCTCCATAAATTTTTCGTAACTTACGAAAATAACAAAAATCTTTTATTTTCTTGTTTCAACCTTTCAAATAGAGTGTTAAACTCTCATTCATTTCTGGCTGCATTTATCGCGTGCACCCAAAGTCTTTTTTTCCTGGTCTGTTGTTCAGCAGCAAGTAGTGTAGCTATTATAACTGCTTCTTCCTCACCACTACTACTACTATGTACTATCAATAATATCAGCCAATTCTACTCATGTCGAGCAGCACTAGTGGATAACTGAGACAAGACTGGCATAAAAATTGTAACTGCATTAAAAAGCTGAGCAGTCTGAGCGGAAGCAGTGTGCAGAAATTTGCCGGACCTGAGCGGAAGGATCGGAGCTGAGCTGAGATGAGATGAGATGAGCGGATCCAGTGTGGGACATGCCTTAAACTCAAAACACCCGAGAATTAAATTTACCTTAGAAATTGAACAAGATTTCAAGCTCAATTTCCTTGATCTCACTATCTCCAGACACCCCACCCATTTTACTTTTAACATCCATCGTAAAGATACTTTTACAGACTCTATTATTCATGCTGATAGCTTTCACCCTAAAACTCATAAACTTTCGACTTTCCATAACTTAATCCATAGATTAAACACAGTTCCACTATCACAAGAAGACTTCAAAACTGAATATTATAAAACTTATTGCTAAAAACAATGGTTACCATCCTCTAGTTTAATTGAAAATCTATTAAAGAAAAAAGAAAGAAATTTAGTTCTTAACAGCATTTATAATTTTTTTCCTTAATAAAATTATCTTTTATTTTGCACCCTTCTTTATAATTTTTGTAGATTAATTTCTTGTCTGAAATTGGCCTTTTTTAGGGTTTTATTTCTTTTTATAAAATTATATTAAATATAATAAATAAACATCAAAACTTCTACTCTTTTTAGAAACTGCTATATTTCGCCATTACTTTATGGCTTCTTCAGGCTTGTAAATTCCCTGTGAACATTAGTCTTCTTTTGTTAAAAAAACATAGTTTTATGAGCTGTAAAATTATTTTACACTTCGTCAATTTACAAATGAATCAAGGGAAAAAACAGTAATGATTTTACAAATATATACACATGTATACATATACTCACAAAAGTACCTTTCTGAATCCTCCCTGTTTGGAATCCAGGGAAAGACTCTTTTACAGCTCATAAAACTATGTTTTTTTTTTGGATTTGTTCAACTTTTCTATCTGATAAATGTTTGACATCTTGATTAATTTTTTTTTAATTTTAACTTGTGATTATGATCTTGATCTTAATTGAGCTTGCCCATAACCTTATGTGGTTGCAGAGTGTGGTTCTTATATCATATAATGTATAAACATTTAACCTGTAACTGGTGAGGTGCTTTTTATGTTACTTAACTGGTGAGGTTGGGTTACAGATACCCAGAACTTTTCCCCCCTCTCAGCCTCAGCAAATTTAATAGTTGGGATAAATAACAAATAGCTGCATATAGTATTAAAAGTAACTTTAATTTATAATATAAAACAATTTTTTGGACATAAAAACTAAAAGAGGCCAACAAATAAGAAAAGTAAAAAAATAATAATATACGATACAAATTTTATGTATTGTTTAATTTAAATAATTTGAATAGTTTAATTAAAATTTTGAAGAAATATTATTATATTTATGAATTTTAATGTTAATACTAGTAAAAAAATTAAAAATTAAAATGTTATTTTATAAAAACAGTTTTTACTATACAAATTACATAGTAAAGAAAGAGTAACTTAACTGGTGAGGTTGGGTTAGGAATACCCTGAATTTCTGGAAATAGCCCCAAAAACAAAACAACTCACGTTTAGCGCAACCTAAGATCTTCAAACCAACAGACAATAAACTGATTAGAAGGTACATGAGAGGACACTGGCCCCGCCCTAATCCTCTAGTGATAATTTGTCAACAAAGTATTGCATGGGTATCTGACACCCAACCTCACCAGTTACGGGTTAATATTTTAATTATCACAAACACAATATATTTTTTAGTACAAGAATCAAGTTAATTTAAAAAATCTATCTAACAAAATTTAGTGATTGACACGTGTTATGACACGTATCAACCCCACATTCACAATTTCTTTTTAGAGAATTGTTCCAAAGAACAAAGGGAATATACAAGATCAGTCTCTTCACTTTGAATAGGTGAAACAGGGCTAAAAAGAAGACATTTGTTTTTTTCTTGGTGTACTACAGTAACTAGATGTAAATACTCACAGTACCTCTACGTAGAGTAAAGCCTTTTCAACACTAGTATACATGTTGCGCGATTTTGGGCTCAGAGACAATGTCTAGGGATTTGTCTATAGACATCAGCTAGACAAATGGCGTCTACGGTCTCGTTGCTAGACCAAAAATCGCATGTCTATGGTTTTCAATTCTAAATGGTAGACACGGTGCAACGGTAGTCATGTTGCGCAACGTGTCTACAAGTGTGGAAGCTAGACCTAGACAATAGACGGTCTCAGAAGACGTCTATAGACACGTTGCGCAACATGTCTATAGACATGTTGCGTAACGTGTCTACTGGTGTGGACTAGGCTTTAGAAACACATATGTATAACTTTTTAGCCACAGAATTGTAACTCTTTACACACTTAATAGCTTTATATGGTTTAAGGGACAAAATGAGAGTTGGATATAAACAAAAACGAGAATAAGCTAGAAAACAGATCTTCTAACATAACTGTAGTACAGTTACGCCTTAGAAGTGAGTCTGTTTCGACAGAATCCAGCAAGTACGTTGGATATAGACAGCCTTCTGGTACATAGGTGTCTTGACTAAAAATAACAGAGTAAGAAAAAAATTAATCTCACCATATGAGAATCGTCGTGTGGAATTACGTAGGCCTGGAGAGGATCGGCGCAGTAAAGAGTCTGCTGCATAATCAGTCTCAGTTTGTCGAGGAAAGTACGTTTCACGTTAAGTCTGCTCATCTTGCTTACGGACATATTGTCACCGGCTACCAGACTACAATGGAATCAAATCAAATCAAATCGGCAGCAATCGAAATCGAATAGTTCACACGGAGCACGAAAAAACCTTATCAAATGCCATTATTTAAACAAGGGATTAAGACGTGAAATAAAGCTTGGTAACGAGTGGCTGAGAGCTGAGAAGGCAGCCGTCCGAGTTACGCAGTCGACAACAACAAACCGATCAATTAACTTGTCTCGAGTCTCGATAGCAGCGCCGACAGGTATTGATACGCAGGGCCGTGGGGGGGGGGGGCAAGTCCAGGAGCAGGGATGAACTGTATATCGCTCACCTTTATATTCAAATAACTCGAAAACATGCGTCGGTGATAGCAAAGTGACAAGATTCAAATCTGCCGGTGGGGGGGGGGGGGGGGCGGTGTTTGAAAAAGCCCCCTAATTCACTGAACCGACCAAACCGTTTGATTTTAGAACGCGTACAAATCGACATCGATAGGTGAAAATTCGCGGATGTTCCGTCGGATTTGATTTAAAAAATATCCACTGTTATGTTCTGTTTATCTTTCTTTATCTTACCCTCGTGGCCTTGTTCCAGTAGGGGTTTTTTTTTTAAAAAAACGGCCCATCCCACTTTTTATCTCGAACAATTTAATAACTTTAACGTTCTTTTTTCCTCTCTTTTTAAAACCGATATTAGTTTCAGGTTTAACGTTACATTAGAATTATAATAAAATGTTCAGGATCTGTGGGCCGAAATGTTCAATTTGTTGGGTGTTGCTCAGCATTTGGGGCATTATACAATTGGTATGTTTTCTTTTTCTTTGACATTTTAATTAAATCTGCAGTTTTCAAGTGTTGGTTGTTTACAAGTTTTACAAATTTTAAAGTTATTAGACTGTCTTCTGCATTTTTATTTTGTCAATTCCTCTTATATGTATTAGTATTTCAATATTTGGTATCATGTATTAAATATTTCATCTGAAGAATGTATCTTTGTATTATTATAAATATTTGAACGAAGGACATCATTCTCAAAATATTATTGAAAATTTTTAAAGTTTTTATTTTAGTATAAATCTAAAGATATGATTGGTTTAGTTACCAACTTGCTGGCATAAAATTAACTTTGATTTAAAAGAAACTGATGCTTTAAACCTGTCTCACACAATCAATATTGAAGTAATATTTGATTAACACATGCCAATATTATTGTTTCAATGACCTTTTAGGCGCTCATTATATTGGACAAAATTGATATTGCTTCTATAATATTGACCGTGTGAGCCTCCCCCCTTAATACATGTTTGAATGGCTCAATAAAATCTGTTTTTTGAATATTACATTTTTCTACCAACAGGGTAACAAAGTAAATTTGATTTTGAATCGACAATCTTAATGAAATTGTCGTTGAATTTTTATTTGCCAACATTTCTTTTGTGCTCTTTAAGGGCTCATTCACACTGGGATTCCGGAATGCGATTCGTGTATGAGATTCATAAAAGTATCAAGATTCAGTATCTCGGCGGCTTCTTCCCCCCACTTTTCCTAGTTTTGATCCCACTTTTATTATACACTAACATATATATGTATTTAATTTTTAAATAGTTAATTATATTATATTTATTATTATATTCATAATTAACCTATTTTATTTAAAGTAAATAAAACAATTGAAAAAAAAATATATTAAATAATATATTACATTGATTTATTAATATATTTATATAATTAAAATATTTTATGCAACGTAAATAAAATTATTACAGAATGCGATTCAGAATCGCCTAGTCTGAATGGGCCCATATAGCGCAATGTATCAGGAGCCGCTTTCTAAGTAAAATTCTAAAAAGAATCGAGGCGGCTCACGGGGACGGGATACTCGATTTGAGAATCTCTTACGAATCGCATTCCGGAATCTCTAGTGTGAATGAGGCCTAAGAAACTTTCTGGGAATCGATGCAGATATATAAGTGTTCCAACTTAAATGGCTTAAGGGGTATTTTCCTACAACGCATGTGACACAATAGGAGAGTTTTCCTAGGGCGGTCTGGCTTAGAGCCGCTAAGGCTTTAGACTTGCACTACTCCTCTGAGAGCAGTATAGCCTCTGACTCTTACACTTGGCCATAGTTTTCCTCAATTCTTCTTGTGTTAAGACTTGTTTCTTGTAAACAGTTCAGAGTAAATCTAAAATATGTAGGTATATTCATTAGAGTTGGGTTATAACAGTCATTTGGCGGTAACATGTTTTAATAACATGTCATTTAAATTTAAATCAAATTATAATTATCATTAACAACGGGAGGCATACAGAGAAAAATAGACTCCAGCGCCGGGATTCGAACCACGGGCCTCCTATATAGCCCGTTAGCTTAGTTGGCTAGAGCATCTATACCTACTGGAAATATAGGAGGCCCGTGGTTCGAATCTCGGCCTGGAGTCTATTTTTCTCTGCATGTCTCCCGTTGTTAATGATAATTATAATTTGATTTAAATTAAAATTTAAACTTTCCGTAGTATGAATACTACCAAAAACTTAAAAATTGAATTTCTAATTGATTGTATTAGGTACAGGTACTAATTGGGTACTTTATAATTATAAGCGTTCTTGGTCTAGTTCTATTATTGTAAATGTCGATTCCTAGACTTGTGGAAAAATTGAAAGTTTAATTCGGGACTAGGTATTGTTAACGACAGAGGAAGTTATTCTCCAGTGTAGGGGGGTAGGTATTTAACACAAATCCACTAAAAAATTTGAATTATTGTTTTTAGTAATTTGTTGAAGCCCAAAGGTGAAGGGCGAAATATAACTCTCTTCATAATAAAACAGGGGTTTTTAAACTTAAAACGTGAACGAACAGACGAGCAAAATAATATTAACTTCCTTTTTTGAAACCGATAAGAGTTTGTGATAATAATAATTGATGAACCGTCAAAAATAGTTGCAGTAATGCGACCTCATGTAGAGAGGTATAATATTATTATAATGAAATTTGTTAGAGGAAAATTGGTTCAGTAGAACTGGAGATAGAGTGTACCTTAGAAACCCGGAAAGGCGGGCAAGAAAGAGTGCCTCGCCTCTAAGAGAGGCGAGACACTCTGGATAGGTAAGGCAGAGAGGAATGAGAGTTAACACTAACGCAATGCAGATAGATATAGGTAATAAATAGCCCTAAGCCATAAAGTAAAGAGTAAAGGACATTGCATTAAATAATAAATACATAGAAGATAAGGAGAGATATTTATAATCATAACATGCATTCTACCTAGATATATAAACAATCAAAATAATAGAGTCTTCCCCGTGATCACAGTGAAAATTATTTATGTGGTCAGATTGTGGGCAACAATGCTAATCACCAAGAAAGTGGACATCTTGTTATATTTATCAACGATAAATATTAATAATAATCAAATCCAGAAACAAAGATACAAACTATTTATTAATCTGCAATATTTTTGTAAAATAATTAGTATTCATTAAATCAGCCGAGGCTTGAGTTTTTCTGGTGTAAAAATATTGTTTTTGTTTTTTTTTTGTAGAAAATTTGAGTGCCTCATTATTACCTTTATTTAACTATTTCTCGAATTTGTTTGGCAGAAAAATCCTATGTTGTTAAGTTTAAATTTAACTTTTGCCTTAAGGTTGTGCTTTTCAGTTATTAGGGTCCTATAGACTAATTCTATCTTCAATCCCTCTTTTCTGAGGATAGTTTGGTTGCAATCATTTATATTTCAGATTACAAGGACTAGAAAATTTCATCGATGCTGAGAGGTATGAATTTGAACATGTTAAATTAATTCTGCATGCATTTTTTTTTAACCTAATTGCTGCACGTTTTAAATATTAAATCGAAGTATAATCTACTAACCGTATCTCATGGTCTCTTCTCTAACTGTCTCTCTCTAAAATCTCTAACTCTCTAATTTATTCCTAATACCATATTTCTCTCTTAATACTATCCACACAATTCTCATTTAGGTATCCTTATTTCTGAGACTCTAACAATTTTATATTCCTTATTGAATGGGTTTAACATAGTTTTTTGTATATACTTTTTTTTTTCACAGTTACCGTCTGATATATGTTTGTGTGAAAATTATACTTAATGTTTAACTTTGTAACTTAGTTAAACTTTTGAAGAAAATTGTATCCATTCATAAGTGAGACACATAAAAAAGTAAAATTTCTTTCTATCACAAAACACACTAAAGTTTTCTGCACTACCTGATTTCCTTTTGCTTGTGGCCTGACAAACTAAAAAAAAAAAAAAATCCTTGTATCCTGCTTTTTAATATAGCTGTTAGATCTACAGAGCGCAGATGACCACATTTTAAATTGTTACCATGTGCTTAATACTAGAGCCAGGAGATAGTAATAAAGCAAATTTGCAAGCAAAAATGTGGAAGTTTAGTGGACATAAGTCAAATTTTTAAGTTTGGAAGATAATATCCGATAAATGACGTCCTTGTTGATTTCCACATTCACATTATTCACACGACCAAGAAAACTTTGATGCACAAGATCCATGAACACTTGTGTGTGTAGTGGCTCCATCTTGTTGGAACCATATGTGGACAGTATCCATTTTAAACAGCTTGGTTTTCTGGTGAAATTCGCGTCACGAAGGGGGAGAAGTCCGACGTTTCACTTCCACTACTGGAAGCATCTTCAGGGGTGTTTATTACGAGTCTACCCGCGGAAGCCTATGCACCAAGTTAGTATCCATTTTGTTATCCTTTGAATAGGGGATGAAAAATCGGATTCCCTGACGAGATGTTAGAGGATGTAATGCGCAACTTTGCCCAGCGCCTCTAAGAATGTGTTAATCGATAAGGCGTAATTTATCGAACATTATCTTCCACACTTAAAAATGTGACTTATGTCCAGTAAACTTCCACATTGTCGCTTGAAAATTTGCTTTATATCAATCTCCTACCTCTAGTATTAAGCACATGGTGACCATTTAAAATGTGGTCATCCACGCTGCGCCACCTTATAAATATTTAGTAAGACCTATAACTTAGTTGGTAGTCCCACCTGTAGTTTGTGTCTTTTGTGTGTGAAAAGGGACAATTTAAAAACTCATAATTTTTTTGGATGCACAAGTTTTTAATATTTTCTTTGAAATTCCATTATTTTTAGATACTTGTGCATATTTCTACATAAATAGCCTAAGGGCTTTCAATTCACAGAATCTTTACTCAAATTCTAGCCACTTATAAATCCACTAAGGACTTCACTGTAATTTTAGATCATAATCAAAAAATTATAATGTATTGTATTGCATGTAGTTAATTTTTCATGTTGTCCAGTGTTATAGAGGTGTAAATTATCTTTTTTTATTATTCATTTTTATTTTTTAAAAGAATATTTGAATTTTTTTTTATTATTGTTTACCAATTTTTTTATGATTGATTTATCAAACCCCCCATACAAATGTTCTACTTTAAACATAAAATTTTTGGTTCTTCTTAAATAAATAATGATATTTTAAAATTGGTACTTGTTTAGATTGTTACTCTCCTTGGTTTTTTTTAGAATATAAATGGATATAATTATTTATACATTCCTTTGTCTTAATAACTATTAAGACGAAGGGATTTTTCGTCCAATGTACTTTAGGACAAAGGAATATCACACTTTCGTTTTTATAAGGGGAGTAACAGTCTAAAGAAGAACATTCCGTGTCCCTTCTTTAGATTATTACTCCTTTCTTTTTTTATAAGGGGAGTAAAAGTCTAAAGAAGTGCCAAATTTTCTACTTCCGATAGAACATCTTGTTTTTAGATAACATGCTTGGTATGGTGGAGATTTTTCTACCTGTTAATGCTTCCTTTTTCATAAGCCTTATATGTTATTTTTGTTTGAGAATTAATTGCTCGAAAAATATCAATATTTAACTTATATAAAATTTGCAAATATTCTAGAATCTAACAAAATATTTCTTCTATTACTAAATTTTGTCTTTGCATGTATTCCGTTAAAATATTTGGTACTTGTTAATTAGGAGTCTTCCCTAAAAGTTAGAGGTGGTTTCTCTAACCACCTCCTCCTAATTATCAAGTACCAAATATTTTTCTTATTTAATATAGTTTAATCTAAGGGGGCTTTCACCCCGAAGTAGCAAGTCGCAGGATGCATGCCACTTAAACACCGGACTGTATAACTGAACACCGAGGATGCAAGTGCGACCTGCATCCTCGGTGTGTAAGCTCTCGTTCAGTTATACAGTCCGGTGTTTAAGTGGCATGCATCTTGCCACCAGGACGCATGCATCCTGCGACTTGCTACTTCAGTGTGAAAGCCGCCTTAAGCTTGTACATATTAAAAACACCTATTGTTTGTACTTTTTCATCAACATTGCATGTTATTTTCCTTTTAGGGTATAATGGGAGGTTTGTACTACATTCACAGTCTAGCTTTTGTACCTGATTTGCCTTTGAATGCTGGAAGTACAATTGATGAACTCCATGATGACGCTGATAAAGCGTTTAAAGCGGTTAGATTTTTTTTTTTTTAAAGTTCCTATGAATATGTAACGGCTTTGGTTGTAGCATCTTGTTTAGGCTGTATTGTAATTTTTCCTAGAGATAGACAGTCTTTAGGTGCAGTCAATCTTTAACCTTCACGGTCTTTTAAGGTTCCAAAAAAAGCTGTAAATATTGTCATTAAATGCATGAGATAAAGTTGACTACACAAACAATAACACCATTAGTTTAAAAAAATATATATCTTTTTTAATATTTGGTGTGAATAATACTAAAATAAATAAAACGTTTTCTTTAACAATATTCCTTGAATTTAATTTCACCACCCTAATTCACTGAATGCATGTTATTAAACCTTGCAAGTGACAATTTTATTTCAATATATAGCTATCCCCATATAATCAGGATAGTTAAGTGAATATTAAAATTAAGTCACTTATAAATTCTCTTTTTGAAAGTTAAGGATTGATTGTTGTTTATTATTTTAACTAATTTCTTAAAATGTTTTTTTTAGATTTACATAACACTTTGATAAAAAAAGCAATACAAATAAGCAATTAATAAACACATTTATTTTACGGAAAAAATATCAATTTACAGAAAATCAAAGTGCTCAGCCATTTGATTCATGATAGCCAGCTGTGTCTCTCCAACACCTGTTGAATGAGACCAAATAGATCTCAGGGTTGTTAAACAAAATATTTATATTTCAGTCTATCAGCCTGTCTGTCTGTAACGTTTACATGTCCTACGATAACTTGTGTTAAAGTTGACCGATGTAGTTCAAATTTAGTATACATGTTCCTTTTACTAATGTTCAGACTAAGTTCAACGCTTGCGTTAACGTGAGCTTCAAATGTAAAAGTGGAATTTCAGAACAGGAAAAGATTCTATCATTACCTATTCGAAGAGAAAAACATTTTATCTCCAGTAGGGAGAAAAAGTTATGATTTTTAATTAGTTTAGAGGGACTAAAGTAAGTCTTTTCACCCCTGAGCTCAAAAAGTAGGGAGAAAAAGTAAAAGTAGGGCGAAAAAGTAAAGATTGCAACTTAATTATTTTATAAATAGTAGAAAATGAATGGCTAATGTAATGAAGTTGTTGAAATCAGGTTGGCGACACTGCTTTATCGACCATGTTTATCTTTGTTTATAACCTGCATCTAAATAACCTTCTATTTGAGTTTAATTCCAATTCTTATTTGTTTGAATCTCTTATATCTGCTATTTAAAGTGCTAATAATTATTGATATTTATTAAAATAATAAATAAAAACTGTGCAATGGACGAAAATGTGTATTTTCTTCCTACTGGAGATAAAATATTGTATGTACCTCGTGAGTAAAGTGCCATTATTCCCCTCGAGATAATTATCTCCCTCGGCTGTGTCTCGGGAGCTAATTAGAGTTATTCCCTCGGCTACGCCTCGGGAATTAAAGAGTCTAATTCCCTCGGCTTCACCTGGGGATTTATGGACCATGGTTCCTTCGGCTTCGCCTCAAGAACCAACTTTTTCGCTCAGGGAATAATGGCTTACTTTACTCCCTAGGTGCATAAATAACTATTTTACAAATATTTTTTTTTAGTATAATCGTTCAAACTAGTAAAGTGGGCCTACACGTTTAAAATTAGAGCAAACAACATTTTCACTGATATATCTTACATTCTAACATAACAATTTTAATAAAACTTCATATACATCATCAAAAGTACAATTGAAACAGGCATGTAAAATTTGAACTTGATACAAGCAAAAGTTTTTATGATAATTGAAAAGGAGATGTGTGGTTTGTGGAAAAGTAAGAATGGAGGGTGACTTCCTCACTACTAGACTCTCTACTACAATCATACTCTTTAAAGGCCCCCATACATGGTCAAAATGTTTTTGCAAACATTTTGACCGTGTATGGGGCTGTTTGATGTTTGCGCAAACATGATGTTTGATGTGGCCTAAATTTTCCCATCAGGTTTGCGCAAACATTTTGCCCAAAATGTTTGATTCTGTATGGGGGCCTTAACTATCAACTCATACCTATTTTCTCAATATTCAATACATATTTATTTATTCTTATACGCTCGCTTGAATGATAGAGCTACGCGATGCCTTGTATATATTATAATTATTTTTTTAATAATGACTGTACCTAATAACAAAATAAACATTTAGCAGGTTTGAAGATATCCCAATTTAAAAGGCCCCCATACATGGTCAAAATGTTTGCGCAAACATGATGTTTGACGTGTTTGGCCTAAATTTGCCATCAGGTTTGCGCAAAATGTTTGATCGTGTATGGGGGCCTTAAGGGATGAAATATCACCTATTTTAAAAAATGTAATAAAAAAATAGTGTTCACATTAATCACCCTTGAAGACTCAAATAAAAATAGACTAATAAATATAAAGGGGACAGCAAAGGAAAAAAAGGGTTTTCACAATTATTAATGTGATGGATCACACTATGTTAGCATGTTGCTTCATTAGCTGTAACCTTATAGTTGATATCCCTAATCTGATAGTCATAACTTAAGTAGTTACCTACTTATAAGTGACGTGTCGGCCCCATGCTGGGTAAACGAGTGCTGGCTCAGTGCTGGGTGAACAAGTGTGGGCTCCATGCTGGAGTCAGAATCTAAGCCAGAACTTCCTGTATAACAAGGGTGCATTGTTGGGTGAACGAGTGTTGGCTCAGTGCTGGGTGAATGAGTGTAGGCTCCATGCTGGGTGAACGAGTGTTGGCTCCATGCTGGAGTCAGAATCAAAGCCAGAACTTCCTGTATAACAAGGGTGCATTGTTGGGTGAACGAGTGTTGGCTCAGTGCTGGGTGAATGAGTGTAGGCTCCATGCTGGGTGAACGAGTGTTGGCTCCATGATGGAGTCAGAATCAAAGCCAGAACTTCCTGTATAACAAGTGTGCATTGTAGCAACTAGCTACCATTCTATTATTATATTTTGCTAATATTATTTATTTATTTATTTTCAGTCTGCACTAAATTGTTGGATAGCTGCTGGGATCTATGTGGCAGTACTATTATTATCATCTTGCCAGTTACTGATTAATAATAAAAGTTCTCGCTAACTATTTGATTTCTTGATTTTGGTTATTATTTATTTATTTTGTACGTTTTCAAGTCAAAAATTGATATTTGTTTTGTTCGCATTTTCTCCAATGACACCTTTTTTTTTCTCAAAGCTGTCTATGACATTAATTTAAGATACAGTCATTCTTTATTTATTTATAACTGTTAGTAAATTTGTTTTATGATTAAGTTGTTATATCTTTCTTTAAATTAACCCTTTACCGCTCGGCGGTCCATATAGGGACCACCAAAAAATGCTCGTAAACACCCGCAGTAAAAATTTTAAAACAATGAATTAAATGATCAATTAAAAAAATAAATATTTAATTAAATTAGAATTATTAGGAGGGTGGTCCCCTGGAGGACCACCTAGTGTTTAGAACATGGTGCATTTTTTTACACCCGGGCGTTAAAGGGTTAAAAAAAACCTAGATTAATTTAAGTGACATTAACTCTGTGATTATATTATGACAATATATTAATTTGAATAAAGAATTTGTTTTTGTTATAAATGTATTTATTTATTTCAACATTTTCATGTTGTGATTTAGTTGTATTGAGTCATGCATGCTCTGACGATTAAATTCATAAGTTTCATATGCATACTGAGGTAAAACATTTTGATAACATGAATAATGAATCATGATAAGAGCACTGATAATGTGTGAGCGCTGATTTATGTAAAAACAAAAATGTACATTGTTAAAAGAAATATCTCTCGGATTTTAGGTAAATCTGGAGTTTCCCCCCTTTGTTTTAAAGATTTGGATTGCCGTAAGTGTACTAAATTTAAAAATTACATTTGTGAGTGGTGAAAAACTTGTTTCTTTTGCTAAAACAATCTAACGTTATTGTGCCGATCTATCAACTATTTAATAATTGACTAGCACAATCAGAATGATTACAATAAATCCCAGAAAAGACTTCTCTAAGGTTACAAAATCAAAGGATTTATTGTAAAACCTAGATTTTTTTATGCTTCCAACTTTAAAAGTCTATGCGTCAGATTTCATAAAATTCTAAAATATAATTCATTAGTTGTTTTGACGGAGATTTTATGGTACTTAGAAAAAATCATATTGTAAATGAAACTCAATAATTTTTAAATATCAGTTTATTGTCTACCACAAGAATTTAAAAAATACAAAATATATAGACCGGTTTCGACTGGTTTAGATAATATAAAAATTAAAACAAAAAGTTATACATTCTAAAACACTGTCATCTTCAGTTGACTGATTTATAAAGACTGCGTTGATTTTCTAATTTAAACTAGGAACTTAGGGTAATGTGTGGGTGGGGATATAACGGTATAGGGTTTAAACGGTATAAGGAAGAGTGTAAGGGTCTTCGGGTTGGATTCAGGTATAGGAGGGTTAGCTTAAACTATGGTTTAACATAAAATAATAAAATGCAAGTACAGATAAAAATATGAAACTAAAATATAGCTATCTTCAACTGTTGTACATTAATATTTTTAATTGGTTTAACAAAAACTGAATTATTAATGTTGATTATTTCATTAAAACATTGTATAGTATGGTTTTGAAGAGTACGTTATATCCCCACCCACACATTACCCTAAGTTCCTAGTTTAAATTAGAAAATCAACGCAGTCTTTATAAATCAGTCAACTGAAGATGACAGTGTTTTAGAATGTATAACTTTTTGTTTTAATTTTTATATTATCTAAACCAGTTGAAACCGGTCTATATAATTTGTATTTTTTAAATTCTTGTGGTAGACAATAAACTGATTTTTAAAAATTATTGTGTTTCATTTACAATATGATTTTTTCTAAAATATAGTTTTCTTAAGGTTCTAATGTTCTTTTTGTAGAACTCCATAATAATGTTTAAAGAATGGACTTTAGTTCTACCATAGGTTTTTTTTTTAAAAAAAGCAATATACTGCAATATAGCAATATTTTGTGTCTGACGATGGAGTAACTTCCGAAATATATTGCTTTTTTAAAAAAACCTATGGTAGAACTAAAGTCCATTCTTTAAACCTTATTCTAAAATATGCTTTTTTTTTGGATAAACAAATATCTTTCCTAAAATATATTATTTTAGATTGAAAATAACTTTGATTTAGTTCACTCTAGTATTACTTGCATTGCTGAGTTCAAATTATTCTGAAAATTACAGGAGAAATGGAACACTTACTACAAAATAGGCGAAATGTATTACCTTGGTAGAGATTTGGTTGATAATAAAACACCATCTTCCTTAAACAGAATATTAAGGTGCAATCAATGTTCTTAGGGAACTCATTAAAAATTGATTCAAATGAGAGTAAGCCTAAGATAATGCATTTTATTTAAATTAATTTACTTATGAGAAGAATAAGTAAAGCTATATAATATCCAGTATCACCTACATAGTAGAAAGAAATAGTTATACTAGAAGAAAATATATCTCTATTAAGAAAAGGCAAGATTAGCTGCTTTAATACAGTATGGTGGCTCGGCACTTCATTAGATAGTTACTCCCCTTATAAAAAACCAGAGGGGAGTAACAATCTAAAGAAGGTGTACACAATGTTCTTCTTTAGACTGTTACTCCCCTTATAAAAACAGAAGTGTGATATTCCTTTGTCCCAAAGTACTTAGAACTAAACACCCTTTTGTCTTAATAGTTATTTAGTCAAAGTCATTTATATTCTAAAAAAATAAATAGGGGAGTAACAACTTGAAGAAGTACCGGTTGCTCACGAAGCCATCCACTTGAAGGGTCTGTATAGTGGATAACCTGAAGACCTCATAAGAATAGGGCAAGAGTGCATGCAGGTACGTGTTGTGTCCACTTAAGAAAAGCAAGTGGAGGCAGATAAATAAGCGCTCAGGTAATTTTTGGTCAACATAGATTTGTCTTTATAGGAAGTAGAGTCTTTGTTCACTGTTTCAGATAGTGTTCATTTTAAATTAAATTGAGACAGGA
This sequence comes from Gerris lacustris, assembly GCA_951217055.1. Lineage (NCBI taxonomy): Eukaryota > Metazoa > Arthropoda > Insecta > Hemiptera > Gerridae > Gerris > Gerris lacustris. Next base: position 42,483,779 of record OX578285.1, on the reverse strand, counting down.
TTTCTGTAAATGAAATCATTAAAAAGTAGGTATTGTTAAGAGATTTTCAAAGAACCTGGGAAACTGCTCCCAGAATGAGACAGTCTAAGTTGTTTATTTCAGGACCATCTCATGAAGTTATTAAAACACTATTGGCCCTTAACAGGGGCATGTTATCTTATGACTGGATTTATAACCGGTCACTGTCGTCGTCTCAACAGACACTTGCAGCTGCTAGGATTGGTTGAAAGTCCCACCTGTTGGCTGTGTGGAGAGGAAGATGAAACTCCTATTCACCTACTAAGCTGCTGCCCACCGTTGGCTCGTCTTAGATGGCAAACCTTTGGAATGCCAATTCTTCCCTTAGAAGAGTTTAAGGGACTGGCTCTGAACAGACTCCTGACTTTTTGTGAGTCTGTCAGTCTGCTCAGACTATAGAAGAATCAGGGAGAGAATTCTTCACTACCCCGGGCTTGCTCAATGGACCCACTTAAGTGGTCTATAAAAAAAAAAAACTAGTTAAAAAAAAATACTATAGATCTGGTGATCTGTTCTATCCCCTTTCTTTCTCTCTTGATTTTTTTGAAACTTTGGGGATCCGTACCATGTAAATGTAAATGTAATCCCACCATGTAAATGTTTTCATGTAATCGCGCACTAGGGGGAACCAGCCACTTTGCTTCCAGGCCATCCAACTTAAAAATTTTAAATTGGACTGTATATTTTTGACAGCATATTTGGATTCTACGGTGAAAAATAATGAAATTTTACTGGAAATTTTTTTTTCTAGCTCCAATACTTTTCCCCCAATAGGGGGGCAAAAGTAGCAAAATAACCCTTCCGAAAATAGTAAAAATTAATAACACTTTTATCGTTATAAAATCTAAACGGTCTAAAATAAATTAATAAAACTCGAGGGAGCCATACCATGTAAAGGGAAGTGTGTATTCATCCACTCCTGTACTAGGGGCAACCTCCCATTTTGCCCCCAGTTGCAGAAATCTACCACTTTTTATACTTTTGCTCCCTATAGGGGGCAAAAGAATTGGAGATAGAAAAAAATGATTTAAGTAAAATATTCTTCTTGTATTTTTTTTTAACGGTTTTGTTCCAATTTTTAACGCTTTTTTTCTCATTATATTATGTGATGTGACGTTTTTGTGGTTTTATACAAAAGAAAAAAAAAATGTAAACTTTTAACTTTTATGGTTTGACTGACTCATATTATTGAGAAATTTTAACAAGGTATTTATTGTTTTTAATTAGTTATTATTATTGTTTGAAAATTAAATATTAATATGTTGCTCTTATAACCTGTTAGAAATATGTTAAAATAATTAGGAAATTTTTTGTTAATTTGTAGCCTGAAGAAGCCCAAGGTGAGGGCGAAATATAGCTAGAGAAGAAAAAAAGAAGTGAAAATGTGTTAATTTTTTAAACCTAGAAGGAAAACACAACATTTTATTATTTTTCACCGTAGAATCCAAATATTTTATCAAAATACACTCCAATTTGAAATTTTGAAATTGGGTGGCCTGGGGGAAAAGTGGGTAGTTGGCTCGAGTGAGCGATTGCATGAAAACAAACTTCCCTTTACATGGTACGGATCCCCCAAGTTTCATTAATTTATCTCAAACCATTCAATAGTTAAGAAAAGCTTTAATTATGACGTGATATATAGAAAAATAAAAATGTAAAACAAGAACTCTCAGGGGGGGGGGGGGGGGGGGGGGGGGGTCTGTATGCTGCACTAAGAAACTTGAAAATAGCCATTCCAATACAGATGTGATAAAGCGGAAAAATCATTGTCACTCATCATTTATAACAGATGTTTTAAGTTAAGAAATTAAATTGACAGTCGAAACTAAAACTATTTGCGAGGGAAGATTAGAAAGGAATAAATTGTCGAGCAGCGCTATGACACCCCCCCCCCCCCCCCCCCGCGAGTCTAATTTTCAAATTTGATAAAAGAAATTGTTTAGTTACATTTAAATTCTAAGATTTGTAAAAAATGTTTCCCTACCTATGCTCTCACCTAATTTAAAAAATCACATCTCATTTTTAAATTATTCATTTATGTAAATAATCGAAAACGGGGTATTTTAAAAATATCTCAAAGGCTTTATATTAAAAAAAACATTTGCACAATAAGATGAAATAAATGCAACTTTCGTTCTCTAGTAGAACGTCTCTTCTTCTTAATTAGAATTGATGTAAAAGTGATGAAAATCACCAGAACATAGATATTAATTTCCCGAGGGGGGCAGCCCCCCTTTAAAGTTCAATTAAAAAAAGAAAAATATGAAAAATAACTAAGAAGTACGGGAAGATGTACTAAAAGTATAAAATAATGTAAATATATAATAGAAAATTTAACTAATTACTATTTTAAAGGATATTTTATTACATTCGTTGGTTTTTAAAGACACCTGTTGAGTAGATGAATATATATTCTAACCTTCCTTTCCTCGGATTTTGTTGACACGCCCTCTTTTTAAATTTCGTGACCTAGTGGACCGTCTGCGTTCCTGAAAAGACAATTCACTTCTAGTCTTTCTCATCCGTGACGTCACATCAATTTATATTAAAAGTGTATTTAGATTAGACATCGAAGTTTTAATAAATGATTTATCTTGTTTTTTTAACAAAAGATAATTAAATGAAATAAATTCCATCGATATAACTTAAGTATTCGTTTGTTTTTAGATCTTAATAAATGATTAAAGGTGTCAATCGGTTCTGATAGACAAGTGGTGGATTTTTAAACACTTTTTAGTGAAAGAGGAAAACGGGAACGTACTCTCTAGATGGGAGGTGGGAAGGCCTTGTTTCGGTTTTACATTTTTATCAAAAACATAAGTTAGGTGTTATTTTTCTCGGTTTTTCAAGGTGTCAATTATTTTCTTACATTAAATAAGGTAAATTTTACTTTATATCTACTCTAGTTTACGATGTAGATGTAATATGTCGATATTATATCATTATTATTAAGATTTTTGTGACAATTTATGTGTTGGTTGTTTTGCCTGTCGTACTTTTTATATTGGTTTATTCCGTGTTTTCTGTCGGTTCTTGTGTGCGGAAATGATCTTTTACGATTAGATTGCAGTATATGAATACAATAATTTCATATCGATAAATTGAGTTTTGTCAATCATCCTATTGATATATTTGAACGAATTGAAATAATTTACGTCGGAAATTTCCGACGGTAGTTACGCCTAAAAAACAGTTTATCTTTAACATTTTAGCTTGCTTATCTAATTCACTCTTGCATAGGACTTTAATATAAAAAGAGTTTCAGGGTTACGAAGTTTTGGACAGTGTCAATATAATATCAGTAGGTATAATATCTTAATTTCTTTAAGCAAAAAATCAATTCCTCTTGTGTTTTTTAAATTCGATTTTATTTATGTCTGAGAATAATTCCTCACTGTCAATATCGTTAGAATTCTAATAGATCACATATTTTATAATTGCATAGCATTCTTCAATGTATCCCTAGTTGACAAGACATCTCAACTTTACTACATATAGTGGTAAAACTATAAAATACGACATACCTGGCCGATAGTATCATTTATCTTTTGGCTAAATAAATGTTGCATTGAGGACTTTAGGTGACACGTTATCACCAAAGGTACCCTATTCTATAGTTTATCCCAGATAGTTAATTTAAATCAGTAAAGCTCTTGTTAAATATCAATATAAAAGTGCAAATCTGAATACCACTATAGCTTTGATTGTGGGTTTAGATTCTTTATTACTATGTACCGATAGTTACCAATAATTCTGCCACTTTTTAAATAATACTCTAAAATATATTATACTCTGAGCCCATCGAGGTGTTGATAGTTAAGAGATACTCAATGATATTTCTCAGAATTACAGAAATAAGATATCTAAGATTAAGCAAGATTAACTTAATCTTTGTTTTTTTTTTAAGCTGCTACAATATCCAGTATATTTCAAGGTCATTTTTTAATTTATATTTTTGCTCAAATCAAATGAAAATGGCTGTTTATTTTTTTTTTTTAGTTTTAAACTCCAAATATGTCTATGATAAGTATTTGTGAATTCAATTTTTAAGTTTTTGGTAGTATTCATACTATGGAACGTTTAAATTTTAATTTAAATCAAATTATAATAATGATTTACAATGGGAGACAGACAGAGAAAAATAGACTTCAACACCGGGATTCGAACCACGGGCCTCCTTTATTTCCAGTAAAGACACTCTAGCCAATTAAGCTATACTGAATGAAGGAGGCCCGTGGTTCGAATCCCGGTGCTGAAGTCTATTTTTCTCTGTCTGTCTACCATTGTTTGTTTTTTTTCCCCTCCGCGTTGACTGCCAGGGCCATTGGCGGGTATACTAAAAATGTCTTTAAATTTTATTGTATATGTTCACTCTTTCAAGAAACTCTTTGATCTTTTTCTTTCCAGCTTTACTTTTGAATTCTTCCATTCCGTTCTCCATTCCACCTTCTCTTCTTTCTTGCCTATACTCCTCGCATTCTATTAAGTGATGTATCGTTAACCTTGAATTACATTTGCTGCATCTTGGATGTCTTGATCCATCTAGTTGATAGCTGTGGGTTATGCGAGTGTGACCACAGGCTGCTCGCAAAATTTTTATTTTATCCCTTCTGGTGAACCCTTCTGGCCAATCATGCTTAGTTACTTCCGGGAAGAGCCTTCTGTATAGAGTGTCCTGGTTTTCCCAGAGATTTTCCCATTGTTTCTACAGGTTATTATTAATTGCCAGAAGTTGGTCAGAAATCCTTATTGATTCCGTGGCTGCCTCTGTAGATAGGGCTGCTGCTTTGGCTGCCATGTCCGCAGTTTCGGTTCCTGTGATGGCCTGGCACCCAAAGGAATACTATATGTTTGCCGGTTGTAATACCGCGATGTACCTCCTTGATAAGTGCCTGAATTAAGCTATCTTTAAACATATACGACGTCTCCCATTGTTAATAGTAATTATAATTTGATTTAAACTAAAATTTAAACGTTCCGTAGTATGAATACTATCAAAAACTAGGTACAGGTACTAATTGGATACTTTATAATTACAAGCATTATTTCTCGGTCTAGTTCTAATGTCGTTAATGTTGACTTCTAGACTTGTGAAAAAATTTGAAAGCTTAATTCGGGACTAGGTATCGTTATCGACAGAGGAAATTATTCTTCAGTATAGCTTAGTTGGCTAGAGTGTCTTTACTGGAAATAAAGGAGGCCCGTGGTTCGAATCCCGGTGCTGAAGTCTATTTTTCTCTGTTTGTCTTCCATTGTAAATAGTAATTATAATTTTATTTAAATTAGTATTTGTGTATGTTTATAGTTGTTGATATGCCTGATGGAAGTATGTTGGTATGACTGATTTTAGTGAGTGGAGTCATCGTGAGAGTTGTCTTTGTGACTGGTTCGATAGTTATTGAGAAGTGTTATAATAAATTGTATACAGTATTCAAATATAAGACATAAGTCAAGTTGTCATTAAAGTCAAGTGTTTTTTCATTAGAATGTAATTCTATACACATAGAACGAGCAGTTGCCCCTAGTACCAATGTAGGGGTTTTCAAATTCGGGCTCAACATAGTTTTTTATCTAATTAAGTTCTCCTCCTGTGGAACTGTTGTTTTCAAGTTATGTCTGAATGTTGAATTATTAAGAAAGTCTATGAATGGCTCTTTTAATTCAAATTATGTGATTTTTATACATTTATTATATTAACAACAGTGAAAACTAATGTTTTTAAAAACTCTTAAAGCCCTATGGGCATACATTTATGTTTTCAAGTTCCTTTGCAAAAGGCCTTGAAATAAGGTTTTTCTTTATTTATCGCACATTACAAGTGAAACATTTTATACAGTGAAACAATAGGGTGTACATTTTTAAATTATTTTTAAAAATTTCAATCTTTATAATTAGTTTTTATGTAAAATTATGAAAACTAGACACATTAGGTTTGTTCCAACCCAACTTCAAACTGGTTTGGAACTGTCCGACGCATGCGCATCGGACCACATTTGAACGTTTTTTGCTAATGCACATGTGTTGTACAGTTTGAAACTAGTTTGGAACTAGTTTGAGGTGTGGTTGGAACAAACCTATTATGTCATTGCATCTGACCACACAGTTTATTCATGAATGAATTTACAAATTGATTTTTTGTTTGGGTGGGGCATAATTACAGTTATCAACTTCTTTCTCGTGTTTACAATAAGTATGAATGAATATTGTTAAAATTTCAATCAATACCACTGAGTTACTTACTTCTAGCATAGATAAAAATATAAATATTTTTATTTTTAAATTTTTTTTATAAATATTACTGAAAGTCTATGATTTGCTATTGTAGAATATGGAACATTGAGCTATAAAAGCTTATATAATAATATTTTGTAGACATTAGTTTATCAGTGCTAACATTAGTAATATTCTATAGTTGCCGATGTCGATGAAGGAACTTTGAAATTTAAACATGGAATTAAAATGTTTGTAGACCTAAGACTTTTCTGTGCTGAGAGTGTGAAATGTCTTTAGCTTTTGTGAATTTGGAGTTACGTGTGTAATGTTTTTCGAGCATTTTAAGGTGGACTACCTGAGAGATACAAAATAAAATAATTAACCCCCGTTTTTAAACAAATAATAGCATACTTTTTCAGTGAACTGACGACACATGTAGTTCTAACTAGGGATGGGAGGAACAGTTCCATGAGTTGAACGAGTTACAACGTTTTGTTCCAAACCAATAACTAGTTCCAGGAACTAGTTATTTTTGGAACGTATCAGTTTATGTTCCAAAGAAACAGTTTCTCTTATACTTCACGTGTTCCTGAGTCTAGTCCAGGTTCGTTCTACAATAAGTTCTGTTTCTTTATTAAATAGTTTCACTCTCCTTGATGCTGACGATGAAAAGTTGAAATTAAATACAAACATTTATAATAATATTAAGATCTCTTTATTTATCTTTTTATCTTATATTTTTTTATATTGATATTTTAATTGCAACCAAGTAAACAGTATAATACAACATTATGGTAACCACTTAAAAAGTATATTTTATACCAGTATAAATAATATTTTATTAAATACTAGAGTATGTTCTTTTCATAACAAGATCCTAAAACTAAACAAAAGAAAAATTAAATTTCACCTGTTTATTTCGTATTTTTACTAACTATTTACTAAAGCGGAAAACAAAACTAAAAAAACAAAACGAGTGGCGAAGGGCGAAAGTGACAAGAGGAAGTTGACTATGGACCTAAAAGAAAAAAGCGGCAAAGAGGCATCTATGTCTCTGAAAGAGAAAAAGATAACGCTTCACTATAACTGGAGTGATTCCGAGACTCGAGCTCTCATCCCCACTCCATTACTCTACTCTACTATACAAGACATAAGACGTACACGTTACGTTCCAGCTTGGCTGGAACTGGAACTTGGAACGAAAACTATAGTTTTCGTTCCTCGCGAAACGAATCTTTTTCATTCCCTTCGAGTTACAGTTTCGTTACGTTTTCTCGTTCCCGTTTCCTCTTTAATCAGTTACGTTACACGTTGCGTATTGGCACTTGGAATGAAAATCATCAGTTTCGTTCCAAGAGAAACGAGTTTTTAAAGTTCCCTTTAAGTTAGTTGTTTAGTTTCGTTACTGTTTTCTCGTTTCCGTTTCCTCTTTAATCGGTTATGTTTCGTATTATTTTGCTCGATAATTCTTAAAAGATTTTTTTTTTTTTTTAAAATGGTGGTAACAAATTTGTGTCGAATTCAAACAATAAAAATGTATTGTTTTAACTAAATAAAACTCGACATAAAAAAAAAACTTCAAAGTCGTTCCAAAAATAACGTAGTTCCATGAAATCTTGGAACGATTGGAACCGTTCCAACTCTGGAACTAGTTAATTTATAGTTCCGTTCTGTTCCGCCCATCCCTAGTTCTAACTGTACAAAAGGTCTGTCACTGTTTTTATCCCTGACTCTTCAATGGACAAATTCCCATAGAAAATCGATGGTGGCGTGCTCACCTGTCAACGGGCAGTTTCAAGAACTAAAACAACAAACAAACTCTTATTTTTCATTGGAAGAATAGAAGAAATTTTAGAATCTTGCTTTTATTTATTTACATTGATATTGTCAGTATAATTTCTTATAATATTATTAATTAACAACGTAATTGGCACACATTTAAATGCTATTAAGCAGGATTAAGTTATTTTTATATATACTATCTAGTAACATAAATAGCAAGTTCGAGATATGTTTAACAAAAATTGAGTTGTGTTATGATTTTTTTTCGAGTATGTGCCTCGTTTTTATTTATTATTAAAATAAGAAGTGTTGAAAAGTGATTTATAGTTTTATAAATAAATTAATAACCATTTATTAGAAATATATATATCAATTTGTTTCAATAGTATTTAGTTTTATAAATTTCCAATTATTTCTAAATCAGCTAATTGCTGTGGATAGTTATAGTGCTTTTGATAGGATGCCGAGGTGTTTGTAATAGTGACTCGCGATACAGTCATAAAGACTTCATGAAAAATGTGTATTTAAATCCTTTTCCGAAGCCTGACTTGGTGGACCTCTCAATAAGTTTAAACTTCCGTCCAGTCTGTTTCAAACCTCTACAGTATAACCATCTTTTTACAACTTGTATTGTACCGAATAGTCTTCAATTTTTTCTAATACAAAATTTAGCACCGGGGACATAATCTTCACAAAGAGACATTATTAAAAGTTTATAAATACAAAAATGATACAGAAAAAAAAGTTGAGAAAACAACAATGACCTAACCCTATCCTATCCTACATACGGCTTTGAATTGTTCTTAAATAAATACAATACACGAAAAAACTAAACTAACACTATTTAACAATTATAAACTAAATAACAATAAAAGTAAATAAAATTGCAATAAAAGCTAAATAATAATAATAATAAGCTAAATAAACCCTAACCTACCCTACCCACGGTTTTAAATTGTCCTTAAATAAACACAATACACGAAGAAATCTAAACTAACACAATATAACAATGATAAATTAATTAATAATAACAATAAATGTTAATAAAATTACAATAAAAGGTGAAAAAAGGGAAAAAACAAAGGGTGCCTTTGAAGAAAGAATGGAAAATAAGATTTGTTTGTTGTTTTAGTTGAGGTTCTTGCCACAAGGAGTGTTTTAGTGACGTCACATGGGAATTTGTCCATTACTAGGGAAATATAGGGTTTACTAAGACAATTTTAAGGATAATTAAGATTATTTAAAAAAAAAAAAAAAGTAGTAGAACCCCTGGAAATAAGAACTAATTGAGACCAGGGCCTGTTTGGATTTCTGAATTGTTCAGATTTATCAGGTTTTCTGCTGCTGTTTTTATAATGTATAACATTTTTCCTGGTATAGTTGATAGTTATATTCCTATGTTCCAACACAAAGAATACCCAGTATTCCTGTTAAAAAATATATGAAGAATAATTTTGAATATCGAGTTAGAGCATCCATAAATCTTCTTCAACGAAAATGAAAGATTTTTTTCCCCTGTAGTTGCACTACCTGGAACTACAAAAAACAGAACTTTTATGAGAGAGAATCACAGATGGTTGCTGAGGTGTAAATTAAAACGAACAACGCTATTTCATAGTGTGAGACGTTTCGACCCTTAAAATAAAGTCATCTTCAGTCGTTTATTCTAAAATTAATAATTGTTATTGTTTTAATTTTAGAATATTAAAATAAACGACTGAAGATGACCTTATTTTAAGGGTCGAAACGTCTCACACTATGAAATAACGTTGTTTGTTTCAATTTACACCTCAGCAACCATCTGTGATTCTCTCCCATTAAATTTAGAAGGGTTTACCATGTTGATTAATATGTGTTGTGTGAACTTTTATGTAATAATATGTATATGAACAATTATTTATTTGTATACTTGTATGTATTAACATGTCTTAGAGCTCTTGTTTTGTAATACTACATATACTGTAATACTACTTACCTGTACATTCTTTCATCATCTCCTTACCTATTTTTACCCCAAAAATTGTTTGTATTATCAGGGTTTTTCGAGGTTCAGATTTCCAGGGTTCTACTATAGTACTTTTAAATATTTTTTATTGATTCAACAGGTTTTGTTTACCGATGACATTAGTAAATGTAAAATATTAGGGGAATGAACTACTTATTTAATTATATTTTCTATTATTTTGCTTCTTTTTTGTAATCTTTTTGTATATATTTAAATTGTTAGTTCTCCACAATGGCTGAATACTGGCTCATATCTGCTCCGGGTGACAAAACTTGTCAGCAAACCTGGGAGACTATGAACAACATTACCAACAAGCAGAATAGCCTGTCGGAAAATTTCAAATTCCATATACCAGATTTGAAGGTATGCAATTTATTATTTGTGTTATATATTTATTTATTTTTTATTTGAAATGATTTAATGTATTTCATTATGCTTTTATGTAGCCAGTTTATATAATTTATATTTGCTCTCATAGATTTTTTTTTTAGAAATTAGTAGTTGATGTCTTTTGTTTTTTATAAAGGTATGTATTTTTATTTATGTCACTCCTTAACCCTTTGTGGCATGGCTATACTGGACAAACAATGAGGCACGGGTGGTGTACATTATGCGCCAATACATTTTTCCAACCATAAATAGGTCAAATCCAGATTATCTAGATTGTGTTTTGGAAATGTTGAACTAAAAAGTCAATTAATGTATCACATATTTATTTCTCAATGATATCTTTAATTATAAAAATGAAAATTACTCTAAAAAATCAGTAATTACTCCTTCCGCGTTCTGACTTAGTATCGAGCTTTCAACCTTAATTAATTATTATTAGTTGTCAAAGTCCTAAGATAACTCCTCACAACCATCATCCTAATCCGAAAACTCATGCAAAACCGAAAAATATTGATCGGAAGGCATAATTTCTCTACCGGACATGGTGGCATGGGCGGCGTATACAGTGCACCAAGACAAATAAACACGGCAAAGCAATGCAGAACGAAGCAATAATCAAAGCAGACTGTTTTATCTGTTTTAGGAGTCTCTAGTGGTAGGGTAAAGTGAGGGTTTATTATTCTCGCATCGTGAATCTGGGATTTACAGAAACTTTTTTACCCGTGGCACGCTAAATGCGCCAGCTCGTGTCTCTAAGGGTTAACTGGTGTGATAGTACAGTCCCGAAACACCGCTGCTAATGCGTGGTGTTATCAAACCTGGATAAAAACTGAAATTTAGATGAAAATGAGAGCAATTGGTAGGTGGGAATTTTTCTTGCTATATTTCTTGCCATTATCAGAATATTCACTGTTTGAAAAAAGAACTGTCCGGTTCACTCAATTCAAGTTTACCACCCTAATTCTCTGACTATATCTCATTAGCCTTGCAAGTGAACATTTTATTTCGGTACGTGTTAATTAGGAGTCCTCCCTAAATTAGGAGTCCTCCTATTAGGAGGGCTCCTAATTAACGAGTACCTTTATTTCAATATAGGTATGCCTAATATGCAGGGTAGGTAAATTAAGTCACTAATAAATTCTTTCAAATAGGCAAAGACACAAAAGTTATGAACTACGGTAAAGTATTGTAACTAAATAAAAATGTTGTATATTTTGAAGAAAAAGTGCTCAATTTTGCTGTTTTTAGCTAATGTGGAAATGTAACGGGGATTTGGTGAGTTGAATAAAGTGAACTGGTTAATATGGTGAACTGGTCATTTATTAGCTCTAATGTAATTACTAAAATCTGATGTAATAATTTATCTTCATGATGCAGAATTAAAAAGCTAAATTCATTAAATACATTTTTATTATACTTGCTGGAAAAAAAATAGTCTATCTCGAATGATTAAATAGATTATTTTAATTATTCTTTTGTTAAATGTACTCTTTATCATCAAGGAATTAAAATAAATTAGTTTTAACAATACCCATTATAATTTGCTATAAATAGTTTAATAATGAGATTTTCAGTTTCCGGATAACGTCATCAAACAAAATACAGTAAAGCGTTGGTTATCTGAACTAATGTTTTTTGGGTTCGTTCGGATAATCAAAAATTCGGATAATCAGAATTCACTAAAAAATTTAAAAATTAAAAGGGAAGATATAAAAATAACCAACCATGTTCATGTAAAAAGCATCTTTGTTTTATCAGATTTTGCTAATCTATGTGGAATACGTCGATTGAGAAAAAAACAGTCGACTGAAAACAGTTTTTATACAGGGAATAGGGGTATATGAATAAAAAAAAGTCTAGAATAGATAAAGGTGAAGTAAAGATATAGACTGAAACCGCAATTCAAATGTTTCAATCGAATGGTTTTTTTTAATATAGGAGTGGTAGGGAAAGAGAACAACGGTGGTGGCCGTAAAGGGCTCAGAGCTGAGGGGGGTGAGAGTGAGAAGGCGCTTGACACTCGTTATTTCCTAGCAAACTACAGCCTGATATAATATTATTTTCATTCGAATGAAAAAATATAGACTGAGACTGAATTCAGTCGAATGTTTCATTTGGATGTTTTTTGGTTTTGGCTGCTATAATATAGTTTTTATTCGAATGAAAAAATATAGACTGAGACTGAATTCAGTCGAATGTTTCATTCGGATGTTTTTGGTTTTGGGTTGGGGTGAGGAACGACGGTGAAGGGCTCAGAGCTGAGTAGGAGTGAGAAGGCGCATGACACTCGTTATCTCGTTATACACACGTCCACATATACACGTCCGAATTAAAACTAATACAACTCCAAACTATAGACTGATATCAGTCGAATGAAAACTAGATATCCACAACCAAATGAATGAATATTTTAAAACAACCGATTAGTAAACTTTTTTCAGTCGATAGGTTCCCAACGCTAGTATTTTAATAACTCATGTTGGCATTATGACTCTTATATTAGCTTCTCCCCCTGCATTTTTGAAGCCAGGTGAACCAGTTCGTACATTAAAATAAAATTCTTTCATCATCTCTTTCGTCTTCATTTCTAGGTTGGAACATTAGATCAATTGGTTGGACTATCTGATGATTTAGGAAAACTTGACACTTTTGTGGATCAAGTAACTCACAAAGTTGCTTCTTATCTTAGTGACGTGTTAGAAGATCAGAGAGATAAATTGCAGGAGAATTTGATGGCAAACAACAGTATGGGTTTTTTTTTTTTTACTTAATTATACATTAATTTTTTATTTTAACTTGTAGGTTTATTAAAAAATATTTAAAATAAAGGTTTCATTGGAGCCGATTAAAGATAACTTTTTCATTAACTTGACTAAATATATCAATTTATTTTATTTACGAACTTCTTCAGTGTGTAAAATTAAATTTTCACGCAACACTGTTGTTACTCTCCTACTCAAAAACACATTCATTTAACTGACAGAGGATTTAAGCTGGTGCATGTAATGTGGCTAATTACCCTCATTATCCATTTGGGAACATACTAGCCATATTTAGCCACAGTGAAGTTTTGTGCTGTTTTTTAAATACTGGGTTGTTTAATCGAGTAATTTTTGTTATTATTTAAAACAGATTTTTATTTCCTTTGCTTTTACACTTGTTAATTGCACGATTTGTGGTAATTCCTAATACTGTCAAGAGAGTAAGTTGAAATTTTATTAGTTTATTTAATTTTTTAAATATTATTTCATTATCTGTATGTTGTTTGCATGGTGCACTTTTGATTTTTAGATTTCTCTCTAAGTACAGTAGATTTTTATTTTTAAATTATTTAAATTTTATTTTACTTCTAGTATTATTATTATTATTATTTTTTATTTTTTTCCGCAATAATTAGTTTATTTATTTATTTTCTTGCTTGGACTTTTTTTTATTTATTTTTTTTAGCCGATTTGCCCAATTATCTTACTAGATTTCAGTGGGACATGGCAAAATATCCCATTAAACAATCGCTGAGAAACATTGCTGACATCATCAGCAAACAGATTAGTCAGATCGATGCCGATTTAAAAACTAAATCAACCTCGTACAATAATCTGAAAAGCAGCCTGCAAAATATGGAGAAGAAGCAGACGTAAGAATAAAAACACATTTTTGAATTACTAACATTTGACTGATGTTAATCTTATTTATTTTAATTCTGATATTTTTTTACTATTAGATTCATCATTAAATCTTTCCCTGCTATGGACAAGTTTACTTTTTTTTTGTAAATATGTTCGGTAGGAACTGTAAACAAAATATTTTGACTGGGGAGTTATTGCCTGCTTTTATTTGAATTATTTTTGGCTCTGTGTACTGTGAAAGCATTTATTAGAAGAACTAGGTTGTCAGCATGCCTATCTTAGTTCAGTGCTTCTAAAATGATGATCTAGAAACTATCTTAGATCTAGATTACTATTCACTGTTTAAAAATAATAAAAAATATGTTGTCTTCTTTTGACAGGGATGTTGTCGCTAAAGCAGCATTTACACCTGCTTGGTCCAATCCAAAACTCACAGCCAGCTATTCGGCATTAACACTGCTGATGCCGTAAAACTTTGGCTTAGCCATTTTGCTTCGGACTTTTTAAGTCTCCTGGAAAGAAAAAAATGCTGAGCATATTTATTTGTCGGAATCTTAGCAATGCAGCTGTTGAATTAAATGATTATTCTAATCTTACCTTATTTAAAATGTGATTAATGCAAAAAGTAATCTTATTAAAATTTCCAACTCTAAATACTCTAGGACTAGGAACTGTAATCTAATTTTTATTTTAGCTGATATCTCTTCACATGATAGCTATTCCCCTTAAATTGTAACTCATACACATTTAAATATTACTTATTTGTTGTTAAACTAATAAATAAATCTTTCTTAGTTATTGGTTTTGGAATTGGTTTTAAGTTGAGGTGATTTATCTTATCTATAGTTTTGTGTACAATTATCTACTATTATATTTTTATATTTTTTTAATTTTTTTTTTAGAGGAAGTCTGCTGACCAGAAACTTGGCTGACTTAGTGAAAAAAGATCATTTCATTCTGGATTCTGAATATTTGACTACTCTCCTAGTAGTTGTTCCTAAGTAAGTGTATTTGTAATATTTAACAGCTTAATTAACAAGATAAATTAAATTCAATTTTTAAGTTTTTGGTAGTTTTCATACTACGGAAAGTTAAATTTTAATTTAAATCAAATTATAATTATTATTAACTACGGGAAACAGACAGTGAAAAATACACTCCTGTGCCGGGATTTGAACCACGGGCCTCTATACCGGAAATATAGAGGCCCGTGGTTCAAATCCCGGCACAGGAGTGTATTTTTCACTGTCTGTTTCCCGTAGTTAATAATAATTATAATTTGATTTAAGATAAATTAATTTTTGAAAGGATTAAATCCACAGGGTTGATTAAGAACATAGACGGAGGTTAGTAACCAGTGGAATGAAAAGGCCAGTTTATTTATTTTCTTTAAGGGCTTGCTGGAGATGTTGACTGTTTACATTATTCCAGAGGAGAGGAACAACATGGTTTAGATCCATTGTGGTTCCATGCCGTGCTAAGGCTACTGGCAGTTGGATCCACTGTGGTTCCATGTTGTGCTAAGGCTGGTGGCAGTTGGATCCAACTGTGGTTCCTTGCCATGCTAAGGCTACTGGTAGTTGGATCCACTGCGGTTCCATGCCGTGCTAAGGCTGCTGGAAGTTGGATCCACTGTGGTTCCTTGCTGTGCTAAGGCTGCTGGCAGTTGGATCCACTGTGGTTCCATGCCGTGCTAAGGCTGCTGGCAGTTGGATCGATCCATGCCGATTGTTGGAACGATCCATTGGATCGTTAGAACGATCCAGTTACATGCCGTGCTAAGGCTAAGGTGATCTGGTTAAGATCAAACCATAAACTACCCCAATCTAGAAACTGCAGGTACCTGATCTTATGACAGAATTAAATGACAAAATATAATTTTAGACTCCCTCCTGAACATTCTTTGACACCTAATTGCTGGATGAATCCTGAAGCTCAAAGATGAATTCCTAATGCATCAATATATCTATAATGATAGATTCAAGATTAATATGAGTTAAAGACAACAAAAAATTGTTATTTTCTATCACAAATCTCATTATTTTTCTTTTTGTTTTAGGCAAGCATACAGTGAATGGAAAGGCATGTATGAAAAACTAACTGATATGATTGTCCCAAGATCTAGTGAGATGGTGACAGAAGACAATGATTTCGGTTTGTTCACCGTCACTTTGTTTCACAAAGTTGCTGATACTTTCAAGCATCAAGCTAGAGAAAAGAAGTAAGTATGTTGTTTGAATCAAGTTTCTTGATGCTGAATCATACACTCAGCATCTTATCTCTATATTTTATGTCCTGATGAAGACATTAGGTTATTACAGGATGGGGAATCCATCCAGTCACTTTATTCATCTACTCGATGTGGTTATCAGTGTGAAACCTGTCTCACCTCTCAAGAATTCAAACTCACCAGATATTTTGGTGTTTAGACGTAGGTTTCGGGCAGAGGAATACGATACCCACTCAGCTACACCTTTTCCCGTGTACATATCTGGATACACTTTTAGAGCGCAATTGTCAAAATATATTTTTGCTTACCACTTTATAAATCTCTCCTGAAACCATTTTGAAATAATTGATTTAAAAGATCGCCACACGAACTATAACTTAAAAGTTTAAGAAGTATTAACATTTTAACTTAGTAGTAAATATAATTTATTATTACTAACTTTAATTTTTTTCTCCTAGGTTCATTGTTAGGGAATTCACTTACAATGAGGAAGAACTAGCTGCCGGAAAAAGTGAGATTACAAAACTTGTTACTGATAAGAAGAAGCAGTTTGTACGTATTTCAACAAAATAACAAAACTTAAATATTTATGTTAATGGAGTTTGAAATTAATTCTTAATAGTAACTATTTAAAATATTAAAAGCTTGGTTTTCCGGTGAAATCCGCTTCACAAAGGGGTTGAAGTCCGACGTTTTGCTTCTACTACTGGAAGCATCTTCAAGGATGTGGTGCATCGTGATGTTTACTTGAAGCAATAACAAGACATACAGGCTAGAGTGAAGGACGGTAGGGTTGAGATATCAAAAAGAAATATTGATATTTTTGATATATCGACATCGAGTGGACCAACATCTATGTTAGTCAAAACAGTGAAAGAAAATATTAATATCTTCAATATATCAAAAGATCAACATCGATGTAAAATATTGATATTTTCAATACATCGACATTGATGTCCCAACCCTAAAGGACGATATGTCCAGCGAATCGTCAAACTTCAACCCCTTTGTGCACGAATCTCACTGTAACCAAGCTGTTTACTACGATTCAACCCGCGTAATGCCTACTTAACAAGTTATTTATTTATTTTTTTTTTTCAGGGACCCTTGGTGAGATGGCTTAAAGTTAACTTCAGTGAATGCTTTTGCGCTTGGATTCATGTTAAAGCTCTAAGAGTGTTTGTGGAATCAGTTTTAAGGTTTGTATTTTATAACATATTATTTTATGTTTTAAAAATTGTTACTGTAAAGAATAGTGTTGTAAGGGAAAACTATAATCTGACTGCAGATCCCTAAGTTTATTTCACATTGATTTATCCAATCAGCTATAATTGGGGAATATTTTAGTAGGGGCAGAGAGAAAGAGAACTCAAGAAGAACTATGACCCCCAAGGTGTAAGATGAGGGTACCGGCCTAAATATGGAGAGGATTTTTATGGTTGTCTTTCCCTTTGCTTCCAATAATTAACCTCTAGAAGAACTATGACCACCGAGGTGTAAGATGAGGGTACCGGCCTAGATATGGAGAGGATTTTTATGCTAGTCTTTCCCTTCGCTTCCTATAATTAACCTCTAGAAGAACTATATCCACCAAGGTGTAAGATGAGGGTGCCGGCCTTGATATGGAGAGGATTTTTATGCTAGTCTTTCCCTTCGCTTCCTATAATTAACCTCTAGAAGAACTATATCCACCAAGGTGTAAGATGAGGGTGCCGGCCTTGATATGGAGAGGATTTTTATGCTAGTCTTTCCCTTCGCTTCCTATAATTAACCTCTAGAAGAACTATATCCACCAAGGTGTAAGATGAGGGTGCCGGCCTTGATATGGAGAGGATTTTTATGGTAGTCTTTCCCTTCGCTTCCTATAATTAATTTGGTTTCATAACTTGGAAAGTATTCATAGCTTGCAATTATTAGCTGCAAACTTAAGGGGTGACCTACCAAATCTGGTTCTACTTGGATTGCTTTTAGTGTAATCTCCAATTCTTAATGTTTAACAGTATATTTTTTATTGTATACTTTATTCGACTTTCTTAATGGTACACTTATGTCTAATTCAATTTCAGATATGGTCTCCCAGTAAATTTCCAAGCTATGTTACTTCATCCTCAGAAGAAGTCGACCAAAAGATTAAGGGATGTATTGAATCAGCTGTATGGTCATCTTGATAGCAGTGCTCAGCAAGGAACGAACACGAGAGCAAATCAAGAAGTAAGTATAATTTGAAGGTATAGAAGCCACTTGTTTAGATTATTACTCCCCTTATAAAAAAACAGAGGGGAGTAACAATGTAAAAAAGGTGTATGAAATGTTCTTCTTTAGACTGTTACTCCCCTTATCAAAACAGAAGTAGGATATTCCTTTGTCCCTAAGTACATTGGACTAAACATCCCTTTTTCTTAACCCATTGAATGCGTAATCCAATTTATGAACCTACCTTAGTGACTGAATAAAATTTACACAATTTTAAAAGTTAATTTAAAAATAAAAAATAAAAATGTTGGATCCCCTGTGAATACAAACGTCAGCAGGCCTGACGGAGCCTTGCAAGATGGTTCTACTCGAGGCACGGAGAATAGAGCTACAGAGGGCTGAAAGGGAGGGCTTGGATCCACCCGCCAGGCGCGTTAGCACGGCATGGATCCACTGTGGATCCACCCGCATTGAATGGGTTAATAGTTATTTAGTCAAAGTCATTTTTATTCTAAAACAACATGGAGGAGTAACAATCTAAAGAAGTACCGGTATAGATGTATTATTATTACCTTTTTTCTGTTAGCTTTTCGGTAAGATTAAGCATGGTAATTCGATTATAATTTTTGGCTTTAAGGGTTTTATTGGGTTCACGCAGTTTTACCATTTCTGTAATCTATTTGACTATTTCTAGTCTAGACTGGTGTCCTCCATTCTCACTTCATTTAGCTTATTTGCCATTATCAGAATAATCTGAGAAAGTCCTTTTGTTTATGGGAAGATTAGCTTATTATTATGATCCATCAAATCGTCGACGATGAGTTATAAGACGATTGAGTTATAAGATTTGATTGTGACTAAATTCTGCATGATTTTATAACTCAATATGCTGATGAGCTGAGCAGGGGCGGATCCAGGGGGGGCAAGGGGGGCGACCGCCCAGGGCCCCGCGCCTTGGAGGGCCCCGCGCCATAGAAAATTAAAATAAAATACTTATACTTTACAGGCAAATTTATAGTTCATAGTGAAGATTGTCCGCGGGGCCCCGTGCCATGTATAAAACATGAAATATTATTAATTTATTTATTTGCATAAGATAATAATACAATCTTCTACAAAAACAAAAATTAAAAGAAACAATAGCCAATATAAAGATCGGGGAAGCGTTTGATACATGACATAGACAAATTATGTTATATAATTACAGTAGGTCGCCTACTTGACATACAAAACTATAAAATATAATGTTACTTGGTGAAACAATGATTCATGAAGTGGTAAATGAGTTTAAAAATAAAATAATACTAATAATAAATAAATAAAATAAAAAATAACTAAGTAAGAATAATGGACATATATAAGGCGTTGTTATAAGTAATGAAAATAACATACTACTTAGAGAGAGATCTAATAGGTAACGCATTTACTGTGAAATAAAAAATTTGATTGAGCTTAAATAAATCAAGATTAAATAAAAGATGACATATGCTACTTAAATCGAAGAATCTAAGATACCTGGCTCTCAGGTCTTTTAGGAAAGGACATTTGCATAGGAAATGTTCCAAGTCATCATATTCACTTTTACACAACAGGCATGCTTTAGCAGAGTCAAACACATATTTAGTACCATCAAGATAGAGTTGGGTAAATTTTGTTGAGTCCAGTCTTAGTTGACAGATGACTCTTATTTTATGAATTGGGCATCTCAAGTGCAGATGTTTCTCTCCATTGGGATTGAAGTCAGTAAGGTGTCTATAAATTGGTGCGAAAGAGCTATTCAGAACTTTGTTTATGTCAACACTAAACCAATGATTAGCATGTTTCTTCTGGCGCTAGACCAGGATTGGGCAAGGAAAACAAGGTCATCTGCATATAGTAGAAGAATTAGGTGAGCAGTACTAGATAGTTGGAAACACTTTATACCTTTGGATTCAAAAAATCGAATTATGTCTCCCAAAAATAGGCTAAAAAGTAGGGGAGCAGATAAGGGTTCTCCCTGCAGCAGACCTTATGTAACTTCAATACTATTGGAAACATTGTTGTCTACTTTTATTGATAGACATGCATTATCATATAGGCTTTTAAGTACGCGGGTTAACTTAACACTAAGACCAAGGGAAAGCAGCTTCTCCCAAAGTAACCTATGAGATACTGAGTCAAATGCTCTAAGAAAATCAACAAAGATTCCAATGATATATGGTGAACCTTCAATTAATTGGCTAGTTATAACTGAATGGAGAATGAAAATATTGTCAAGGCACCCTCGACCCACTCTAAAGCCAGCTTGTAAAACATGAAATACTAGAATTCTAAAATTCAGTCGAATTTAGTTTACATGGTAGAGCCTAATACCTAACTACCTTTTCGCGGGGCCCCTCACTATAAAAAAGTCAAATAAATAAGTTATAAAATATAGATTAATTTTTTTTATGTTTAAGATAGCCCGCGGGGCCCCGCTCCATATAAAATTAAGTGAGTTAAAGTCCTAGCGTTTTCTCACCCTCCCCCTTTTCAAAATGATGACGATTTTGTTATTTATTCTGTGGGGTGTAAATCTTCATTATGTGGCCCACCTATATCTAAACGTCCAATTTAATTAGGTTTTTTTTTCAAACTGTTCCTTTTTACATTACAAAAACGATTTCGGTTGTAGCTTCTCGATATATTCAAAAAATTTTTAATTTTAGGGAAACGTATGGAAGGTTATGGTAAGTTTAGTACTTTTTGACCTGACCTAACAATAACCTTTTATCATTACCCTATAAAACGTGACATTTCGTGTATTTTTTTAAAAACAAGTAAATAAAACACTGAATTTATCGAGATACTACATAACCTTAATCGTTTGAACTAAAAATTAAACTAAAAACTCGGCACTAAAATGGAAAGTTATAAGCTGAGAATATGAATTCTGGGAGGAAATTTAAAGTGCTCGAGTGTAGATTTCAAATTATAGGACTGATCACAAATAACACGGCTTAACTTTTTATTTACAATGATAATTTAACCATAAAACCCAAAATATCATGAAGAAGAATAAATAGTTAAGTATAACAGAGCTTAATTATTACAATAAGAATGTTTCTTTTCGATTACGTTTGCAAAGAAAATGATGATTAGTTGAAAACTATATCATTTGAGGGGTTTATGTTCAAATAATATATGTTAGATTAAAATCATGAGCAGAATTGTAATTATTTTAAAAGTTTTGAATTATTTTGAGAGCAAAAACGTTTGACTGGCCCTAAGTGAAGGGAATTGGCCGTCAAATAGGATCAAGTTATAAGTGGTTTATTATTAAGTTACTTTATTGTTTTTTATCAGCAATCCCCGCTCTATCCTAGGGGGCCCGCCATTTTGTCTCGCCCAGGGCCCCGCAAGATCTAGATCCGCCACTGGAGCTGAGAATATACTTCTAGATGTATGCACTAAGCAGTTTTGCCCTATGCAAAATACTATGTGCTGAGCACATACTTATAAGTTTATAATTGTATTTGACTTTAAATGTCCACTTTTCGTATTCATGGGAGATCAAAGCCCTTTTCTGCTTATAATTTATAACTACAATTATGTTTGTTTGTTTTTCCCCCAGAGTGTAGACATTCCCGGACTTGGATTTGGACAAGCTGACTACTATCCTTACGTGTATTATAAGATTAATATTGACATGGCTGATACAAAAATGTTTTAAACAATAACTTATATGTATAAAATTTTGTTAATAGTGTAAAATGCACTAACGGTGTAGTATTACTCATTCCTAGATGATTTGTTGTACATTCTATCTGTAAATACCATTTAAATTTTTACCTTACTGTTATGGTTTTGGAATTCGGTTAAAACTCAATATATTCTCTATTTACATGTTACTATTTTATTAAGTAAGATTATATCATTCTTGTTCACTTAATTTTATTCAAGTGAATATTAGTATTTTTTGTTTGACATTTCAAAGTGAAAGACATCATTTGAGTTAGCTTATAGTCACATAATTCCTATATCAGTCTTTTTTTTCTTTTTTTCCTTAAATATTCAATATTTAATTTTTTCGGATTATAATTTTTTTTCTCTCATAATAAGATACATTTGTTTTGTTTTGGCCATTATAAATAATAAAATTAAGATATATTTTGATCAATTTATTGTGTATCTAACATATTAATACATTATTTTTTTCCTTACACAGTGATATTAAAGAATAATTAAATAACATAATTTCAACATTAATTTTTATTACCTAGAGAAATCTTAATATTATATTTTCATTAGTGTAAAAAATGTAAGTTTTAATAAATTAGTCTTATTATGAATTATATTTCAATGGTTTACAATGCATCCTCATTTTATTATTTAAGGAGACTTTTAGTCTAAGTAAGGCCTCGTTTCCATTCTAACAAGTTGCAGGCACATGTTGCGGGACAAGTGCAATTGGAAACAGTTCCGCAACAGTTCAGTAACACAAAACTGAAAATACCTCAACCACAAACAAGAGAGCATGTTTAGGTAGGGAGCAAGGTTTAATTATGGTTTGTGCAGCGAGTATAGACTGCACCGCGCGTGCGACTTTTTCCGGGATATCTTGCAAAGTGTTTCCATTGCCCGTGGCACAAGTTTTGTCCCACAGTTGCTTGGCACATTTTTGTCCCCGGCACATGTCCCGCAACATGTTGCAGACTGTTTCCATTTCAACAAAATCCTGGAACTTGTGCCGGCAACATATTGCGGGACAAATTTGTTGTTATGGAAACGGGGCTTAACAGGTTGTACTTAAGTTAATATTACTCTTAAATTAGGAACATTAAACAAATGTGAAATACATTCTACTCGTTATATGTGGTTTGATTATGTTCTGTATTAATTATATCACTTTTTTAAAAAAAATCCATTCTTTAATAGTATATAATTATTATTTTTTTTCATTTTTAACCTAATATTTTATTTGTATTTAAGTGCTATTTGTTCGTTAGATAAAATTCCTAAAGTTATAGGTTTTTTTTGATAAAAGTTTTTATTTAGCCCTTGTACATAGACCTATTTTAATTCTTGGAAAGTAGGTTGGGTTCGGAATGTTAATTATAGTGGCTTCAGTGTTTAACGAAATTTTGCGTATGGAATATCCTATAAATAAGTAATATTTAAAGAAAAACAACTTAATATTAATTAAATTATTTAAGAAAGAGAATAGGACAACTCCTATTATCTCTTGCAGGTAATCAGGGAGAACCCCTTATTGTACAGTTACTTTAATTTTGCTGCAAAAGCATCATAGTTGTATACACTTTAACTTGTTATGAGGTTTTATTAAATATTTTTAAATTTATTCGATGTATTTACTGTTATTATTTAGAATAAGCCGGAGTGAAACAGATGTTTTAATTGTAAAAAATAATTTAAATATTATTTAATATTCTCTCCAGGTTCTGTTGCTCAAGAGTCAAGAGTTCATCTAATTATCTAACCAATTTATTTAATTTTAGTTTAAGAAATGGAGACATTGTTTTTAAACCGATATTCTTTAAACGGTAAAATCTTGATAAAGGAAAAGCTATAATTTGTGTCTTATTACACCCATTATTGAAATGTTCAAAGCAATAAATATATATATATATATTCTTTAAAATGATTACTTAATTGTGTACTGTAACTACTCATGAGCTATTTAATTTAGATTACAAATATTTGTTTGTTTATATTGTAAAAATATGATGTATAAGCTAACCATTACCCGGTTATAAACCGGTTATTAAATAATCCAAAAAGCCATGTGTTTATTATTTTATTTCATATATATTTCAACTACACATGTAAGTTCAGTGTTTCTTTATTTACAATTATGGTACAGTTCTTGTGAAGAGTACCATTTATTGTTTTACTTGTATTAAAAATTTTAATGTGGGAGTTGTGTCCTTTATTCCTCCTCTTTTTTCTGTTTTGAAAATTCCTAAGTATAATTGTGCATTTTGTGGCATTTAGATGTGTTCTTATTATATTATTTATTTTTATTTTTCGGCGAATGTGTGTATATCCATGTATTTCTAAAGTAAATGTTTGTGTACGTATTCTATCCAAATTTAATTTCAGCTAAAAATATTTAAGGTAGCTGTTTTTATTTAAAAAAAAAAATTACATTTGTCTAATGTGTAGTTACCATTATAAATAGGTTTGTTCCAACCACCAGTTCCGAATCAGTTTCGGATTAGTCCGTGATTGACGTAATGCGCATGCGCGATCATTGACCGTTGGGAATTGATTTGTGATTTCGTTTTTGTTGGAACGCTTTTTTCTCGAACCAAACTGTTTGCCGTGGTAGGTTTTAGCACTGTTATCAGAACAACTTTTTGAGTTGATCGTTTATGTGATTTTGCGTTCCTGTGCTATCGAAAATACCTGAACTTATTAATATTAAAGATATGGATGATGGATAAGTCAATAGTTGATGAAGATAAGTGCCAGTCGCTTAAATCAGGGCCTGATTTAGGCCGCCTAGGGGCTCGCACAACAAGGGGGCGCCACGCGCCACACCACAAAAGTTTCATTTTCTAATGCTAATTAAGCTCGAAAGTTGGAAGTAAAACCTACATACTCATAGAGGATATGACGAAAATACATGCACAATGTACACATTTTAGAAATGTTTATTTAACACATGAATTCACGATTTCATTTCGATTTACGCAATTCACAATTTTCGGGCTTACTGAGGTGAGCCAGTTTTAGTAGACTCACGGCACACTCGTATTCGTATTTTTATTGATATAATCCTAAATGCTCTTTTGTTTTAAAAAAACAAATATTAATCTTAGTCCAGTTAACGAAAGAAATATTGCGGAAATAAATAGGACTCTTTCGATATTTGTTTGAAAATGGAATAAGTATCAAAAGTCCATCTTGGAAAATAGGTCCAATTTTTATTATTTTCGGAAATATCTAGAAAATGCCAATTATATGCACAAAAATTCATCGTCGCATTCGTACAAAAACATTTGAAAAAGAACAGTTGATTCGCAAGAAAGGAGAATAATTATAATAGGCGAGCGAAATCAAAACAAAAACAATGAAGCGGAGCGGAAGGTTACGTTTCTGTTCACCCAAACTCAATCCCAAACTACTAGTCCCTGCCGCCGATCGCTGACTGCTCTGACTGGTTCCAAACTAATCCGTGATTCAATCAGAGCGTGGTTGGAACAGCCGATTAACAGTCGGAGTCAGTCAAAGTTTGAGTTTGGGCTCGTTGGAACTCTTTTTTCCAAATGCGCATGCGTCGTACAGTTCCAAACCAGTTTGAAGAGTGGTTGGAACAAACCTATTCTGTATATTGTTAATAAATTTATTTTCTTTTTGAATTCAATTATCCTGTGATCTGCTTATGTACCTTTTTACTTTCTCATAAACATAGTTTATATAGAGAGAAAGTATTGTAATAGCGTTAAAATTCGATGGATTGCACGTTTTGAGATAACCCTGCGAAAAAAGGTTTTTTTTTTTTAATGTTTCTGTTGAGGCTTGGAGCCTAAATTACTTGACCGATTTCGATGACATTTGGCTTATATGTTAAAAAAAAATCATACCCCAAGGTGAAATCGAGATATCAATCTTAGCTATAATAAATTGTGGAAGATACCCCCGAAAAACTCTAAAAAACCGTGAAAAAAAAAAATTCTCAAAATCAATTCTGACATTTTTTTTTTTTTTAAACTAGTCCATTTAAATATGAATCTAACCATATAAGTTGTTTTTGTGGAAAAATCTAGTCGAAATATTAGGAGGGTGAGATGGTCGTCCCTGCTAGGTAGAATTATTTTGTGGTGAATTTAGATGAAATGTTCAATTAAATGCAATCAGTAATCATGAAAACCCGAAAGAACCAACAAATGAAGTAATTATGTACTTGGATATAAGGAAGTTAGTACAAATTGTATCGGGCAGACTTTTTTCAATATTTTACCCATGATGAAATTATGATTGTATCTTTTTGACTTACGTTATAAGTCTTATTTTATAATTTACCTTTCTGGAGACATTGACTGTGGGAATTTCTGATAAATATATATTTTCCGTGGTAGTCTGTAAAATAGTAACTTTAGAGCCTAAAAAACATAGGTAAAATCCATTTTTTCATTACGTGGACTTAAAAAATCTTTTCATTACTCCTAGCTGTAAAGAAAAAATTTTTTACATCCTAGGACGAAAAAAGTTTTTATTGTACTGCTGGCAGTTGTCAAAACTTCTGTTAGTAGCACTGCAGTCTTTGTGGAAATGCTAGTACTATATGTCAATGAGTTTTATTTATCTTTTCTTATAGTGTAACCTCTTTTTAAGGTTTCTTTTTTTAAATCTTAAGTATGTACTAATATTTGTTATTATTATATTGGTTATTTATTAATATTTAATGTTTTTTCATTGTCTGCTACCTTGGAAAAAATAGCATATGCTACGTGACTGTGAAGTGTTTTTTCTTTACCTTGGCAATATTTACTGTCTCGCTTCGCTCGACAGTAAATGTAATTGCGGCGGTAAAGAAAAAACTCACTTCACAGCCTAGTAACATAATATACTATTAATTGTCTGTTTTGTTGCGGGAATGAAGGAGACTTTATTTATATTTCTTGGTTAAGGAAGAAACTATATACTTTATTTTGAGTACGTATATAGGCTGAAACTAGGGCACTTCTTTAGACTGTTACTCCCCTTATAAAAAAACAGAAGGGAGTAACAATTTAAAGAAACTGTGTGGAATATTCTTTTTTAGACTTTTACTCTCCTTATAATAACAGAAGTGTGATATTCCTTTGTCGTAAAGAAGATTGGACTAAACATCCCTTTGTCTTAATAATTATTTAGACAAAGGAATGTATAAATAATTATATCCATTTATATTTTAAAAAAACATAAGGGAGTAACAATCTAAGGAAGTACCAAAACTAGAATAATCTCTGGGCATGTCAACTTTTCAATTATTATTATTTTTTTTTTTTTATTCTTCATGCACTTCTTATAATAAAAGGTGACCTTCCAACCATTGCCAATTGCAATTTCAGCATATTAATTCAAAATTTTCTGTCAATGGACCACACCACATGTATTACTATCACAGTATGACAAACTTACCTAACTGAGGTGCTGGGGCGGAAGTCACATTCTACAAATCTTTCCCTAACACCTTTGTTCTCTTGCCCTGATGAACGATTAAACAAGAATTTAATATTATCAACTCGTAACTGTTTAATCGATTGACTAGATCTCAATATTATTTTTAATTTTTATTCATCCCTTTTGTCCCTAGTTTTATCAACACTTCCTAATTTTGCTTTTTAATTTTCTTCTTTTTTTTTCTTTTGGGTTTATTTTAGTCCCGATCAACTGCCAGGGTTATTACAGGACGGGGGTTATCCGGCCACTTTACTCATCTTCTTGATTAGATCATCAGTGTGAAACATGTCTCACCTCTCTGGGATTCGAGCTCAGACCCGAGGTTTAGACCTTGGTTTCAGAGTCGAGTGCGCTAACCACTCGGCTACGCTGGCCCCTTTTTATTGATTTGCTTTTTATTGATTTCACTTCTGCTTCAACCTCTAAACATCAATAATAATTCCCAGTAAATACCTTTTTTTTATAAGTTTTTGGTATTTTTCATACTCCGGAACGTTTAAATTTTAATTTAAATCAAATTATAATTATGTACTATTTACAATGGGAGACAGACAGAGAAAAATAGACTTCAGCACCGGGATTTGAGCCACGGGCCTCCTTTATTTCCAAGTAAAGACGCTCTACCAACTAAGCTATACTGAAGAATAATTTCCTTTGTCGGTAAAGATACTTAATCCCAAATTTAAGCTTTCAAATTTTTCCACAAGTCTAGAAGTCAACATTAACGACATAGAACTAGACCGAGAAATAACGCTTGTAATTATAAAGTACCCAATTAGTACCTGTACCTAGTAAAATCAATTAGAAATACAATTTTTAAGTTTTTGGTAGTATACGGAACATTTAATTTTTTCATTTAAATCAAATTATAATTACTATTTACAACAGGAGACAGACAAAGAAAAATAGTCTTCAGCACCGGGATTCGAACCACGGGCCTCCGTTAATGTTGACTTCTAGACTTGTGGAAAAAGTTGAAAGCTTAAATTCGGGACTAGTTATTGTAATTGACAGAGGAAATTATTCTTCAGTATAGCTTAGTTGGCTAGAGCGTCTTTACTGGAAATAAAGGAGCGTTGTTCGAATCCCGGTGCTGAAGTCTTTTCTCTGTCTGTCTCCCGTTGTAAATAGTAATTATAATTTGATTTAAAGTAAATACCTTTTAAAAAACATTTATTAGTGTTTAAGTTACAGTTTTGGTTTTAAGGAGGCTTTCACATCTTGAAGATAGAAGACAGGAGACATGTTTCTTCTTTTAACCGATCTATTACGTTATTATTAAAAACTTTTTTTTTTGTACACCAAAGAGACCAAGAAGAGGGGGGCTCATGCCTCACTGGGAGAAAGGTCTTGTCCCCTGTCTTTTTTTGTGTGAAAACCTCCTAAAATGTGACAACAAAGGAATTTTACAAGGAGCTTTTACAATATTTATTTATTTATCTTCTATAAACAATGTTAATTAGTTGCCATTATATAATCATACTGGAATCATCATCATCATCATTGTTTTAACACCAAAAAAGAATAATTGATTTTTTATTATAATAATTAATAGCTGGCAAAATAAAAAAAGGATGGAAAAGATTGTCTTCATCATAAAAAGGACTCGTATGCTTTTTTTGTTAACATTTTGTTTTATTTATCCATTTAATTACTAACGCAACATTTAAAAGAAAATATGATACTTTGTGAGTTAAAGATATGAAAAATACATGCAGTACACATAGTTTATTTTTAAGATATTTAAATAGTTGAGGACTGCAGACATTTTTTTTTTTTTTAAATTTAGTGCAGTCTCGATGAAAAGTAATGAAGTAAAATTCGTTTCCTGGCTCCTAAAAAACATCAAAACACACATGCGATTTTTATTCTAATCATGTTATTTGAGCACTTTCTTTAGATTGTTTGAGAGGGGGAGTAACAATCTAAAGAAGGTGTACGGACTGTTCTTGTTTAGACAGTTACTCCCCTTATAAAAGCAGAGGTGTGATATTCCTTTGTCCCTAAGTACATTTGACAAAACATCCTTTTTCTTAACCCTAGAATACTACCGTTAAATATTAGTATGTTGTTACTACCGATACGTCACTGTGACTATCATTGCATCTGTTTTAAAATAAACCATTTTTTAGTCTCAAAATATAGTAAGTTTCTTAAAAATTCATTATTAGTTTGGTTTATAATAAATAAATAGGAGATTCATGAACATTTATTTAAAAAACGTAGGTACATAGTTCTGAATGAATAAGAAGAGGAACTCAATTTTTTATCAGGTAACATCTATTCACAGTAATGTTTTCGTCCGTTTCTGTAAAATTTCTTAAACTAAGCGTTAAAAAAATTATTATTATAAAAAATATTAAACAGGGTAGGCATACAGGGACGTTGGGAACCATTAGACGTAGTGGGAGCGACTGGCAGCCAATTTTACCAATTCAATACGTCACTTTGACGCATAGGTAGTGTTCTAGGGTTAATAGTTATTTAGTCAGTCATTTATATTCTTTAACCCTAGAATACTAACCATACTTTGTTGGCGCTTAACACTAACCTTCGTAATTTTTACGAGGATTGTATTAGAACGTTTTGTTATTACTTTTTAACTGTCTTAAGTTTTAATTTTAATATTTTTTATTGTTATTATTTATTTATTAATGATAGCATAGCATTATTCCGTAAATTGAGTGTCAATGAAATGTAAGAATTTAAAAACAACATTCGAGTATTGTTAGATTTATTAATTTAAGTAATATATTTGAAATTGGTATTATTTTTTTTTATACAATATAATATTGAAAGAAATTTTAGTTAACAATTTAAACAATTTTTTTAGAATGTTCTCCACAAGTAGGAACGTCACAAACAGAGCAATAATAGGTTGTAGCTAAAAAAAAAAAAAAAAAAAAAAAAAAAAAAAAAAAAAAAAAAAGCCGTAAAGATAACACGAACGAATTTTCTGGCGCAACTAAAACAAGCTTGTAGGCATGAAAAGAATGTAGATAAAGCACTAGTGAAAAGAGGGGAGTCTGTGGTTTACAGAATCAAATTAGCTCACTCATAATAGACAATCGTCATAATTTTTATGAATGGTTAGTATTCTAGGGTTAAAAACATGGGAGGAGTAACAATTTAACCAAGTACCGTTATTTGTCATTTGTATTTAAACATTCAGCTTCTAGAGTCTTTAAAAAATAATTAGGTGTATTTTAAATGTAATTTACCTTCTTTCCTCGCTTTGAAAATTTATTTTGGTTTTCTTGTTAGGAACCAAACCTTCATAGGTTCTGATTTCCCTTTCATTGTAACCGGTCCTCTGTACTTAAATTGAAATTCTGGATCGTGGTTTGATTTTTTGCACAGAATCCTGAAATTTATTTAGCATTATCAGTGATCTTTTTAAAACATATTTACTATAAATAACTATTAGGAAAGAAGAATAATTATTTCTGGTCTGTTAATTATTTTATCTATGATTGATACGAAATATAAACATTATATCTCTGTTTAGATGCGTAGAAAGTGATTATTGTTACATTTAACAAAACTAATTTGCTATTCTTTTATTAAAGTAACTGTTTATATCGAGTTTTTAGTGAAAAACAATGAATGAATCAAGTGGCTTTGACGAAAATGGAGAGAATAATACTCCTCCAGAAATAATTAATTCGGCAAAAAATACAACTCAAGATGAATGCCATCTTTATCAAGAGAAGAGATACGAACTTACATACAGCAAGTTTTTTTTCTGTATTTATTATTTAAATCTAACAATCGTAGATAAATTATTTTATCGCCCTCCACTTGTAAACATTCCTATCCTGAGCGGCCGGTAAAGTTCCATTTTACAGCCTGTAAAACTGCATGATTTTTCTTTACAGGGCGAGTAGTAGTTCGAGAAGCGGCCGCTTCCTGGCCGGGCCACGGCGAGCAAGAAGCGCTAGTAGTTCTCAGCGTCAGCTGTTCAATTTGTAAACAATCAATATTTTTATAACTGCGGTTTGTTTTGGTAATGATTTAAACTTAATATGCACTTATTGTTTTTGAAGATTACGGCAAAATAGTTAACGTGTTTTGTAATTAGTTTTTAGTTTACATGTGTTGGGCGATAAAATAGTGTACGCACCACGAGCAGTAAGTGCCATGACAGGCCTCGGGCGTTAAACGCACTCGCGCTACGCACTCGTGCTTTCAAACTTCGCCCTCGGCCTGTAATAACGCCCTTACTGCTCTAGGTACGTAAATAGCTATTATAGAGCCTAGGGGGATCTGCTGCCTACTCATTTCACTTGTCCACAACAGGTGTAACTGCCAAGGGGGGGGGGGGATGCACCCATCCCCCTCAGTGTCACATGGCAGGCCTATGTGGAGGTCAATGTTTAGAGAATGTCATTGAGCTTATGAATTAAATGAAATACAATATTAATTTATTATGGAATGAATTCCATACTTTCCATACCTTTCAACTATGTATTTGTATTTTTTTTTTTTTTTAATTTTCTTATACATTTTGAATACTTATAACGTGTATGTTATATAAAGTAACTTTTATAACCTGTTTGATTAGTATTAATGAAATAAAAATTGAAGTAGTGGATAAAGCATTTATAGAAATGTATTTTAAAAAGTGTATTTTATTAAAAAAACAAAAAACAATCCAATATTGCAGTCGACATAGAAATATAATAAATTATATTAAGCAATAAAACATCCTTTTCAAACGATAAGTTATTTTTGTACAAAATTGAAAACAATAATGGCTGATTTATGATTTTGACTTTGATTTGAGATATAAACACATAACCTGACAGATACATCAACAGTGATAGTTTGATAAACAAAATTGCTCAAGTGTGTCTATGCAGTCTAGTCATAGACCTCTCTATGAAGTCATTCTTTCCTTATCTAAATGTATACAACTACCCGCTTTTGTAGGGGGGACTCGACATATCCCTAACCTTGTTTAACTCACAGTTTAGTAAAATATATCTTTTCCTACAGTTGACCGATAATAGTACATTACGCGTCGAGTGTGAAAAGTAGCGTTTTGCATGCGAGTGTGGAGTTTGCACCCGAGCGACAGCGAGGGTGGTAAAACCACACGAGCAATCCAAAAAGGCCGTTTTCGCGCGAGTTGCGTACCGTACTTCATCTACGATTGCTAGATTTATAATAAATACAGAAACAAATAAACTTGCTGTATGTAAGTTCGTATCTCTCTCTTGATAAAGATGGCATTAATTCATTAGTTGTATTTTTTGCCGAATTAATTATTTCTGGAGGATTATTATTCTCCACATTTTCGTCAAAGTCACTTGATTCACTCATTGTTTTTCACTAGAAACTCGATATAAACAGTTACTTTAATAAAAGAACACCAAATTAGTTTTGTTAAATGTAAACAAACTCACTAATCGTGCGTAAAGCTGAAGAATTCCTCTTCTTTACTGCACTAGCGTGGTAAAGAAGAGGAATTATTCAGAACTATGAGACGCGCATGCGCAATGAATACAAGTACGTAAATAATTACTTTCTACGCATCTAAACAAAGATATAATGTTTATATTTCGTATCAATCGTAGATAAAGTGGTTTTTATCGCACTCAAAATAGTACGCAAAACAGCAGATTCCTGCAATTACTACTTTACTGCACTCATTTTACTTTACCGCACTCGAGTGTTCCAACTTACGAACATTAAGAACTTAAATCTAAACAAAGATTAAATAATCCAAATTATAATAATAATAACAATGACAACTAATGATTATTTTTTATCTAACTACATGATTTAAACACTATTTATCGAATATAAAAATGTTAAAATATAAAAAAGTAAAGATAGACAATCTAAAAGAATCAAATGTGATGAGTGAGTGTTATGATGAAAAATATTACCAGCGCTTGGTCAGGTTTGCTGAATTAGGCAAAAAAAAGCAACACTGGCTATAAACAGAACAGCTGGTTTAGTTGATATTGTAAAACCTTTTATCTACGATTGATACGAAATATAAACATTATATCTTTGTTTAAATGCGTAGAAAGTGATTATTTACGTATTTATAGTGATTATTTACGTGATTATATAATCGTAGATAAAGTACGGTACGCAACTCGTGCGAAAACGGCATTTTGCATTGCTCGTGTGGTTTTACTACCCTCGCTGTCGCTCGGGGCAAACTCCAAACTCGCATGCAAAATGCTACTTTCCGCACTCGACGCGTAATGTACTATTACATGTTGATGAACACTCTATTATTTTATATTTTATTTACAGATTAAAAACTAACTGTAGGAAAAATTTAATATGCAACTCGAGCTTAAAGTGTCTGCTGCACTCGAGAAATCTTTCCGCCCTCGCCTGCGGCTATATATTGTTGCGTAAATATTTATCTCGAGTGCAGCAAAGTGCCACTTTGCGCCCTAGTTGCACAAATAACTATTTTCACTCGACTTGTTTATTTACAAAACTTTTTCAGTAATATAAAAAGATACAATTTTTTTTATTTACCTGTATGCTTCCTCAGATACATTAATCTTTCCTTTGGCTCCTGTTGTTTCAGTCCTTGATGTTATATTTACTGTGTTGCCAAATAGGCAATATCTTGGCATTCGGTGTCCAATGACACCTGTCACAACTTCTCCTGAATGGATACCAATGGTAATGCTCTGAAAAATGTATTAATGATTAAATATGAGTACATCGTGAAGAATTTTAATATCGTCTTCAAATTTGGAAATTATATTACACCCACCCTCTTACCTTGTAGAAGTAAGGGATGGCATTTGGTATACTGTTTGAGAACCCATAAAATTAACCCTTTGTTAACTGATCTTTAAACAGATCTTTACTGTTTGCCATCGTTAATTATAACCAATTGATTAATAACCAAGAATGTTCTACTCCTACTCTATTTTATGTTCTATTTCTACAGCTGGATACTTGAATTCCATTGATAGCCCATATTCATAGTTGTGTCCCACTTATGTAAAAATCACTTGTTGCAAATGTTTCTTGATTGCATTTAATTTGTATTTTAATATAATAAAAGACTTACAACTGGTTCTTTGTCGATCTTAACATTTTTAGCAAGGTCCATCATGTCAAGGGCAAGTCTTGCTATGCCTCTAGCGTGCTCATCACATGGCTCTGGTAGCCCACTTACAGCCATATACTTATCACCAACAGTTTCGACCTTTCAACATTCAACATTTCATAAAAACCAAACTATATCTAAATACTGTTTATTCTTTTTTCAAATTACCATTATTTACCTTGTAAACATTCGCATTCCTTTTTGGATCGGTTAGGACGTCAAATGCAGTGTAAAGCTCATTCAGAAGAACGACAATTTTCATGGCACCTCTAGAATCAGTGTTAGTGGCGCAGTATTCGCTGAATCCAACAATACCGGAAAACATAAGTGTAACTGTATCATATCTTTTTGGTGCAACTGGTCTTTTGTGTCTCAATTCGTTAGCAACACTTATCGGTAACACGGAGTACAATAGTCTGTAAAAAAATTGTTGATTTTTAAATTTACCGAGTCAACATTCATTATTAAAATCTACTTTTAAATAACATTAAATTATCTACGTATGTAATGCATGGATCAGGGAATAATAAAAAAAAACCTGTCAGTTTTCTGCTTCTCGCTGTCCAATTCTCTATATGTTTGCTGAAGTTTATCTGTCAATATTTCAAGGTTTTGTGTCAGCTTGTAGTCTGCTTCAAATTGCTCTGACATTAATACTAGATCTCTTGTAGCATCGTGGAGCGGTATGTCACTGATAAACAACCCACGACTGTAAAATTACAAAAAGTATCGTCATACAAGTGGTTTATAGAAAAAGGTGAGTGTTTTAAATAAAAAAATAAAAATAAATGAACTTAATTGATAGAAATAGCTTAAATGTTTTACCTCACTAAATCATCAAGGTTTGCTACACTTGGATAACAAAGGAATAACATCATATCGGATTCCGGAACGTACAGCATTTGCCCCTGAAAAATAATCAATATTATTCTTGATCGACATTGTGACATAAGTGAAGTGTCTTAATTATGATATGTGCTTTTACGGTGACTGAAGATAGCCTTTGGTTTATATCTGATACTAAAGTTGGTTGAAGCATGAACTTAATCCAAGATAGAGATGAAAGGCTCATTATTGTCAGCAAGATATGTAGATCTTGTTATGATTTCAAAAAATGGTCTTGACTCCTTACCTTAGGGTGGCCATAAAAAGTTTATTCTAAAGTGGGACATTGAAGGGGGGGGGGGGGGGGGTCAAATTTTGGAAATTTTAAGGAACAAAAAGCATTCTTTGGATAACATTTTCTCTTTTGACATTAATTGGTAAATTTGCACAATCAGGCCCACCTATTTCATACTGTCCGATTTACTTCATTTTTTTAAAAACTATTCCTATTTAAAATTATAAAAACGATTGCGGTAGTAGCATCTCGATAAATTCAATAGTTATTGTTGTTTTTTTAAAAATTATAAAGTGTCACGTATTAGGGTAATGATTCAAGGTTATGGTTAGATAAGGTCAAAAAATACAAGTCTTAACCAAAAATAACCATAACCTTCCACAATTTTCCCTAAAATTAAAACAATAATTGAAATTAATTTTAAAGATTGAATTTATCGAGATGCAACTGAAATAATTTTATTGTTATGTAAAAAGGAACAGTTTTAAAAAAGGTCCTAAGTAAAATTTACCCCTTACAATAAATATCATATTCATCATCATAGAATAACTGAAATTCACTTCAACACCATGTTACTGTGAACAATTGTTGTATAATCTGAAGATGGCTGTTAAGTAGGCGAAACGAAAAGGTTAATTTTTATTACAAATACTTTGTGTGAAGGTCTAGTGTTTTTTTCCTTTTCAAACTGATGATGAGAATTTTTTTTTTCCGGAGGGCTTTTACACCCGAAGACTCAGGCCACTTAGGTGGGCCCATCGAACAAACCCGGGTTAGGGACCGAAATCTTCACACTTTTTGTGAAGATGTGGTCGGTAAACCATGACTCCCCTCCTGGTTGTATTACAACCAGGAGTGTCATTATCATGGTTTCCAGGCCGAAACCAGGTGGCGCCACTCTTTCGAGGAGCTTCCCATTTAATTAAAAAATGCTGTGTTGACATTGAGCGGGGGGCCCGGTCCTTGAATCGAACCCAGAGCTGTGGTCAGAAACGTTCACCCATCCATCTACTGACCCTGCTCGAAGCTGCTTAACTTGCGTTAACACACGGCGAGCGCGCTAGCCTCTGAGCTACCCAGGTTCCCCTAGATGATGAGTAAGTATCACACATAGTAGAAGCAACCCGTTGATAAATAACATATTTACTAAGATTGGAAACTTCTCCAACTCATTAAGTATGCGACAAGTTTTATCATTTTACCCAGACATTCTGGAAAATGTCCCATTTTTCCAATAAAACAGGGCATTTTCGGAAACCGACAGGACGCCTTCAAAAGCTTAAAATAATGGGACTGTCCTGGTCAAAACGGGACGTATGGCCAATGGCCACCCTACCTTACCTTCCTGTTCTGGTCCTCAAGCACAAATAATATAAGCCTGGTTTTGTTTCCAAAGTTAAGCTGGGGTTTTCAGAGTCAGAACTGTCTTAATTCTAGCTTACCAATTTAAAAATAGTATTAAGGAAATAGATTACTTTAAGTCTAAGAGCTGGCGTTTCATGATTCAGAGGTCTCTTAATCACACCTGACTTGGTCCTTAGCACATACACTGTGTTGATGTGAGATAGAATGTTGTCAAACGACAACTCTAAATGTGGACGAACCTGTAAGTTAAGCGATGATTTAATTAATTGTAAAAAGCAATCTCTCTAAATCATATCAAATCAGCTAAATGAATTGTTAAAATAATAAATTATATAATAAAATTACCGGATCCACAAGCTGAGTCAACTTGCAATTTGGTGAGTGGAATAGAGGGATTATTCGAGCAATCGACGTCCCAGTTTGAGTTATTTTAAGATTTCTGTCGAACATCATGTGAAATGGGAACACATTGCAGAATGTCCGCGGGCTTATCTTAGGCTCTGTAAAATATTTTTTTATAATAACAATGATTATGTACTGGTTTTATTTGATTATATTATAATTTCTTCGATCAGTCAAGATCAGTGGAGCACATGTGGAAATTATAAGAAATCAAGGCTCTCCTGGAGCTGAAGGCTATGTCAAAATAAAACAAGTTGTTAGTCCAGTAAGTGAAGGTCTGATTATAATCAATAAAAGCATATTGTGGAACTAAATCGGATTTTCTATTTTCCATAGTTGTTAATTGGGTCATTTTCAAATAAAATGTACCTTTTCTGTCCTAAGATTTTACAATTTTATTGTAACTAAAAAAAATCATATTAATGAAAAATAAAAAAACCTTTAGGTTTATTGATCAGATGTCTGTCTATTATTGTGTTAGTCAGGGTCATTTTATGGTTTATAAGGTGAAAATTTCTTGCTCCAAAA
Source organism: Gerris lacustris (assembly GCA_951217055.1). Taxonomy (NCBI): domain Eukaryota; kingdom Metazoa; phylum Arthropoda; class Insecta; order Hemiptera; family Gerridae; genus Gerris; species Gerris lacustris. The sequence continues at coordinate 42,445,664 of OX578285.1, read as the reverse complement.
AATTTTTATGTTATAAATTGTAATGAGTGTTACGTCCCACAGTAGTTTTGATAACATGTAATGTGATTTTTATTCATTTTTTTAAGTATTTTTTCATTATATATTTTTTTTTAACCAGTATAATATCCAAGTTTATATAAATGGGATAGGAAAAAATAAAACTTTAGCACAAAACGAAACAAATATGTTTATATGTGTGTCCCAAGGGTTTTGTAATGAGTGTTACCGATTAGAGTTAGCAGAATTAGAGGGTGAGTATGAAAGAAAGAAGGAGGGATAAGGGTTTGTTTATGTTAAGAAGACATTTAAGTCAGTAATCAACAACTTTTTGGATTGATAGCACTTTATACTTCTCTGCAATTAATATTTCACTAAAAAAAATGGTGAGTATTTTTATTCATTGTAATGAGTGTTACCATCATTTTTTGTAGTTGTAATCAACACTTTTTTTTCTACCTCTAATATTTTTCCCCCTATAGGGGGGCAAAGGTATAAAAATCGTAGATTTCCTGGCCTGGGGGCAAAATGGAGGTTGCCCCTAGTACGCGATTGGATGATTAAACACTTCCCTTTACATGGTACAGATCCCCCAAACCGTTTAGATTTTATAACAATCTAAGTGTTATTTTTTTACTATTTCGGAAGGGTCATTTTGCTATCTTTGCCCACCTATAGGGGGCAAAATATTGGAGATAGAAAAAATAGTTTCATGTAAAAGTTTATTATTTTTCACCGTAGAATCCAAGTATGCTATCAAAAATATACACTCCAATTTGAAATTTTGAAGTTGGGTGGCCTGGGGGCAAAGTGGGTAGTTGCCCCTAGTGGGTGTTTGCATGAAAATAAACTTCCCTTTGCATGGTAGAGATCCCCCAAGTTTCATTAATTTATCTCAAACCGTTCAAAAGTTAAGAGGGGGGGGGGGGGGGGAGACTTTTGGACCACCCCCTGTATATTAATAATGAAATCACAAATTTTAAATAACTAGATACAGTCAAATTCTTATAATAATCTTTGAAACGGTTTATTTGTTAAAATGGTAGCTCTTTTACTTGTTTTTTAATAATGTGATTAGGCCAGAGATTGAATTTTGATTGCATCAAGTAAAAATTTGATTGCAACATATTTATTAGTAGGAAATTGACGATTTCAATCAATTTCGGCGGTCGATAGTCTGGGTTCTCTTAATACCGGGATGCAGGTGTATCGATACTAAGTGCTCTATAGCTGTATCGATACTAAGTGCTCTATTGGTGTATCGAAACCAAGTGCTCTATTGGTGTATGGACCCGAAAAACTTCTTGACTCTCCAATAATTATAACCTTAATTTTCATTAGTTATTTTTAGGGTCCGTAGGCAAAACCAAGGACCCTTATATTTTCCTACGTGTGTCTGTCCGTCCGTCCGGTTGCCTGCTCTCACGGCTACACCTTTCGCCCGATCACTTTGAAATTTGGCATATATGTGTCTTGTACCTACCCACATATTTTAAAAATATAGTGACTTAAAAAAAAAAATTCAAGAAAATTAGGGTAAAAAAACTTAAGGGTTAAAATTTGTTTATTTTTTTTCGACACCGTGAGGGGTACCATACGAAAGGGTACGTCGAGCTGATTACAAAAATATATAATTCTTTGGTTATAACTTTGGTAGGGCGAGCGTAGGCGAGTTTGAAACGTGTCCCCCCCCCCCCTCTATCTCCCTTATGTGAAGTGCAAAAAATCTGAAAAAATTCCTGAACATTCTTCGACCAAAAGTAAAGATACCACTTTTTGGAAATTTCGAAAAAAATATTATTTTATTTTTGATTGACAAAATACGTTTTTTTTTTTTTTTATATATATAATTATGGTCTTTTCGATGTATTTATATGGCTGTAGTACGGTTCAGTGACAAAAAAATACTTTATCGGAAGTTTGATTATGTGTTTTGAGAATATCAGACCCATAGGATAGTTCAGAGTAAGCTTATTAGTTATTAGCATTTTAAAAAACACCATCTATAGGGTACTACTTAAACTATTCAGTGTGGCCTACTGACCCTCGCTGGGTGCTGACTAGCATAGCACACACTTGACCTGTTTATTTCTTAACAATCAGAGAATGGAATTGTTTTAACGTGTTAGTTTTCATTAGTTATTTATTCTTTTAACAATCAGTGAATGGAATTGTTTTAACGTGTTAGTTTTCATTAGTTATTTTTTGTTTTAACAATCAGAGAATGGAATAGTTTTAAACGTTAATATTTTCTAATAAGATTTTGCAGAACTTAATTGGTCAAAACCGACCTGTATTTTAATATTAACTTTAACTTCTTTGTCGCTGCATTCCGGTGGGAACCTTGGCCCTTGAACGAACTAGGTATTTCTAATAGAGATGTATGAATTTCTTCTTTTCCTTAAACAGGTTCACTAAAATGACCAGGTGTTTTCAGTTTTTTTTTTCGCTCTTGTGACTCTTCATCATATATGACCAGGTTCTTTTATGACACGTTTAATTGAGGTCCGGTTTATGGGCCCGGGTAAGGAAAAGAACGAAGAACGACCGTTCAATTTAGCACAAGTTTATAAACTGAACCACTAGTTCATTTTCAAGAAAGGCCATTTCTATTTAAAGTTTTCATCCGTCTAGGTTACATACCTACAATTAAAAAGAGTAATTAACGTGGTTTGTTTTTATTTGATATTTTACAACAAACACACATTTTGGACTGATTTATATTTACTATTTGTTATCACCTCCTTCAGATTGTATAAATTTATCAAAATTAGCTACAGATTTTATAAACAAAGTTATACAGACATTAAATAAACTTATAGTATGATAATACAAAATATTAAAAAAAAAAAAATATCGTAATAAAGCAGGTTTAACCTTTGCACAGAGTCTCGGTCTCTTTGAGATGTTGTTGATCAGTGGTTGCATCAGCTGTTTCACGTTCAGTAATTAGAAACTGAACGTGATCAGCATTTGGTTCTGGGTTTTCAATCAAAGACACTTCAACCTCACGTCCGTGCAGCTTGCTGGCCACGGCCTACAAACAAAATTACTATTTTGAAACGACAAATACTTTGTTCGAAATAAAACTCGAAGATTATTCTTAATCAGTTGTCAAATCAATAACAAAATTTACTTCAATGGTGACTAAATTAAGTGGTTTGAATAAGGTCTGGTTTGTAAATGATGACGGTTTGACAATATGATCAAGTTTTACTCTTTGAGTTTTCAGTACAATTTCAACAAAATCTTCAGAACAACCAATTTCATTTTAATTCTTCTCGTATCTGGGATTCAAATGGAGATCCCGGGGATGTGACTCCCCACTGTTTTGACCACTGAGGTCACTGAGTTAAGAAATTCTCCGCCGTGCTCGGTTAATAAAACACTAGATCCCGCATCTTAGCTATTTCATTTGTATTCCAACATTTCCTTTAAGACCGTAAGAAAATATTTAATATTATATATAGACAATCCCTGAACAAATCCGTCCCACTTCGGGATCTTATGGAAAATTTGTCCCTGAACAAAATATTTTTTATGGTATGGTCCAGAAGATCTTTGTTTTCGAAATATTCCCTAAAACTAATAAAAATTACCATATTTTTAAAATTTCAAATATTACGCTCCTTATCATAAAGCACCTTGAAGAAACCTTGTAGAGCATCAAATTCTGCTTCGAATGAGACTGCACAATAAAATCCTGGTTATAAATTTAAAAATGAAATTCTTCAGGAATTAGAGCGGTTTTGGAGGTCATCTTAATGGAGTAACTTAATGATGTACCTAATAGGGATGTAAAAATTTAAACATTTGCGGAAAACTAAATAGTTGTTATACGCATAGCTGGGATGGGTCTAAGAAGAATTCGACGGTCTACAAGGTATAAACACCGACATATCTGGTGAGTTGAAATCCCAGAGAGGTGAGACATGTTTCACACTGGAACCTAGGTCTAAACACCGACATATCTGGTGAGTTGGAATCCCAGAGAGGTGAGACATGTTTCACACTGATGATATCATCGAGTAGATGAGTTAAGTGGCCGGATCCCCCATTCTGTAATATATTGATCGGGAAGTCAAAGAAACGGAAAAAAATTATTATTATTATATTATTTAAATCTTTAGGTATAGGTTGCCATTAATAACGATTGTTGGTTATTCTAACAATAATTATGGGACTATTTGATGATATAGGAATTTCATTAGGTATTTTACAAATTCATAAAATGATTATACAAATATACTGAACAAGGTCTATTTAAAAGTACCCCGGACCGGCGGTCCTGGAATTGCCCCAACAGCGGAGGTGGAGAAGCTCAGGGGAAGGAAGGGGTAGAGGAGAGGGAACAATACTGTATAATCTGGATATCAAAAAGTGGTTCATTATGGATAATATGTATAATTGGATCTTTGAAGGTGAGTAACATGTTTGCTTGTTTACTTACCTTCAAAGATCCAATTACATATTATCCATAAGTATTAAAGGTGCAAACTAGGAAGAATTATCTTCAACTGTGGTTCATTATACTCTCCCCCAATACTAACACTCTCAACCGGTACTTTGATAAAAACAATATCGATATCCCGATAAAAACTCGATATTTATCTACTATCAGCTGATAAAAAGAAGTGATATTTCCTTCAATTGTTCCTTAATTGTTTTTTTTTTTTTTTTATATATAAATAAACTTTAATTTTTGATGTTAGCCTTATTACTTTACTTTAATTATACAACGGCAATAAAGTCGTTAATAAACATATTACAGTTCCTAGACAACAAAAAGAAATCTTGTACAAAACAAAGTCGTCTTCTAAAGCAGTCACATCAGATTTGGTTCTTACATATTAGATATTTTAAATAAGTTTTCTTTACTTTTAATTCAAAATGATTTCAGATGAGTAAATATTATAATAAGTAGTAGATAAGTGCTACATATGAAGGATTATTTATATATTTTATAAAAACTGACACTTTAGTTCGGGGTAAGCTCGCTAGAGAGGTTTAGTATCGGGGGAGAGAAGAATTAACCACTTTTCAAATCGGATTGTTCCCTCTACCCCTTCCTTACTCTGAGTGGAGAAACATTAAAAAACGAATTATTAATTAAAATATGAATAATTTATTAAATGGTGATTATTATTATTTCGAATTATTATATTAAATTATAATACCCTTACCTAATAATATAATGCATTGGCTAAAAAAAAACAACAAACTATATTTCCAATTGATAAAAGTGCGTAAAATCATAAATAAGTTATAATTATGTCAATTACACTAACAAAGTTAACAAGTTACACTAACAAGTTAGGGAGTGTGAGAAGTAAAACAGATTGTGTTATACAACATAAATCTAACGACCATGTGCACTGTTTTTATTTAAAATATATTTTTTTTTAATTTCAAAGAAATATATTGGGAGAAAAAAAAATTAGAACTATTATTTAATACTTGAAAAGTTGAAAAACACAGATAAAGACAGAACTAGTTACTCGTCAAGATGTGAAACCGTAGGGGGCAGATTATGGGTGTGTATTAGCATGCGAGGGAGTAAGAATCGAGAAATATACAAAGATACAAAGGAAATCTTGAAGAATTACAAAATTACTGCAAAGTTACTCAACAATAGAAAGATTAGAAAAAAAGTAAATTTTTACTTGATTAATTATATTAATTTTTTGGTTTATATTAGTGGCGTTATTGCACTGAACCGCTGTCATTTGGCTTTTATCAAACAACGAATTGATTTCAATCAAACTCTATATCCATCGTCAAAATTATTTTTTACTTAATCAGGCTTGTAAAACAATTTTATCTACGATTGTTACGAAATACAAACATTGTATCTCTGTTTAGATGCGTAGAAAGTGATTCTTTACGTACTTGTATTTATTGCGTATGCGTATTCTCATAATTCTGAAGAATTCCTCTTTTTTACCGCCCTAGGGTGGTAAAAAAGAAGAATTCTTCACCTTTACGCACGATTAGCGAGTTTGTTTAATTTTAACAAACTAATTTGCGGTTTGTTTAATAAAAGTAACTGTTTATTAGGGTGGGCCGAAAAAAAAACCTTTTTTGAATTTGAATAAGTCCAACCTCGTAAAACTTGTGTATGCAGTAGAAACTATCATACGTAAAATTTTGGCCCGATCGAATGACACTTAGGTGGTGCACTATCGCTTCAAAGCTTAAAAAACACTATTTTTAAGAATTTTTTTATATTTTAATTTTTTAAAAATATTTTAGTAATATTTATTCAATATTAGCTTCTATTTCCTCTTTGCTGACATATTATTTGATTGCAGGAAGAAAAAGAAAAATAAAAAAGTTAATTATATATTGAGATAAGTCGGTACATACATAATACATATGTGTACCAATGAGTTATTCAAGGATATTATTAGGAGCTGCATAACACTTATTTCTCTATTATCTTTGGAATAACTCAATGGTACACATTATGTATATACCGACTTATCTCAATCTATAAGTAACTTTTTTAATTTTTTTTTTTTCTTCCTGCAATCAAATAATATGTCAGCAAAGAGCAAATAGATGCTAATAAGTGAATAAAAAGAATTACAATTTTTAATAAAAATTAAAATATAAAATATTTCTTAAAAATAGTGTTTTTAATGCTTTGAAGCAATAGTGCACCACCTAAGTGTCATTTGATCGGGCCAAAATTTTACTACTAAAATTTTAATTTTAAATTTTCGGCCCACCCTACTGTTTATATCGAGTTTTTTTTGTGAAAATCAATGAGTGATTTAAATGATTATGGCGAGTATGAGGAGAATAATACGCCTCCCGAAATAATTAATTCGGTACAAAATACAACTAATGAATTATTGTCATCTTTATCAAAAGAGAAATACGAACTTGCATACAGGAAGTTTATTTTTTTTTTCTGTATTCATTATTTAAATCTAACAATCGTAGATAAAGTACGGTACGCAACTCGTGCGAAAACGGCATTTTACATTGCTCGTGTGGTTTTACTACCCTCGCTGTCGCTCAGGTGCAAACTCCCCACTCGCAAGCAAAATGCTACTTTCCGCACTAGACGCGTAATGTACTATAACAAGGCTAACAATTTAATCAGGCTTGTAAAAATGATTCATAAGCTTCCCTAAAGTAATAGCACTAGTAAAATTCCAAAAAAAATGTTATAGCTATGTCTTTAATGTAATTTCGTAAGAAAATATATCTATACAAATTTATATTTGAACATTAACAATTATTGCCAAGTTTTAGCGACAATGAGATATGTTATTTGATTATTTTTATTGCAAGAATAACTATTGTCCTAGATCAATTGTTCCAGCATTTGCGGCAATGTAGGAAGTAGGATTTTCATACGATAAGTAGTAAAATCAATCAATGATTGTGCTTAGGATCGAATCCCAGCGACGGAGAAGATTTTTATATGTCATCTTCCCTTTATTCCTTTAAACATCAAAACAAAAATAATCTTAATTCGTTTCTACAGCTCGATTTGAAGTTTTCTTTCGGTATAGATACCATTTTAGCAACAAAAAAAATTGAAACAATTGGCTCTTTAATAAACAAGCAATTTATTGCTACGCCACTAATTAACCACCGATCGATTTAATCTTATCAATTGACTTAATATAATAAATCGTCGATAGAAAATCCATTATTAGAATTTAACATACAAGTTTTGTCCGCGGTGGGAACATCGTTGCATGGATATGTTCGGTGAAGCCGGTCACTGCTCGAAGCACATTGTCAATGGTATCCATCGTCGTAAGCAACCCTCGACGAAACGACATAGTAAAGCAATTTCGAATGCAAGTCGTTTCGGTGGGAGTTCCTCGCGACGATCGACCCTGAAGGTGTTTCTATCAGAGGTAGTGGAAATTCTGTGGATTCAAGAAACCTTACGATCGTATTTGTTTATTCTTAATTGTTATCGAAAGATTTTTACTTTGACTATTCCGATGACGATGTACTCGAGGCCGGGACGATCAGAGTAGTAGTGGAGGATGAGTGAGCCAGGGGGATCTTCGTTCTCGGTGCAGCGGAACGATGGTGCCCTCATGCCTGGGTACAGAGTGCCCAGGTGATCGTGCAGTGCGTCCAGATTCTGAAAAACATTCAGAAATTTTATATTCATAGAAAATACGTCGTAACTTACTAGAAGTGAATTATATGCACTTATAGTCAGGTTCTAGGTATTATTTGGAAATCGCGTTCATGGTGTCACCTTATAAGGTTCTCTCATATGCCGGTAATATAAGAGTTGGCTGTTGGCTCATTCTGCCCATTTTTTAGGTTCCTGCACGAAGTATGAAAAGAAGTCTGTCTGTCCGTTGACATGTTTCAATTCATAAACTACTATAGCTAGGAACATGAAATTAATGGCCCCAACTACTGCAGAATCTAAAGTTCTTATTTCGAACCATAAGTTCACTTTTAGAAGTATAGTCGAATTTTTGATTCATTTAATTATAAAGTCCTTTTTACGGTGTAAGTTGACTTATTAATATTAAATACGAGGGCTGTTCGGAAAGTAACCTCCGATTGGGCACTGTGAGGGAAGTAGTGGGAGTAGCGGCACCATTGTTGCACTGACGTACACGGCAGGTCAGTCTGCATCAAGCCGCGGTCAAATGAATGTCGTACAAGCACTAGTTTGGTTTTTATAGCATCTTGAAGTATCCCCTCCAAAAAAACTTCCGTCCAAATGCAAAGTGCGAGTTTTTTGGTGCTCGGTAAAACTTTTTGGCACCCATCAACCGCAGAACTTCCGGTAACTTAACCTCTCGTATAACACAGTCCTAGAAATCTTTTTACACACTTCTAGAAATGTTTTTTCGTCCACTTTTAAATAAACAAACCCATTCACGTACAACTCCTTCTCTTATAACACTTGGTCGTAATTATAAAATCGTAATTAAACCTCGTAACAGCTCGCACTTTGCATTTCGACGGAAGTTTTTTTGGAGTGCACATTTTAAGATGCTATAAAAACCAAACTACTATGCTGGTGCGACATTCATTTGACCGCGGCTTGATGCAGACTGTTCTACCGTGTACGTCAGCGCAACAATGTGGTCGCAAGTCCCACTACTTCCCGCACAGTGGCCGGTGGATGGGATTCGGAGGTTACTCTTTCCGAACAGCCCTCGTATATATATATATATATATATATATATATATATATATATATATATATATATATATATATATATATATATATATATATATATATATATATATATATATATATATAAAAGTTATAGATGTTTGAACTTGATTTAACCTGTAAGAAATCTCTGGGTGTTGCTCCGAGCACTTGCAAAATCTTGTCGTAACCGGAATCTTGACAAAATTCGAAGAACATCTTGCCAAAGAGCTCCAATATGGCATTTGCTGGGATATCTGGAAAAAAAAAGATTGAAGATTTTATCTGGATGCAGCAGAGTAACTTTATTAGGCAATTAGGCATAAAGAAAGACGGCTATCCAATAAATAGTTATTTATGCACCTAGGGAGTAAAGTAAGCCATTATTCCCTGAGCGAATAAGTTGGTTCTTGAGGCGATACCGAAGGAACCATGGTTCCTAAATCCCGAGGCGAAGCCGAGTTATACTTTTTAATTCCCGATGCGCAGCCTAGGGAGATAATTATCGAATATTTTATCTCCAGTAGGGAGAAAACGCATCTTCATCCATTGCACAGGTTTTATTTTTTATTTGAATAAATAATAATAATTGTTAGCACTTTTAATAGCAGATATAAGAGATTCAGTATTAAAAACAAATAAGAATTAAACTCAAAAAGAAGGTTATGTAGATGCAGGTTTAAACAATGATAAGCGCAAATTACAAATAAGGTCGAAAAGGCAGTGTCGCCAACCTGATTTCAACAACTTCACTACATTAGCCATTCATTCTCTACTACATAAAAAATAATTAAGTAGGCAATCTTTCTTTTTCTCCCTGGTTTTACTGAAAACCAAATGAGACTGAAAAAAATTACATAGCTTTGTTGACTCGAAGCAAACACAACATATATACAGATTTGCAGATAACACAAGATATACAGATTTTCTTCGCGTCAACATCACGATGCACCACACCCCTGAAGATGCTTCCAGTAGTGGAAGCGAAACGTCGGGTTTCAACCCCTTCGTGTCGCGGATTTCACCGGAAAACCAAGCTGTTTATGATGAATCTACCCGCGGAAGCCTACGCACCAAGGGTTATAACTAACCCTTGGCCAACTAATGTTACAGATACCTTGCTGGGGGGTTCAATGTTTTTTATATCGGTAATAACGCAATGTTAAATTAATTTTTGCTGGACATTTTCATCGCCCCAATATAAGGTATTTGCATGAATTATTTCAAAATTTTAGGACTAACCGTTATAGAAAAGTTAGGGGGCATTTGTTTGAGTGAAATTTTGGAGCTAAAAACGCAATATTGGTGGTTAAAAGCCCAATAGTCATAAAATGTCAAATATATTTTTAATCATGCGGATATTAAATTTTGAACTTCTTAATATTTTTCCTATGTGTGAGTCCAAAAGTCACGCCAGTATTTCAAATTTCAGCGTGAACGGTTCGAGGGATACCAAAGTACGACGGACGAACAGACACATCACACTCGGCATAAGGCTTTCGAGGATGCTCTACGAAACCATAAAAAGATTATAATATTCTAATATACTTTGAAAGATTCTGAGCATGGGCCAGAAACTGAAGATTGGTTATGATATGAGTTATGAAGAACCAAATAGGCATAGGCTCAGAAAAATAGTTTTAATATAATTTGTAAGGGAATTCATTTTGAAGTGCTAACAATATTGTTTTAGAGGGCAGGGTTTTAGGGGGTTAAAAAGCTATTATAACCCCTTCCAATGGTACAAAAAAAGCATAATCTAATTTTCCACCCCAATTAATGTTTCCTAAAGTGTTTGCCAAAACATTTCTTAAGACCCTTCTAGGTTTCTAATAATTTGTTTTTGAAAACTTCCTGTAGGCTATAAACTAATTTGCGTTCCCTTTTTAGCAAAAAAAAAAAAAAAAAAAATACCATACGCAATAACTAACAAATTATTAACAAAGTTAAGATACTTTATGATTTATTTTGTTTTATCGAACCAGAATTATTAAAAGGAAACCATATAATCGAGACCCGATCACCATTGCAAACATATATAATTAACTATTGCTGTCGAAAAACTCGGTTATGTAAAAAAAAAAAATCTAGATTTATTGAAAAAATTAAAAACCAAAAACCCCTCTGCCAATTTAAGGCAATTAATTATTTAATTTTTCTAATTTATGAAAATAATGTAATAAGGATTACTTTATACTTCAACTAAAATGAGTGTATATATGAACACACACTGTAATTATAAATTTTCTATTTTTTAATATAATTTAATTTTTGGTTTTAGATGGGTTAGTAAGCGTAAAAATTATAAATATATCAATACATTTTTTTATTTATTTTTATTTTTTAGTTTGATTATAATCTATCTTGTACGTAAAGTATTTTTAATTTTTATTTGGCATATATATTCGGTATTTAACATGAAGATCTTTTTAAATTGAGGGACTCTTTTGTATGTATCGTCGTTTCACCTAGTAAATGATAAATCGATCTATTGTATAGGTATATTCAGAACTAGCCTTCACCCCGCGCATGGTAGGTATTAGTGGCTGTTTCCTATTATCATGTAGGCCTAGCAAGTAAATGAAATGTCTAAATAGTTTTGTTTCCAAAGCCTTCTAGAAATAAAATCAGGACTATATTATATAGCATTCATTCCATTACTAAGAATATAATACTCTCCAAATCGTTGTCTATCTATATATTTAAAAAATAGCCAATCGAAACTAAGTAATATAGTAATAAATAGCAATGCTAAAAAAAGGTATAATAAATAAGAAAATAAGCGTAGAATCATCAACCATGATGGTGCATTAATTTAATTACCAGTCTCTTCTCTCAATAAGGCAGTTGTACCAGTAAATATATAATAACTCTACTTCTAGAAAAAAATAATAAAATTATAAATACTCGATTTAAAGAGCATTAGTGTGAGGTCTAAGGACCCCAATCAGAAATTAAATCGGTAAACAATTGCGAACGCCATAAGAGCTCAAAGCTCTTATGTTCGTATGTCAGACTAAGGGACAATGGACAATGGCTAGGTGAAAGGTCCGTTATAGGACACTTGGACATAGGAAGGTTCGCTGAACTTAAGGTCCCACTTACGGGGATTAGAACTTTAGAGGCATCGCAGCTCGCCTCAATATTTTATTATTTAGTTTATTTGTTTTATTTGACATGACATGTGAAAACATGGCATTCCTTGAATAATATAATTAGTTCGTTTCGGTGTGTCAACTTAATCTGTGAATTCTTATGTAATTAGTTAATTGATTATAGTGCAGATACGTAGTCTTTAACATTGGTGACCCCGACGTGATCAGAAACACGAAACCTCAAGACGGTATTGTAAGTAATATTTCAATTGCTTAAATTCATTTTTAAAAAAATTTATTATCTGTCATTTTATAAAAAATTAAACAAAAAATAAAATAATGGATAACGGAAGTCCAAACCCTAATATGCCTAATCCAAACCCAGACTCACAAGACCATAGTAATCAAGCGAGGATTGGGTTAGTCGGCATGAAACTTCCGACATTTTGGAAGAATCGACCTGAGCTCTGGTTCCGGCAGATTGAAGCAAATTTTTCGTTAAGCAAAATCACTCAAGATCAAACCAAATACGATCATATCTTAACTGCTCTAGATGGAGATACTCTGGAGCAGGTAAGTGATATTCTTCTCGCTCCACCAAGAGGAGATGCTTACAATACTATAAAAAACGCACTAATTCAGAGGTTTGCTGCATCAAGCGAACATAAATTAAGAAAACTTCTATCTGACATTCATCTAGGTGATAGGAAACCATCACAGCTGCTTAGATCGATGCAGGACTTGGCTCGAAACGCTCTGTCAGAGGAGGCTCTGAAATCTCTCTGGTTGCAGCGGCTACCAGCAAACATTCAGGTAGTTCTTTCAGCTAGCAAGGACAGCTTAACAGATATGGCAGTTATGGCGGACAAGATAGTTGAAGTTACACAACCGTCCTCAGTATACGCTATTGCACCAACAGGAGAAAGTTCGAACAGCAGTTCTATTCAAAAGCAGATTGACGAACTTGCAAAAGCAGTCGCAGCTCTAAGCACAGCTAAGCAACCTGTACAAAGAAGAACAAGATCCAGAAGCCGGACTAACTCGTCTCAAAGATCGCGATCTCGAACACATGCAGAGGGAGAGCCTTGTTGGTTCCACTGGAGATTTGGGGATGAAGCCAGAAGATGTGAATCGCCATGCTCCAAAGCACAAAACAAGAAACAGGGAAACGAGACGACCCGACGCTAGTGGCGGTATGCGACGACGGGTCAGCTAATCACCCCGCCTGTTTGTACGTTGCTGATTCGATTAACGGGTTGCGGTATCTCGTCGATACTGGCGCTGCGGTATCCGTGTTACCCGCAAACCATAAAGATCGACGCGACGGGCAACAGACTACATTCCTGTATTCAGCAGCTGGCTCTACGATTCCAACATATGGATTACGGCTTCTACGAGTTAACGTTGGACTCAAGCGATCAATGCCATGGCAGTTCGTGATCGCAGATGTCACCACACCCATTCTCGGAGCTGATTTCCTACAACATTTCAACCTATTAGTCCACATTAAAGGAAGACGGCTAGTAGATTCTGTGACTGGTCTTACGTCGCAAGGCGACGTAGTCCAATTACCGACCATTGGTTCTATCCGCGCTATCCCTCCAGACATGTCATATACGGACATTCTCGTAGAATATCCGGAACTTTTTAGACCAGGACGACCACCTACCGAAAGCCGTGTCCCAGTAACACACGTCATCGAGACTAAAGGTCCAGCAGTTTTTGCTAAAGCTCGAAGATTGTCAGCAGACAAACTAAGAGATGCTAAACAAGAATTTCAAATCATGTGTGAGATGGGTATATGTCGACCTTCAAAAAGTCCGTGGGCCTCGCCTTTACACATGGTCAAGAAGAAAGATGGAACCTGGCGACCATGTGGCGATTATAGGGCATTGAACAAAGTCACCATACCTGACAGATACCCTGTACCCAATATTGCAGACTTCAACGCTGGACTGAGTGGTTGCCGAATATTCTCAAAACTCGATCTCGTCAAGGCCTATCATAACATTCCTGTGGAAGAAAAGGATATTGAAAAGACAGCTGTTATTACACCGTTCGGACTCTTTGAGTTCCCCAGAATGCCGTTCGGGTTGCGGAACGCAGCTCAATCGTTCCAAAGGCTCATGCACCAAATCTTGAGAGACCTTCCATTTGTGTTCGTTTACTTGGACGACATTCTGGTGGCCTCAGAGACTGAAGAACAGCATAGACAACATCTTCGTCAGCTTTTCAAAGTTTTACAAGACCACGGCCTCAGCTGCAATGTAGCCAAATGCCTCTTCGGCGTTGACGAGATAGACTTTTTAGGATATACAGTAAACGCGGAAGGAGTAAAACCACAAAAAGGTAGAGTCAAAGATATTTATGAGTATCCAAAACCTAAAGAAGTTTATGAGCTCAGACGTTTTTTGGGGCTTATCAACTTTTACAGGCGTTCTCTTCCACGTACACAAAAAATTCTTTTTTCACTAATTCCGGATAACAAAAAGAAAGACAGAAGAATCATAGAATGGTCTGAAGAAGCAAGCTTGGTGTTTGAACAACTGAAAGAAGATCTTTGCAAAGCTACCCTTCTCGCTCACCCGGATCCGTCAGCAACAATCTGTATAACCACAGACGCATCACAAACGGCTATCGGTGCAGCTCTACAGCAAAAACAAGGTTCGAGAGTTGTTCCACTAGCATTCTTTTCACGAGGACTAAATGACGCTCAAAAGAAATATTCAACCTATGATAGAGAGCTCTTGGCAATTTATCTTTCTGTGAAGCACTTCCGACCACTGCTCGAAGGTCGAACGTTTACGATCTTCACGGATCACCGTCCACTTACGACCGCCTTCGAACAGTCGTGGGAACACGCTTCACCTCGACAACAACGACATCTCCAATACATCAGCCAGTTTTCTACCGACATTAGATACGTGCCAGGTGAAGAAAATGCGGTAGCAGATGCTCTTTCACGAATCGACACAGTAGCCACCATTTCACTCGTTGATACAGATTTTTTTCTGAGGGTTGCAGAAGCGCAACAAACAGATGAAGAATTAAAAAAGATTCGAGCAGGGCATACGGGCCTACAACTAGGTAATGTTCCTATCTTTGGCACTGACAAAGAACTGGTGTGTGATAGGAGCACAGGCCGCGAGAGACCTTATCTTCCTCCAGAATTTCGACAAGAAATTTTTAAAAGCCTACATAAACAGTCGCACCCGGGAATAAGAGCAAGTACTAAGATGGTAGCAGCTCGATATGTTTGGCCGTCTTTGAGAAAAGACATCAAGATATGGGCCCGAGCTTGTGTAGCTTGTCAAAAAAGTAAGGTTTACAGGCATAATAACACACCTATCCAAGCTTTCCAACTACCTACAGCACGCTTTCTCGACATACACATAGACATTGTTGGACCTCTCCCACCATCAGAAGGATACCGATATCTACTGACAATGGTAGACCGGTACTCCCGATGGATGGAAGCAACGCCACTTACAGAGATCACCGCACAGGCCGTCGCAGAAGCGTTCTATAGAGAGTGGATAGCTCGGTACGGGACTCCAGCACAGGTGGTCACCGACCAAGGGAGACAATTCGAGTCTGAACTCTTTCGCCTACTGGGGCAGATTTGCGGGTTTTCCAGGAAAAGAACAACAGCCTACCACCCGCAATGTAACGGGATGGTAGAGAGGTTCCATCGAACGTTGAAGGCATCGCTGATGGCATCACTCGCGACGGCGAAGTCAGGATGGACAAGAGTGCTACCTACTACACTACTGGGAATTAGATCATCAGTAAGAGAAGATCTAGGGGTAGCACCTTGTGAGCTAGTTTTTGGACAACCAGTACGCCTGCCGGGGGAATTTTTTACACCAGGTCAAGAGACACCTACTCCATCAGAATTCCTACAAATGTTAAAAGATCACATGGCAGAGTGTAGGCCAAAACCACCGCGACTGACGCAACATAAGAAACCGTTTGTAGAAAAAGGACTTCAAAATGCCACACACGTTTTCTTGCGAGTAGACGCGGTTAAGCCACCTCTCACCCCACCTTATGAAGGTCCGTTCAAAATAATAGGGAAAACAGATAAGACCATTACTTTACTGCGGCAAGGGAAATCGGTCACGGTTAGTACCGACCGTGTAAAGGTCTGCCACCAGTTAAACAACAGTAACGAGGCCAAAGAAGAAGTGCAGGAAACCAGCTTGCCTTCACACCCAAAGAAGAAAGTAAAGAAGGTCCAATTTAAAATCTGACCAACTTTCAGAAGAGGGGGAGTACTTTAGAGGCATCGCAGCTCGCCTCAATATTTTATTATTTAGTTTATTTGTTTTATTTGACATGACATGTGAAAACATGGCATTCCTTGAATAATATAATTAGTTCGTTTCGGTGTGTCAACTTAATCTGTGAATTCTTATGTAATTAGTTAATTGATTATAGTGCAGATACGTAGTCTTTAACAGAACTAAAAGAGTGGACCATCAGCTTAAGCTGAAAAGGAGATATGAGGTAGAAATCCCACCTAGAGCCGATTGGGAATCAGGAGAAATTAAATTTGATACAGAGACTCTGGTGGCATACACGGACGGCTCAAAGAATGAGAATGGTTAGTCAGGTGCGGGACTTTACTTAGAAAGGTCCGACACCCAAGAGAGTTTCCCACTAGGAATATTTACCACAGTCTTCCAGGCTGAAGTCTACGCCATCCTAGAGGTGGCAAGAAGGCAAGAGGTGGTAGAGGCGAGAACTAAAAAAGTAGTAGTATGCTCGGATAGTCAAGCAGCACCTAAGGCACTCTGCGCTCCCAGTGCAGACTCAGCACTGGTCAAGGAATGCCAAGAGGCCTTAGAGAAGCTTGCAGGGTTAAAGAAGGTTACTCTGCTTTGGGTTTCTGGACACACAGGGGTTCCAAGAAATGAAAAAGCAGATGAAATAGCAAAAAGGGGTGCCTCCATGCCATTCTGCGGACCGGAGCCCGCTATTGACTGGTCCAGAGGGCAAACTAAATCGGCCATCAAAAAGTGGATCTGGGAGGAAGCAGGGAAGGCGTGGACAAGAACTGAAGGATGCAGGCAGACCAAGATGATGCTGCCTAAGCTAGATAAAGGGAAAACCAGATGGCTCATGGGGCTGAGTAGACCCAACCTAAGAAAAATGGTGGGGGTCTTAACATGTCATTGTCAACTAAATAGACATCTGGCACTATTAAAGATTGAAGAGGATCCCACATGTCCAGTGGGAGGCGAAGAAGAGGAAACAGCCTACCACCTGGTGGGAGCTTGCGAAGGACATGGGAGACTACGCTTTCACACCTTAGGATCAGGGATAATCAGAGAGGAGGAACTTGTCACACTTAAGTGGCAGGATATCCTCTCCTTTATCACCCAAACTAGGAGACTTGAGGGTAAGACTGAGGTGGTTCGATGGGCGTGAAAAACCAGGGGTTGGCAAAAAGGACCCGAGTGCGGTCTAGTTGCCAGGCTTGGCCTCCCCGCCCCCTTACTACTACTACTAAAGAGCATTAGTGTGACGTCTAAGCACCCCAATCAGAAATTAAATCGGTAAACAATTGCGAACGCCATAAGAGCTCAAAGCTCAAAGTAAAAAAAAAAAAAAAAAATAGCACTATTTAAGGTAGAACCGATGGTGGTACAACAAAAAGTCATAGGATCAAAGTTGTAAAAAATTTTATCGCCTGTTCAATTAGTAACAATCAATATTTTTATAACTGCGGTTTGTTTTGGTACTGATGTAACCTTGATGTAACCTTAATATGCATTTATTGTTTTGAAGATTACGGCAAAATAGTTTGCATGTTTAGTAATTAGTTTACATGTGGCCTCGGGCGTTAAACGCACTCATGCTTTCAAACTTCGCCCTCGGCCTGTAATAACGCCCTTACTGCTCTAGGTACGTAAATAGCTATAAAATTAGTTCCTGCTGGTGCAATCTGCATTTCGATACGACTTACCGTTTAGCCGCAATAAGCCTCTAAAAAAACTTTAAAGTTGCGTCCGCCATCTTTAATTGTATAAGGGAGGTAAACATATATTTTTTCCGTGGTAGGCTGTGAAATAGTAACTTTAGAGACTAAGAAATATAGCTAAAATCCATTTTTTCATTACGTGGACTTAAAGAATCTTTTCATTACTCCTAAACAATAAACTGTATTGAAAAATGTTTTTACCCCCTTGGAGGTAAACCATTTTTTTACATCCTACGGGTAGTTATCAAAAGTGCCGTTTTTAGCGCTGCAATTTTTGCAGACATACTACTTAGTACGATAAAAATCGACTGGATGTCAATGCGTTTTATTTATCTTTTCTTATAGTGTAACCTCTTTAAGGTTTCTTTTTCTCAAAATCTTCAGTATGTACTAATATTTGTTATAATTATATTGATTAATATTTAATGCTTTTGCAGTGTCTGCTACCTCGGAAAAATAGCTTATTTTAATTTTACTGTCCTTGGCAATATTTACTGTCCCGCTTCGCTCGACAATAATTATAATTGCCGCGGTAAAGAATAAACTCACTTCACAGCCTAATAACATAATATACTATTATCTCCAGTAGGGAGAAAAAGTTATGATTTTGGATTAGTTTAGAGGGACTTTTCTTCCCTGAACTCAAAAGTAGGGAGAAAAAGAAGGATTAATTAGTGTCCGTAGGCAAAACCAAGGACCCTTATATTTTCCTGCGTGTGTCTGTCCGTCCGTCCGGTCGCCTGCTCTCACGGCTACACCTTTCATCCTATCACTTTGAAATTTGGCATGTATGTTTATACCTACCCACATATTTTAAAAATATAGCGACTTAAAAAAAATTAGGGTAAAAAAGCTTAAGGGTTAAATTTCTTTTATTTTTTTCGATACCGTGAGGGGTATCATATGAAAGGGTACGTCGAGCTGATTACAAAAATATATAATTCTTTGGTTATAACTTTGATAGGGCGAGCGTAGGCGAGTTTGAAGCGGCTGTGAAACGTGCCCCCCCCCCCCCCCCCTCTATCTCGCTTATAATATATAATATAATAATAATAAGCCTTTATTAAAACAATATAATATAATAATAATAAGCCTTTATTAAAACTAAAACAATCATATCATTACAGTATTAATTAATCGTATACAAGCATTATAATTACAAGTTGTTTTAAATCGGCATACATGCCGAGGCCCCCTTGTGGGGTAGGAGTTACCACCTTTTAGTTTATCACATTTATTTAATTTTTTTTTTTTTTTTTTTTTTTTTTTAATTTTAACCAAGTTTTACGTTCACAAAGCATTCAATTTAATAATAATTTAATAATAATTTACTAATAATAATAATAATTGCTAATAATTATTTATTTACTATTTACTAATAATAATACTTAATTAACTTTGCTATAATTTAATTTACAAAACAAAACAATACTATTTAACATAATAAATAACAATCATTATAACTACGTATACTTTACTATCATTAACAATAACTGAACTATAACATTTTCAATACATATTAACAAATTTATTTCTTGTTCGATTACATTTAAATCTCTCTAGTCAAAGTCCATTAACTCGTTTCTATTATTTTATTCATTTTCGTTTCTTATTTATTTATTTAATTAAATATGGCCATCTCTCTTTCATTTAGTTTCTATACAGGTAAACTTGACAATATATATGACTCATTCTCTTCCACTCATTTCTATCGTATGCTATTCTTTGCCACAAACTTTTCCTATCTATCACCCTGCGCATTTCTTCGTCCCATCTTACACTCGGTCTTCCCTGATTTCTCTTCCTGTCTCTAGGATACCATGACATCATTTCTTTAGTGTACCTTTCATCCATTACTCTAACAATATGCCCACTGCATTTCCATTTTCTCTCAATCATAGTCTCACCTATATTTGCTAACTTTGTTTGATTCCTCACCCAAGTATTTGTTTTCCTATCCTTTCTACTAATGTTTAACATACTTCTCTCCACATACTTCATCCTGCGTTGTGTTACCCTCATTTTCTTTATCACTTTTTCCGGCAGTGCCCAAGTCTCACATCCGTAGATCATTACAGGTAATACACAAGCGTTCCACAGTTTTGTCTTTGACTCCATATTTATGTTTGACCTAAATAGATGTTTATATTTATTAAAACTTCTCCATCCTAGTCCTATCCTTCTTCCTATTTCTTTCTCGCTTTCCCTTTCCTTTATACTTATTAAACTTCTTAAATATATATATTCCTCTACTTCTTCTATCTTGTTATTCTCTACTTTTATTTCTCTCATCTCTTTTATATTTACAGCCATAACTTTGGTTTTATTTAAGTTAATTTCTAGTCCTATTTTCCTAGTTTCTACGGTAAATTGTTCTAGCATTTCTTCAGCCTGCTCGTAGCTATGTGCCATTATTACGACGTCGTCAGCAAACTTGAGGATGTTTAGATATCTTCCATTCACTTTGATTCCCTTTCTAGCTAATTAGAGCTAATTAGAGTTATTCCCTCGGCTTCGCCTCGGGATTTAGGGACCATGGTTCCTTCGGCTTCGCCTCAAGAACCAACTTTTTCGCTCAGGGAATGATGGCTTACTTTACTCCCTAGGTGCATAAATAACTATTATTTACCCACCATAATTCACAAAACTAGATCTTCCGGAAGAGAACGCGTCAGAGATTTAGTAATACCAGACGTTTAGAACCCACTTTTTTTACAGGGATCATTGCCAAGAAAGTTGCTCATGACTCTCATTACTTCCAAATGACTCATGAGGTTGCAAATGACTCTCATAAAGTTGCAAATGACTCATCATCATGTGAGCAACTCCTTCGAGAATGATCCCTGTAATTGGTTGAAAACGTCTGGTATTACTAAATCTCTGACGAGGTCTTTTCCGGAAGATCTATATTTATTACAGATTCTGGCCGCGAAACCAGCGATATAAAATTTACCTAAATATGCTTAATCATATTGAAATAATCAATCAATGGTGTACTTACTCAGTATGTCAACTGCCGCCTCGACGATGTTGTATGTTATTTCATCATCGTAAATCTGACGCACCAAGAACTGGCCCTCCATAGCCACGTCCGCTCTTTTTCTGTAACATTTTACAAACGTACATATTATTTATCAGAAAATACAACATATTATACATAATTTGGTTAGTCGAAATTAATTTATGCAATTAAGTGTTGGATGGTTAAGGGGTAAAAAGAAAATGTGCTGTAACTATTGCATTATTTGGCTTATATTTCGTCCCTAGAGAAACATCATCAGTCCTGTAATCAAGGTAATTCACCATTATTATCAATTATTAATAAGTTATATGTAATTACAATTCTAAAATCAATCAACAAGTACACTTATGCCTACTAAAATGGTGACACACACAAACCCTCACTCTTATCTAAATAAGAATCTATATTATAAAAGTTACCTAATTACGTATTACATGATTATAACAGTTGTTTTTACATATTATATGTTTATTTTTATGTGTGAGTATGCATATGTATATTTACTTGTTAACTGTAATTAGAATTATAAATAGACTAGCCGGATCGGTGCGCTTCGCGCACCTTATTCGTCTAGAAGTTGGCGCTATGTGTAAAAAATAATTAAAACAATATAAATAATATATCTTTATTGTTACATAATTTCGTATTTTAGTACAAGTAGGTTATTTTTTTATGCATTTTCAATTATTCTATTTTATACTACCTTCAACTTTCAATTTTAGGTACAATGAGTCTATGTACCAAATTTATGATTATTAAATTCACTGGAAGCTAAGATAAAAGTATCTGATTAAATCCAAGATGGCGGCCATATGTTGAAGTAAAAGTAATTTAATTTTCTTCTTTAGCTACCATGAGTCTATGTACCAAATTTCAGATCTCAAGGTCCTCTAGAAGCTGAGATAATAGAGTTTTATTAAATCCAAGATGGCGGTTATAATTCAATATGGCAGCCATATGTTGAAGTGAAAGTACCTTTAATTTTCTATTTTAGCTACCATCAGTATGTACCAAATTTCAGGTCTCTAGGTCCACTGGAAGCTGAGATATTAGAGTGTTATTAAATCCAAGATGGTGGCTATAATTCAATATGGTGGCCATATATCGAAATCAAAATGGCCGCACTTTTCTATTTATGGTACACTCTATCTATGTGCCAAATTTCAAATCTCTATGTCGATGGGAAGTAGGAGAATTAGTGGTGAATAAATCCAAGATGGCGGCTATAATTCAATATGGTGGCCATATATCGAAATCAAAATGGCCGCACTTTTCTATTTATGGTACACTCTATCTATGTACCAAATTTCAAATCTCTATGTCAATGGGAAGTAGGAAATTAGTGATCAGTCAGTCAGTCACTGTCATTCTTAGTTTTATATAATATATAGATAATAGTGATGAAATGCATTGATATGCAAGCCTGATGATGTCCCTCTAGGGACGAAATATAGCCAAATAATAATGATATAAGCTGCAGCAGCTTTTCTTTATACCCCTTAAAGATGTTACACTTAAGAATATTAATAGTAATAGTGGACCACTACGAAATATAGCCAAATAATAATGATATAAGCAGTAGCAGCTTTTCTTTATACCCCTTAAAGACCTTACACATAAGAGCATTAATAGTAATAGTGGACCACTACTTATTACGAATAAAATTAATTTAATGTTAACATATTTATAACTATACAATAACATGTAACCGGTGTCAATCGAAACCTGCTTTTAGTCGTACTTGCTTTTAAGAAAATATATAAAAATGAGGAAAACGACGAGATATTACAGAAAAGGCTATAACCTGAATTAAAATTCAGCACTTTTGAAACCTACGTGTATTATATACTAGAGTTAACCTCTAACATCAACATTTCATTAGAACCCTGCCTCCAGTTTTCAAACAAAAGAGTAAATAATAGGAAAACATTGAGCTATTGTTACAACCTTCGATGCAATTACCTTACAGAACAAAGGCTTTTATTTTACACCATTATTTTTTAAAAATAAAATTCCTAAAAAAGCTATTCCTAAAAAATAAAATAAACGGAATTTAAAAAAGTAAAGAATAAAAACTTCGAGGAAGGGAAACCATTAAAAGCTGTTAAAATGAAATCTCAATTTCCATTTAAAAAAAAGTTAAACTTTGGTAGTTTAAATATGCAGACGTTGAAATGGTGTTTTATTGCACATTTCTTTTACACTTTAGACCGGACGGAATAGGTCACGGGGGGGGGGGGGGGGGGGGGTCTTTAGAAAGTATTTTGTAAATGAAAATTTGCTTTGCTTTAGATGATTGCTGGCAGTTCGGTTGCCTGAGGGGGAAAAAAGAGACGAGATTTTTAGAAACACAATGAGCCCTAAGTTGCCTTAGGCAACGTCCCATCATCCTCCAACACAATCCATTGCAAGTTCAAGTGCTCGACTAAGCTTTTCACAAAAACCTTGCTGAACGATAAGGAAACATTTAAAAGCCCTATTCAATGGAGTGACTTAACAAAAAATCTTAAGGGTTGAGGTTAGATTGGAAATTAACGTCCGAGTTATACTTTGTGTTTTATCAGTAATCATAAAAAATAAAATTAATAGTCAACGCTTACGAAATTACAATATCAACTGTTAAAGTATCTTGAATTTGAATTATTGGAAAGTCGAAATGTATATCTGACAAAACTCGACTTACGAACTTAAATCGTTCTCGTAACTATTTCGTAAGTCGGATTCACCCTCTCTTTTTACATTTTCTATTATAATGTAGGGTAGAAATAACAATAAAGGTGGATTTAATTCCATCTTATGGTAATTTACAAAATAAATTACTTAAATACGTGCACATATGTGACTTTATACTATCAATAAAAGGTAAATAAATTAATATTATTGATATTTTAAAATATCATTTTAAGGAAGTCCTAATTTTTGTAAGTCAAAACTTCGTAAGTTAATAAGGATTTCTGTAAATGAAGGGTGTCGCACCTATTGTGCATCACCTATTTATATTATTTTGTTTTTCAAGATAGAATAAACCTATAAACTGTGGCTTGTGTTATTTTTTTAGCGTAGTTGTTTTATTATAATTTTTATTTGATCCGCCGTTTTGTCGGTATTGACTTCAACGTTATTTAAGATTAGAGCATGTAGGTTTAGGTATAGATGTTGCAGCTACAACTATAGAAAGGGGGAAAAATACTAAAACCGCACCAAAACTTTGCATTGTGGGTCCAGTTTCAAGTCAAAAATGAATTGGATACAATGAATGTCACAGTAAAAAAAAAAGTTAAACTTTTTTTTGACATTTTCAGGTCTTGACTATGGCACATAAACTCTGATAGCGTTACTAAAAATCGACACCAAAAAGCGTTACACGTGTAACAGGGAGTTAGGAGGATATAGGAGGTGGGCAATCAAGTCTGCCCGCTCTTGGTATAGGGTCTCCCGCTATCGCGGTCGGTAGGGCCGACCCACCGCTCCCCTCCGGGAGCGGAGGTTGGTTTGTATTATAACGATATTTTTTTGGTTTGACAATAAGCCTGCTATTCTTAATTCTTACTCAGTTTAAAATGGTATGAATTACTATTAAGGTTGTATTGTTGTTGAAATCACTACGAGTTAGTTCCACAAACTATTTGAGTCAACAACAACATTTCTTAAAAACATTCATTTGTAAACCAGGATTTTTTGAAATTTGTTTTCAGTTTTAAATAATTCGTTTCATCGCTAGAATGCGTGAGGGTTTTCTTGAAAGTGGCGGGGATAAGTAAGTTAGCATCACCTGTTCAGTAGTTCAGTAGTTAAGACGGTCCGCTCCCTCTCCTATCTCCCGCGCCGGCTTTGTTTACATAATATTCCTATGTATACGACTCTATCGTTCACGTGAAGCCGGTTTATTTTTCTCTAATTACTTCGCTCTCTGCTCTGGTCTATCTCCTCGATACATTCTCAGTCCGGATTAACACCGCTGTTATTTTTTTTTAAATATATTTTCATCTACCGCATTCTTCACTTCAAATAGGAAATCATCTATTTTATTTGTTTTAATCACCTCTCATCTAGATGTGAGAAACGCTTTATGTACAATTTAAGTCTCCAGAATTGTGTTAAAACTTTATTCGGCTTTGATAAATTAATTGTCATTTTTAAAATTAATTATATACTGTACATCCTAATGATTTATGTGCTTCAACGACGATATACGACTAAGTAAGGTAATTGTGTGCAGTTTTAATTTCTATTTGTTAAATTTATATGCATTGTTTGGACCTTATACTATGGTTTGGAGATCGGCACAACCAAGAGGTTATGGTACTCGCACTTGCCTATAACCATGATGAAAATGCCTACATCATATTTGGTTGGAATTCCAGTGACGTATTTCACCAAGATGATTATGTTGAGTAGATGTGTAAAGTGATAAATTGAAACATCTTAAACGTAAGCTTTTAAAATAAAATACGTGTGATGTCGTGGGACACCCGGTAGGAACGAAGTTCCTTACGCTTTATATTAAATATAAATTATATAATTACAGTACTAAGTATATGATACTAACTACTTATACATGGCGGAGTTAGAATAAGAGACAAAATGAAAAGTAACTATTTGTACTAGCGGAGTTAAGGCAAAATTAAAAGAAAAACTTTTTATTATCTTTGAAAAGAGCGTCTTACAATAAATGATGTATTGTAAATTGAGAAAAAAGTTAATTTTGATTAGTTTATAGTTAAAGCAAATGGTTGTACAGAAGAAATGAACTGTCCCAACAGACCTCCGTCGGCGAATCTCCAATTAAAATATTAAAATAAAAAATATAAATCACCAACACTAAAGAACTTCTGCTTGTATCAGGTTGAAATTTTACATGCCTGTTTCAATTGTACTTTAGACGATGTGTATGAAGTTTTATTGAAATCGTTACGTTAGAACGTAAGATATCGTTAAAAACGTTGTTTTCTTTATTTAAAACATTTAGGTCCGCTTTAATACATTTAGCGATCTTTATCACTTCATAGCAGTGCCGGTGTTCGTTTTACTAAAAAAAAATATTTAAAAAAGTGGTTTGTCTCATTAAATAGATAAAGTTAGAATTTTTTCCCGTCCAAAAAAATCAATTTTAAATTTTAAGCTTACGTTTACGCGAGCGTTGCGTGTGAACGCTTGGGCGGATAACGTTATCCAACGAACTTAGCCTGGGCATTTGTAAAATGAAAATGTGTACTAAATTTCAACTAACTCGGTGATCTTTTACTCAAGTTATTGTCATCGGTAGATTTCGTGACGGATTTTGCGTGACGGTGATTTTGTGACGGTGATTTGTGACGGTGATTTCGTGACGGTTATTTTGTGACGGTGAATTCGTGACGGTTATTTTGTGACGGTGATTTTGGTCGTTTTTTTGGATTTACTCCCGGGCTCCAGAACGTGCCATAAGGAACTTCGTTCCAAAACTCATTTAATAGAATAACAAAATTAATAAATCTCTTGACATAGGTTATCATGTCATAGAAATAGTAGATACATTACCCGTCGAGTGCGGAAAGTAGCATTTTGCATGCGAGTGTGGAGTTTGCACCCGAGTGACAGCGAGGGTGGTAAAACCACACGAGCAATGCAAAATGCCGTTTTCGCACGAGTTGCGTACCGTACTTTATCTACGATTGTTAGATAAATAATAAATACAGAAAAAAAAAACTTCCAGTATACAAGTTCGTATTTCTCTTTTGATAAAGATAACATTAATTCATTAGTTGTATTTTGTGCCGAATTATTTCGGGAGGCGTATTATTCTCCTCATATTCGTCATAATCATTTAAATCACTCATTGATTTTCACAAAAAACTCGATGTAAAAGTTACTTTTATTAAACAAACAGAAAATTAGTCTTGTTAAATGTAAACTAACTCCCTAATCGTGCGTAAAGCTAAAGAATTCCTCTTCTTTACCACGCTAGCGTGGTAAAGAAGAGGAATTCTTCAGAACTATGAAACGCGCATGCGCAATGAATACAAGTACGTAAATAATCACTTTCTACGCATCTAAACAGAGATATAATGTTTATATTTCGTATCAATCGTAGATAATAGTACATTACGCGTTGAGTGCGGAAAGTAGCATTTTGCATGCGAGTGTGGATTTGCTTCCGAGCGACAGCGAGGATAGTAAAACCACACGAGCAATGCAAAATGCCGTTTTCGCACGAGTTGCGTACCGTACTTTATCTACGATTGTTAGATTTAAATAATAAATACAGAAAAAAATAAACTTGCTGTATGTAAGTTCGTATCACTCTCTTGATAAAGATGGCATT
Organism: Gerris lacustris; assembly: GCA_951217055.1. Taxonomy (NCBI): domain Eukaryota; kingdom Metazoa; phylum Arthropoda; class Insecta; order Hemiptera; family Gerridae; genus Gerris; species Gerris lacustris. The sequence goes on along the minus strand of OX578285.1, from coordinate 42,418,103 downwards.
AATTCTTGAGTTGTATTTTTTGCCGAATTAATTATTTCTGGAGGAGTATTATTCTCCACATTTTCGTCAAAGTCACTTGATTCACTCATTGTTTTTCAGTAAAATCTCGATATAAACAGTTACTTTAATAAAAGAACAGCAAATTAGTTTTGTTAAATGTAAATTAACTCGCTAATCGTGCGTAAAGCTGAAGAATTCCTCTTCTTTACCGCGCTAGCGTGGTAAAGAAGAGGAATTCTTCAGAACTATGAGACGCGCATGCGCAATGAATTCAAGTACGTAAATAATCACTTTCTACGCATCTAAACAGAGATACAATGTTTATATTTCGTATCAATCGTAGATAAACTTCTTTACATCCTCCCTTAAAGCTCTCAGCTTCCCGCTTGCTACCAATCTGGCTTCTTCCGGGTATGTCCACTACGTCTAGGCAGTTGACGCGTTGGCTCCGAGATTATCTCATCATAACTTATTTTCCCTTTCTCATTTCTTGCAGGGTAGATGGCAATGGCCGGTATCTAAATAAATCAATTGACATGGGTGAAACGTGTTATAGTAAACTCCTTTACAGTCAATCCTTCATCCATCCTTTACTGGTCAAGTGTTAAGTAAAACGGATTGTTAAAGGAACAGCAAATAAGTGTCATCAGTAACATCTTATGCCACATCATGATCTACACCCTTATATAATCCCTAAAAGATTCACACATCGAGCTAAGTATTTTGTTTGACTAAAGATGCTGGATGTTGAATGTATATTTTTCTATCTTTCTCTTACGTTCCGATGAACACATGATTAGGTTATTACAGGACAGGGGATGCAGCCACTTTACTCATCTACTTGATGTGCTCATCAGTGTGAAACATGTCTTACCTCACAGGGATTCCAACTCACCAGACTTGTCGGTATTTAGACTGAGTTTTAGACGACGGAATTGCGAGTATACAAACCACTCGGCTACGCCAGTGGCGCACCCAGGATTTATTTTTGGCAGGGGCACAGATTAAAGAAAAATAAGGGGGGGGGGGGGAGGGGATGTATTGTGGGCTTAGCATAGTCACAGACAATTAACAACCTGGGTTTCTTTGTTCTTATATTACTTCATATCAAGGGCGGATCCAGCCAATTTTGAAGGGGGGCTGGGTTCTCTTTTAGGGGGGTCCGGAGGTCCTCCCCCTTGAAATTTTTGATAGTTTACGTTACTTGAAAACGTCTTTTTAGCCTATTCTAAGAGCATCTAAAATGTTATTATATACAAATAAATTTAAGTTATTTATGAACGGGACAAAAATATAAATCACCAACACTAAAGAACTTCTGCTTGTGTCAGGTTGAAATTTTACATGCCTGTTTCAATTGTACTTTAGACGATGTGTATGAAGTTTTATTGACTTAACTTTTAAATGGCTAACCATCTATACATATAAAATCCAAACACCACTGACTGACTCATCACGATCTCTAGGCTAGAATCACTGGGTCAATAACCATGAAGTTTTGTAGGGAGGTTCCTCTTAGCCCTTAGGAGCTTGCTAAGAAGTATGTATACGATGTATTAAAATCTATGAATGAGTATAATAAATTTTATAATAATATTGAGGTCTGCCAAGAAAGGTTTTTATGAAATTTTATCGCCAAAAGGGAAAATTGTGGCAAAGTAAAAAAGTAAGAGAAATTAAGCGCAGACTTACTAATCTTCTGAAGTTAGGATATGAAAACTTGGGAAAGAGCTTCACTTCAGGATGTAGGCGTATATAAAAATAAAACCATAATTTTAATTTCAACCCAGTATGAGATTGACATCGGGGAAACACCGAATACAGAAGAAAAGAAGCCTCTGCTTTTTCGGAAAAGTTAAAATTAATAAGGGGGTTTAGGGGGGGGGGGGGGTTAGATGTTGTCGCTTAGTAAAAATAATTTTTTTAAAGTTCCTAGATTTTAATTAATAAACTCGTCAAATTAAAAATAACACACTCCATGGCGAAGCACTGACTTCAGTTAGTATTTTATATACAATTAAGAAAAAATAAATTTGAAGTCAAGTATCTAGTAATATGAATTGACCCCGTAATTAATACGTAAGTTGTTAGCATTTTCTTTTTAAGAAAAAAAAAAGAAATTCAAGACTTACTTGTTGACTTTGTGACTTTGTTGAATTTGTGACTTTGAATGTTAACTTGAAATTCAAGTTAACATTCAGGTTTAAACATACTTTATTAAAGAGATGAAATATCACCTGTGTTAAAATTTATTACAAAAGCTTACCAATTAATCACTCCTGATGACTCAATTAGATACAAAGGTGACTACACTGAGAAATAACCCGTGATTAATTATTTATAGCTTAATTAATAACTCCAATAATATTTTATTGTATACATGGCTTCATTATACAATAAAGCACATAACTATATTTTATACGAATGATAAATAACGTTTAGTTAATAACTGTATCTGTTCTCTGATAATACGAGTATCCTGTACTTAGAGATATAAATAAATAAAAACCCTTTTCAACGTATTGTCTGGGAAAAAGAAGAAAAATTTCTCTTGAGGACTTATTGAAAAGCTATAATTCTCAATACCCAACCTCTAGGGATGTCGGAGATTTTTCATTTTGCCCTTTTTCCATTCTTTCCCTGAAATAACCTCGAAGTAAACTTGAAATCCCAGGAAATTATTTCTGATTAAATTTCCCCATTTAAAAGAACGATAGTTTGATAACAGAACAATTTTCATGTCCAGTTATAATAGGTTATTTTATTTCTTTGAAACTCTGCTTAGTTAGTATTTGTACGGTGCGACTAATAAAATGCTTTATTTACGATTGATACGAAATATAAACATTGTATCTCCGTTTAGATGCGTAGAAAGTGATTCTTTACGTACTTGTATTCATTGCGCATGCGCGTTTTTATAATTTCTCTTTTTTCCGCCCTAGGGCGGTAAAAAAGAAGAATTCTTCACCTTTACGCACGATTAGCGATTTTGTTTACACCTAACAAAACTAATTTGCTGTTTGTTTAATTAAATTAACTATGTAATTAATGCCAAGTTTTTAGTGAAAAACAATGAGTGATTTAAATGATTATGGCGAGTATGAGGAGAATAATACGCCTCCCGAAATAATTAATTCGGCACAAAATACAACTAATGAATTAATGTTATCTTTATCAAAAGAGAAATACGAACTTACATACAGGAAGATTATTTTTTTTTTGTTTTCTGTATTTATTATTAAAATCCAACAATCGCAGATAAAGTACGGTACGCAACTCGTGCGAAAACTGCATTTTGCTTAGCTCATGTGGTTTTACTACCCTCACTGTCGCTCGGGTGCAAACTTCACACTCGCATGCAAAATGCTACTTTCTGCACTAGACGCGTAATGTACTATTATTCAGTAAGCGTTGTTACTTCTCATTCTCAAATAGACTATATTTCGACCAGTAATAGCCTGGTCATCATCATGCGTTTTTAATAATGTTTTCCTCCATCTTCTTCCTGTTAGCTAATTTTGACCTGCTAATTTAATTTGCTTTTTTCCTTTTCTTTTTGTCTCTGTCTCTATTCTATATAAAATATTTGTTTGTGGTTTAGCCGTTTAGGATGTATTCAATAAATTACTCTACTACTCAAATCTGCTATATTTCGACCATTAACCTGGAGGACAAACAACGAAAACATCATTAAAAATGCATGATGATGGTTTATGGTTAATTTGAGAAGTAGAAGGGTCTATTGAATACACCATAAACGACTAAACCACAAAATAATATTAATATAGAATAGGGACAAAAAAAAAAATTGTTTTGTAATAAGCTAACAGATATAACAAAGTAAAGTCATTAACTGGTTTCATATGAACGCAGGTGCGAACAAAAAAAGAATTAAGTGTATTAGTAGAGAATAATATTTCACGTAAGTATGCTAGAGGTGGAAAAAGTCGTTTGTCCCATGGAACGGGATATAACCAAACGGGTCTCTAAAATGGCTCGGTCAATTTTAACGTCCAGGTTCAATGTTTTATGTTATCTTTTTTATGTTTTATTTTATCTTCGGAAGCTACCCCACATCTATTGGACGTCGTTTTCTTGCTTTTTTCTCTTCTTCTTTACCCGTTAATTTAAGATGTAATTGGGACCTATGAGGGAAAAGCGAAGAACGGTAATTCAATTGAACAAGGAAACGGGTTACTGGATCATTTTACTGCCCCATTCATAAAGGAATACTCACTCATCTTTACTTCGGGCTTTAAATAGAGATCAATATTAGTGTAAGGACTTTATTGGTTTCAGTGAATACGCGTACATCTTAAATTTTTACGAACATAATATTTTCCTTATAATTATTATAATTTAATAAATATATATCTTACTTGATTTGCTCCCATGTTTCTTCTCCAAACGTCTTGAGCACAAGCAGCTCCAGTGCGTAATTCACAAAGCCGTACTGAAAAACAAGACATAACCATTACATTTACCTCAGAGTAAGGAACGGGTAGAGGGAACAATCCGATTCGAAAAGTGGTTAATTATTCTCTCCCCCGACACTAAATCTCCCTAACGAGCTTAACCCGAACTAAACTGACAGTGTTGAATAAAATATAAATAAAATCCTTCATTTGCAGCTCTTATCTACTACTTATTACAGTATTTACTTATCTGTAATAATTTTAAATTAAAAATAATAAAAAAATATTCAATATATAAAATATGTAAGAGCCAAATCTGATGTGACTGCTTTAGAAGACGACTTTGCTTTATACAAGATTTATTTTTGTTGTCTAGGAACTGTAATATGTTTATTAATGACGTTATTACCATTAGACAATTAAAGTACAGTAATAAGGTTGACAACAAAAATACAGTTTAAAATAAAATTAAAAATTAAATTAAATATTTTAAGGAAATATCACTTATTATTAGCAGCTGATAGCTGATAATAGATAAACATCGAGTTTTTATCGGGTTATCGATATTCTTTCTATGAAACTGCCGCTTGAGAGTGTTAGTATCGGGGGAGAGTATAATGAATCACTTTTTGATATCCAGATTATACAGTATTGTTCCCTCTACCCCTTCCTTTTTCTGAGACCTGAGACATTTAAAATATAAAAATATTAACATATTTACATTACCAAAAATATCCCTTCTTTATTTCTAATTCACATTTCTCAATTTTTATTTTCAATTAGTAATTTAAATAGCCTAGTAAGGATTGCCAATACTTTTGATTATATCTATGAAGGTGTATCTTAATTGCTATAGCGTTCGCTTCTCCCGCTAGAGGTCCGGGTTCGATTCCCGTCAAGGGGCCTACGCTCGGTGTCCCAGAATCACCATTTTAATGGGTAGTGGGTACCATATTAAAGTGGAGTCAGACCGATTGCAATGTGTCAATTGCAAGATTTATACAGCTAATGGATCGACACACTAACCCCATGTTACCCTACCCCAACCCCCATGTTACCCTATGTTAACCCCATGTTACCCCCATGTTACCCTATCCAACTAACCCTTCCCCTTTATAAGGCCTTTGTCAGGTCTAAGCCCTCCATGGGCTGTTTTACCCCTGAGTTAGTTAATTTTGTACCTATGGGCGAGGTATTCTAAATAAGGGTGTTAAGGTGTATTTTAAATAGAGACCTAAATATTATTAAAAGCTGCTAAGGCAGCTTTTGAGACGTTGGCTGTACTTAAGGTGGCTGAGGGACCAACTAGAATAAATGTAGTAAGTATATTTATAAAATAATAAACAAAAGTAATAATAATAAATTTAAATAAATAAATAGTAGTAACCATTTTTTTTCCTTGAATTTCTAAACGACCTTGACCGAAGCACTGTTCGAAACTAAATATAATAAAAGAAATGTCGAAACTATAAATCCGAAGGGAATCCCGAAAATATTTCACTACTGTTTACTATGAATGAACGAAAAAAAAAATATATATTAATAGAACTCTAACCATAAATACTATTAAACATAAAAATCCAGGCCTATTTTTGCGAGACAAATTCGTTTGATATATTATGTGCCGCGGTGAGACTTTTTATTCAGATCTAACTAAAAAATAAATTTAGACCACTCCATTAGTCTAAATAGAACAAGAGCCCGTGCCAAAAAACATGACTTATTTTAAGAAAATTAAAACTCTTATAACAGTAATTATTCTGGCCAAGTTACATTTGATTTACTATTAAAAATAACAAATTTAGCAACAAACCAAATCATTAGTACAAAGAAAATAAAACAAATTTTAAGAATTCATTTTTACATGAGAACTCAATATATAATGTATGAGACATTGTTTATTTATGTTTTTTTTTTTTTTTACTTTTCCTCACCTAAAGTCATAGGTGAATGAAAAGTTATGTTTTCACCCAATCATATTATTTCGAGATTTTAACTGAATTATCCGTTTTGGGTGTTTTTAAGACCTCCTGAGTGGTTTTCAGCATTACGTCTGTATGTTTGTATGTGTGTTAATATCGTAGTGCCCAGGGTATTTAACCTAGAAAGTTGAAAATTGGCAAAAAAAATCAGTCCTTACTTCTAGTTGTGCCACCCGGAAAATCAACATTTTCCGCCATCTTGAACCCAATTTACTGTCAGTAAAAATTTAAAAATATCATTCAATTTATCCCTTTGATTATAAATTCTTCTCATTTTTATAGTATTTAAGAATTATTAATAATTAAAAAAACAACTATTTTTTTAATTATAATATTTTTTAAAAATAGCTATATTTCGCCCAAACCTGGGCATCTTCAGGCCTTATCTGAATATTACATATGCTGTGACATTAGATGAATGAAAGTTATTTTCAGAGCTTGAGTAACAAACACACTCATTGTTCATCAGTTCTTCAGAGTAACTGATGAACAATGAGTGTATATGTAGCATATGTAATATTCAGATAAGGCCTGAAGATGCCCAGGTTTGGGCGAAATAGAGCTATTTTTTAAAAAAATATTCTAATTAAAAAATAGTTTAGTTTTTTTAAAATTATTAATAATCCCTAAAGACTAAAAAAAAGAGAAGAAAGTGAAAATATCGTTAAAAATCGATAAGTGGTCCAATCGAGTTGCAATTTGGCATAAATGTACTTCTTTGTGTGACAAACAAATCTACCAAATGTAGTAGTTTTTGTATTACCCTCTATCGATATTTAAGATTCAAAAAGAAAATCCTTCACATCACAGGTCTAATGGGTAGTATAAATAAAAATTAAAAACTTTTAAGTTTCCATACTTTTACTTAGGCGCAATATTTCAACCCCTCTTATCGTCATTTTCAAGCTTTTCTAAAATCCTTGAATCACTTCACAATTATATTTCATTTAAATCTCTCTAACTCCTAATCATTCTTTGTCATTATTCAAATGTGTACTACAGATCATTACTCTTCAAACAGATCATAACTCTACAAATTATCACTCAGTGATAATAATTTTCAGTAAATCAAAAGCAGACGCTTGTTTTCCTTTGAGAAAATGATTAGAGATTTTTATTAATGTAACTTTTTTAAAAGAAGATGAAAAGGTGTGACAATGATCTGTAGCACACAATTGAATAATGACAAAGAATGATTAGGAGTTAGAGATTTAAATAAAATATAATTGATAAGTGATTCAAGGATTTTAGAAGAACTTGAAAATGACCCTGAGGGGTTAAAATATTGCGCCTAAGTAAAAGTATGGAAATATAGAAACTTAAAAGTTATAAATTTTTATTAATTTACACTACCCATTAGACCTGTGAAGAATTTTCTTTTTGAATCTTAAAAATCCACCAAATTTAATTTTGATATTGGCTGCCATTTTGAAGTTATCGTTGAAGTTATTTTTGAAACTTTGACGGTAAATAATACCGAAAGTATAAATACGATTTTGACACATAGCAAATCGTTGGAACCGGTAAAAAATAAGGAACAAATATAAAAAAAAACTATGAAATTCCATTATGTAATTAGTTTAATATATATATATATATATATATATGTATATATACACACGTGTATATATACATATATATATATATATCACACACACATATATATATATATATATATATATATATATATATATATATATATATATATATATATATATATATATATATATATATATATATATATATATATATACACACACACATCTCATTGAACAATTTAATTAATGTAACGTTTCTCTAAATTGTGGTTTCAACAGATTATAGCCAGTCAACTGGCGAAGTATAGCCGGTTAACTGGCGAAGTATAGCCGGTCAACTGGCGATGTATAGCCGGTCAACTGGCGAAGTATAGCAGGTCATCTGGCGAACTATAGCCAGTCAACTGGCGAAGTATAGCCGGTCAACTGGCGAAGTATAGCCGGTCAACTGGCGAAGTATAGCCAGTCAACTGGCGAGTTAATGCCAGTTTTTTTTAAATACGTTTATGAATTGGTTATCCCCTATCGTTAAAAGAGAATAATTGAAACCAAAAGGGGTCAACATAAAATATCATAAAAGTTTGAATTTATTAATATAATAAATAAATTGTACATTTTTTTTATATATCAGTATTATAATATAAAATTTATACATATATTGAAATTATACAGAGTTCTAAGTTGTATTATTGTTATTTTTAATATAAAAATTTATTTATAAACATTTTTTTCCTTTATTATTTAAATGATTATAGTATGATTTATGTAGAAATAATCAAACTTTATTTGATTAAAATAAGATAGTTGGAAAAAAGTACGATTTCATTATGAATTCAAAAATGAACTGAAAATTTATATAATTGAATTTAATAATCAAAACTTTATCGTCATGCTTTCAAAATGGATTTGAAAACAATAGTGCTTTCTAAAACGACTTACGGGGTTCTACCTTTCAGCTAAACCGGTTTAATTTTGGCTGAATTTTAGTTGATTCCGCGGATTAATGTCAAGGTCACGGGTCAGTTTAGTTAATTCCTAACCATAAAATGGTCATGCATTAGTTCATTCCCGAATTTCAATATTTAGGCATAAATTAATTCCTGTGTTTACCTGATAAGTTAATCCTATAGATAAATCATTTTTATTATACAGGGTGGTCCAAAAGTCTCCCCCCTCTTAACTTTTGAACGGTTTGAGATAAATTAATGAAACTTGGGGGATCTCTACCACGCAAAGGGAAGTTTGTTTTAATGCAATCACCTACTAGGGGAAACCATCCACTTTGCCCCCAGGGCACCCAACTTAAAAATTTCAAATTGGAGTGTATATTTTTGATAGTATATTTGGATGCTACGGAGAAAAATAATAAACTTTTACTTGAAACTATTTTTTTTATCTCCAATATTTTTCCCCCTGCAGGTGGGCAAAGATAGCAAAATAACCCTTTCGATAATACGTTGTAAAATTTAAACGGTTTGAGATAAATTAATGAATCTTAGGGGATCCGTACCATGTATGTAAAGGGAAGATTGTTATCATGTAATCGCGCAGTAGAGGCAATCTCCTATTTTGCCCCCAGACCAACTAACTTCAAAATTTTAACCTAGAATGTATATTTTTGATAGCAGATTTAGATTCTACGGCTAAAAATAAAAATATTTTACTCCTAACTTTTTTTTCTATCTCCAATATTTTGCCACCTGTAGGGGGGCAAAGGTATAAAAATGGTAGATTTCAGCGCCTGGAGGCAAAATGGTGGTTGCCCCTAGTACGCGAGTGGATGATTACACACTTCCCTTTACATGGTACAGATCCCCCAAGTTCCATTACTTTATTTCAAACCGTTTATATTTTATAATGATCTAAGTGTTATTTTTTTTACTATTTCGGAAGGGTTATTCTGATATATTTGTCCCCCTGTAGGGGGCAAAATATTGGAGATAGAAAAAATAGTTTCAAGTAAAAGTTTATTATTTTTCAACCGTAGAATCCAAATTTGTTTTCAAAAATATACACTACAATTTGAAATTTTGAAGTTGGGTGGCCTGGAGGCAAAGAGGGTGGTTGCCCCTAGTAGGTGATTGCATAAAAACAAACTTCCCTTTGCGTGGTAGAGATCCCCCAAGTTTCATTAATTTATCTCAAACTATTCAAAAGTTAAGGGGGGGGGGGGGTGTGTTTAATATATACATAATATAACGATGTTTATTTAAGGTAATTTTTTGTTAGTCTGCAACTATGAGTCGACTTGTCTAGTAATGAGATAATTCTTTTTTTTTTTTAAACATGGACATATTTTTTTTAAAATCATGGAAGTTATTGAAAATAAAAAGTTAAAGCCTTTAATTTTACTTGATGGATTCAAATTTTGTTTTCATTAAAATTTAAAAGATAGAGTAAAGCTTAGACGTGCTGTAAATCTTCCTTTAAGTGCTTTTTACAGTTATTCGAGAACGAAAACTTGTTGGGAGTAATAATAGTTTAAGTCATAACCATGTAAAAATTGATAGTGTTGTACAAAATAGACAAGCGATTAGCAATACTCTGAAACGTAAGGCTGTGGATGACATTTCTGCGAAACCACTGTATTTTTATAAAAATGTTGGAATATATTTTGTAAAATTTGAATAAAAAAAAAGAGTAATACTTAACAAAAAATATTAAATAAGAAAGAATTAAAAAAAAAATTAATAATAATAAAATAAAAAGGGATTAATTCCAACTAAATTGGGGAATGAATTTGAATATGTGATAAACTAATCCGGGAATCTACTAATACCTGATCTTTTTTTGGTGGGGAATCAATTTAGCCAATAAGTAAGGATTAGGAATCAATTCGAAATCTCCCTTAATTTTAACTATTAAAGATTAAATTAATTTTTTCATTGATGGTAAAGAATTATTTAATGGAATTAAATTCCTAGAAATTAATCAAATGCTTCCGCATATTATTAAATCTTATTTTGAAATGTTCTAATGTTCTAAATCAATAATTTGTTCAGAATGTTAGAGTGCCACAATTTCGTTCATAGTAATAAATAATAATTTCAATTTAAATTCAATATAACTTTTATTTTTAATAATAATATAAATATAATAATATACAAAGAAAAGTACACGAGCATTGCTTAAAGTTGTCTGCTAGAATAATTTAAATTCAAACTTACCATAATATAAATGATAATATTGTGAAATTAATCTATTTGTTTTGCCTTGTTGATAGATTTCGATAGATGCGTTCGTCGTTTACTTTCGTGCGAATAGCAATGAATCTTTAGAAGGTAGATTTTCAGTGAAGTTATGCATATACTAAGTTCGATGGACAACGCGATTTAAGCATGCATTTGACTTTTGTCTTTTATTCTCGTGAAAATGATCGTGAATAAGAAAATATATTTTAGTGAAATATTAGATATTGAGATCGTCAAACAACGCGATTTATGTATACATTCGTCTTTTGTCTTTTATTCTCGTGCAAATGATCGTGAATAAGAAAGTAGATTTTAGTGAAATAATAGATGAGATCGTCAAACAACGCGATTTATATATACATTCGTCTTTTGTCTTTTATTTTCGTGCAAATGATCGTGAATAAGAAAATAAATTTTAGTAAAATAATAGATAATGAGATCGTCAAACAACGCGATTTATGTATACATTCGTCTTTTGTCTTTTATTCTCGTGCAAATGATCGTGAATAAGAAAGTAGATTTTAGTGAAATAATAGATATTAAGATCGTCAAACAACGCGATTTATGTATGCATTCGTCTGCTATTCACGTGTAGTCGATGTAACTTTTAATAATTGCATTCTTAAACGGAATAAATTTATATAATAATATTTTCGATACGACAAACATTTTTTCTTGACTTCTCTTTTTAGCGAACCCAAAAGTTCGCTTACAATGCTCGAGGGAACATTGAAGAATGCGTTAGATGTCTTCATTTATAAAACGAAAACAAAGAAAACTTCTTATTATATTTATTTTATGAGGTGACACAATAATTTAATTAATTTTAAAAAACCGTTCTGAACATTTTTACAAAAATTTGTAAACAAGACTGACTTTGAACACTCCTCGACCCCTAATAAAGACATTTCATACATGAGACCTGCGCATTAATGGGTTAGTAAAGAAGGCGGAGTTTAAATAAATAAATAAATATTGACCGTGACTATAAAGTTTAATATAGAAAGAAATTTTTTTTCCCAATAGGTACTTATGTATTTTTTAAAAATAGTTTTCTAACTTAGTGAGATAAAGTGACCATATCCTGGCCAATTACCGTCTAAAATGGATTTTTTCCAGCTGTTTTCTGTTATAAGATAATAATACCTTCGTGTAAAAACTTGACCAATTTATTATTTATCCAACACTTTTAAATTTTATTTATAGAAAACCTGTGTTTTTTTTTTTACAAATTACCACCTATTATTAATGGAATTTGTAATATAAATAAAAACAACCCTTGGAAGAGTTTATTTAAGGAGGTTTATAGTAGGTAACTTATATCAAGCATTAATGAAATTAAATATATTAGGAATTGGTAAAAATTCAAGTAGAATATACTAAACAGTGCGTTACACCAACAAAAAAGTCCAAAAATAAGTATTAATTATATATATATATATTTTTTTTTTTTATAAAAAGTAACCTTTGATTTGCTCTAGAAATATCAAATTTAGCACCTAACACTACTTATTATCACACTTATACACAGCCCGGGGTGATCTTTGGGTTCCCTTGTTACAAGCCTCCATTCAAAGCCAAGTTCTGACTTTCAGAGCTGGCCATACACAGCCCGGGGTGATCTTTGGCTTCCCTTGTCACAAGGCTCCATTCAACGCCGAGTTCTGACTTTCAGAGCTGGCCAACCACGTTTCGGCATGCCTGACAGCTAAACCAAAGGTGCTATCAAGTTATGACACAACTGCACAGTTGTGATAGCACACACGCTGTGGTTTCCCTTTCAGGTATACCTCAACGTGTATGTCCGGCTTGAGTTTTTAATGTCCTCTAGCGTTTTATGTAGCGTCCTTAGATTCATATTTTTTAGGGTCCGTAGGCAAAACCAAGGACCCTTATATTTTCCTGCGTGTGTCTGTCCGTCCGTCCGGTCGCCTGCTCTCACGGCTAAACCTTTCGTCCGATCACTTTGAAATTTGGCATGTATGTGTCTTGTGCCTACCCACATATTTTAAAAATATAGCGACTTAAATAAAAAAATAAAAAATAAAAAATATTAGGGTAAAAAAAAATAAGGGTGAAAATTTTGTTATTTTTTTTCGACACCGTGAGGGGTATCATATGAAAAGGTACGTCGAGCTGATTACAAAAATATATAATTCTTTGGTTATAACTTTGATAGGGCGAGCGTAGGCAAGTTTGAAGTGGGTGTGAAACGTGTCCCCCCCCCCTCTATCTCGAGTATGTGAAGTGCAAAAAATCAGAACAAAAAATTCCTGAACATTTTTCGACCAAAAGTAAAGATACCACTTTTTGGAAATTTCGAAAAAAATATTATTTTATTTTTTATTGACAAATGGTCTTTTCGATGTATTTATATGGTTGTAGTCCGGTTCAGTGGCAAAAAAATACTTTATCAGAAGTTTGCTTATGTGTTTTGAGAATATCAGACCTATAGGATAGTTCAAAGTAAGATTTTTAGCATTTTAAAATACACCATCAATAGGGTACTACTTAAACTATACGCAGGGTTGCCTACGGACCCTCGCTGTGTGCTGACTAGCACACACTTGACCTGTTTATTTTCCTTAAAGAGAAGTTTTGGTTTTAAATTATTGATATAGTTGAGAAATACGCTCTGATCCCTGTCTAAATTCTTATATTTATCTAATCTCTGATTAATTTCTCTTTGTTGATATTTGTGCCGCGGTAAAAAAAAGTTTATTACTCCTTCGAAGTTCAGCCATTACAACATTTTGATACCATCTCCTGTGTGGTTGACATTTTTTAAGAATTTGGTCTTTTCTTCATCGGTTTTAATACCCTGCTGGCATCTAGGGTCAGTTCATAAAGCATTTCTCGTAGTCATATCTTCCTTGCTATCAATATCAATACTACGTAATCTGCATAGGCACATGCTTTTTTTTGACACAGATGTTATCTTTCCCTTTAACCTTAGATTCCATGATGACTTTGATAACATGATGACTTTTTTACCTACATGATCCTAAAAACAAGTAATGATGCATAAGTTGAACATAACTGCTGATAGTGTGTTGCCCTGACGCACTCCCGCATTTGCCACCGACAGAACCTCTGCTCCTAGCTTAGCTCTGCTCCTGGTCAGTGTCGTTTTTAACTAACCTCAGGAGTTTTTTAGCTACTTCAAAATCCTCTATTAAGGAGTACACTTCTTCCCTACTCAGGCATTAAAATGTTTTCTAAAAAATTTACATGAGAACTTTAAATACTTCTTGAGACATTGATTTTTATGCTTCATTTTATAAAAAAGAAAAAATTATTCCTATTATTTATAAGGATCACACGCACTCAGTGTTTGTAATCTTGATAAATTACGGAGGACCCTAATGACAAAAAGAAATAGCTTTTTGAGGCCTTTTAGCCAAATTAAAATTTACTTTTTTCGAAGGTAGTTTATAAGGCCCTTTCATGTAAAATGCTTTGTGCTTTTGTCCGTATTAATTATTGGGGGTCTTGAAGCAGGCTACTTAACCCTTTTTCTGTTCTAAGTAAACGGGTCCTCTGTAGCTTTCTTTATTCTTATTTATACATACTTTCTTTTATATTTTTAATTTTATACTTTTTGGAGCTGGATGAATTGCTTACTTTGGTTCCGTAAGTCGTAGTCATTTTTAAAGGTTTTCTTTTGACATAAAGAAACTTTACCTAAAAAAAAGTTTTAATTTATTCAGGTCTTTAAAAAGTAATACATATTTTATCAGGAAAAATCAAAGTGGGGTATTATTAAAATTTTTAGTTTATATAAAATAATCTTTGATGATATATATATATATATATATATATATATATATATATATATATATATATATATATATATATATATATATATATATATATATATATATATTATCAAATGATGATATCCCTACCGTCGCGTCGATACTTGCTTGATGCTTGAGTTTCAAACTTCATTCTCTCATGTAGACTCGATGAGTGTGTTGAGTGCTACGAGAGACTTCGACTCTGCTGATGATGGCGTTTAGCCGAAACCGGTCCAGTGATCTCCAGATCAAGCAAGTATCGACGGTAGGGATATCCTCATTTGATAATTTACGAACTTTTTGATAAACAATTTGAATATATTTACATACATACACACACACACACACACACACACACACACACACACATATATATATATATATATATATATATATATATATATATATATATATATATATATATATATATATATATATATATATATTTGTACCACAACAACAAAAATTCGGAGTTTCAATATTTAAGGATTGTATTTGGGGTCCAAAATAGAGTAAACAATAAACTTTTTAACCTTATTGTTATAGGGATATAACAATACTTTTAATGGAAAATTCATGATAAATCCAACACGCATCCCATCTTTTCCCCCGGAGGTTAAAAAATAAATAAATTAATAGTTGACAGCCGCAAAAGTAATGATCACGAAAAACCTTAATTAGTATAAAACTGTGTATGAAATATGAAAGTTCATTAGAAACAGAAATACCAGTCTAACTTCTGTTTTTGATCTTAAAATTAAGTTTTAGATTTAATATAAAAAATACGAGTGGTGTCGCGGGACACCCGTTAGGAACGAAGTTCCTTATGCCTTTCATTAAATATAAATTATAAAATCACGCTGCTAAGTATACGATGCTAACTACTTATACATGGTGGAGTTAGAAAAAGCGTAATTGGCGTAGTAAAGGCAAAATTTAAAAAAACAAACAAACATATTTTTACCATTGAAGCGAGCGTCTAGCTATAAATATGTATTGAATATTGAGAAAAAAGTTAATCATGATAAGTTGATGGTTAAAGAGTAGGTATGGTTGCAGTACAGTCCTGTTCTCTACCTACCCGGCACTCAATTTAAAATATTAAAAATATATCACTTCACTACTCAAAAGCTTCTGCTTGTATACAGTCGAAATTTTACATGCCTGTTTCAATTGTACTTTAGACAATGTGTAGGAAGTATTATTAATATTTTTAAGTTAGAACGTAAGATATCGGTAAAAACGTTGTTTCTCTATTTTAAACATTTAGGTCCACTTTAATAATTTTAGCGATCTTCAACACTTCATATCGGTGTCAGTGTTGGTTTTAATAAAAAAAAAAAAAAATCAATTTTTACAAGTTATTGGTAGTATTCATACTACGGAACGTTTAAATTTTAATTTAAATCAAATTATAATTACTATTTATAAAGGGAGACAGACAGAGAAAAATAGACTTTAGCGCCGGGACAAAAAAAAAAAAAAAAAATTATAAAAGTTGTTTTCTTATTGAATTGATGAAGTTAGAATTTTTTTCCCATCCTGAAATTCCAATTTTATTTTTGAAGCTTACGTTTACGCGAGCGTTGCGCGTGAACGCTTGGGTGGATAACGTTGTCCAACGAACTCGTCCTGGGCATTTATAATATTAACATGTGTACCAAATTCCAACTAAATCGATCAACTTTTATTCAAGTTATCAATATTAATTTTATGTTATTTTTCAATATTAATTTTAATTAATATTTTATATTAATTTTAAGTTATCAAGTTAAATATTTTTTATTCAAGTTATTTTGTGACGGTCGTTTTTTTCGGATTCACTCCCGGGCTCCAGACGTTGTAACGTGCCATAAGGAACTTCGATCCAAAAACTGTTCTTAAATAATAATACTAGCTAAATTCCCATGCTATAGAGTTAGTTGGATTTTTAATATATTATTTTAATTTGATAGGTTTATGAACTATACCAGTCAATAAAATATAAATTATTTACTACCAAAGAAAGAATACTACCAAAATCATAAAATATGAAAATAAATTATTTTGCTAAACGAAAATATCTAGATGTACTCCATGGATCAAAAATATAATTTGCAAAAAAATATGCTGTGGAGAAGCATTTTTTTGGAAAATCTATTATTAAAAGATGCTCATGCTAGAAATCAGTGGCTAGGTTAGCTATTATCAAGTAGGCCAAGCGATTCAATGAAAAGCCTTCAGAGAAAAGGATCAGGACTTGGATTTCAGCGCAATTGGAAAATGTTTCAATTTACTCCAATTTTTTTCTGACTCAGCAAAATAGGTTAATATAATAGGATAATTATTTAGGTATAATATAAAATAAGTATAATATAAATAGGTTAATATAATGTGATATAATAGGTTATATCACAAAATTTATGATTTTCCGGGTGACAACTACATGGTAAGGACTGATTTTTGTACTGAGTTTCAAAACACTAGCTTAAAAGTGTGGTTCTTATGTGAGACACAGATATTCAGACAGACTGACACTCACACAAACAGACAGGCAGACGTACAGCTAAAAACCACTTAATTGGTCTTAAAAGCACCCAAAACGGATAAAGCCGTTGAAATCTTGGTTATGGATTTTTTTAGATGAAAACAATAAAAAGGATAAGAAAAAACACAAAAGCAATAAAATTAGTTTAGAATTGATTATTTTTAAAGAAAACCCCATGAAAAAGTAAATATGTATACATATTCCGATAGTAACTGTACAAACGTACATAGAAAACAGAAACAGTAGTAGTTTTTTTTATCTTTATTGAATAACACAACTACATATAATTTTATATGTTATAAGTGTTAATGACATATGTTTTGTTGACAGTGTATTACATGAGAAAGGTAATAATCCAATGACTATTCTTTTTGGCTGGGTTCGCTTACAATCGGTTAATTGTACTTAATAAAAAAAATATATAAATAAATGAGATAATATGATTTTGATAATAGCAATAATTAAATGGTGATTGAAAATAAACCTTATGAAATGTGTAAATCTCTGGGCCACTGCCTCTTCAGGCGGCGAGGTGTATTATCTGGGATAATTTGGGATGCAAGGAGTTCTACTAGAGGATTTGGGTGATTGGATAATGATTCGTGGACTGTATGATACCGGGATACAGATAGGTCTCGGACAAAGGGAATATTGAGATCGTTGTGTAGATGTTGTGAGATCGTTGTGTGTGCGTACTTTGGTTCTACTCAATATGGTTCGATGGAACCAAAACTATAACATGCGTACCATGTTTTGCACGCTGCAAAAAAAAAAAATCGATTTCGTTAAGCCAGTTTTGCGCCTGTAAAGTCGGACAGGTGGTGACAGACACACACATAATTATATACGTACATACTCGAAAAAAGTTAAGGCAGATTCACTTTTTAGAATGTATAAAATAATAAAAAAAAGTGTCCTTAGTTATCAGCCCTACATACAATAGTCCTTAGTTTATTATCCTGCATATACAATAGTCCTTAGTCATACCCCTACATACAATAGTCCTTAGTTTATTAACCTACATACAGTAGTCCTTAGGTTATTAACCTACATTCAATAGTCCTTAGTTTATTAACCTACATTCAATAGTCCTTAGTTTATTAACCTACATACAATAGTCCTTAGTTTATTAACCTACATACAATAGTCCTTAGTTTATTAACCTGCATACAATTGTCCTTAGTCATCCCCACACAATAGTCCTTAGTTTATTATCCTACATACAATAGTCCTTAGTATTAACCTACATACAATATTCCTCAGTTTATTAACCTACATACAATAGTCCTTAGTTTATTAACCTACATACAATAGTCCTTGTTTATTAACCTACATACAATAGTCCTTAGTTTATTAAGCTACATACAATAGTCCTTAGTTTATTAACCTACGTAAATAGTCCTTAGTTTATTAACCTAAATACAATAGTCCTTAGTTTATTAACCTACATACAAAAGTCCTTAGTTCATCATGAAATCGGCTGGGTAAAAGCATTAGACTTAAGCATGTCTCTATCCATGGTGTGATATTTTCTTTTGTAAACGATCCCTTCACCAATATTATTAAATAGAAACCAGGAAAAAAATTGGGACCGGCGTAGCCTAGTGGTTAGCGTACTACAACTCCGCCACCTGAATCATAGGTCTAAACATCGACACATCTATAGTGAGTTTGATTAACAAAGAGGCGAGACATGTTTCACACTGATGATCACATTGAGGAAATGAGTAAAGTGGGCGGATCCTGTAATAACCAAATCACGTGATGATCGGGACGTAAAAGAAGAGTGAAAGAGCAAAAAAACAAACAAAACAAAAAAAAAACTATTAACCGCAATTTAAATTTAATTTACATTGTTAATTTATATTTTTATAGTTTATTTATCTTTTACAGGCGTTCAAAGGCATTGTTATTTATACTAAAATTATGCTTCGGATATGTCGAATTGTTAAAAAAAAAAAAAAATATATATTAATCGCATTAATATTTGTTTTGCAATATTGCAACAATATTGCAAATCTTGAATTGAATTAAATTGCTTGAATGTTTTTTTTTTATTAAGATATAACTAACGTTTAAATAATTTCAACCGCATTATTATTTAAATTAAATTTAAAAAGGTTTGTTTGACAATTTCTAACTGATCTCAATCGCATAATATTCTTGATGATTATTTTGTTTGAAGGTATATATTTGATTTATCATACTTTAAATTAAATTATAATTTAACTGAATTCAATCGCATTATTATTTACAATACAATTGTATTAAACGGGTTATTTTTTTTTTACTTATTGTTATCATATTGAATATTCTTGATAACTCATATTCTTTTTAAATATATTATTTTAATCATAATAATTAAGTTTAAATATATAAAATATTACAATATAGGTATATTAATTATTATTTTTACTTTAGTATTAAAAGACAAAGGCCTATATTTCTTTTAACTATTACATATCTAGAAAGCCTCAAACGATTAAGGTTTAAATATAAAATAGAAAACTAAACAAGAATTATTTTATAATTATGTTTTTAAAAGGAAAAATAAAATAATATATAAATATTTATATATATATATATATATATATATATATATATATATATATATATATATATATATATATATATATATATATATATATAATATCAATAACATTTTGTAAATATACCTATGACCGAATAATAATATAATATATAATAATAATAATAATAATAATAATATATATATTCTTAAATATAATATTTTTCCCACTACACCTTCTAAATATGTTAATAAAATTTCATAATTAATTTTTGATTCTCTACAATCATAAATTGATAAGTTAAATTTTATTTTTTTGTATTAAGTTGCCCATTTTATGAAATTTTACTTTCAATATGAAATATCTATTTTTTAATAATAAACCCCACACTTTACGAATTTACACTATTTAATGGTAATTTGATTTAAAATATATATTTTATTTTATTGTAGTTCTAAAACAAACTACTTTGAGCGGCTTAGTTAATACACACATTTTAAAATTTTCTTTTTATCTATATAATATAATATAATCTGACCGTTTATTGTTAATTTAAAATAAACGGTACGACAATAATTAAATTATACGACATATTATATTGTAAATATTAATAATTTACACGTTTAATATAATAACAAATATTGCGTTTAATATAATAACAAGTTGTGAGGGATGGAGCAAGAAATGAAATAAATACTTTGTACAAAGATTACATAAATTTAGTGTAATAATTTATAATCCAAATTTATGTAAAATAATTATTAGAATGAATATTATTTTAAGGATTCTACATTTTAAAAGAAAATTCATATTTTTTTTATCAAGATAAAAATTTGGCGGTAAAAATTTGAAATATATTAATAATCGTAATAATTTTAACGGTCAAGTTTATTAAAGTAGAGTCAGGGTAACAATAACAATTAGTGCTTACCATGTCGGCGAATGTTCTTCTCGAATTCTTCTGTCGGAGAACGTATATAAATAAGCAGTCTGATGTGGATACGCGAACGTCGCGACAGAAGCCAGAGTAGGACCGGCTACCGTCTGGCTTGCCGAAAGGCGACTGACGCAGGCCTTCTCCTCCAGGGCGAAACCGATCGATGACCGTCCCGCGGAACACCGATAGGGCGCTCCACTAGGTCCTGGCGCCAGATACAGCATCGTTCCCGATGTATACTTGGTCCCACCGTCGGCCGACAGATCGTAGGCCCTGTACTCCGGTATATACAAGCTCACACAACACCGAACTAAGTGTTGAAGATTCCGTCCCGCCGTCCGTCCGACCGCTTGGCCGATTCAGAACAAAGGCAGGCGGTTTCGTCTTTCATATTACCTGGTTTCAGATGACGTTAAGGCCAAGTGCGCTTGCTTTACTTGTGCCTTATTGTTAAATCTTTGAGACTTCCTCTGAATAAATGTTTAACATAATCTTACCAAAGCATAGTTAGTTACCTGCTGTAAAAATACAAATACATTATATTTCTATTTATATAGTGCCGTATTGCAACACCTTATGACAAGTATAACAGTACTGCAACACAATATTTGACCCTGTTTTGTACTCACCACTACATGTAAATTTAAAATCATTCGTTTAAATCTAAATGTTTATTAAATGTAGAAGTGTTTTGTAAAATTTGGCAATCTCTAGGTAATTTTTACAAGGCTGGTCAATTACTAAAATTTTTCTTCAGAGGAAAGTATATTTATAATGAAGTAACATAACCTGAAGTTTGACTAAATCGGACGACTTACCTTCAGAAAGTAGAAGAGTTATATCCATAAGCTATAATAATAATAATAATAACCATTTATTGCATACTTTGATGACAATTAACTTACATAATTATAATGTTTTAAATTAATTCCCTAAGAACTCGGCACGTAGCCGTGGTTCACGTTATGGGGTTGGAGTTGGTCGCCGCCACTTTTTACTTTTTTACTTTCTCATATAAGGAGAAAGTATTGTGATGGCGCAAAAATTTGATTTTGAGATTTTAATAAATATACACGTTTTGGTACTTCTTTAGATTGTTACTCCCTTATTATTTTTTAGAATATAAATGAATTTGACTGAATAACTATTAAGACAAAGGGATGCTTAGTCTAATGCTCTTTCGGACAAAGGAATATCAAACTTCTGTTTTTGTAAGGGGAGTACGGTCTAAAGAAGAACATTACGTATACCTTCTTTAGATTGTTACTCCCCTTTGTTTTATTTATAAGGGAAGTAACAATCTAAAAAAAGTGCCAAATAAAATTTATCTCTCGATTTCGCCTCGGGGTAATTTTTCTGAACATGTATGCCAAAGTTCGTCAAAATCGGCCCAGTAGTTTAGGCTCCAGGCGACTGCACAGCACAACACAGATAGACATTTTTTTTAAAAAAACACTTCTTTTGACTCAAAAGGCCTCAAAATTAATTTATTTTAGTGATTTAGTCAAAGTGGTTTTTATTCTAAAAAAAAATCATAAGGGAGTAAAAATCTAAAGAAGTATATTTTATTTCCAAATTTGGAGGCGCTACCCCCCAAAAACTCTAAAAAATTATTTCTCGAAAACGGTTCCGACGATTTTGATTAAAAAATTCTAAAATGTAGTCCACTTAAATACGAATCTAACGAGGTAAGCCGTTTTCCCCGGAAAAATCTAGTTCCTGAGAGAATAGCTTTAAACGCGCACAGAGAGAGAGGCCGGGCTCGATTCCCCGCAGAGGAGAAGTTATTTTTATGATACATTTTGATAAAATGTTCAATAATAATTATATGTACCTACGAGAACTAAGTAACTAAGTAATTATAAACTTGTATATATGAGAAATTTATTCTCGGACCGATTTTTTATAACACAAAATCATAATATCAATATATATTTTTTAATATACATTCTTCACTGGCTTTACATGATCTATTTTAGGTTTATAATTATAAAACATTTATGCAAGGTCATTTAGATTATTCTTAGATATAGCTATAGTGAAATAATATAATTGACACTTTTAGTTCTAATACATACAGTGTGTCCCCGGATCAATGCATGAATAGGTGAAAAATACTAAAAAGTTTTTAATTAAAATTTCATCTTCTGGGGTTCAGCCCTGCTTCGATAGAAACTAATTTATGTCATAATTTAAGTTTCGAAAAATCAAGTATGACTTGGAAATTTACATAATAGTTATTTTTCCCACTAGTAAAGTGCTTCTTCTCTAGGAGATACGACAAAATGTTATTAGAAAAAGTTGTTCAGAGAGAAAAACTGAGTAAGAATACAAAATTTTAAAACGCTCCGCCTACTTTGATATATTGCATTATTTACCATTTTTTCAATTGTTGTAGATATTAAAAAATTTCGTGAGGAAAAGTTCTTACAAAATTGATAAATTATGCAAGTACAAAAAAATGTAGTTTACTTTCAATCGTCTGTTAAGAACTTTAAATATTTATTATAAGAAATAAGAATAATAACAATAACAAAACACAAATAATTCACGATTAAATTTAATTTTGTACTAACATAATAATATTTATAGTGGTATTTTTGAAATTTGAAACTAATTTTATGGCACAGAAAATACCACTAAAATTGTTATTTTTTACTATTTTTAACACCACAATAGGCATACTATGGAGTGGTAAATAATGCAATATATCAATGTAGGCAGAGAGTTTTCAAATTTTGTATTCTTACTCAGTTTTTCTCTCTGAACAACTTTTTCTAATACCATTTTTCCGTATCTCCTAGAGAAGAAGCACTTTACAAGTGGGAAAAATAACTTTTTTGTAAATTTCTAAGACATAGTTGATTTTTCGAAACTTAAATTATGACATAAATTAGTTTCTATTCAAGCAGGGCTGAACCCCAGAAGATGGAATTTCAATTCAAAACATTTTAGTCTTTTTCACCTATTCATGCGTCGATCCGGGGACATACTGTATATTCAAAGAATTAGGGAATCTGTATATATAAGTATATAACAATGGATGTCTGTTTGCCTGTCTGTCTGTCTGTTTGTCTGTTGGTCTGTGATTTATAGACTTCGACACCGTTTGACCGATCGCCATGAAAGTTAGTCCATATATGTATTTTTTTATGGAGAAGGATTATATGATTTCAAAATTTAAATTTTGGTACACAGGGGTACAAGGTACGGGGTACAAAATTCAAAATAGTATATACCCTGCATGATGCAGGTCGTTAGAAAGCTCTTTAAGAGAGAAGTTATTGTTGTTATGTACCCTTTTGTCATATTTTCACATAAGAGGGGGGTGAAAAGGAAAAAAAGGAAAATAAATTATTTTAATTAAAAATTAGAAAATATTACTAAATTTGATAAGATTTGAATGAAAATTGGCTTAATTTGATGCCAGGAACTCGATTATAAAATAACTTGTGTACTTTTAGTACTCTTGCGGGTACAAATGGTATCAATGTATGTTTTAAGCCCTGGTTTAAGTGATAAAAAAATGTATTTGTTTTGTTCAATACATTATTTCATGGAGAAGGTTTTTATGATTTTGAAATTTAAATTTCGTACACAGGGGTACGGATGACAAGGCAATCCTCTCCGTACATAAGAATCCAGTAGTTGCTTCGGACCATGTGCAAAGTCACCTCCTCCTCCTTGAACCTTGGTTAAGGAAATGGAGAATAAAAATAAACGAACAGAAAAGTGTGCACGTCACCTTTGCTCTTCGCCATACCACTTGTCCTCCAGTCATCCTTAACCAAGTTCTTATTCCTCAATCCGATAAAGTCCGCTACCTTGGTCTTATCCTCGACAGACGTCTTACTTGGCAACAACACACAATAACAAAACGAACTGACATGACACGACGATACAAGTTATTGCTTCGTCTTCTGGATTATAGGTCCAAACTCTCTCTAAATAACAAGCTTAAAATTTATAATGTAATCCTAAAGCCGGCCTGGACCTATGGTCTGGAAGTATGGGGTAGCACCAAGCCCTCTAACTCCCGTCGACTCCAAACCATCCAATCCAAGATCCTAAGAAAGATTACAGATGCTCCCTTCTACGTATCCAACCTCACCCTTCACAATGACCTCAACGTTCCCTTCGTTCGAGATCTATCCATTTCCCGCTATCGCACATTCCATGAATCCTTATTGATTCATCCTAATCCTCTAGTACGTCTCCTCACTTCCCAACATATCCCAGATAACCCCCCTCGACGCCTGAAGAGACAGTGGCCAAGGGATTTATTAAACGTTCATGTATAATAATCTATATAATTCTATATTTACATCAAATTATAATTATTATTAACTACGGGAAACAGACAGTGAAAAATACACTCCTGTGTCGGGATTTGAACCACGGGCCTCTATATTTCCAGTATATCGCTCTTCCATCTAAGCTACGCAGGAGAATGATTTTTCACTACCGTAATCGATAACTAGTCCCGAATCCAAGCTTTCAATATTCATATACATTTAGACAGTCAATATTTATGACATTAGAACTAAACCAGAATTAACGCTTATAATTATAAAGTACTCAATTAGTACCTGTACCTTGTACAATCAATTCGAAATTCAATTTTTTAAGTTTTTGGTAGTTTTCATACTACGGAAAGTTAAATTTTAATTTAAATCAAATTATAATTATTATTAACTACGGGAAACAGACAGTGAAAAATACACTCCTGTGCCGGGATTTGAACCACGGGCCTCTATATTTCCAGTATAGCGCTCTTCCATCTAAGCTACCCAGGAGAATGATTTTTCACTACCGTAATCGATAACTAGTCCCGAATCCAACGGTAGTGAAAAATCATTCTCCTGCTTAGCTTAGATGGAAGAGCGCTATACTGGAAATATAGAGGCCCGTGGTTCAAATCCCGGCACAGGAGTGTATTTTTCACTGTCTGTTTCCCGTAGTTAATAATAATTATAATTTGATTTAAATTAAAATTTAACTTTCCGTAGTATGAAAACTACCAAAAACTTAAAAAATTGAATTTCTATATTTACTTTATTTATTATTTAATTATTACGGCTTTATCTATTTCTAATTATCTTTTATTTATTATATCTTTATTTAGTGATTTGATTTGTATTACAGTCTGATATTATTATACTTTAATTACTTTCTGTAATATCAACGCCAAAAGGGATAGTCACTGGATTATCTCCTTTTCCTATTCAAGCTAAATAACAATGTTAACGCTAACACTCATAACATGTGAATTGTAGTTGTGTTATACAATAAAAAAAAAAAAAAAAAAAAAAAAAAGGGGTACGGGGTATGGGGTACAAAAGTCAAAATAGTTTACACCCATCATGATGCATGTCACCATGATGAAAAGCTCTTTAAGAGTACAGTAATTGTTGTTACATACATTTTTGTCATATTTTCATATAAAAGGGGGGTAAAATGGAAAATCAGGGGAAAAATTCTTTTTAATTAAAAATTAGAATCCATGTTTTTCGCATGGTCAACTATATGTTGCTTGCTCCAGAGTAGGAACTCCAAAAACTCTGTACGCATCTATACACCAAATCAGAAAACGAAAAAGATTTTTTATCCAACCGCGTTACTCTAATAATTAGCATTTGTTGAATTTATTTTAAGTTTAATTATATAGCAAATGGAATAGTGAATAATATTGTTCATTCACGTGAATTATTAATAAAATAAACAGGTGAAGTGTGTGCTAGTCAGCACACAGCGAGTGTCCGTAGGCAACCCTGTATAGTTTAAGTAGTACCCTATTGATGGTGTTTTTTAAAATGCTAAAAAGCTTACTTTGAACTATCCTATGGGTCTGATATTTTCAAAACACATAAACAAACTTGTGATAAAGTTTGATTTTTTGCCACTGAACCGGACTACAACCATATATTATATACATCTAAAAGACCATAGTTTAAAAAAAAACGTATTTTGTCAATAAAAAATAAAATAATATATTTTTCGAAATTTCCAAAAAGTGGTATCTTTACTTTTGGTCGAAGAATGTTCAGGAATTTTTTGCTCTGATTTTTTGCACTTCACATACGTGAGATAGAGGGGGGGGGGGGGACACTTTTCACACCCACTTCCATCTTGCCTACCCTCGCCCTATCAAAGTTATAACCAAAGAATTGTATATTTTTGTAGTCAGCTCAACGTACCCTTTCATATGATACCTCTCACGGTGTCGAAAAAAAAAAATGTTAACCCTTAAGTTTTTTTACCCTAATTATTTTGAAAAATATTTCTTCTTTAAGTCGCTATATTTTTAAAATATGTGGGCAGGTACAAGAAACATACATGCCAAATTTCAAAGTGATCGGACGAAAAGTGTAGCCGTGAGAGCAGGCGACCGGACGGACAGACACACGCAGGAAAATATAAGGGTCCTTGGTTTTGCCTACGGACCCTAAAAATGTATGTAGTTATAAAAATTATGAAATCTCATCAGTATAAGCCGCACCATTCATTATTCTACAACGAATATAGATTCTACATTACATACACATCACCCCCTATTTAAATATAATACAGAGGTAAAGAATTATACACAGGCAGGACAACGTTCGAGTATTGTGAATCTACCATCCTCACGTGTTTTCTAGAAACAAAGGAAACAAAACTTCATTAAAATGTGTTATAACTGTTCTTAGTTCTTACCGCCTTCTACTAAATTCGTTGTTCGTATTATATTTTGTGGTGCGGATGCACGCAAGTTCCATTGCGAGAATCAAACGTGCCTTCTAAACGCAGTAAATAAGAACCAGATTCCAAGCCTTAATGGTTAAAGAAATCCCTTAATAAAATTAAACAAGAAAATAAAAGTCCTAATTATAGAGGTGGCATGTGAGCACATCATAAGTTATTTTACTTTTTATTTGTTTAGTATTATTCGCTGGAAATATATTTTATCTACGATTGTTACGAAATATAAACATTGTATCTCTGTTTAGATGCGTAGAAAGTGATTCTTTACGTACTTGTATTCATTGCGCATGCGCGTTTTTATAATTTCTCTTTTTTCCGCCCTAGGGCGGTAAGAAAGAAGAATTCTTCACCTTTACGCACGATTAGCGATTTTGTTTACACCTAACAAAACTAATTTGCTGTTTGTTTAATTAAATGAATGCCAAGTTTTTAGTGAAAAACAATGAGTGATTTAAATGATTATGGCGAGTATGAGGAGAATAATACGCCTCCCTTTGAGCAGTTCTTAAACGGAATATCAAGAAAGAAATTTCTCAGGAACGCAGAGAAAAGGCCAAATCAATCACTTAGAATCCAAGATACCTGGTGACCTACCTCGTCATGCCTATCCTTCCGACTTTGAATATTTGGATTAGCCACTATTCATGACTTCTTTGGGCAAGGGTCTTTTTGGCTGAAGGGCCGCATCTGGAAGGGATGGTCTATAGTGGGCCGGATGAAGTAAGCATCACTCTGATATTGGACTTCACAATGGCAATATCTGTATAAGCAGTATTTATTTCAAAACAATTAAATTAATTGTTGATAATAATTTAATGTGATTCACCCTTGAAATTCTTGTATGTAAGTAATAGATGGCTGAAGTGTAATAATTGATGTAATTATTATTACATATGAGACGTTTCGACCCTGTTAAAGGTCATCTTCTGTCATAGTTTATTAATCAGCAAATACAATTATCACAGTCATTAACAATTATTATAACAATTCCGTTTTTGTGCAAATTTAAAATTAATGGCTGATTAATGCAACTTAAATAGGAATTGTTATAATATTTTAATGAATGTAATAATTGTATTTGCTGATTAAAACTAAGGCAGAAGACCTTTAACAGGGTCGAAACGTCTTATATGTAATATTATTTACGTCCATTATTACACCTCTTCAGCCATCTATTACTTATATATTAACATTAATCGTTACGTATTGTTTTAAGACTGTATTTTCTATTCTAATAGGTTATTACAAGTTAATACTACAGTTAAAAGTAAACAGTAAAATTAAGTACTATTATGTACTAATTTATTTGCTTTATTTCTCAGCTGCTTATTGTAATTATAGTCTAATGATTATTGTTTAATCAATATACTAAATTAAGTTTGCAGTAATGGAGACATTAAATGTTTTTAAAAAGACACTTATGAACACGCGATTTCATCATAAATTTCAATCATTTATTGTTTACATAATATATTGTTTGTGCAATAAATCATCATAATCCTTGTCTTCAATTACTCATATTGTATTGTTGGGTGTCTAAACACCCATGGAAACAAAACAAGAATGCTCGCCATTATTTATATAACCAGTGTTTATTATTTGACTTCTTTAACGAATCGTGCTTCAGTTATCACCTTAAATAAAAAGTACATATTTGTTAACCTTAAGTAAAGAAGAGATGGAATATTACTTACGCTAACATCTTTATAATGTTGTTTAACTTCGTTTTAAGCACTTAATGTATTGTTAGCGTAAACGATAAACGTCTTGGATGTGTATCTTTTAACAAAAAGTTGTTTGTTCACTGTTTATTGACATACAAACAAAGTGATACATAAAAGCTTATTTATTGATTTTAAATATTATCTAATATTGTCGTCTTTTTGATATTAACAAAACCAATTTTTACCTTTGGCAAAGACCAAATCTAATAATAATTAAATCGATGAATTAATGAGACCAACATTTGTATAAAACTAATTTCACTCCTCTGCTGTCACCTGTATTCTACGCTCCAATAACATGATCTAAACGTTTTCCCCGGGAAAGTTTAAAATTTGTTCATTGCCATTCAAATGGACTAGCTTAGAACAGTTTTTAAGAAAACATTTGTCTTTTTAATTATTTTTAGGGCTCGTAGGCAAAACCAAGGACCCTTATATATTCCTGCGTGTGTCTGTCTGTCCGTCCGTCTGTCGCCTGCTCTCACGGTCACACCGTTTGTCCGATCACTTAGAAATTTGGCATATATGTGTATAGTACAACATAATGCCGTAACACATTTTAAAAATACAATGACTTAAAAAAAAAATTGGGGTAAAAAAACCTAAGGGTTACCTAAATTTTTATTTTATTTTTGGAGACCGTGTGGGGTTTCATATGAAAGGGTTCGTCGAGCTGATTACAAAACTATATAATGTTTTGGTTTAAGCTTTAAGTGTCCCCCCCCCCTTCTATCTCGCTTATGTGAAGTGCAAAAAATCGAAATAAAAATTCCTGAACATTCTTCGGCCAAAAGTAAAGATACCACTTTTTGGAAATTTCGAGAAAAAATAATTATTGATAAAAACGTTTTTTAATTTTTTTTTCAAGTTTTTGGTAGTATTCATACTACGGAAAGATTAAATTTTACTTTAAATCAAATTATAATTATCAATAACTACGGGAGACATACAGAGAAAAATAGACACCCGCGCCGGGACTTGAACCACGGGTCCTCCTATTAATCCGTTACAGGTGCTCTTACCAACTGAGCTATACGGGAGAATGATTTTTCTCTGTCGTTACCGATACAATTTCCCGAATCCAAGCTTTCAATCTTTTCTACATTGATATAGTATAAATCCATTGATATAGTAGATGGATCTTAAGGTGTGAAATTAAGAAATATTAATCCATTTTGATTACCATTTGGTCCGCTAGGAGCACTGATATCATTTTATATAAAAATTAGAACCTCTATCGGTGAAATATAGTACTACAATGAATACAAGTGAAAACCAATCTACCTTCTATTATATTCCAACTTCCTGGCACGATATTTAATACCGTCACATTTTGCATGTCGCTTATTGAAACTTCAGCCCACCTATCGTCGAAGTAGTGTACTATAAATGAAAACCTATCGACCTCCTGTTAAATCCTAACTTCCTGGCACGATATGTGAAAACGTCACATTTTTCAATTCTTTTTTGCGTGTCTTTTTCTTCTGTCTTCCCAGAGCTAAAACATATCCATGTTAAAAACAATGATATTTTCTTCATCAATGTATAATTCAAGTATGGATAGATGCAGAGAGAAGGAAATACAATAAAACGAGACAAGTCTTGCTTGAAGAAGGATGTATATTTTCTTCATCAATGTATAATACAAGTACGGATAGATGCAAAGAAAAGGAAATAAATAAACAGATCAAGTGTGTGCTTGTCAGCACACAGCGGGGGTCCGTAGGCCACACTGTATAGTTTAAGTAGTACCCTATTGATGGTGTTTTTTAAAATGCTACAAAGCTTACTGTGAACTATCCTATGGGTCTGATATTCTCAAAACACATAAACAAACTTCTGATAAAGTATCTTTTTGCCACAGAACCGGACTAAAACCATATAAATACATCGAAAAGACCAAAGTTATAAAAAACGTATTTTGTCAATAAAAAATAAAATAATATTTTTTTCGTAATTTTCAAAAAGTGGTATCTTTACTTTTGGTTGAAGAACGTTCAGGAATTTTTTCAGATTTTTTGCACTTCACATAACCGAGATAGAGGGGGGGGGGGGACACGTTTCACACCCACTTCAAACTTGCCTACACTCGCCCTATCAAAGTTATATCCGAAGAATTATATATTTTTGTAATCAGCTCGACGTACCCTTTCATATGATACCCCTCACAGTGTCGAAAAAAAATAAAAAAGTTTTAACCCTTAAGTTTTTTTACCCTAATTTTTTTGAAAAATATTTTTTTTAAGTCGCTATAATTTTAAAATATGTGGGCAGGTTCAAGAAATATACATGCCAAATTTCAAAGTGATCGGACGAAAGGTGTAGCCGTGAGAGCAGACGACAGGACGGACGGACAGACACACGCAGGAAAATATAAGAGTTGATTTTGCTACGGACCCTAATAAAACGAGAAAAGTCTTGCTTGAAGAAGGATGTACATTTTCCGAAACTTCCGATGTATTGTTTATTTATAAACAAAGTTCGACGATAATAAAGACCAATAAACCTATGCAGCTATCCTTGAGGCCCCCATACACGGTCAAACATTTTGCGCAAACATTTTGACCTTGTATGGGGGCCTTTATGGTTACTCATTATTATAAAAAAAGAATTATTTTATGCAGAGATAATACTACTCATTTTGGATGTTTTCTTGTACAATTGTATTTTCCAGTCAGAGTTACTTTACACGCTCCATTTTTCTCCTCAATTACTCAGCATTTGACTTGATTTTTGATCCGACGTCTCAGTATTTTTTATTGTTTCTCCATTTAAGATTTGTAGAGTGTTTTCCTGGTACAATTGTGTTTTACGGTCAAATTTACTTTACTCACTCCATCTAATAACTACATTAGTGGGCTTTTTACCTTTCTTGAAGAAGGGAATTCACTTTCTTATGGGATAGGCTGGATGCCCTATTTTTTGGGCGAGGGAGCTTTTATCGAATGAAGGGTTTTATTGGTAGAGAGTATACTTTTATAAGGGAAGACTTTTTTTCTCAGAGAAAGCAAAAGGACACTAATGAATGCACAAATAAAAACATTTCTACAATATAACAAGTTTATTTCATGCCGACCTTTAATTTTAACATCTTTTAATTTTCTCTTTAACCTTAAATTAATTTATAGAATATTTTTAGGGTTTCAGGGTCTTTTCCAGCATTCAGAATGACTATTGTACTTAATTTTTTCCAGCACTTAAGAAAATATCTAGTAATTAACATTATAAAAATAAATCAGGGGAACTATTGCTATTTAGGGTCCGTAGGCAAAACCAAGAACCTTTATATTTTTCTTCGTGTGTCTGTCTGTCGCCTGCTCTCACGGCTATACCTTGTGTCCGATCACTTTGAAATTTGGCATATATGTGTATAGTACCTACTCACACATTTTAAAAATATAACGTCTTAAGAAAAATATTTTTCAAAAAAATTGGGGTAAAAAACTTAAGGGTTAAATTTTTATTTTGGACACCGTGTGGGGTATCATATAAAAGGGTACATCGAGCTAATTTCAAAAATGTATAATTTTTGGTTATAAGCTTTGATAAGGCGAGTAGTAAGGGGAGTTTGAAGTGGGTGTGAAATGCCCCCTCCCCTCTATCTCGCTTATGTAAAGTGCAAAAAATCCTGGAACCAAAAGTAAAGATACCACTTTTTGGAAATTTCGATTTTTTTTTTTTTTTTATTGACAAAATACATTTTTTAAAAAGTAATTATGCTCTTTTCGATGTATTTATGTGTTTAGTCCTGTTCAGTGGGTCAAAAATAATTTATCAGAAGTTTGTTTTTGTGTTTTTAGGATATCAGACCCATAGGATAGTTCAAAGTAGGCTTTTTAGCATTTTAAAAAGCCCAATCAACAGGTACTACACTGCTTAAACAATACTGTGTTGCCTACGGACCCTCGATGTGTACTGACTAGCCCACACTTGACCTGTTTATTATTAGGAATGAATTATTTTACTTTATAAGCAATATGTTTTTCTTCTGCGAAACAATCGATTATCGAGGTGCGGCCACTTGTAGAAGACTTGTCATGATTCCAACCGTGGAAGCCAACGAACTAAGCAAGCTATTGTATTTAGACACGTAACTACGCAGTCTACGTTGTCAGGTTTAGAGCCCGAGCTTTTGAGCTTAATTTGGCTTCAGTATAATCCTTTACCTCCCAAGGTAAAGGATTATCCTGAACCCAAATAAAGCTCAAAAGCTCGGGCTCTAAACCTGACAACGTAGACTACGTAGATCGTAGGTATCTACATTGAACAAACCTTTGTATACGACCTAGCGCGGATGGAATCGGCCACTTTTCACATCCACTTGATATGATACGATCATCAGTAATCATCAGTATGAAACATGTTTACCCTCCCTGAGATTGGAACCATTGCATGGGGTTCTGATAATGACCTGGTCTCAGGCAAAAATTTGGTGCGTAGGCTTCCGCGGGTAGGCTCGTTGTAAACAGCTTGGGTTTCCGATGAAATCCGCGTCACTAAGGATTTGAAGTCCGACGTTTCGCTTCCACTACTGGAAGCATCTTCAGGGTTGTGGTGCATCGTGATGTTGACTCGAAGCAAGCACAAGATGAACTGACGACTGGAGAGAAAATCGGCGTGTGTTTGCTTCGAGTCAACATCACAATGCACCACAACCCTGAAGATGCTTCCAGTAGTGGAAGCGAAACGTCGGACTTCAAATACTTCGTGACGCGGATTTCACCGGAAACCCAAGCTGTTTACTCAGGCAAAAATGTTTGAGTACGCTAGTCTCCCTTTGAGTTAAATTAAAATTATCGTATAATTAATAGAGACAGAATTGGATTACTGATCAAATTGTCATATTGTAACTCCATGATAAGTTATGACTATGACTTTATTAGTTTACTGTAGTTTAGTTAATTATTTAGGGTTTCGTTGGTAAAACCAAAAAGATAAACTCTTATAGTTTCGTCCCCGTGTCTGTCTATCACTCTGTACGGTTCCAATAACTTTTGAATCAAAAGAGATAAAAACATGATAATTTGCAGTATTAAAGATCGTTTTGATACGGTTCCAATAACTTTGAAAATCAAAAGAGATAAAAACATGATACTTTGCAGCATTAAAGAACGTTTTGATTCGGTTCCAATAACTTTTGACTTAAAAGAGATAAAAAACATGATACTTTGCAGTATTAAAGATCGTTTTGACGCGCACACAGGAAAAATATAGCAAACTCAAAATTATTAGCTGTTCATGTTATATATATTTTTTTTAATTTTGAGTAGGGTATCTAATAAAAGGTATTAAAGAGTAGATTACAAAAATATATAACACTTATGGATAGTGTTTAATTTTTCATGCCATTTCAACAAACATCACAATTTTGTTTGTCCCCCCCCCCCCCCCAAAAAAAAACTATATTTCTGCTTTCACTAAAATTATAAAACAATATGCAAAATGTGCGGTCTGCAGGGTCGTAGATCAAATAAGAATAGCCATTTGATCTGATTAACTGAGAATCCAAAAAGGCGGATAATTCATGTTAAGGGGAAAAAATAATATTTAAAAAAAAATTTTAAGTGAGGTATCAAATGAATGCTACTAATCAGTAGATTACAAATATATACAAAAAATTGTATTTCTTATTGTATTTATAAGTCGAAATGTACCAAAAATTAATTCTAACTAATTTCATGTTGACAATACCGTCGAAACCCATTTTTATGTGAGACTTCAGGCACAACCATTTTATTGATCCTGTTATCAATGTAATGTCCAATAGCGCCTGGTACTATGGTAATACACGTATTTATGTAGAATAAACATGAAACTGACCCATGAAATAAAGTATATGAATAGTTTTTAGAAATTCAAAGGTATTAACAATTATTATAAGTATATTATATTATCATTTTCTAATTAGAACTAGACTTAGAAGAATATTTATTAGAATTGGACTTAGAAATTAGAAGGCTCATTGACGGAAGACGTAGACCACGTACGTACGTGATTCGATTGAGCAATCCCGGTACACGTCCTGTTTAATGTAAGACGGAAAAATATCGAAAACTTTATACATTCACTTGATATGACCATTAGTGTGTCATACGTGTCTTGTATACGTTAACATTAACTGCATGTCTCACTCCGTGACATTCCTAGGAAATATGTCGGGAAATTACCAGTAATTACTATGGCAACAACGATTCTCTTTAAATGGTGTTAATGGTTTAGTTGCAATGTTATTAGGGTGCAAATTTCGTGCGCACATTCAAATAGGGATGGGGAATTAATAAAATGTTATTTCAGCTTGTAATAACGTATATGCCTAATAACCTATGAAACCCTAAAACGTACTTGGATGTAACTACTGCTCTGTAGGGTAGTCGCAACACAACTTCAACCTAGGTTTAAACACCTACATATCTGGTGAGTTGAAATCCCAGAGAGGTGAGATATATTTCACACTGAAACCTAGGTTTAAACACCGACATATCTGGTGAGTTGGAATCCTAGAGAGATGAGACATATTTCACACTGAAACCTAGGTCTAAACACCGACATATCTGGTGAGTTGGAATCCTAGAGAGATGAGACATATTTCACACTGAAACCTAGGTTTAAACACCGACATATCTGGTGAGTTGAAAACCCAGAGAGGTGAGACATATTTCACACTGATGATCACATGTGACAGATGAGTATAATGTGGCTGGATCCCTCGTCCTGTAAATACCTAATAATGTGTTGATCTGGACGTTAAAGAAACAGAAAAAAGTGTTTTAAATAAAAGTAGTAACAGATGTTTAGTTAGAGAAATTAGTTTTTATGACAGTGAAATTAGATATTTAAATTTAAAATGAGGGGATAAAAATTAAATGTCTTAACCCAGTAGTGGCGGTAAGGTTTTGGGGCCCCCCTGCTAACATATAGTGGGGCCCCTCTACGTATCTTGCCATTTTTAGGGTTTTGTTGGTAAAACCATGGGAAATGTATAAAATGTTTTAAATTTATTTATAATTGTTCCCTGAAGTTTATAGTTTTAATTAGATCCGCTTTCTTCAAAAGAGTTCATTTTTCTGTTTAAAGTTAAAGTATATTTCAGTTACCAACAAGTTCATTTTAATATTCGATTCCTTCTAGGATCATTCTCAACCTAATAGATGAAATTTGATACTTCTTTAGATTGTTACTCCCCCTACGTTTTATTTAGAATATAAATAACTGACTAAATAACTATTTAGACAAAGGGATGTTTAGTCCAATGTACTTTGGAACAAAGGAATCAGACTTCTGTTTTATAGGGGGAGTAACAGTCTAAGGAAGAACATTCTTTACGCACCTTGTTTAGATTGTTACTCCCCTCTGTTTATTTTTAAAAGAGAAGTAACAATCTAAAGAAGTGTCTGATATTTTAGTTCCGCTGTCTGAAATAGTCTTCATCTTATTATTAACTTCGTTTCAAATCATAATGATTCTACTCTTGTCTTATATTAGTCTTAATTCATAATTCTACCTTTTAGATTATAATTTAATTATAATTCAATTATTAATGAAAAACCTCCAAGTAGTAATATTTAATTTTAAAGCTATTAGGCACATAAATCAGTCCTAAAAACTTTGCTATAATGTATTTTGATAGTATTTTTTTTTTTTTTTTTTTTTTTTACTCACTATGCGTTTCTGTTAACAAAAAGTTTGAATTACTGTACGTAAAAAAAGATTACTTTCTTATATAAAGAGAAAGTATTGTGACGGCGCGAAAATTCGTTTTTGAGATTTTGATGGATTTACACGTTTTGAGGTCCCCTGAGTCCAAAAAAGTGGTTTTGAAAAAATGTCTGTCTGTCTGTCTTCTGTGCAGACGCCTGGAGCCTAAACTACTGGGCCGATTTTGACAAAATT
This sequence comes from Gerris lacustris, assembly GCA_951217055.1. Taxonomy (NCBI): domain Eukaryota; kingdom Metazoa; phylum Arthropoda; class Insecta; order Hemiptera; family Gerridae; genus Gerris; species Gerris lacustris. The sequence goes on along the minus strand of OX578285.1, from coordinate 42,380,827 downwards.
TGGTATACATGTTCAGAAAAATCATACCCCGAGCTGAAATCGAGAGATGAGTTTTATCTCCGAATTCGGAGGCACTACCCCCCACAAACTCTGAAGAGAAATTATGTCTCAAAAACGGTTCCGACGATTTTGATTAAAAAATTCTTAATTGAAGTCTATTTTAATAGGAATCTAACGATATAAGCCGTTTTCCCGGGAAAAATCTAGTTCCTGAGAAAATAGCTTTTAACGCGGACGGAGAGAGCCGGGTATGATTTCCCGCCGAGGAGATGGTATTTTTATGATTATTTTGATAACATTTTTATGAACTCGTATATGAGAAAGAATGTCTGAGTTGTCTCGGACCGATTTTTTGTTTAAATGTATCTGATTTTATTGCATAATAACTAATTTCAGAAAGAGAGAAAAAAAAAAAAAAAAAACATAAATCTTGATACATGTGGTGATACGATGTCGAATTTAAAGGCATACTATTAAATCTTTTAAAAAGCTATATTTCGGACTAATAAAAAAAATGGGTATGGAAGAGGAAAAAAGTTTGATGAGAGAACTTGGCCCAAGACATTTTTACGATTGGCCAACGTGGTACTCATATAAAATACGATCCTTACCGTCTAGTAAAGGCTTATCGCTTGCATTATTTTCTTAAGACTCGGATGTTTTTACGATATAATGTTACGACAGTTTAGGGTCAGTGTTACATGATGGGCCGACAACATTATTGCATGCTAGGGTTACGTCCGATACGTGTCACATAATATCCGCACCAATTATGGTTTAACATTTATGTTCTTAGACGCAAGATGTTTTGGTATTACTGTATTATATGAGTGTTTCTTTTTTTAAAAAACTTTTGATCATTAACGAAAGCGCATCATATGTTTCTATCGTTAAATAAATGACATTGTTAGTTTATATCATTGAATCGAGTTTAAAAATAAAAATCGGTTCGAGACAACTTTCTCATATACGAATTCATAATTACTTAGCCCAGTGTTTTCTATTTATTAGTTTACGTAGGTACATTTAATTATTATTGAACATTTCATCAAAATTTATCATAAAAATAACTTCTCCTTCGAAAGGAATCGAACCCGGCCTCTCTCTATTCACGTTTAAAGCTATTTTCTCAGGAACTAGATTTTTTCCCTGGAAAATGGCTTATATCGTTAGATTCGTATTCAAATGGACTACATTTTAGTCCTCCCCCAAATTTGGAGCTTAGCTGAGTTTCAGTAGGGGAGACCGGGGCTGGTTGTTACATGGAGTAGATTGTTAGTTGTTACACGCCGAATTTAATTTGAACTGATGTAGAGAGGTCTACAGCGCATATTATCTCAGTCTGTCCTATAAGATACCTTAGGCCGTTCCCTGACTTTTCGGTACGGTATCGGTGTGGTATGTTCTTACCGATTCCTTACCGCGCGGTAAAGAATCTGTACCGAATCGGTAAGGTGTAAGCGCTGGGTAAAGAATCTTACCGCATCGGCATACTAGCTTACCGATACCGCACCGATACCGTACCGACAAGTCAGGGAGCGGCCTTAGTTCTTTCGTTATCAGCTTGAGGACAGTTCTCTTCATTCTAATGATACTCACTAATTTATGTTTTATACCCCTAAAAGTGAAAAAATAGGTACTATAAAATATGTTCTGCGGTCTTCAAATGTTTTAATCTAGCTTTAGTACATACTTTAGTATACTAGTACATACTATGATTGAAAACAATGTTCATTAAGCTTAATAATCACACTTTATTAGATCTTTTAAACGTATGTGGGTAGAAGCTTTAATCGATTGCGTCCAAAATGGCAGCGAGGGGCTGGTTGTTACAGAGTAAGTTGTTAAACTGTATCAACCTGCCCCATTACTTCTTATTAACCCTAGCAATGTAAATTATTATTAAATAAACTGTGTAAACCGAAATTTTGTTCAACTTTTACTTATAATGAACAAAAACTATAAGGAAAAGAAATCACTTTTTATAGTCAAACGGGCATTATTTTCTTATTTAGAGTACTATTTCACCATTTTTAGGGTGCGTAGGCAAAACCAAGAACCCTTATATTTTCCTGCGTGTGTCTGTCCGTCCGTCCTATCACCTGCTCTCACGGCTACACTTTTAGTCCGATCACTTTGAAATTTGGCATGTATGTGTCTTGTACCTGCCCACATATTTTAAAAATATAGCGACTTAAAAAAAATATTTTTCAAAAAAATTAGGATAAAAAAACTTAAGGGTTAAAATTTCTTTATTTTTTTTCGACACCGTGTGGGGTATCCATGAAATATCACCCGTGTAAAAGTATCCCGTGTGGGGTATCATATGAAGGGGTACGTCGAGCTGATTACAAAAATATATAATTCTTTGGTTATAACTTTGATAGGGCTAGTGTAGGCAAGTTTGAAGTGGGTGTGAAACGTGTCCCCCCCCCCCCCTATCTCGCTTATGTGAATCAGAAAAAATTCCTGAACATTCTTCGACCAAAAGTAAAGATACCACTTTTTGGAAATTTCGAAAAAAAAAAATATTTTTTTTTTTATTGACAAAATACGTTTTTTATAACTTTGGTCTTTTCGGTGTATTTATATGGATGTAATCCGGTTCAGTGGCAAAAAAATACTTTATCAGAAGTTTGTTTATGTGTTTTGAGAATATCAGACCCATAGGATAGTTCAAAGTAAGCTTTTTAGCATTTTAAAAAACACCATCAATAGGGTACTACTTAAACTATACAGTGTGGCCTAAGGACCCTCGCTGTGTGCTGACTAGCACACACTTGACCTGTTTATCTTATTTATGAGTTACAAGTAAAATAATGCAAACTATTTAAAAATTTACTTATAAGATAAAATTATTTCTCTTTTTTAATTTAATTTTTAGGAATGAGCCTCAAGTTGTTTTCGAGCAGGTCGAGGTTCAGCTGTTAAATATGATTAACTTTTAAAAATATTTTGATTTTCTCTCTATTTAAATGGTTTTGACAAATTTTAAGATAGTCATTATTTATAATTTTTTACTCACATTTTATTATTTATTTGTGTCCTTACCTATTTTCCCTACAAGTACCTAAATATAAAACAATTTGTTGAACTTGATATTGTATACATTTTCTAACCCAAGTAACCTAATGTAATTGAAATTCTTGAAACCTAAAATTTTAATCTAAAATGGATAAAAAGGTGTTAGAATGAAGTACTTGATAAATTTAAGACATTTGTAACGTCCATAAATAATTTCTAACAACTCTCGACATGCAAGTTCCTTTACCAATATAACTGTAACAACTTTCCCCAATACCTGTAACAACATAACCTCCCCCCCCCCCCATAGCGGGGTAGGTTGTTACAATATAAGTTATCTCAGATTATAAGTCCCTACGATAAGAGACGTGAATATTATGAGCCGAAAAAAATAATTGAGGTAGCCAACAGTTGGTTTTAAAGAACTAATGTTAAATTACTTTTATAAAACTTATGGCTTGGCCAAATAAAAAAAGTATCAACTACTTGCTTGAAATCTGAGAACAAAACGGCTTCATATCTAACAATGGTTCCGACCTCAAAAAAACGAGACTTGTTTCATACAGATGCTCAAAATGCTATTGAGTATATAAACAATTTAGCCTATATAGAAAAGAAACCGATGGAGGTAGAGGTAGTTCTATTTTTAGTTGGGTAATATAATAACAAGGAGGTCCTCTTGAAACTAAATAGGATATAGAAAATTTGATCACAAAAGATTCCTTTCTTCGGCAGTACTTAATGTTGAATATAATCAACTTTATCATTACTTCTTGTAAAATGATGACCTAAAATTATATAAATGAATATGATGAATGGGAAGATTTTGTTCTTTTTCATCCAATTATTTTTTTCCCCTAAATTCATAGAAATGACCTAAGAGGAATTCTAAAATAAAAATAATGTATGTTCTCCGTTCTCCTATATTTATTAAGTTTAAATCTATTATTTTCTAATTTATAGAATGAACAATATAATATTATTTTATTGGACTTAAATATTCTTTTTATAACTGTCAACAGCTTTATGTAGTCCTGTAGTTATAACACTTGATTTATCAAACCACTATTCTAACATCGACGTATAATGTTAGTAAACTGGACATGTTACATACTGATGTTCGCAAACCGGACATGTTACATACTGATGTTCGCAAACCGGACATGTTACATACTGATGTTCGCAAACCGGACATGTTACATACTGATGTTCGAATCAGACAAATGTTTTAAGTAACAGAACCCTTCGTCGGATAATAGATAAGATTTATTGTTTGGAAAAATGTGAACATTTCTGTACAATGGAGTTAGCATAACACACATTGAATATACATATTACATATGAAATGTGTATATACACAGTTCATATGAGCATAACAATATAGACTAATATAATTAATTTGTTAATAAACTTAAATAACAGTGCAGTGACATATATTAGACTTTCTAGATAGCTTTAAGATTACAATTCCTTAAATTAATTTATATTTATTTATTTATTTATTTATTTATTTATTATTATAATTTTTTTTTTTTTTGTGGCTATTAAAATCATTTTGTACTATTTATTGCTTATAAATTCGAATTACATTACATATATGTTATATAATTATTATTATTATTCCTCCCCTCCCCTTTATATATTATTTATTGACTGACATCGACTTTTACTGTTAATCATTTTTACTATAACCTATATTTTTTTATGATTTTATTTATTTTAATTATTATTTTATATTAATTTTAATTAATATTCTTTCATTTTCATTCGTCGGATGAGGACTTATAAATAATATGCATAGATATATTTTGAAAAAAGTAATAATTGAAGCGAGCGCAAGCGAGCTTATTACATTCAACAAACTATGCATCTTGTCTGTCTGTCTGTCTGTCAGTAACGTTTACGCATGTGACGATAACTTGAGTAAAAGTTGACTGATTTAGTTGAAATTTGGTATACATGTTCCTCTTACAAATACTCAGGCTAAGTTCGTTGGACAGCGTGACCCGTCCAAGAGTTCGCGCGCAACGCTCACGTAAACGAAAGGTTCAAAAATTAAATTGGAATTTCAGGACGGGAAAAGATTCTATCATCATCTATTCGATGAGACGAACATTTTTTATAAATAACATTTTTTAGTAAATCCAACAGCAACAACCGCTATGAATTAATAAAGATCGCTAAAACTATTAAAGCGGACCTAAACGTTTATAATAGAGAAAACAACCTTTTTACCGATATCTTACGTTCTAACGTAACGATTTTAATAAAACTTCATATACACCATCTAATGCACAGTTGAAACAAGCATGCAACATTTCAATTTTATACATGCAGTAGTTGTTTTGTAGCAAAGAGATACACTAGGCATCGCGTGGCTGTATCATTGAAGCGAGCGTATAGTAATAAATATGTATTGAATATTGAAAAAATAGATAATCATGAATCATAATGAGTTGATGGATATAGGGTACGATAGTAGTACAGCGGCTATTAGTAAGGGAACCACCCCGCATTCTTACTATTCCTCTAATCACACATCTCCTTTTCAATTATTATAAAATGTATCTCTTTGCTACAAAAAAACTACTGCATGCATCAAATTGAAATTTTGCATGCTTGCTTCAATTGTGCATTAGATGGTGTTTATGAAGTTTTATTAAAATCGTTACGTTAGAACGTAAGATATCGGTAAAAAGGTTGTTTTCTCTATTATAAAGGTTTAGGTCCGCTTTAATAGTTTTAGCGATCTTTATTAATTCATAGCGGTGTCGCTGTAGGTTTTACTAAAAAAATTTATTTGAAAAAAATGTTCGTCTCATCGAATAGATGATGATAAAATCATTTCCCGTCCTAAAATTCCAATTTAATTTTTGAACCTCTCGTTTACGCGAGCGCTGCGCGCGAACTCTTAGACGGATCACGCTGTCCAACGAACTTACAAGAGGAACATGTATACCAAATTTCAACTAAATCGGTCAACTTTTACTCACGTTATCGTCACACGCGTAAACGTTACTGACAGACAGACAGACAGACAAGATGCATAGTTTGTTGAATGTAAGAAGCTCGCTTACGCTCGCTTCAATTATATAATAAAATTGAAAAGGAGATGTGTGGTTAGAGGAATAGTAAGAATGCGGGGTAGTTCCCTTACTAATAGCCGCTGTACTACTACTATACCCATTATCTATCAACTCATCATGATTCATGATTATCTATTTTTTCAATATTCAATACACATATTTAATACTACACGCTCGCTTCAATGATAGAGCCACGCGATGCCTAGTATTAGCTTTTTAATAATTTGATAAGGTAACTAAGGTAAAGATTAAGAAAAAAAAGTAAAAAATATCTCCCATAGCCGGCAATCGAACCAAAACCAAAGATTCCTTGGGATACGGATAGTTAATCCCTGTTTCTATAGTTCTATACACACAATGAGCAGATAAACTTTAAACCAGTGTTTGTGGTTACTTTGTATGTTTAGTAAGGTATAATTTTCTGTTGTTATGGAATGTGTTAAGTTTTAGTAACACTTGAGGGGAGGGGGGTTCAACTTTTCATGGAGCTATGAAAGTGTGATAGGAGTTTATATCCCTTATTGTCGAAAGTTCATGAGATGGAGGAGTTAGAGTTCATTATCTGTGACTTCCTGGCAAGTTTAATGTTAAATAGATTTACTCCCAGTAACTTTTAAAAAGAAATTAAAGAAAAGTAAGGTTACTGATCTTTCCATAGCTTATAGCGAGTTGAGACAGTTTATTAGTGTTTACTTGTTATAACTTTATAGCAAGTTAAAAAGACATAAACGATAGCGTCTCTTGCCGATAATTGTATTTTTATAATAAACTTGCTTATTTACACTGGAATAGGGTGAAACATTCCGATTTAATGGTGAACAAAATATAGTTCTAAAAGTATATTCATTTTATTAATTTAAGAACAGATTTTCATTTTCTTTTTTGCGTTCACATAGTTAGTTAATTATTATATGGCACGATGATTAAAGGGATAAAATCGCCTTAGGTTTCTTGAGTAGTATTTTAAATTATGAGTTCAATGTTCATTACTTATTGATAAGGTGTAATAAATAATCGCTAACTTGGTGCTATTGCATTGACGTCTGGAATTACACCAAGATTCCAGAGTTGGGATTGCATCAAGATTCTAGAGTAGGGGTAGCATCAAGATTCTAGAGTTTTGATGTACCAAGATTCCAGAGTTGGGATTGCTTGAAGATTCTAGTGTCTGGATGCACCAAGATTCTAAAGAAGGGATTACAAGAGTTTGGTTGGTTGGGATTGCAAGATTCTAGAGTTTAGATGCACCAAAATTCCAGAGTTGGGATTACACCAAGGCTCCAGAGTTGATTTTGCACCATCATTCCAGAGTTTGGATTGCATCAAAATTCTAGAGTAGGGATTGCACCAAGATTCTAGAGCTGGGATTGCAAGAGTTTGGTTGGTGAGATTGCAAGATTCTAGAATTTGGATTCACCCAAAATTCTAGAGTTGAGATTGCTCCAACATTCCAGAGTTGGGATTCCACCAAAATTCTAGAGTTGTGATTGCACCAACATTCCAGAGTTGGGATTCCACCAAAATTCTAGAGTTTAGATGCACCAAGATTCCAACTCCTATCGTTATCGCATCCAATTTCTACAGTAAAAATCCAAGACCTCCATTCCTTAACATACCAATTCTTGAATGCAAAAATTGGAATGATTGTTGCACTACTTATCATCACCATTCAATCCTGGAAACTCTCCTTCACGTTTATGTGATAAGAGTATGTGGCAACTGTTGTAAGTATTGTCAATGAACAATTTATTTAGTTCACTTCCTGTTAAATAAGTCAAAGTAAAAGCATTTGTTATCCTTATTGATTACATTTATAAATTTAGTTGCAAAATAATAGCTTTAAATATATAAATATTAGCTTTATATATATATATATATATATATATATATATATATATATATATATATATATATATATATATATATATATATATATATATATATATATATATATATATATCCAAAGGGAATATAATGAATATTTGCAACTTTTCGCTGCTAAATTAAATTCTAGGTTTTTATTTTCATTATTATAATACAGAATATGAATGACCATAAATTATCTCTTTAACTTTTAAGCTCATTTTTCAAAATTTTTCCATTGAAAATTGAAACGCTTATTACTAACCACCTCAAACTTTGTTTTTTTTAGGAATTCGGTTCCATGATAATGGTTTAAGGATTCTCAGCCAAGCATATATTCTTTACCCCATTTCTGAAACAAAAATTAAGTTTAGTGTTATGATTTATCGATTTTTTTTTTTTTTTTTTTTTTTTTTTTTTTTTTTTTAATAATTTTATTCGATAACACAACTACAAATTTGAATTGTAACAAGTGATAATGATAACATAGGTTATGTGGCGGGAAAGACATGAAGAAGAAGTAGTCCAGTGACTACACTTCCTTAGCAGTAAGAATAGTAAAATAATTATAATACAAGATAACTTTTGATAATAAAATAATGATAAAGTAGATTAATATTACTTATTTTACACGTTTAGGAATAGACAATAATAACTGGTTTTTTTTTTTTGTTTTTTTTAAAAAAAAAAAAAAAAAAAAAAGAAAGTACAGTAATAATAATAGTAAAACATAATTTAAGGGAAAAAGATATTTTAAGGTAAGAGATCTCTAGGCCACCTCCTCTTCAAACGTCTTGGTGGGTTGCTTGGGATGAACAGAGAGGACAAGAGTTGTACAAGAGGATTTGGATGGTGGGATATGGATTCATGGAATTTTTTATATCGGGATATGGTTAGATTTCGGACAAAGGGCACATTCAAATCTTCGTGGAGAGTAAGGTTAGAAACATAGAAAGGAGCATTGGTTATTTTTCGAAGGATTTTTGACTGCAGGATTTGGAGACGATGGGAATTGGAAGGCTTGGTGCTGCCCCACACTTCCAGACCGTAGGTCCAAGCTGGTTTTAGAACTACATTATAAATACGAAGCTTGTTGTTAAGAGAAATCTTAGACCTACGATCAAGAAGACCGAGCAGTAACTTGTATCGTCGTGTGATGTCAGTACGTTTTGTTTTTGTGTGTAGTTGCCACGTTAATCGTCGGTCAAGGAAAAGGCCAAGGTATCGGACGGAGTCGGACTGAGGAATGAGAACTTGATTAAGGGTGACTGGAGGACAGGTGTTGTGACGAAGAGCAAAAGTGACATGAACACTTTTCTGTTCGTTTATCTTTATCCTCCATTTCCTTAACCAAGGTTCGAGGAGTAACAAATGACTTTGGGTATTATCAGATGCAAGGAGGTGGTTCTCTTGGACAGAAAGGATTGCCTTATCATCTGCGAATGTGGCAAGGAATGTTAAGGGATGCTGGGGAATATCATGAGTATATAGGGAGTAGAGAAGAGGTCCTAGGATACTACCCTGTGGTACTCCAGCACTCACAGGGCAAATAACAGAAAAGGAAGATCCAAGACTTACACGAAAAAATCTGTCAGTGAGATAGGACTTGAGGATAAGGTAATAGGTGAATGGTAGGATGCCCTTGAGCTTCCAAAGCAAGCCAGTGTGCCATACTCTGTCAAAAGCTTGTGACTCGTCTAGGAAGACAGCTGAACAGTACTTTTTGTTCTCAAGGGAGGATGCAATGACATCGACAATGCGATGACATTGTTGGATAGTGGAATGATGAAATTTTTGTGCCCTTAAAATATTGGGCTGTAACAAAGTTAATTTTAATAATTAAGAAAAAATAAAATCTAACCACTTCTATACCAGAAAAGGTTAGATAGATATTTGAAAAGGTAGTTTACTAAGTTACTTAAATTTACTTTTGGATAATTATGTTTAGTGGAACTTCCTCTAACCACCCTCTTTACCAAGATAAAACATAGATAGTCATTTAAAAAGGTTGTTTACTTTGTTCACTTACGTCGCTGTACTTAAATTGAAAGTTAAACAATTATATAAACTTTAAATTGCACAATTTAAATTTCAAATCCATTGTCTTCTTTCATAAGTGGTTCTTTTTTCAATGGTTTATCTACGATTGATACGAAATATACACATTATATCTCTGTTAAGATGCGTAGAAAGTGATTATTTGCGTACTTGTATTCATTGCACATGCGCGTCTCATAGTTCTGAAGAATTCCTCTTCTTTACCACGCTAGCGAGGTAAAGAAGAGGAATTCTTCAGCTTTACGCACGATTAGCGAGTTTGTTTACATTTAACAAAACTAATTTGCTGTTTCTTTAATAAAAGTAACTTTTATATCGAGTTTTTTGTGAAAATCAATGAGTGATTTAAATGATTATGACGAATATGAGGAGAATAATACGCCTCCCGAAATAATTCGGCACAAAATACAACTAATGAATTAATGTTATCTTTATCAAAAGAGAAATAGGAACTTGTATACTGGAAGTTTATTTTTTCTGTATTTATTATTTGAATCTAACAATCGTAGATAAAGTACGGTACGCAACTCGTGCGAAAACGGCATTTTGCATTGCTCGTGTGGTTTTACCACCCTCGTTGTCGCTCGGGTGCAAACTCCACACTCGCATGCAAAATGCTACTTTCCACACTCAACGCGTAATGTACTATTAAAATGGTTTTAAGTCGTTGGCAAGTTAAGGCTCCTTTCACACGGTGCGGACGCGGGTTCGCATTAAGTATGACCATAGTAAAAACAGATCCTTTCACACGGCGCGGATGCGGGCCCGGAATACTCGTCCGGGTCCCCATAGCTATATGCGGGCCCGCGTCCGCACTTGTTACCTATTGGACATTGATCTCTATGTTGTTTTCACACGTAGTCAGATGCGGGTACGGGCGCGGGCCCGCACCGTGTAAAAAGGCACTGCGGGCCCGCTCCGTGTGAAAGAGGCCTAAAACTTGAGAGTGTTGATAGGGAAGATGGTGAGTTAGGGAAACGGTTGTGCCTAGTGTTTACTAGGTTTGTTAGGAAGTCCAAGGTTATAGCAAGGGACGGCCGGCCGGTTTTTGTCAGAGTTAGAAAAGAGGATATAGTGTCCGGACAAAAGAGAACAATACTGTTTTTATTTTTATTGTTTCTTCTACGCTTAAGTTGTCAGTAAATATAACGTATTATTGTGTGTCTCCTCTACACATCTAAGAGCTTCTTAAATAGCAATCAACTCAGTTGCGTAATTAGTCAAAAATCTATTTAGTTTGAGACCATGTGAATTTTGGACGTATAACAAGTAAAAGCACTTGCTGTTTCGGAACCGTCAGTGAGAATAAGTTCGCTGATTGGCCAATACGTCTTAACATCATCTAAAAAGACGGTATTTCTCATATCCAATAGATATTTAGAATAGTCAGCAAGCTGATTTGTGACAATCATGAACATCAATGCATCGTAGGCGATAAGTGGGAAGATATCCTGACGTTTCGATGAAACTTTGAGCGAGAAAGTGGTGATTTCTTTTTTTCCAATATGAGGACGTGAGAAATTGCCAAAAGAGATATGCTTTGTGAAACCAAACTATGTTGAGAACAAATTTTTAATAAAAATCTACCAAATAAAATGTATCTTCTTATAAAAAGAGGTGGCTCTCTTAACTCTGAATAAAAGAGTTAAAAAAAAGAGGATTCAGTGGGTAAAATGGTTTTAGTCGTTGGCAAGTAAGAAGTCGAAAGTATTTTTAGGGAAGATGGTGAGTTAAGGAAACGGATGTGCCTAGTGTTTACTAGGTTTGTCAGGAAGTCCAAGGGGATGGCAAGGGTCGGCCGGTGTTTGCCAGAGTTAGAAAAGAGAAAAGAAAGGAGGATAGTGCCGGGACAGAAGAGAACAATACAGTTTCCTTGGAGCTCTATCCCTAGTCCATTTGTATGTAAGTTAGATAGCCTCTAGAGTAAGCTTCTTGCGACTCTTACTTACGTGTCGAGCCAGCTCCCTCACCTGTGTAAGGTCGCAATAAACCATTTATAGCGTTTACACGGGCTGAATAGTCAAATAGAATTAAGCCCTCCTTCGGTGTCTGCCGTCTCTAAACAGAGTAAAATAGTTTCCACGCACACCTTCTTCTTTTTTAAGCGTTTAACCCACAGTTAAACGACTGTCAAACTCCTTTAAACACTTCTTTAGACTCGACTTTAACCGGCGAGATCTCAACTCGGTTCGATTAAAGCGCTCTTAAAGGGTCTCGACCTTATTTAAATTTATTTTTTGTCGGATAGTTCAATTGCTTCGCTAAATTCGACCCTGCTACTTTTACCGTCATTAAAGAAGTTAACGGTCATCAAAACGTAGCGAATTAGAAAAAAATATAATAAAGGTCATAAGTATGACCGCAACATTATATACACACACACACACATGTATATGAATATATACAATGGTCCAAAAGTCTCTCCCCCCCCCCCCCTCTTAACTTTTGAACGGTTTGAGATAAATTAATGAAACTTGGTGGATCTCTACCATGCAAAGGGAAGTTTGTTTTCATGCAAACACCCACTAGGGGCAACCACCCACTTTGCCCCAAGGCCACCCAACTTCAAAATTTCAAATTGGAGCGTATATTTTTGATAGCATATTTGGATTCTACGGTGAAAAATAATAAACTTTTACATGAAACTATTTTTTCTATCTCCAATATTTTGCCCCCTACAGGGGGGCAAAAATAGCAAAATAACCCTTCCGAAATAGTAAAAAAATAACACTTAGATCGTTATAAAATCTAAACGGTTTGAAATAAAGTAATTGAACTTGGGGGATCTGCACCATGTAAAGGGAAGTGTTTAATCATCCACTCGCGTACTAGGGGCAACCTTCATTTTGCCCCCAGGCGCTGAAATCTACGATTTTTATACCTTTGCCCCCCTATAGGGGGCAAAATATTAGAGGTAGAAAAAAAAGTTTGAAGTAAAATATTTTTATTTTTTGCCGTAGAATCTAAATCTGCTATCAAAAATACACATTCTATGACAAAATTTTGAAGTTAGGGTCTAGGGGCAAAATGGGAGGTTGCCCCTACAGCGCGGTTACATGAAAACAAACTTCCCTTTACATGGTACGGATCCCCTAAGTTTCATTAATTTATCTCTAACCGTTTAGATTTTACAACGTATTATCGGTAGGGGCAAAATATTGGGAATAGAAAAAAAAGTTTCAAGTAAAAGTTTATTATTTTTCACTGTAGAATCCAAATATGCTATCAAAAATATACACTCCAATTTGAAATTTTTAAGTTGGGTGGCCTGGGGGCAAAGTGGGTGGTTGCCCCTAGTGGGTGATTGCATGAAAATAAACTTCCCTTTGCATGGTAGAGATCCCCCAAGTTTCATTAATTTATCTCTAACCGTTCAAAAGTTAAGAGGGGGGGGGGGGAGACTTTTGGACCACCCTGTATATATATATATATATATATATATATATATATATATATATATATATATATATATATATATATATATATATATATATATATATATAATGTTATCCATACATAAACAAGAAAAAATAGTAAATCTATGAATTTTATTGCTCTTAATTTCATAAAACTAATCAGTAAAAGTTTGTATTCATGTAAAAACAGTTTTTTGGGGTTTTTTGTGCCCCTATCTTAATCTGTGTGAAGAAATGTATAGTGAAGATAAACAGGTAAAGTATAAACACTATTACTAGTTCAATAAGTCTATAGTATTATTGTCATAAACCATATATAAAATAATAAAATTTTATTAGGAATTATATACTTCTCTTGATGTAATAAAAGAAGAATTATCCAAACTAGGGTTCAAACCCAGGAACATAACAAATGTTGTTCACCATTCTACGAAAGATAGATTACCTCTATTTTTCGTAGATTTAGAACCCGATACTAATAATAAAAATATTTTTAATATTAAAGAACTTTATCACTGCAAAGTATCAATAGAAGAACCATATAAAAAGCAAGAACTTGTGCAGTGTAAACGCTGTCAAAACTACAACCACACGCAGAAATATTGCAACTACAGCTACAGATGCGTCAAATGCTCTGGCAATCATCCTACTGCAAACTGTCCAAAAACAGACCGCAACCAACCCGCTACCTGTGTACTATGTGGTGGGGCACATCCTGCCAACTACAGGGGATGTGAAGTACACAAAAAACTCCAGCGCACCCTCAGGAGCAACAGCAACCAACCCCACAGAAATATTCCCGTCAAGGAATCACGGCCTTCCCACACAGCTGACCCTTCAACGGATAACAGCTCTACTGTACCAAAAACATCTCCGGCCACATTTCCATCACTCCCTTCAACTTCTCAAAATCCGACCATCAAAGAGCCAACCTCGTCAAAAGTCAACTACTCGACCGCCGTAACTTCTGGTAACACAAAGCCACTGTCTCAAAATAATCTTCCTACCTTTATTCCCCCTCCCACAAATATTGTAGATTTCACTTTTACTTTACAAACAACCCTCACCTCATTCTTAACAGAACTCAAAGCTGTTATTGAACCCCTCCTCACAATACTTCATACCCTCCCATCATTAGCATCCATTCTTCCCGCTTTATCTCAAAAATGAACGCTCCAACACAAAACTCCCTTTCCATCCTCCTTTGGAACGCTAATGGTGTAACCCAGCATAAAAATGAGCTAGATACTCTTCTACACGATAAAAGGATCGACATTGCCCTCATAAATGAAACACACTTCACAACACGCTCACACTTTCACATACGAGAATACCTAACGTACAGAACTGACCATCCAAATGATACTGCACAAGGGGGTAGTGCGATCCTTATTAGAAATTCTCTATCCCACTTCCTGCACCCCTCTACTCCTACAGAAGCCATACAATCAACAACTATAACCCTAAACTCTTTTCCACTTGATTACACAATCTCCTCCGTTTATTGTCCTCCAAGCAAACCCGTTAATCAACATGACTTCCTTTCCTTATTTAGATCCTTTGGTCCCAGGTTTATAGCCGGTGGAGATTATAACGCTAAACACCCCCAGTGGGGGTGTAGAACAAGCAATCCTCGTGGCACCAATTCTCTCCTTCCAGTGATTCGTTCCTCTAGATATCAGATCCTTTCACCTCCTGATTATACTTATTGGCCTACTGATCCAAACAAATTACCTGACCTTTTAGATTATTTCATTACCTCTCTGACCACCAATCTTCATCCTACTCTTATGAATCTCCACGATCTCTCCTCCGACCACAGTGCTGTTCTTTTAATCCTAGACCTACGTCCCTCTCCCACACCTAAAACACCTACCCTAATTAATGGACGTGTAGACTGGACTATTTTTCAACAGTTAATAGAGAACCAACTTGACCTTAACGTACCACTAAAGATAACTGACGATATAGACGCAGCTGTACAGACTCTGACTGAGACAATACAAAAGTGTGTATGGGACAGTACAAGACCTTACAATCAACAGAGGACGACAAATTATTATTAACCTTTGACAATACGGACCTTAATTGGTGAAAAACGACGAGCAAGAGCAAAATGGCAACGGACTCGACTACCAACGGACAAACTGACTTTTAACCGACTTACAAGACAACTAACCACAGCCTTAATGACACACAGAGCAGAGCAATTTTCCGATTACACTTTAAACCTGACTACACAAGACAAATCCCTTTGGCAAGCTACCCGTAATATCCTTAAGCACAAGATAATTCCTTCTCCTATCCAAAGACCTGATCAATCCTGGGCAAAGAGGGATGCTGATAAAGCTGAAGTTTTTTCCCAATTCCTTTCCGAACAATTTACTACTCATCCAGATATTTATGACCCAACCCACTCCAGAAACATAACCCACGATCTCTTAATACCTCTTCAACTCTCTCCTCCACCAAAAGCCTTCAACCCATCCGATATTTTGTATACTATAAAACATCTTCCTAGAAATAAAGCCCCTGGTTATGATCTCATTACGTCTCAGATTCTTCAACATCTTCCCAAAAAAGGAATTCTTTACCTCACCTACATCTATAACTCAGTCCTTCGAACAACCCACTTCCCTACCTTATGGAAATTCGCCAAGATAATAATGATTCATAAACCTTGCAAACCTTGCCACCTACCAACTTCCTACCGTCCTATCAGTCTCCTTCCCTTAATGGGAAAAATCCTTGAAAAGCTACTTCTCCGACGAATTAATCCAATTATAACATCCTTAAAAATTCTCCCAAATCACCAACTTGGCTTCCGATCCCTCCATTCTACCGTCCAGCAGTGCCACAGAATCGTAGATGAAATATCCTCCTCCCTTGAGCAGAAAAAGTATTGCTCGGCGGTCTTCCTGGATGAAGCTCAAGCTTTTGACCGGGTTTGGCACGCGGGCTTACTTTGGAAACTCAAGGGCATCCTTCCTTTTACCTACTACTTAATCCTAAAATCATTCCTTGAAAATCGTAACTTCCATGTGTCCTACAACCTTTCTAATTCCTCAATTTTCCCTATAAAAGCAGGTGTACCTCAAGGAAGTATCCTAGGTCCAATCCTATATTCTATTTTCACATCTGACATCCCTGAACATCCTTCTACAACTCTTGCTTCTTTCGCTGACGACAAATGCATATTATCATCAAATAAATCTCCTACGGCAGCATCTGATAAAGTACAGGAACACCTCTTACTTTTAGAAACATGGCTAAGAAAATGGAGAATAAAAATCAACGAAATGAAAAGCGTACACGTCACATTCAGTCTAAGACATGGAATATGCGAACCAGTAACTCTGAATCAAATTCCCACCCCTCACTCCAGTTCTGTCCGCTACCTTGGGTTACACCTAGATAGGCGATTAACATGGGCACACCACACAAAACTTAAACGACAAGACTGCAACCGACGCTACAAACTTCTATACAGACTCTTACACTACACATCTAAACTCAACATACATAACAAATTACTCATTTATAACACCATAATTAAGCCCACTTGGTCATATGGTATTGAACTCTGGGGATGCACCAAGCGTTCCAACTCCTACCGCATCCAATCCCTTCAATCCAAAATCCTTAGAAGAATAACTAACGCTCCTTTCTATGTCTCCAACTTTACCCTTCACAACGACCTCAAAGTTCCCTTTGTTCGCGACCTAGCCACCTCCCGATACAAATCATTCCATGGCTCAATTTCCCATCATCCTAATCCTTTAATCCACAACCTAACATCACCATTCATACCTGGGAACCCTCCACGACGCTTAAAAAGACAGTGGCCTCGTGATTTATTAAACATCCATTAAGAAAATGTAATGTTCATGTCTGCGTAAAACCGTGAGTACTGTCAATGGACAGTTTCTCACATCATGTGTAACAAGTCATATCAAACAAATGTCATCTTTATTGCTTATAACATGTGGTAATGTAGTTGCAATATTCAAATAAATTAAAAAAAAAAAAAATATATATATATATTTTATTTATTGTTTATAACAATATACCGACTAATTGAACTAGTAATAGTATTTATACTTTTACCTATTTACCTTCATTATGATTAAATACCATACAATTCTCAATCAATACTGCTTGTTTTGTGTCAGTTGAGAACTTCAATGTTTCGTAATCGATAAGGGGAGAAAATATCCTGACGTTTCGATGAAACTTTGAGCGAGAAGTGGTGATTTCTTTTTTTTCCAATATGAGGACGTGAGAAATTGCCAAAAGAGATATGTTTTGTGAAACCAAATTATTTTGAGAGCAAATTTTTCATGAAAATCTACCAGATAAAATTTCTCTTCTTATAAAAAGAGGATCTCTTGACTCTGAATAAAGCATGGGCAACGGTTTAGAAGGAAGGGCGCCGAGACAAATTCTAAAACATGAATTTTTAAATGCGGGAATACTGACATTTACTAGCTTGACCGTAGAATATAGAGTCAAAATGTAATACGGGCCTCACAGATGCTCCATAGTACATAAGTACGATATTAGGATCGGCTACCCACTTAGTCAAGCTAGCCTTCAGAATATTTATATATTTTTGAGCCCGACCTTAGATAATATTGATGTGTGGAGTCCATGAAGTTTCGCGTTGAGATGTAAACCGAGAATAGTACATTACGCGTCTAGTGCGGAAAGTAGCATTTTGCATGCGAGTGTGGAGTTTGCACCCGAGTGATAGCGAGGGTAGTAAACCACACGAGCAAAGTTCGAGTAGCGTACCGTACTTTATCCATAGTTGGATTTCAATAACAAATACAGAAAAAATAGTTACTTTAATTAAACAAACAGCAAATGAGTTTTGTTAATGTAAACAAACACGCTAATCGTGCGATAAGGTGAAGAATTATGAATGTGCATGCGCAATGAATGCAACTACGAAAAGAATCACTTTCTACGCATCTAAACAGAGATGAAATGTTTATATTTCGTATCAATCGTAGATAAATTTAATTTCTGTTGACTCAGAGGGCTTTTAGCCTTCAAAAGGCCTATGTCAGGGTCAAGTTACATTAATATTAATTAATGAAAGTTGAGTCTCCTTTATGTCGGAGATTAACGTGTGAATCTCTCAATACAGCGTGAAGTTGATCTCCATTACACTTTACGAGGTTTTATATTTAGTGTCGTTAGGCATTCTACAAAAAGAAAAACTTTTCTTGATAGAAAAATTAGTAGGTAAATAGGAAAAAAAACAGTTGCATCTAAGTAGTATTAAAATGCAATTTATACATATTCTGGGTAGGTGGAGCACTCGTGTCTTAGCAACATTTAGTTGCGTTTTGTTGGCAATAGTCTCAACTCTACAACACTGACTATATGACCTTGATTTCATATGTGTGAAAACCCTCAAATGTAATGTGATTTTTGGCGCTTGAAAACTGTTTGGTTTGATAGGTGCGAAGTAAATTCTAGTGTAACCAGATATTTATATTTTTCTTCTTTCTTTTTTAAAATTTAACACCTTGTTCTTTGATTGAGTTGAGCATAATTGTTCATCGTAGCATAGAAGTATGTTAGAAATCTTTTTGTCTTCTATTTTATCATTTCGTTTTGCTAGTACGTTTTAGAAGTTATAGGTTGGGGCTGGTTGAGACACCCTCGATTCTCTATTGAAGTTCACTAAACATTTTGATGTTCATATTTTATTGTATAGAATGGTACAAAATAGACTTCCAACTAATCTTAATATAGGAAGCTAATGGTAGAATCTGTTGAACATCAGCTGTGATTACACGGTGACTTCTTTGATGAGTTTTCAGACTTATAGCCGAAAACTAATGTTGCTAATTTTGGAAACAGGCACTGGTTAATGGGGGGGGGGGGGGGGGGGGGGGGGGGGGCGTGTGATAGTACAGTTTAAAATTGAGTTCTAACATCTATTATGTCGTAGATGTTATGGAGTTCATATTGACTAAAGAGGAAGCGGTCTTTGGAGTAACATTCCTTAGAAAATAAATCAAATTGTGAAAACAAATATTTGTAACCTTAGATTCAGGATAAGTCTGAAGTATGTAAAAGTGATATTGACGGAAACATTCCAGCTCCTGTTATAAGTTCTTATTCAATTTTAAGGCAAAATAGCTATTTAAGCTTTGATTTGAACTTTGTTGTTTTAGAAATACAATAGATCTTATGCTGCTTTTATCTTACCTAATTTTTGACATTTTCATGTTTAGGCTATGGCACATAAGTCAAAAACGTTACGTTACTTTTAGTTTAAAAACTCAGAAAAGTATAACAGGGAGTTAGAAAGGTATAGCAGGTCTGTAATCCAGTCTCCAGCTGTAGTGCCTTCCCCTACCGCCTTTCGTAGGGCCGAAGAAAGTCGAAAAGATTTCGACAGGGTCGAAAGTGTGACAGGGAGTTAGAAAAATGCAGGAGGTTGCCATCAACTCTCAGCCCTCTCGGCCTACCTAGTATGAAGGCATATTAACAATTCGTAGAATGCGGGCCGGCGCCTTTGAATTCAGTCGTTTGTAATCAAGCCGCGGCAGTGCCGGTGTGGAGATAAGAATACAAATGATCTTCCATCTACTTTTATCAATTACTTGAATAAATTACCGATTATATTTCATTTTATGTCGGTAGTTTACGCAGAGCTAAAACATGAAAATGTCTCACTGTCTTGCGGACTCGTATGCGAGAAGTTTTTACATTTGATTTTACTATTTAATATAAATTTTAATAAGAGAGAGAGTAAAGATGGTTGATGAGGTGTAAGAAATGAAAACTACTAAGAGGGTGATTAGTTCCTCAATCCTCTCCCAGACAGCGCTACTAGTAGAATTAAAAAAAGCTTTCAATTTATATCTTATTTCTTTATTTTTTAGGTAATTTAGAATAGCTATAACAGATTGTATTATAATATAAGTTATTGACATAGTCAATAAAAATATTTTTAACACCAGTCCTGTCCAACTACTGAAGGTTTATAGGTATATATTTATTACACAATTTTATAATTAATCTTCTCAGTGAAAAATTGTTAGCAAAAGTTAATATATACCTCTCAGAACTTCAAAATTTTTGCAATGATGTCTGTTTTTATAATGTTTTTACTTGTGTTTTTGTAAAATATATCTTATTTTATTTTGTTAATTTTAAATGTACCCTGTTTTTTATTTTTTTATTTACATATTTATTATAAAATATAAAACCGTGGTAATTGATGAAGTTGGTATGGTAGTAATTATTAATGTTATCTGACTAATTTAAAAAATGTTGTAATTTGACCCTCTCGTATGGAGATAGATATGTTTTACAACAACCATTACCAACGTTCCATGATTTTTGTAAGTATGTTTCACATCTTTTATGAACAATTTGTAATCTGTTATGCAATTTAAGAGATACATATTAAATGTAGTAAGGATTTTTTAATTATGTTAAAAATTTTGAAAGGAAGGTTGTTTTAATTATAATTACTGTTTTAATTTTAGAAAATAAAAATAAAAAACGACTGAAGACTGAAGATGACCTTATTTTAAGGGTCGAAACGTCTCACACTATGAAATAGGAGTTTTCATTTCTTACACCTCATCAACCATCTTTACTCTCTCTCTCAGTAAATTTCAAAGGGTGTACCACACAGATTAATACTAATTTATTTTATTATTAATTTAATCTTATATATTAATTTTAATAACAATATGATATTATCTGAGTATTATATCTTAAATTTTTTGTTACTTTATGTTTGTATCTAAAATATATAACTTCAACTAACATATTTTAATTTATTCTTATGTCCCAAGGTGCCCTGTCAGTTGTTCAATGATGCCCCAGGCATAGGGGCACCATGGTACAAATTGAATATTTACATTTCTGTGCATTACTTAAAGTGAGTGTGGATTTACTGAGTTTTGTGAATAAAATTAGTGAATTTCTTGTAGAATTTAATCTCTTAGCTCACAAATCCCAGCGAAAAAGAGACAAATTTTTTTTTATCCTATTTCAAATATTTTTGTCCCAACGTGCGCCATCTTCCCCTAGTAGTAAAAATTATTAAATGGTGACTTCCAAACAAAAAGAATACATAATATACTTTTCTACAAAGACGAAGTACATACTATAACGAAGATACATACCTACTGTTTATATTGTAAAATAGTACATCTATGAGTGCATTTATGTTTCTTGCTAAATAAGCACTTACCTTAAATTCTTTTTGGAGGTGTTCGACATTCCTGTTGTTTTTTTTTCTTGTTCTTTTCTTTTCATAGACAGGGGTGGAAAAGAACTCGGGGCATCTAGACCACTCACTTTTGTCCTTTGTGCCTACAAACCTTGCGGCGATAAGAAGAGCTCCACTTTAGCTTCTCCCTGCCTTGAACAAACTAACCGACTATTTGAAACAAAGTATACCAACGTTGTCTTGTTTTACGAACGTTATCTAAGTGTTTTGAAACCGTCTAAATAAAGCTTTCAAACGTTCTACTGTCAAAAGACTTTCAACAGAACCAATAAGAGAAAAACAATAGGGAATTAACTAACTATATACCCCATTTTTCATCCAAACATTTTTATTTCGTTTATTAACTCGATTGTTGCATACAAATTGTTCATATGGGGTTAGCAAAAGGGTTGATCTAATGATTTGGCGAAAGAGGGTAGAGGCAGTAGTGGGTAGAGGGTAGCCGGACCCTCCTCGAGCCGAATTTGTGGCAGACGTTTCCAATTTCGTACAGATATTAAACTAACAATTTTAAATCCATCTATATTTTTACTTGTTCATTATTACCTTTCCAGCTTACTGCTACTACTAGTAAATAAAAATTAGCTGATCATTCATATCTTTTTGGCTTTATGGAACTTCAATAAGGTAAGATCAGTTGCACAGATCTGTGTGTTTGACACGCTAGTAGAAGGTAGCCGGACCCTCCTCGAGCTCAATTTGTTCCAGACGTTCAAATCGTCAAATTCCCTACAGATATTAAATTAACAATTTTAAATCCATCTGTATTTTTACTTATTATTATTATTATTTCGCCCAGGAGCCCAGGAACCTAAACTTATTCTTCCGTTAGAAGCAAGAACTCTTTAAATTAAAAGATTAAATAGTTATTTTTAAAAAAAAGTAAAGCGTATTTTCTCTTTTAAAGTTAATCACGACCGAATTAATAGATCTGCAAAGTACGCGATCTTTCAGTCTTTTGACGTCCTAATTCATAAATTTTAATCGGGAGAGAAAAAAAACCATACTATTATTCACATCTAACAAACATGTAAAAAAAACTGTATAATTGTTCGCATCTAACAAACATGTAAAAAAAAACCATATAATTATTCGCATCTAACAAACATGTAAAAAATAACATATAATTATTCGCATCTAACAAACATGTAAAAAAAAAACATATAATTATTCGCATCTAACAAACATGTAAAAAAAAAACCATATAAATTATTCGCATCTAACAAACATGTAAAAAAATCCAGTCAAGTACTTACTAGCAAGCTACTGAAAGGGTTTATTCGGTCATAAAAATTCATATTTCCTTACTAAATTATATATAAAAAGTTGAACTTTGGAGGAGCAAGGCGTGCATATTATCCTTTAGCATTTTAGGTAGACATTTTTTTTGGTTCTTTTAGGTGTAAAATGGGCACCATTTTGGAAACGTGATATATGTTTGTGATTTACTAAACAATACCTTTAAAATGATACCCCCATTAAAAAATTACAAAAAATAAAAATGTTGGACCTTTTGTTACGCAACCCTGAAATTTGACTCTTTTATATTTACTCCCGGAAATATCATTGGGCCACAGAGAAGTGTATTTATTCCTTATTGATAGGACCTAATTGATAAGGTAGCAGATAGAGGCTTTTTTTGTAAAATGGCCGCCATTTTGGCAACTTGATATATATTTGTGATCTATTTTTTATTGCCTTTAAAATGATACCACACTCAAAAATTAGAAAAAATAAAAAATGTTCGATCAGCTCGCTGATCAAAGAAATTTTGAGTTGTGAAGTTCACAACATTATTCCTGTTTTTGGGCAAAAATGTTTAACTTGTATACCAAATTTCAAATCTCTAGCTGCAATAGGTCAAATCTATAGCTACAATAGGTATGATTTAAGAGCGACGGACGGTTCACTCATAAGTTCACTCATAATCATTTTTGTGACACATGTTTTGTATTGCACAATCTCGCTTCTTTATAAACATTGAAACCTCACTGTACAATAATGATGTGTTCTTCAATTAAAGTCGCTAGACTTAGTGTTAATATAATTCTTTACTTTTGTGTGGTTTAATTTTTAAAACCAATTCAATTGAAATATAAATGTTTTGCTGGACGAGTTAAAGAATCCTTCATATTTATTTGACGAGAAATATTGATTGAGGCTGCTGGTGGGAGAGTGAAAAGACAGGATCGGCTCGTAGGAGTCGAGCTTATTTGCGAGGTTTGCCTTGTCGCTCCAACTCGGTCAAAAGTCAAACATTGGGAATTGGGTAATGAGTTAATCTGGGGGCTAAACTTAATATGGTTAACCTTGCTCTGATTGGGGGAAAGCCTTGATAATGACTGATGGCTCTCTACACCGCCGCTTTACTTCCGCCCCTCTTCTGTTTTAACCAAAATGCGTGTTTTTCCTAAAAAGAATTCAACCCTATCGTTTAACAGCCGTCTATTTTAAAGCCCCCAATATACGATCAGTTTGTTCACACTGAACTGTCATGTATGGGAAGAAAAGACGTGGACTTATAAAAAAATGCGATGTGATGGGATTCCATTAAATGGAGTGACACATCCAACTGACGTCAGTTAGAAGTAAGTGTGGGGTTAAGCTCAGTTCAGTTCTTTTTCACCAAACCTAAATTACAGAAACAGCTATTGACACAACTAAGGTTGAATGCTAAAACACCTTCTTATAATAGACTAAGGTCAATGGAATTGGTAAAGTGACACACTAAAGTGACGGTGTATAGAAAATTCATACCTTACGAACAAACTAATAGTTGAAAAACCCAAATTGACTGTGCAAACACGCTTTTTGGGTAAATCAAAAGGGGTATAGAAGTTTAGCGGATGTGCAGAGAGCCATCAGTCATTATTATGGCTTTCTCCTAAAGAAATGCACTCCGTCACATTAAACTGATGGTTGAAAAACTGAAGAAACCGAACTGACTGTGTCTTAACACGCAGTTTGGTTTAAACAGAAGGGGAACGGAAGTTGAGTGTCGAGCCATCAGTAATTATTAAGGCTTTCTCCCAAAGAAATGAATACACATTTTCATCCATTGTACAGTTTTTATTTATTATTGTAATAAATAACAATAACTGTTAGCACTTTTAATTGCAGATATAAAAGATTCAATATTAAAAACAAATAAGAATTTAAATTAATAAAATCAAATAAAAGGTTATTTAGATGCAGGTTTAAACAATGATAAACAAGGTCGAAAAAGCAGTGTCGCCAACCTGATTTCAACAACTTCACTACATGAGCCATTCGTTCTCTACTATTTATAAAATAATTATGTTGGCAATCCTTCTTTTTCTCCGTGGTTTTACTTTTTCTCCCTACTTTTTGAGTTCAGGGAAGAAAATACTTACTTTAGTCCCTCTAAACTAATCCAAAATCGTAACTTTTTCTCCCTACCAGAGATAAAAATATGTTATTCAATTATAGAATTTTATATCTTATCTATACAATTCTTATAACAATTTATTCTTTGGACAAACACCCAAAGAATAAGAGAATGGGAAATTTTCTTATCTACAGATTTATTTTTAACATTAGTTATTGTTGTTATTCTAACGTACTATATCTTTTCGTACTAGAATCTCTATGATAAATATATTTTTTGAATGGTATCTCATTCTCTATTCTTTTTTTTACTTTAAAAATATAAAAAGGGGTTTGAAGCAGAACAACTGACCCTTGACTTTCATTGTTATCATAATATAAGAGATCTCTTGAAAGTATATTTAGAGAATAGAGAATGAGCAAACAAGTAAATCATATAAAGCATATACGAAAAGAAAGATAATAATAAACTAATTTGTACTAAGGGGGAATGTCTTAAGAGGATGCCGACCCTAAAATAAGATAACACTATCAGGGTCTCTGCCCGTGAAAGTCTGTGATAATTAGTAATGAGCTGCTTATTAATTTGTATATTTTTACTCGCTCTTAATTAGCTTCACTTGTCTGCCAAGGACAAATCTTGCAACTTAAATTTGACCCTCAACACGACTACCTAGAAAGCTGAAATTTTCACAGATTATGTATTTTTGACAATACAATAATCAGCATATTGATAATAATAAATTTCCGTGTCAATAAATAATAAACTAAAAACAAATATGATAGTATGGGGCATCAATTTTTACTTCTCATATAAAGTGAAAGTATTGTGATCGCACGAAAATTCTATTTTAAGATTTTGATGTATTTACACGTTTTGAGGACCCCTGAGTCCAAAAAAGTGGGTTTTAAAAAATTTGTGTCAGTCGTCTGTTTGTCGTCTGTGCAGACGTGTGGAGCCTAAACTACTGGGCAGATTTTGACGAAATTTGGCATATATGTTCAGAAAAAACATACCCCGAGGTGAAATCGAGGAATACATTTTCGCTCCAACTTGGGGGGCGCAACCCCCAAAAAACTTGAAAAATACGTTTGGTGTCGCTGGACACCCGGTAGGAACGAAGTTCCTTACATTTTTCATTAAATATAAATTATAAAATTACACTGCTAAGTACGTATACATTGCTAACTATACTTATACATGGTGGAGTTAGAAAAGAGGCAAAATTAAAAGTAAGTAACTGTTTGTACCTAGCAGAGTTAAGGAAAAATGAAAAGAAAAGCATTATTTGTATCATTAATGCAAGCATCTTACAATAAATATATATTGAATAAAATAAAAAAGTTAATCATGATGAGTTTATTATAGTTAAAGAGTATGTTTGTTAAAGGAGGTTGGATTGAAATAGGACTGTTTTCTACCTACCCGGCCTACTAATTTAAAATATTATAAAATATACCTCTTCCCAACTCTAAAGCTTCTGCTTGTATCAGGTTGAAATTTTACATGCTTGTTTCAATTATACTTTAGACAATGTGTAAGAAGTTTTATTAAAATCTTTATAGGTTAGAACTGAAGATATCGGTAAATACGTTGTTTTCTTTATTTTAAACGTTTAGGACCACTTTAATAAATTTAGCGACCTTTATCACTTATAACAGTGTCAGTATTTGTTTTACTAAAAAAATAATTCAAAAAAGTTGTTTCTCTCATTAAATAAATGAAGTTAGATTTTTTTCTTGGATTAAGTACACTGTATTATAATAATATACCTAATATATTGAAATAAGCGTCAGCAGATCAATTTTACTTTTAACAAGACCGTGATTATGTTTTCTTATATGTATTTACAAAACCAAGTGACATTTTGACATATAACAAAAATAAACAAAACAAGTCAAGTAATAGGCTTCCTTAATAACACTTTTTCCCGTCTTAAGATTTTTGAAGCTTACGTTTACGCCAGCGTTGCGCGTGGACTTGGGCGGATAACATTGTCCAACGAACTTAGCCTGGGCATTGGTAAAATGAACATATGTACCAAATTTAAACTAACTCAGTGATCTTTTACTCAAGTTATTGTCATCGGTAGATTTCTTGACGGATTTTGCGTGACGGTGATTTTGTGACTGTGATTTTGGTCGTTTTTTTCGGATTTACTCCCGGGCTCCAGAACGTACCATAAGGAATTTCGTTCCAAAAACTGTTACTTATTATTATAGTTATTAAACATTATTACCTAATTGGCACTATTTTACTTTAGCACTCCCCTTGGTTCTAAACAATAGTCTGCCCAACAAAAGTCTCAAAGGTTTATGTGTTGGTCTCCCTTATTGTTGAAGACATTTAGACTCCTGCTGAAGTTCTATATTTAATTCCTTTATCTTAATAGTTGATTTAGACTAAGGGATACGATCACAATAATATAATAATAAAACAGTATAATATTCCTTTGTCCCAAGGTACATTGGAACAAACATACTAATTTAGACTAAGGAATATATTCTACTCTGTATATGTTTCTTTGTCTAAATAACTATTAACACAAAGGGATATAGGGGGGTGCTAAAGTAAAAAAGTACTAACTAATTAATTATATTAGTCTATATTGCTATGCTCATTTACCCAGTTCATATGTATCAATCTCTGTTATGCGAATATATTTCTTCAAACAATAAATCTTATCTTATCCTATCCATCCACCGAGGGTTCTGTTACTTTAAACCTTTTTGTCCGATGCGAACGTCAGTATGTAACATGTCTGGTTTACTAACATTATATGTCGCCGTTATAAAATAAAATATTAGTATATTGTATATTCTATAAATTAGAAAATAATAGATTTAAACTTAATAAATATAGGAGAGCACACATACATACATTGCTTTTATTTTATAATTCCTCTTAGGTAATTTCTATGAATTTAAGAAGAAAACAAAATAATTGGATGGAAGAGAACAAAACCTTCTCATTTAACATATTCATTTATATAATTTTGAAGTTGATTATATTCAACATTAAGTACCTACTGCTGAAGAAAGGAATCTTTTGTGATCAAATTTTCTATATCCTATTTATTTTCAAGAGGACCTCCTTGTTATTATATTACCCAACTAAAAATAGAACTACCTCTATTGGTTTTTACTCTCTATATAGGCTAAATTGTTTATTTACTCAATAGAATTTGGACCCATCTGTATGAAGCAAGTCTCGTCTTTTTGAGATCGGAACCATTATTAAATATAAAGCCGTTTTGTACTCAGATTTCAAGCAAGTAGTGAGTACTGAAACTCAGCTAGGCTCCAAATTTGGGGGGCTACACCCCAAAAACTCTATAATAAAAAGTTTTAAAAAAAGTTTTCTCTAAAACGATTCCGACGATTTAGATTAAAAAATTCTAGTTTTCCCTGAAAAATCTAGTTCCTGAGAATTGTAGATTATTTTACTAGGCTGTGAAGTGAGTTTTTTCTTTACCGCGGCAATTACATTTACTGTCGAGCGAAGCGAGACAGTAAATATTGCCAAGGTAAAGAAAAAACACTTCACAGTCGCGTAGCATATGCTATTTTTTCCGTGGTAGCAGACAATGAAAAAACATTAAATATTAATCACTAATCAATATATATAATAATAAGAAATATTAGTATATACTTAAGACTTAAAAAAAGAAACCTTAAAAAGAGGTTACACTATAAGAAAAGATAAATAAAACGCATTGACATCTAGCGGATTTTAATCGTACTAGAAGCATTTCTACAAAGACTGCAGCGGTACTAACGGAAGTTTTGACAACTACCCGCCGGACATAAAAAATCTTTTAGTTCCTAGGACGTAAAAGATTTTTTCTTTACAGCTAGGAGTAATGAAAAGATTTTTTAAGTCCACGTAATGAAAAAATGGATTTTAGCTATGTCTTTTAGGCTCTAAAGTTACTATTTCACAGCCTACCACGGAAAAAATAGATTTAAACGTGGACAGAGAGAGGCCAGGTTCGATTCTCCACCGCAGACAAATTATTTGTATGATACATTTTGTTGAAATGTTCAATAATAATTAAACGTACCTACGAAAACACGAACAGTGTTTGAACTCATGTTTTCTATAATCTTCTAATATCAGGTCAAACCCTCATTTGTATTTTTTTTAGGTGAAACTTCTTTGGCGGCGGTAGAGTGAATTTTTTCATATAGTGAAATCGTGTAACGAAGTTTGCGATTCGAGACTCGTCCAAGAGTAACATTTTTACAGATTAATTGTATTATGTATATCTATTTAAAGACCAGCAAATCAAAACAAACATTTATTTTTATTGGAATAAATGTGGTTGCCTTAGCGTAGCAATATTTTTTTTTTTTTTTTTTTTTTTCAATTAAATAGTCCACAGGCCACCATAAGAAGTAAGTCGCTGATTGATAAAGTTTTCTTACCATATGGAATCGCTTATTTATGCCTTGTCCACCGATGAATTGGGTATATGGCAACTGGGCGCTGGGCCATTTCTTTTTTGTTGACATGCCAAACTTGCCCTTCTGCGGGAACATTGAAAATTGAAAAGAGATAGATAAAGTTTTGATTTTCACAGGATCGTTTAATTAAATTATTTCAAAAACAGTAGTAAAGGTGGCCACCGATAAGAGTGGGCCGTTTGGGGAGGCCACCGCCCCAAACATATCGCTCTGCGGGGACGTTGAAAAGAAAACGGCCCACTCGTATCGGTGGCCACCTTTACCACTGTTTTTGAAATAATTTAATTAAACGATCCTGTGAAAATCAAAACTTTATCTATCTCTTTTCAATGTTCCCGCAGAAGGGCAAGTTTGGCATGTCAACAAAAAAGAAATGGCCCAGCGCCCAGTTGCCATATACCCAATTCATCGGTGGACAAGGCATAAATAAGCGATTCCATAAGGTAAGAAAACTTTATCAATCAGCGACTCACTTCTTATGGTGGCCTGTGGACTAAAATTTCCCATAACCATTTCTTAATCCTGAAATAATAAATTCGTCAAAAAATGAAAGAGAGCAATGCATTCTAGAACTTAAGTTTCACTTCTAATGCGTGAGAGCCTCACACATATTTTTTATTTTAGATATGAACAGACAAATAGTAAATAATAATTGTCCCATAAAGAATAGACTGGGATTCTAAGCGCTGCAGTATGCAATTAAAACGAAATGCTTTCCAATGTGGACGAGAAAAAAAAGGAAAAAATCAGTTGTATCTCAAACTTTAAGAACTAAAATGTTACTTAAGTATAAAGATAAATAAAAGGCCAAAACTCAAACTGCACTCCAGGGCCGGACTTAGACATATGAGACATTGGTGTCCGCCTTGGTGCCCGCACCACAATCGAGATTATTTATTCATACATTTTCAGAAAAATCATACCCTGAGGCCCAAATTCTAATAGATAATATGCGCACCTTGCTCCTCCAAAATGAAAATTTTTACAAAAAATAAACAATTTAGGAAATTTGAATTTATATGACCGAAGAACTTTTTGTAGCTTGCTAGCATTTACTTGACGGGACTTTTATTACATTCATTTGTTGTCATATGATATTTATATCGAAGTATTTATTAAATTACGTTCAAAACAATGCCAGCTTGTATTTTTTATTTTTTTATTTTTTTAAGTGAAACTTCTATAGCCGCGGTAGAGTGAATTTGGTTGGATATAACGAAACCGTGAAACGAAGTTAGTGTTTCGAGACTCGTCGAAGTAAAATATTTTTGAAGTGAAATTAACGAAATTGCAAGTTTTTGTTTTGAGACTCGTCTAAAGCAGCCCCTACACGATCAAGCCGCTTGATCAAGCTGATTGACACGACCTTCAAGCCGCCTTGGGGCGAATCAAGCATCTCATAAGCATCCCATCAATCTTTTCATTAACACTCATTTGTAGCGGAGTTTTCGAATAGTGAACTGCTCCTCCTGGACTGTAATAAATCATTAGTGTGTAGATACCATGGTTTCGAATCAGGATTTGGGGTGTCGAGCAGGTGATAGACGGAATGCTTGATCAAAATTGCTCTAGACTATCAAGCCGCTTGACTCATTCAAACTTTCCATCAATCTCCGTCAAGGATCATCTGACTCAAGCATCAAACGGGTTCCTAGACTATCAATCATGTTTGACACCATTGCTTGACGCGATGTTTTGATCAAGCGGCTTGATCGTGTTATGATATTTATAATATTATATTTATAATATATATTATATATTTATTATATTATATATATTATATATATATATATAAATATATATATATATATTATATATATATTATTATATATATTATATATTATATATATATTATATATATATATATATATATATATATATATATATATATATATATATATATATATATATATATATATATATATTGTATATATATATATATATATATATATATATATATATATATATATATATATATATATATATATATATATATATATATATATATATATATATATATATATATATATATATATTGTATATATATATATATATATATATATATATATATATATATATATATATATATATATATATATATATATATATCTATAATGTTTATATATATTTATATGTTATGTTTATATTTATAATATTTATATTTATCGATTTATGTTAATATGATACACTTTTTTGAGCAAGACTAGACTCATTAAGATTATGTTTTCCCAACCTTATACATAAATCATCAGATAACCTTAAATTTTTCCCTCTTTAATACTAAACCTCAAACGGCACTACTTGACATTTGTTTTTATTTTCGTTAATGGAGCGCTTGGTTTGACTTTCTGATCACGAACAGTTAGCAAATAGATGGTGCATCACAACTCCGGACAGTACAAAAGTTAAAGTTGTATAACCTCCGCAGGACCGGTCTTCCACTTCACAGCCCAAAATAAATTAAATATATTTAAATGGAATCGCTACTGTTCGGCAACTGCTCTCCAATGCACGGCTCCCTTATACACATTCATTCCTTATATATAAGTTGAAGAAAAAAACGGAGGGTTGGTACTCCGCGCGCGTAGTCTAGTGCGAAAAGTACTCGAGCGACAGCGAGGGTAGTAAAACCACACGAGCAAAGCAAAAGGCAGTTTTCGTACAAGTTGCTTACTGTATTTTATCTACGATTGTTGGATTTTATTACGCGAGCGTTGCGCGTGAACGCTTGAACGGATAACGTTGTCCAACGAACTCGTCCTGGGCAGTGGCAAAATGAACATGTGTACCAAATATTATCCAAATCGGTCGAAATTTACTCAAGTTATCGCCACACGTTTCAGGATTCATGGACATACAGACCGACAGACAGACAGACACGAGACCAAAAATGTTCTCTGATGTCTGAAACGGATTTCTGTCTTGAAATTTTAAAATCGGAGACATAAAACTTTTTCGTTCTCAAAAGTGAACACAATGCTCCCGTTACCTTCGGTAAGCTCGGAAGCAATATTTAATAAACTTCCTGTATGTATGTTCATATTTGTCTTTTGATAAAGATGTCATTAATTCATTAGTTGTATTTCGGGAGGCGTATTATTCACCTCATTTTCGTCATAATGGCATACATCACTCATTGTTTTTCACTAAAAACTCGATATAAACAGTTACTTTAAATA
Source organism: Gerris lacustris (assembly GCA_951217055.1). Lineage (NCBI taxonomy): Eukaryota > Metazoa > Arthropoda > Insecta > Hemiptera > Gerridae > Gerris > Gerris lacustris. Next base: position 42,348,117 of record OX578285.1, on the reverse strand, counting down.
AACAAACAGCAAATTAGTTTGATTTGAGAGTGATTTAAATGATTATGACGAATATGAGGAGAATAATACGCCTCCCGAAATAATTAATTCGGCACAAAATACAACTAATGAATTAATGTCATCATTATCATTATCAAAAGAGTAATACGAACTTGCATACAGGAAGTTTATTTTTTTCTGTATTTATTATTTAAATCTAACAATCGTAGATAAAGTACGGTACGCAACTCGTGCGAAAACGGCATTTGGCATTGCTCGTGTGGTTGTTGAAAGCGGACTGGTGGATAATCGGCTGTTAGGCGTCGGTCTCGCCACGCTCGGATTTAACTCCGATATTCAAAGTAAGTACTGCACTATTATGGAGTGAAAGAAAGTAAGGAGCAAGTCTCATAAAGGATAATATTAATGTAAAGTTATCATATTAAACCATGTGGCATTAGTTTAAGGTTTGAAAATATTTCTTAAAGGAAAATATAGTCAGAGTTTTGAAATCGGCCCCTGATAAGATAACTAAATAGCACAGACGGGTATTACAAATCCTCCTGGCTCTTCAAAAAGCTTATTATTAACGACTACGCAGAATTGGTGATTCAAGCCTAGAATGAGCATAACCACAACCACTAATTAAGACAATTAAATTAATAATTCTCAGCAATAGTTATGTCTTAGTTCTTAAGAAAGTAAGTCATTATATTCGGCAGTTTCATATTCCTTAATGTTCTATATAATCTAATAATATCTATATAAACAGGAGAGCAGTAATGTGGTAAATAATAAGGCTATTATAAATTAAGAAGATTAAGGTTATATTCAAAATAGTGCCCAAATTAAATTTTGAATTCAAACAAAATAGGAGTTAATTTTAGAAAGGTTTCGTGAAGCCTTAAAACAAGTTTAGGACTTGAGCATACATCTCCGTAATTTGTGTAGCGGAGTTTTCGACTAGTGAACTGCTCCTCATGGACTGTAATAAATCAGTATTGTGTAGATACCATGGTTTCGAATCAGGATTTGTGGAGTCGAGCAGGTGATTGACGGAATGCTTGATCAAAATTGCTCTAGACTATCAAGCGCTCCGTCAAGCCGCTTGACTCATTCAAACTTACCATCAATCTCCGTCAATCTGCTTTACTCAAGCATCAAACGGGGGTTCCTAGACTATCAATCATGCTTGACACCATTGCTTGACGCGATGTTTTGATCAAGCGGCTTGATCGTGTAGGGGCTGCTTAAGTGAAAGAAATTTCATCAAATGCCGGCTTATTTTAGCAGTTGTATTACCTGTAAAAACTCTTTCAAATAAACGAATTTCGATTCATCGACTCCTCGGTCAGTAGAATGGTGCGCTAACCAATACGTCACTGGAGTGGATGATATTACCCGACACAGAATTGGTATATGAGCGTAATTGTATATATATTAATAATATACATAATATATATATAAATGTTGTTTTCATGTTTTTTTCCTCATTATTCGCTAAAATGTTATGAAATTATTGTATTAATTAAAATGATGTTTCATTAAGATTGATATACGATTTGATTGATATGATTGATTTGATATACGAGTAAAATTGAGTTACTTGATTCTTCTAGGGACGACTTAAACTCTTGATTTTACATATGACATTTATATAATTATATTATATTAATATGTAGGAGGGAACATAAAATCAACTGCTTCTAGAACTTAAGTTTCACTTCTAATGCGTGAGAGTCACACATTTTTTTCTTCTTTTTCATTTTCGAGTTCTCTATTTGAACTTATGACATGTTTACATAAAATTAGAGAAATGAAAAAATAATCAGGAGTGACATAAGTTAAGTTTATTTTTAATAAATTGTGACAAGGGTATCTGCCTTTAAAAGTACAATGTCTATTCTAGTTTTAGGACTTTGGTAAAATGACACTGGTGGAGAGCGGCACGGCCGCGTCCTTTTCAACTCGATTTCCTTTGGGAATGCGGGGGCGTCCATTCTGAACGTGTCGGAACTCAGCTGATAAGGGTCTGCGCCCTTTTTAGACCATATTTTGTACAAGCAGAATATTCAGACTAATGGCTTCCTTTTTGGAAAACTAGTTCTTTTTTTTTCTTTCAATATATATACAAAAAAAAAAAAAAATAATAATAATAATAACACAAAACGCATTTCTAAGGAACAATACTACTAATGAGGACTGAACCGGGAATTAGCACTCCAAAAGACTTTTATACCATTAAAATAACTGAGGAAGAAAATGATAAGTCAGTATCATTCAAATATTTTCCAGGGTCATATTATTAATATATGACTGGAAGTCATAACGAAGTGGCGGCAAGCAGATGAAGCTCTATCTTGATTTGAAGTTATTACTTAAACTTGATATAAATATATCTTCCAAACTGGGAAACGTGAGCCGCATTTCTGGATTGAAGGTGACCCCCAAAGACGTACCTTGTCTGCGGTTAATTCAATATCCTAACACAGCGTTTCCCAAAGTGTGGGTCGCGACCCGGTACCGGGTCGTAGAAAAGTTTGCCGAGTCGCGAAAAAAAATTGTAAAAACATAAAGTGCACTGTAATATACAGTACATACACAGTCGTTGGCGATAAAACGTTTGCCTTTAAATTTGAACATAACTTTAGAGTTTAAAGGAATGTGTCAAGTTTGTAAACTACATAAAATCTCGTCCATTAAATAGCAGACTTTTTACCAAATTATGCATGGAAATGGGGAATGATCATAAAAACCTCCTTTTGTATTGTAATTCACGATGGCTTTCAAAAGGAAAAGTTTTATAACGTCTGTTTGAGCTAAAAGACGAAGCTTTGTTATTTCTAAATGAACACCTTCTAAAAAAGATGCTATTTTTCCATTTAAGGATAGATTCCTCGCTTTCGAGTGGTTAATAAAAGTAGCTTATTTGTGCTACATATTTGCTACATTTAATGAATTGAATTTAAATTTGCAAGGCTTTGGTTTAAATATTTTCAAAGTATCGGAAAAAGTCGCTGCAATAATTATTGAAAAAATTACTCTGTGGAAACAACAACTTTCAAAAGGAAATTTGAAATCTTTTGAAACATTACTTACATTTATTGAAACCCGTGCAAACTATGATGAAGGAGATTTACATCTAGAAACACTATCAATTTCAATTTCAAGAACATCTTTCGGAGCTAAAATAGCACATTACGCGTCGAGTGCGGAAAGTAGCATTTTGCATGCAAGTGTGGAGTTTGCACCCGAGCGACAGCGAGGGCTGTAAAACCACACAAGCCATGCAAAATGCCGTTTTCGCACGAGTTGCGCACCGTACTTTATCTACGATTGTTAGATTTAAATAATAAATACAGAAAAAAATAAACTTGCTGTATGTAAGTTCGTATCTCTCTCTTGATAAAGATGACATTAATTCTTGAGTTGTATTTTTTGCCGAATTAATTATTTCTGGAGGAGTATTATTCTCCACATATTCGCCAAAGTCACTTGATTCACTCATTGTTTTTCACTAAAAACTCGATATAAAAGTTACTTTTATTAAACAAACAGCAAATTAGTTTTGTTAAATGTAAACAAACTCGCTAATCGTGCGTAAAGCTGAAGAATTCCTCTTCTTTACCGCGCTAGCGTGGTAAAGAAGAGGAATTCTTCAGAACTATGAGACGCGCATGCGCAATGAATACAAGTACGTAAAGAATTACTTTCTACGCATCTAAACAGAGATACAATGTTTGTATTTCGTATCAATCGTAGATAAAATAGTTTTAAGACTACTTTCCGAATAGTTAGTAGTAATAATATATGGATTAAAGATAATTTTTTAGACGAAATTGAAAAGGAAGAAATGTTAAATCTTAGTGAACAAGAAGTTGATAATTTAACTAATTAATTTTTGGTTGCACTGTCAAAAGGAGTATCCAAGCGTAAGCGAAAAAGCGATACAATTTTTAATGACTTTTGTCACAACTTATACGTGTGAAGCTGCGTTCTCAGCCTTGGTGTACTTAAAAAATAAGTATCGAAACAGAATGGATGTCGAAACTAATTTGTGAGTAAAATTATCATTATTACCTCCTAATTTGATATTGTTATGTGATGACAAACACATCATCCTTCGCACTAAGGACGAAATATGTGGAAACAAAGCTTACTTCATTTACTAAAGTTTTAAATGAATATAATTGTTAATTTTTTAATTAGGTACTTATATTTTTCTTATATAATTATTTTTCAATTTTTGAGTATGAATAAACAAACAACTTGATTTTTATTTACATTTTTTTTTTTTTGTAAATACATAATTTTTTTTTTTTTTTTTTTTTTTTCAAGGTGGGTCGCGAAAATTTTAAAATCTTGTACCGGGCCGTGGTCAAAAAAGTTTGGGAAACGCTGTCCTAAAACAAGGTGCAGTACTGTCCCTCCCGGGGAAACACATGAATTAAACAAGGAGTCTCCAATATTTTTGGTTGAAGGGCCGGATTTGGATAGGATGGTCTAATGGTTCCTAGCGGGCTGGATAAAGTAAGCAACACTTACCTGTCGGATTTCACAATGGTAGGCAATATCGGGATAAGTAATATCCATTTCGGCCAAAAAACTTCAATAAGATTAGTGCTGATCCTTTTTTTAAATCCTTTATTTGTATTAACTTCACTTTTGTGGATGTCTGGCTGGGTGCCTGGGTGTATGCCGGCCTGTCGTCAAAATCTTTAGAAGGATAGTTAACCCTCTTCCAGTCATTCAATCGAGCTGAAAATTGGCACATAGACTCTCTACCAATACAAAACATTCTAACAAATTAATTAATTAATTAAATTTTACTAATTAATTATTTAAAATTAAAATTAATTAATACCAATATTTACCCTCACACAACCAAAATGCAAAAATATAAAGGATTTATAATAAAAACTTATTATACTTTACTGGCTAGTATTATTATGCTTTAAATGGCATTTTATCATGGAGAAGTTATAACATTCAATTGTTTAGTATCATTTGTTAACTTCTTTTGTGTCGCAGTGGCCGGGTGAAATCATCTAACTGGCCGCAGTTTGGAAACCCATGAAATTAAACAAACAATAATAATCTATCAATTAAACAATAATAAGTAATAAAATAAAATAAAATAAAATAGTAATCATCAAATTTAGAACATTCTAGGGACATACCAGTAGAGCTGTGACTTCTATATAAGTTCTGATTGGTTTACCTACTACCTAGTTCTGATTAACGAAGAACGACTATTTACATTCATCAGGGACTTGTTTACCGGTTCGTTTAGCCAGCCCGTTCTTCTTTATCCGTTCTTTCTAGAACGATCCATTTCTAGTTTCAGTGACTTAAGGTCATCCGCACACGGAGCAACTCAAAACAAACTGATTACGAACTCAAATCACCATCCAGTTGGCTATGAGTTTTAACCTGTGTAATTGAATGGGACACCGCACACGGAGCCACTCATTACAAACTGGGTTTGCTTCCTGTCAACTCAAAAATGACTGGAGTTTCCAGTTCTTTGTTTTGAGTTGCACCGTGTGCGGAGGGCCTAAGTCTGTTGAACTCACTATTCCCCTTTTTACTTTTCCTTACAAACGTCCGAAACCGGAATTTCAACGGAATGATCCGTTTTTGGTCTTGTTAAGACCATTTTTGTAGGTTTTAGCTGGATGTCTGTCAGTTTGTGTCACGCATAACTTTTTTAGCTAAAGAGTTGAAACTTGGTACAAAAATCACTCTTTAAATGTAGTTGAATTTAAAAATCAACTAAACTCAGTAAAGACAAAAACAAATAATTATAATATACGTACTTAGCCCTCCCAAAAAATGTACCTTTGTTCAATTCCAATCTTAAAAATATACCACCGAAGTTACGTAAGTTTGCATAATATGATCCAGAAAGCCGTAATTTTTCCGAACTGCAATTTTCTTTTTATTATTTTAGAACATGAGCATATCGTTTATTATATAAACGTAAAAATATGAATAGTAAAGCTATAACTATTACCTTAATATTTTAGACCAAGGAAGTCATTAAATAAAGGGTAAACTGAAATCAGATGCATCTACCCGGAACAAAGTTAATGGCAAAAATCAGTTTATTTTTAACAACCTGTCTTATCTCAAAGGCATCTTATGAAAATTGCTCTATAATTTAAAACTCTTTTAACCCCCAACTTTTTCACCATTCATTGGATGGATTTTATACTCGACGAGAGTCCTGATGAAAAGGTGTTTTCTAGGGTTCTTTACAGTCCCTAATTAGATATCACCTTGACTTCTTGCTAGGAAAATCATTAAGATTTTTTCTGATGATTTGATTGATTGATATTATCTGGTCTATTGTGTCCTAGTTGTACCCCTAAAGCCGTGCCCACACTATGCCGAACGACAATGTCGAACAAGTGTGTACGTGTACGTGTCGCCCGGCTTTTTTGAACCATGTCGGGCCGAGTCAAACGCAACCCGAATGAAGTCAGTACGGATCACAGGAAGTCGAATCGACAACAGTAGTGTGGACGTGTCTCAACATGTTACACTTTTCAGTAGGTACAAAATGATCATTCTGTTAAGTTTTGTTTTGCTGAGGGCATTTATTGGTTTTTAGTTTGATTAATTTTATTATGATGAATTAAAGTGACGAACAAATAATTTCGTTCATTGAAATGTATCGTGATCGGAGTTTATTGAGGAAAATCCATCATGAATTCCCGCGGACTATACTTTTTTCTATCTCGGACAAGGCTGGGACTAACCCATAACCTCCTTGGGCGGTGGCGACAATCTTGCTGGCTTTCAACAACTGCAATAATAATTGCAGCAGCCCCCACTGCAATATCTTCTAAATCACTCGGTCTAAATGTTGGTCGACAAGGCTTAAGACGTTTACCCAGCCTCATAAACTTGTCGTGGGTACGGTTTGTCAATTATTCTATTGGCATTGCCAAACCAGTAGAGCTGTGCCTTTCTTATATAAGTTCTGACTGGTCTACTTTAAGAAGATGAACCAAGAACGACAGTGGGGGTAGAGGTGGGTGGGGCCCAGGGGGTCAGGAGTGGGGGTTCCTCAAGGGTCCCCATACCTACTACTATTCATTTTTGTCAGGGAGTCGTTTACCTGTTCATTTAGCCATCCCATTCTTTTTTATCCGTTCTTTATAGAACGACCGATTTCTACTTTCAGTGACATGAATAATTTTATTTCTCAATTAGTCGTATATTCCTCTCTCTTATTTTTATTCCCCTTTTTTAATAATACTTTATAATGAATTCTATATTAGATTGGTTTTTAAGTGATATTCTTCCATCTCATGAAAAGGAAATATATAAAAACACGTTGTCATGAACTATTTTACTTTTTGCCGCATATTTCTCTCTCTCCCTCTCTCTCCCTCTTAATTACGTCTTATTTTCAATAAATTTCTTAGAATCATTTATTTTTCTTTAAAATGTCAAGAAAATATTATATTAAATTTGATGGATATTTTATGTTTTCCTCAAGTGCTTCGATTTACGAAGAGGAAATAAATAGAGGTAATGTTGTCCATGAGTCATGGACCATTTTATATCTATGTTTGTCGTAAATTCCTCTTTCCTTTTATATGATCCTTCGTATTAATGTATGTCTTTTATTTTTATTATTTATATTGCTTTACTTTTTATTGCTTACTCTCTTTTGACCTAGCTTAGGATTTATTCGCCGAGATAGAGATTATTTTAGTGTGTGTATAATAAAGATTAAAATACAAAAACGGCATTCTCCAAAATGTCTTTCAGTATTTTGCTTTCGTTAAGATTATTCGTCCAGAACAAACTAGTATTTAAATAATGTATTTTATTTTAATGATTTAAGTTTTCTGAAAATATTCTTCGTCTCCTGCTAATTATATATCTATGATTAATATATCTCTCATTACACCTTTTACCTTTTAATCTTTTTAATTCAAGATCTCTTTAATTTATTGCACGATTTCTCGTTATCCCGCTTAAAATTTTAAAAAGGAGGGAAATCTTTCCAGTGTAATTTCCCGGCGAAATTGAATTAATTTAATCGTACAGAGGTCTCTGTTAAGTTCTCTCTTAATAATTCGAGCATATCACTAGAGGCGTATGCTAATTAAACAGTCCCGAATCAAATTAATTCAATTGTACTTGGGAAGTTAAGAGGCAAGTCTTAACCCAAACCCTTGGCTTTCTCTTTATACAAGAGATTAACAAAGGACCAGTTAATCTTTCCTCTCTTCCCAACAAAGAACTTCACAGCAATTCAAAACTAAATGATCATCGTGAACCAAGCTTCGATTATAATCCTGAGATGCGTAAGGTCAACCTAACACATCTACTTAAGCAAATCATTTGTAATAAGTGAGGGTGAGATTACACAAGATAAAATACCTTGCAATTCCTAACTTCAAACTATTTCTCCTTCTGCAAGATGTAATAATTGTTTAATGCAATCACATCCAAAAAGAAATTTGGTATACATGTTCCTTTTACTAATGCTCAGGCTAAGTTTAATAAAACTTCATATACATCGTTTAAAGAACAATTGAAACAGGCATGTAAAATTTCAATTTGATACGAGCAGAGGTTTTTTGAGTAGTGAAGTGATACATTTATAATGATGTAGTTTAAATATGTAGTTTAAAAACTACTGAGGGTGGTTGAGATTCTTTTAGGAGTGTGTTCTATAGTATAGGTTTATCTAGGAAGGCAGCTTTGTACCAAGTACCCCCACTCTACCCCACACTATTCTTAATATTCAGTATTTTATTGTTATACGCTCGCTTCAACGATAGAACCACGCGATGCCTAGTGTAATGATCTGTGTTCGTATGTGAAAAATCATAAATCAAACTGAGTTTCCCTTTGGCAGTCAAGTGTATAAAAAGTACGCAAAACTTCTTAGGATATAATTGGCATGAGTCACAGCTAAGAATAATTTATGTTAGGGTAGTAATGAAACATTCGGAAACGCTTATACCTTAAGTAATGAATGACATAAAGTTATCTATGATCTGTGTTCGTATGTGAAAATCATAAATCAATAACCTAATTATAATATTAAAGGTAGAAGAACATATCAGAGATAAGCCAAAATCAAACCTAAATGTGGATGATCTCTGACCTCCACAACCTTGGAGGTCATCTAAGAGTGTGAAGGTCATCATTGTGGAGATTTGTAATAACTATCTAAATAGCAAAGCAGCTATTGGCCTTTGTCATGTGAATATCACAGTTCATTACGGAGTTATAAATTCACATTAATAAATATAATTAGAGGTACAACGTAAGACTTTCATCTTGTTTCAAGAAATAAATGTTGACTATATCTGCTTTCTACTGAATTTAGCTAAGCAAAGCAGCTTTTGGCCTTTGTCATGCGAATATCACCGTTTATTATGGAGTTATAAATTTACATTAATAAATAAAATTAAAGGTACAACTTTAGACTTTCACCTTATATCAAGAAATTAATGTTGACTATATCTATTTTCTACTTAATTTACCTAATAAGCGACTCTATTATCCTGCTTTGAAAACTAAACAAGTCTATTTTACGTGAAGAGATTTTATTTTTTATTTTTTTTCAAATATTTTAAGATGAGAGATTCAGCGTCTAAGATAATAAATAAATTGATATGAAATGTACTATCATCTTAAATCAGTATAATTTCTTGTACCTTTAATATCATAATTTGGTTATTGATTTATGATTTTCTCTATAAGTATAGAGTATAAATATTTCATCAATATGACTAGAGAAGTTAATAGAAAGTAACACAACAATATTGTCACCACAATTATATATTAAAATACACAAACGTGTTTCCACTTATAATATCATCTTAAGTGTTAAGTTTTAACATGGTAAGAGTCAAATCTCTACTAGCTACATATTTTACAAGCTTTACGACTCAACTAACAGTACAATGTGAGGGTCGACTTGGCCTAACACAAAATCTCAGTCAAAACAACCAATCATTATATAAATATTTCATTATTTAAGCTATAAGTGTAGTTTTATTGCAATTGCAATACAAGTTTATGACTCAACTAACAGTACAATGTGAGGGTCGACTTGGCCTAACACAAAATCTCAGTCAAAACAACCAATCATTATATAAATATTTCATTACTTAAGCTATAAGTGTAGTTTTATTGCAATAAAAGCTTTAGTGCATTATACTTAGCTGTGAATCATGAAAAGTAATTATATACTAATAATGGGCTCTTTATTGGGAAATTAAAGCTTTAGAGCTAAATAAAATATTAAATTTTGGCCTACCGAATGTACATTATTTTATTTCCGTTGTTTCCTTTCATAAGATAAATTTTAGTGAATTAATACATCTTCTTTAGAATTTTCCTCACGTTACTAAGGAGTTATATTTAAATTTCCAACGAAGACAGAGAACTACGACTATAATCTGAAATCAACTGTTTAGAGTTGGTAGAGTGTAGAGAAACTCATATATTACTCTAAGGGATTACCGTATCTCTTGAAGAGTAGACGAGAAAGTAATAAAAATGGAAATCAATATTTATTAATAATTCATAAAGAATAATTTACTTTTAGTGAATTAATAATAAGGTGGTGAAAGATACCGAAGCTGGAGGTGTCAAGAGAACAATTTTGCATCTTCTACTCCTGTATTGGAAATGTAATCTATTAATACTTACATTTTTCACCGTAAGAAAAGATTAGGGGCTTGAAAATTCAGTACGGGGACTGAAGAATATGGTATCTAGGTGCAAATATTGTTTAACCAATCCATCATCTTGTTGAAATACTGTCCCCATAATGGAAATAAGGGGCTTAAGTATCCATACTTACTTGGGCTCATCATGGAACCCTAGTATCAGGTCTTGTTTTATCAAAAATCCATTAGGTTTGATTTAATAAAAGTGTTTAAACAATTTTATGAATTAATTTAATTCCTTAATAGAATATATTATATTATATATCATACATATATATTATGTATTACGTTTCGCTTTCACTGAAACTCAGTATATCTTGTTGTTGCTTGGAGTTAGCATGACGATTGACGATGCACTACGTCCCTGAAAATGCTTCCAGTAGTGGAAGCATAAACCAAGTTATTCATTATGAGACAATCCCCGCTGAAGCCTACGCACTAAATTATATTTATAGTGTTTTTCACGAGTTCATTTTAAGTTTTTTTTTTATTAAGTATTAATATCAATGTTATGTTACTAACTCGATGAAATTTTAAGATTATAAAAATTGACTCCAAAAGAAGTTACTTGTTTTCGTTTATTTTCAACTAATCATGCGCAGTCATCATTTTCAACTCATCATGTGTAGTTGTATTTTCAACTTATCATGCACAACTCCCTTGAGATTGGTGTCTGCATTGGTTACAAAATTATCCTCATCCGATCTCAAAATTTGATTTTTTCTTGAAATTTTTTATAGATGACTCTGTTAGCAGAAGCTTTTTCCTAAACAATTTACAACAATATTCGAGCACCTAACACCGGAGAATTCAAAAAATCGAAGAAGGGTCAAAGTTATACCATTATTATTTTCTCTCTTCCAATTTCATATTTTAAAGTTATCGAGCCATTTGACCCTGCTGGGGGTCTGGAATGCCGTAACCTTTTAGAATTCTTTCCTCCAAAGGTATTACGAAGACCCAAAAACTGCCATAACTCATATCGAACCTTCCAAAATATAGAGGAAGAGTCCAAATTTATGGACACCTTGTATAAAAAGATTAAACTTATAATGTACGGGTCAATTTTTACTTTCTTATGTACCTATAGTATGAAGCGAGGAAGTATTAATATGGCGCGAAATTTAATTTGAGATTTACAGATATTAAGGTCAAGAAAAGTTTCCTTTTTATAAATTTCCTTTTTTTAAAATACAGTTCACTTTTATATAATATGAGGTCGTTTTGCACTTGCACCGATTTGGATTAAATTTAGTATAAATATTCAGGAAAGTCTCACCCCGAGGCCATAAGTCATTATATTATGAAGAGAAAAATCAAATACAAAAATTATCAAGCGATCGTTTAAAATAATGCAATGTTCTTCAGGACTTCATTGCCATTAATTTCCCTAACGTTGTTATAATTTTTAGTTCTAAATGTAGAAGTTGTCAAATTTATGGCTTGAGGAACAGGCAGCAGAGTCAAAATTATTGATTTTTTTTTCAGCTCAAAAGAGAATTAGATTTAAAAAAATTGAATCACCCATGAAACCGTACACATGGCAAACGAAGTATGTAGATAAGAAAGTTTTTAAATTGCCACGGCTAAGACAGACTGATGTTATACTTTAAAATGCTGAAATTTAATAATTATTAAAAGTCTTTAACATTCATTAAATATTTGCTTTAAAGCAGAAATACTTCTGTAACATGTCATTGATTAGAAATAATGATCGTGGTGGTACAAAATATTTTAAGTAATTTGTGATTAGGCTGTATTAAGAATCTTTTTTACTTTCATTAATGCATATTTTTTAGTATCAAGATCAAGCAAATGAGCAAGGATAAAAATAGGCAAAATATTATAGATTACTTGCAATATAAAATTTCGTTGAAATATGATTAGTATTTCCCAAGTCGTCGTGTCAGAAATAATAAATGTTCAATCTAGTTTTGTAGAGAGCTTTTTTTTGTAGATTGTACTGCTAATCCAATCAGCAGAGACCTTGTACCTTTTTTTAGAGATAAAAAAATTCAAATTTTCTTTCTATCAAATGATTGATTCTTGAGTTATCGCACTAACAAGAAAAGAAGAAGAAGAGACTCCAACATAGAAATAGTGAAAAAATGTAATAAATAACAACGATTCACTGTTTTTTCCAAATAGATGATAATTATTGCTGGGTGTGTCTATCGAAATATTCTAGTGTAATAATTTTTATACAATTGGTTCGGAGACGCTTCTACGTCAGAAAACACCAAAATAATTCAATTAACTAGCAAAACATTTAATAGTATAGAAGAAGATGGAAATCGAAGAAATGTAAATTGTAACCGGAGTTTCGGCTGAATGAATTATTATATTCGGGAAATGAACATGAAGTTTAAATGTTCATCAGTAAAACAACTAAATTCAATTCATGGATCTACTTTTTATACAATAAAAAACCAGAGAGTTAACTAACGTAGGGTGACAAACCGTCCCGTAAAAACGGGATTGTCCATTTTTTCATAAACATTCCCGGTGTCCCGAAAAAGTCTCCCGGGACGCCTAAATGTCCCGTATTTTCGTTGCGTATACCAAAAACCCTTTCTGTTTGAGCATAAGTATTAACGATATGCCAATATGTGTTTGCTATCCCTCCCCATAATAGAATCAATACTGAAAGAATATTTTCGCTCATGAACATTCAAAGACGAATGAAACAGGATGGGAGTGGGGCACTTTCTGCAATTTTTCAAGTATGTAGTATATAAGTTCAAAATGGATTGTTGTAACTTTTACAACTTTCTATTAGAAATTAAGGAAGTTTTAAAATGGCTGGGGCAGCAGTGAAGTACACTAGAAGCTCACAATAACGAACCCTTCTATAGCGGACAAAAATAAGAGATTTTCTGTGAAATGCCGCCCGAGCCAGGACCGTGCATCTGGTAGAAATTGTTAAAAATAGCATATTTGATGTATAATAATCACTTTTTATTGATAACTATTGTACTTTTTTTAGACGTATGCCCTTTCGCATTAATATTTAAAATGATTATTTGTAATATAACGGACATTTATAATAGCGGACAACCCTCAGCTCCTGTTAATCCGTCCCCGGACCTCCCCCATTTCCTGGGGGTGTTCCATATACCCCAGACCCCCAAGATTGGGTCGCGTAATGAGGTGTCCCGTTTTTTCCAGTCGACGATTTAGTCACCCTAAACTAACGTGAAGAGGTTATATTCGCGAGAGTGTCGAATAGGAAGATCGAATTAACAATTCCTCATTATTAGAGGAATCAATATTGCGTTTATGATTGCAAAAGACTATAAATACTTCGTGAGAGCCAGCGTGGCCATGTGGATTAAATTACTGCCACGTCTGCTCGGCCATCAATGAATCAAGGGCGGCACGAGGTCGTGGGTTCAATCCCTTGCTGTGATGCTTTGATTAACATGGCTCACTAATGATCACGTCATACTCGCTTCGGCGGTACATTGTACAGAGGTATGATGTGTGAAGTGGCTGGAATTCTCTATCATGGTTGTAGTAAAATTCCTAATTACTGGGTTCAAACAAGTGGTTCCTACCTGTCAAGTACTAGTACTAGGACCTTACTACTACCACTACTACATGGCGCAACAGCCCGTGAAGGCCCTAGGTCTACTCAAGGACTATAAATGTTATGGATGACAGCTTACTAACCCAGTTAGTGAGCTTCATCAGCTGTATAACCTTAAAATTGACATACGTAACTGGAAAGACGCCACTTCACATAAGCGATTACACAAGACAGGAATTCTCTCAAAATATTTCAATTTCACTTGTGCACTGTGCTTAAACTATTCACCCCACTTCTCCAAGTGGTTGTCTGCGAATAATCGTTTCTTTAAGTAGATTGTGAAAGAATGGAACTATGTTTTATTTTAAGTAGATAGGAGAGCTGCAACATTTGCATGTAGCAGAGATGTGACAGTGTATGATTACAGGGTGTCGTGTTGCTTAGGGGGGCCGTTAGTCACGGTTTGGGGCTCCCACCGGCTCCGAACCCCTAGAGATGTCACAGTCCCTTCATATAATTGTATTTCCACCTCGGTGTCTCTTAATGCAGCCTGAAACCGCAACACATCAGGCGCACAGTTGTAAAATCAATCGACCAGTAAGCCTTGCATCGGCTCTCTATACCAAAGGGTAAAAGCTTTTTCACCGTTCAATTAACTATTCATGTGGAAACCTCATCAATTACTGGGATGTCGAATAAAAAGTCATCGTGTGACTCTATCATAAAACCGGTAAATTGATAATTTATACACACCAATAGTAAATAAATATTTTGTGCAGCAAATTGTTAAAAGGTTTTGGCAATAACCTTGTATAATAAATATTTAAATATTTTTAAAGTCTAAGTTGGAAGTTTCTAAAGAGATTTTATGAAAAGTATTCAACTCACAAAATTAAAAATGATCTTTATTGGTAAATAAACATCAAAATACGACATTATTTCTCGTTATCTAACTAAACCGAGTAATCGAAATCAATGAGTAGTAAAGATTTTTTATTGTCGTTTAACAATATATCCATTAAGTTGAATTCAGTATGGATAAGTTCTATATAATGTCTTTAAAAATGATTAAATAATTATAAGTTGGATACATATTCATCTATTCACTAATTTAAAATAAGTAATTCTCAATAACCACCTATTTCTGTAAAGTAGATATCATTATTTTAACATTATGTTGTTCTTTTATTGTATTTTGAAGTACCTAGAACCATGTGCATACCTCTAACTGTAAGTAAGTTTTACGTTTGGATACCTGGTACCTTACCCCCAGTAATCCTTGAAAATCCTATAACTCTACCCAACAAACATAAGCAATGTTAAATAATCAGAGCTATCTGATAATGACGTTAATTATTATTACTAAAGACGAAACCTGAATTACATAATTTTATATTTTCTTGTAGTCAGAAAATTAACTGATTAATCCTTAGATGTGTGTTTATTTGTTTACTCTGTAATAAAATTATATTATCTAAATACCACAAAATCTCCCTCAAAACTAGTAATGAATTAACCACTTTACTTACCGTTAACAGCTTGTGTTTATGTAAAAGTATATATTCGTTGCGTGCGAAACCTTGAACTGAGCTTGAGCTTTGATTGAAAGAGCATATACGAGTAATCCGATTTTCAGCTAAATGTTTGGATTTAAAGTTAGGCTTTGTGAGGTACAATTAACTGCATCGGGCGTTGTTATAACTTGGATGAGTGACCATCTCACTTGGTGTTCACCCAGCATCACCATATAAATAGGTAATTGCTTATTGTGAAGTGGTGACTAACTGGTTGCGAATGCCAAATGTTAAGATTATGCTGCTAACGGAGTGACACACTAACCACCTACAGCGACACACTAACCCCTTAAAGCGACACACTACGAACACCTTGCCATCCATTACATGCTGGTATATATAGTTGAATAAGCCCTTTGGCAGGCCTAGGTCCTCCTTATAGTGAAGTGGTGACTAACCGGTTGCGGATGCCAAATGAAAGTTTCATGCAGCTGATGGAGTGACACACTAACCACCTACAGTGCCACACTAACCACTTACAGTGACACACTAACCACCTACAGCAATACATTAACCACCTACAGCGACACACTAACTAACACCTTGCCATCCATTACATGCTGGTATATAAAGTTGAATGAGCCCTTTGGCAGGCCTAGGTCCTCTACGGGCTTGTCGCACCACGGACTTAGTTTGTTAGTTTATGAGATACAATTTTGATGCAGGCTTATCTAATGAAGTTAAATGTATATCGTGGTAAGTTCAAAACCAAAGGCCGAGAAATATCAAGACTAATTACTTTTTTTAGAATTGGCGATTCAAGAGGTTTCATTCTTGTCAACCCAGGTGACTAAATACTTATAACTAATCTTAATAATAATTAAATTAATAATACATAATGCAGATTGTTAGAGCTGTCAGAGAACGAAATACTTTTTGAATACTAACAAATAGAGAGATCGGCTTGGCGCTTTTGCAAGATTATCTAGTTATTTTCATAGAATCAATATGATTTTGATAATTAGGGCTCGTCGAGTGAATCAGGGAAAACAGAACATCAAGAAATATTTTATCCTTCTACCATCTTGTTGAGAACTGTGTTTCGAGATTTGATGGCAAATTGATTTTTATCCATGTTGACTCCCACATTATTTTTAATAATTTTATAAATTATTTGAATCTTTAGGGATAAATTGTCATGAATTAAAACTTTATACATATATTTATATATATATATAATATAAAAAGGAAGGTAAAAATTAATTTTTTGAAATGGAATACGGGTACATGAATTACTTATAATGGAATGCGCATAGTTAAATTAACTCACCAGAGAGTTTTGAGCTCTGGTACAACCTGTAATAACTCTCCCTTAACTCTGTTCTTTGAATATTCCTCTCAATGTAAACAAAACCAAAGTTTTTTTTGAACAGGATAAATTTATTAAATATTCTTCGAGGAAAATATAAACAGTTTAAACAAAATTCTTCCTCTGAATACCTTTTCGTTTTTACATCTACATTAAAGTGTGCTAACATTTGTATTATATTTGTAACGTGCCGAACAAGGTGACTAAAAACCACTGAATTTGAATAAAGTACTGTCAATATTCTTTACGAGTAAACTCTTGGTTAGCTATGCAAACTGCTTTTCAAGATAAACTTCATATAATTTCCTGCTTTTTAAAGTTTTACCCTACCGTCTAGCTCTATCGCTTCAGTTTAGTTATTTTAATTTTTAATAGTTTTTTAAAATTATATTTTCACATCGTTTTTACCAATGGTCCTGCAACCTTTTCACTTCCTCAATTTTTCATATAAAAGCAGGTGTACTCTAAGGAAGCATTCTAGGACCAATCCTGTATATTTTTTTCACTTCCGACATCCCTGAACATCTCATCACCACTTTTGCATCCTTTGCCGATGATAAATGTATTTTATAATCTAGATTGGCATCCAGTCAAGCTCAGGATCATCACTTACTTCTGGAAACTTGGCTCAAGGAATGGAGAATCAAAATGAATGAAAATAAACATGTCTATGGGACGTAGTTTCAGATGTGGCGTATGTGAATCAGTAACCCTTAACCAAATTCCTATCCTTCACTTCAGTTCTTCCTTAGATCATAGAGTACGTCTTCTTCCTTAGATTACACTTCAACCGGCGTTTGACCAGGGCACACCACACAAAACCTAAATGACAAGACTGCAACCGACGCTACCAACTTTTACTCAGACTCCCACACAAATAACCTAAACTCAACACTCATAAAAAAATACTCATCTATTAAGCCCATATGGCCATACGGTATTGAACTTTGGGGTTGCACGCAGCTTTCCAACTCCTTTCGTAGCAGTCTCTACAGTCCATAATTCTAAGAAGAGTCCCTTTCTGTCTAACGACCTTAGAGTCCCTTTTTTCCGTGACAATCATCCCTGAAAATCCTCGATTTTTAAAGAGGTAGTAACCACTTGGCCTTTTGAACTTTGCTTAACTTCTAAATATGTATATGTATTCATTCATGAAAGTATCTGTATCTGTGAGTACTGCTAATGGACAGATCCTCACTTCATGTCTATCAAATCAAATTATTAACTATTCATGCTTTAAAAGAATGTCACCAGCAATTGATTAGGAGCATGCTTAAATTTTAAACATCTAAAAAAGGTGATATAAATAGCTAGAGTGGGGGAAAAATGTCACGTGAAGGTAGAGTTTGTTTTAGAAATACTCTTCCCCTTTTTATGACATCAAATAAGTAATGAAGAGGAACTTAATTAAATCTTAAAGAGGGATATAAAGTCACAAGGAAATAAGGTACTTTTTGTTTTATGGGCTTCTTTTACTTCTATTTGAAAGGGACTACAAAATAAAGATTAATTCATCCTACTAAGAAAAGAACTTTTACCAACACAACAAAGATAGTTTTCTAGATTTGTTTTGAGTGGTGTGCCCTGGTCAAACGTCGCGCCGGTCGAAGTGTAATCTGAGGAAGAAGACGGATCCTAAGATCTAAGGAACATATTATGAGGTGTAAGTGGTTGGGTGAACCTAATACCTAATACCTACTATAATACTGTAGTAAGGAAACTCTCTCTCGCCCCCACTCTTAAGGACGATTATTAATAAACCTCAGGAATAGAAGGACCATGTAAAACATTTTATTTGAGCATATAGTTAGTGATGCTAAATTTATATTGTATACTAATTAATTTATTATTAAACATGCTTATCATGTTTTCTACAGGTGGCCGACCTGCAGGTTTTTAGGCTTCACGCGTCTTCACAGACCTAAGGCGATAGATAGACATTTATTAAAAACCACTTTTCAGACTCAGGGGACACTAAAACGTGTAACGAACGTAAGCAAAATATTCTGAAAGGATTCCTCAGATTTCTTACCCCCTTTTTTATTCTATTTCTCCACTAAATGGTTCAAGGTGAGAAGGCTAGACCCAAGGATGCATGGCACTATTACTGGTAGCATGTTATATTTTTATCTAATCTCCATAGTTCTTTGACTAATAATTTTTACATATATTCGATGGCTCAGAAGTGGTACCTCGTAACTACTAAAATGGTGATTTTAAGGTTTTTATTATATTAGCCTTTGGAGGCTTGTCTGGAAAAAAAATTCCTTCACATAGAAAATGGAATGTCTAACATCTCGTATGTGTATGATGCACTTAGGGAGTAAAGTAAGCCATTATTCCCTGAGCGAAAAAAGTTGGTTCTCTTTAATTATTGAGGCGCAGCCGAGGGAATAATGGCACTTTACTCACGAGGTACATACAATATTTTATCTCCAGTAGGAAGAAAGTACACATTTTCGTCCATAGCACAATTTTTATTTATTATTTTAATAAATAACAATAATTATTAGAACTTTTAATAG
Source organism: Gerris lacustris (assembly GCA_951217055.1). Classification (NCBI taxonomy): domain Eukaryota; kingdom Metazoa; phylum Arthropoda; class Insecta; order Hemiptera; family Gerridae; genus Gerris; species Gerris lacustris. The sequence continues at coordinate 42,328,489 of OX578285.1, read as the reverse complement.
CAGATATAGGAGATTCAATATTAAAAACAAATAAGAATTGGAATTAAACTCAAATAGAAGGTTATTTAGATGCAGGTTATAATGTTGTAAACAAAGATAAACATGGTCAAAAAAGCGTAGTGCCGCCAACATGATTTTAACAACTTCATTACAATAGCCATACATTTTCTACTATTTATAAAATAATTACGTTGCAATCTTTACTTTTTTGCCCTACTTTACTTTTTCGCCCTACTTTTACTTTTTCTCCCTACTTTTTGAGTTCAGGGATGAAAAGACCTGTTTTAGTCCCTCTAAACAAATTCAAAATCATAACTTTTTTTCCCTACTGGAGATAAACTATATTTTATGTGATAGCTTGTAACTACGATTGACAGGTGTAGTGACACCTCGTATGTGTTTCTGGTGTATGTTTTGGTGAAGGATAGTTGTGACATCTAATAACTGAGCTGCTAAATCGTAAGTGAGACCTCGTATGTGTTTACATTATTAAAGAAGTGACATAGTGAGACCTCGTAACTACATCATTTTATGAACTGTTATAATTTGTCAGTTACCAATTTTTAAGAAGGATTAAATGTTATACAAATTTATAAAACGCGTAAAAAACTTAGTCAGTTAATAGTAAATTATGCGTCTAGTGCGGAAAGTAGCATTTTGCATGCCAATGTATAGTCTGCACCCGAGCGAAAGCGAGGGTAGTAAAACCACACGAGCAAAGAAAAATGCAGTTTTCGCACGAGTTGCGTACCGTCCTTTATCTACGATTGTGAATTTTAATAATAAATACAGAAAAAAATTGTAATATACTTCTTATGTAAATTCGTATTTCTCTTTTGATTAAGATGACATTAATTCATTAGTTGTATTCTGTATTTTGTGCCGAATTAATTATTTCGGGAGGTTAAAGTTTTCAAATATTATTTTATTATTATTTCGGGAAGCGAATAATTCTCCTAATTTTCATGAAAATGACTTAAATCACTCATTGTTTTCACTAAAAACTCGATATATATAGTTACTGTAATTAAACAAACAGCAAATTAGTTTTATTAAATGTAAACAAAATCGCTAATCGTGCGTTAAGGTAAAGAATTCCTCTTTTTTCCACACTAGGGCGGAAAAAAGAGGAATTCTTCACCTTATCTAAGCAGAGATATAATGTTTATACTTCGTATCAATCGTAGATAAAGTAAATTTATTTTTTTAAATAGTTGTTTGTTCCTCCTGTAAACCTGACATTTTGAAGATACGAGGAATCACTTCCTAGCCATCGATATGTTATGTTAACAATGAGAATTTAATTAAATATATTTAAATATTTCGGAGGAGATTTTTTAGATCCTTCAGGTTCGCTTATTTGTTCCTTGGTGGAATGCTCCTACACAAATCAAGACGATGAAAATAATTTTTGATATTTAAGGAGAAAGGATTACTTAAGGCTTGCAAATTGCTATCATTAAGTTTTGCCGATAAAGCGATTGCATTTATTCCTTGGAATTTAGGTTAGGCACTTTAAAGAGAAAATCGGTGAACAATTATTGGGTCTAGAGATAGTTAAGATGTTGTTTGGAGAGCGGTCGTTTTAAGTTTACAAGGGAAATCAGTAGAAGCCTATCAAAGCTGTAGTAGGAACTAGCAACCCTTGGTCTATTCCCTATCGATTTCAGTCGCTAATACTTGTGCACTGCCTTAACCCTGAAAGCTAAATAAACATGTTCTTTCTCTAATGTGACCCTACAACAAACCTCTTTAAAGGGTGTAGTGTGATTCGTAGTTCTTTCACGACAATCGTATACACCCTACTAAGGCTTCTGCCCGTTCCGCAACAGAGTGTAGGTTTATCAAATCGTTTAGCGAATGAGCAGGGAGTTATGGATAATAAGGCAAAAAATAGAGAGGACGATGGTTAAATAAGCAGGCCAAGTGTGTGCTAGTCAGCACACAGCGAGGGTCCGTAGGTAACACAGTACTGTTTAAGTAGTACCTATTGATGGTGCTTTTTAAAATGCTAAAAAGCCTACTTTGAACTATCCTATGGGTCTGATATTCTCAAAACACATAAACAAACTTCTGATAAAGTAATGTTTGCCGGTAAACCGGACCATAAACATATAAATACACCCAAAAGAGCATAAGTATAAGAAAACATATTTTGTCAATAAAAACAATTTTTTTTTTCGAAATTTCCAAAAAGTGGTATCTTTACTTTTGGTCGAAGAATGTTCAGGAATTTTTTCAGAATTTTTGCACTTTACATAAGCGAGATAAAAGGGGGGGGGGGACTTTTTACACCAACTTCAAACTCGTCTACGCTCGCCCTATCAAAGTTATTACCAAAAACTTATATATTATTGTAATCAGCTTGACGTACCCTTTCATATGACACCCCACACGGTGTTCAGGTAAAACAATATTTTTTAACACTTAAGTTTGTTCACTCTAATTTTTTTGGGGGGTTTTGGAATATTTTTAAAATGTGTGGGTAGGTACTATACACATATATGCCAAATTTCCAAGTGATCGGAAGAAAGGTGTAGCCGTGAGAGCACGCGACAGGCGGACGGACAGACAGACACACGCAGGAAAATATAAGGGTCCATGGTTTTGCCTACGGACCCTAAAAATAAAAATTGATTTTTAGTTATAAACATCCGATCTGCATGTACGTTCTCGAATGATAAGAACGGATTTAGTGAAACAGTTATTTTTCTAACGAGCATTTTAAAAGATCAGTCGTAAGCATTAACATTATTAAAGAGGTAAGGAGAAAGACTTAGGTATAAATCTACTTGAACTGGTTAAAATCACACCATGCCTAAGTGTTTGGAGCATTGTAGCTTAAACTCAGAGATACATGGTTCGATTCTTGGGGACGGGGTGACATTTTTATTTACCTCTCTCTTCCTCAGTAATAATAATTGGGATTCCATAATAGTGCTGTATACTTGATTTAATTAGCATTTTTTTCATGAAATAATTAATATAAATATACCTACTGTCACCATTATAAATAACGAGTCGATTCCTCAAGATTCTCGGTTTGGTAGTAAGCTAATATGAACAAGAGACATCAAATCTGCGACTGGATAAAATAATGTTACTTTTATTTTATTTTATTTTAAAAAAAAAGTAAAATATACGAATATCTAACATAAAATGTTACTATTTTATAATGTATGACATTTAAATTCCTTCTAATTTGAAGTTATATAGAGAGAGGTAATTTATAAATGTTAATTCCTGATGAATTATTCTTAATTATGACTAGAGAGGTTGGTAGAAAGTTACACAACAATATTGTCACCACAATTTTTATTTTAAACTCACAAACGCGTTTCGACAAATAACACCATCTTCAGTGTGTGGGTTAACTTAGTAAGAGTTAATTCTGTACTAAGCTAACTATTTTACAAACATTTATTATAAACTCACAGTACAAGGTGGGGGTGGACTAGGGTCGTGTGGGTAGAGGGATTACTACGAGGAACAAGGTAAGGGATATGGAGTTAAGATCTAAGTCGGAAAAACAATTAAAGATACGGAGTGTCTATCTAAAAAACTTTATCCGAGTGACAACACATCGGAGTCAGCGAAGAGGGCCATCTTAACAGCTAAAAGAAGGTGGATTCAAGAAGAAGAGAGTAAATGGTATAGTGTTCGTGATAGCCTCTCAAATTACATCTATGTTATTTTAGCAGTTGAAAAACCAAATGTTACCTGAACCTTTTACCTTTAATTGCTTTTCCGACTTAGATCTCAACTCCATATCCCTTACCTTGTTCCTTTCGTAATCCCTCTACCCACACGACCCTAGTCCACCCCCATCTTGTACTGTTAGTTTATAATAAATGTTTGTAAAATAGTTAGCTTAGTACAGAATTAACTCTTACTAAGTTAACACACACACTGAAGATGATGTTATTTGTCGAAACGCGTTTGTGAGTTTATAATAAAAATTGTGGTGACAATATTGTTGTGTAACTGTCTACCAACCTCTCTAGTCATAATTATGAAGTGGTACCACAAAATCTTAGTCAAAACAACTAATTATTAATTATGCTTAATGTGAATATTTTGTTTTCTTTGTTACAGGTAACAAGTTAAATGAATATTTGCTGTTTGCTGTTGCTTTACTGTAAGTACAAGTTTGACGTACCAATCTAGTGATTAGCCATCGTAAGAATAAAGACTTTCTTGTAAATACCATGTTTAACTCCCATGTTTCACTTGCACTATTGCAAAATATTTTGCATCGTAATGTTGTCAGTTTGTCTTCTTCTATCATAAAATTATCGAGGAATGTTATAGCATCGATGATCCAACTCATTTTTAATAAAAATAAATCATTGATCAGTTCAGTAAGATCGATCGTCATCACCTCACTGATGTGTTAAAATTACGGCACCTGACATCCTTGGCAAGATTCCACTAGTGCTAGCCAAAGGTCGGATTTCACATCTTTCGATACACGATCTTCACTGATCCACGGTTCATTATAACATTTATACGTGGTAAAAAATGATAAATTAATTTTCTAATCTCTTATTCTTCCCCCTTTTCTCCAAAAAACCTGTAAGACATTCGGGTTCTATTAAAAGATATGCTGCCAGTTTGAGGGGAGATGGTGTAAACATCTGCCTGGATATCGATTCAAATCCTCAATCTTTAATATTTTTACACGCTTTTAATTAACGTCTAATGTTTGTTAAAGACATATCTTGAAACTTAAATTTGACACACTTGTTATTATTATTTCCTTACTCTTACTCACAACTATTTTTTCATTTCATTAATCGTCCAATCGATCAACAGCAAAAGGGCATAATATAGGTATTAACAGTCTAGTATAAGAAAAAAAGAAATCTTATCACAAAACAAATCCAGTTGAAAAAATCAGCAACTTCTTTCGTTCGGTTTTGGTAAAAGCATAATGATTCCAGCTAACCCGGTGTTTTATACTGTATCCAGTCGTTTGGCTCGGTGGAAATAAAAGGTTATTTTCTCCGGTGCCGAAACAAAAAGGTTCAGTTCATAAAGCTCTTCCTATTCTAAATCTCGGGGACTAAGTAAGAAGGGGTGCCGGCAAGGATCGTTAAAAAGGTTGAAGTAGAAAATTGTCGAGTTGTTAAGGCCGGCCTGACGGTGAAGAGCACTCTCTGCGACGTAGTGCGCCTGCGGACCCACGGGTGTTTCGCAGGACGTAAGAATTCTACTCTCTAGGGGGGTTGCAAGTGGCTACAGAGAACGGAGTTCAATTTGTTCTTTTTTTATGGAATTAGCAGTGCTCCGACAGAAGAAGAGCACCCCTTTCGACTTCCATATACACCTTTTACCAACCCCGTTCAGACACTCCGGCAACTCACGTAACATAATTCCAAATAACTCTAAACTCCGCTAACAAAGAACCGCACGCCAGATTTCTCCCTTCTCTTTAAATCTTATTTTAAACCGATAGCAGAGAAAAGTTTCCCTACGTCTGGAACCGTTACGGGAAACCGGTCTCACATCGCAGTTAACCTTAAAGTAAAAAGTGAAAAGTTTCCGAATCGTTTCTGTAAACTTTTCTATTGTACCGGGAGAATCTAATTTTAGGGAAGGTATTTAATTTTGAGACTCGCAGATAGGAAACCGCTTTACGTGTCTCGAGCACTTCTCTTCGTGCTCTTTCCCAGTCCGATTTCAGTAACTTTTAAATTGAAGGATTTTCGTCGAGGGAATTCGAGTGTCCCATTACATCCCCTTAAACTCGTATTAACTTGGCCTCGAGTTTATCAAGTAATCACAGTGTAATTAAATGACGGCAGATAACAGCGTAGAGAAAGAAACCCTACACACTGTGTGAATTCTACATCTAGATCTTTATACCTTCCCTCATCATACTTTTATCTCAACAATTAAAATAATCTTCCCTTGAGCTTAGCCTGTAATACTGATTCGACGTCCACGGCATAGGGAGTGGGTACTCCATATTGAACAGTTTGACAAGTAAATCTTTAATTATAATACCCTTTAGGTAAATAAAGTTTAACTGAATCATAATATTAGCAGTTTCCAAAACGTTTCCCGTGATTTTATTCTCGTGTCCCGACAGCTAGGCTGGATAGTAAGGAGGGATTTTAGAAAAGGTATGAATTGATATTTGTCATCCTTCTTAACCTAAAAGATCCCTCAAGACTTAACACCATATTGAACTATACTGGATTCATTTTCTTGTCTAATTACTAGGGTTAGAAATCTCCATGCCACTAGAAATTGTAGGAATAATTTCATCATTTATGAATTTAAGTAATAATTGAAATTCATAATTGAAAAATAGGTTATTCATGATCCTTAAAATCTTTTAAAAGGAGCTCATGGACAACTACCTTAAAAATAATTGTCCATGTGATGGAAAGAGTGGGTATTTTTTTTTGTTCGGTATTTTGGTAAATTACTTGGTGTAGAAGTTGGTCAATATTGATCTGGGCCAGCCTCTATATAATGAATTGATTAGGTCTAATTGATTGTAAAGGGTTAGTAGGACCGAGGTTTGGTCCCAAGGCACCTTCCACCTCATGCCCAACCCTTATACCTGCAACCTGCAACCACTTCCACTTTCCACTGCTCTTGCCATCAATCTTTGAATCTCGATGAATCTGCTGTATATCATTCACATCTAGTTATTGTCTTAATTGATTTTGTAACGTTCTATTTTCTGTTAACTAATGTATTCGATAATTTAATTTAATATACAAGAATTGTTTTATTATTTCTTTAGTATACCTACATATTGCTAGCCTTTGCCACGCGCTTCGCTCAGGGCTTATGCAAGGGATTAGTGACAAATATTGATATGTTTCGTTTCCTAAAACCTTCTTAAAAAAGAATCAAGACAATATTGTACTTGGTTCATTTCATTATTAAGAAAAACAATACTCCAAAATTGCAGAGTGGAGGCTATTTACCTGCAAAACCGCCTCTATTTTATTGTTAGGTACGATAAATAACAATTTTTACTTGAGCGTATAAAAATATGAAAAACTTAAATATTTTCAATCTACGCCTCAAGAGCTTTCGTAGAATATAATTAAGAGAAAAGACAAACAAAAGCAAATACAATCAAATTAGTTCAGAATTAATTATTTTTAAAGAAAAAAACATGAAGAAGCAAGCTGTATACATATGACGATATTAACTGCAAACGTAAACAAATCAAGTGATAAAAAAAAAAAAAGTTTTTAATAGTACATTACGCGTCTGGTGCGGAAAGTAGCATTTTGCATGCGAGTGTAGAGTTTGCACTCGAGCAATAGCGAGGGTAGTAAAACCACACGAGCAAAGCAAAATGCAGTTTCGCTCAATTTGCGTACCGATTTTAATAATAAGTACAGTAAACAACCGTTACTTAAATTAACCCTTATCTGCCCGAATTATTTTATTGGGGAATTTGTTGGTTTTTTTTCTGGGAATTTCGTTGTTAAGGGGTCCCCTAATATGTAAAAATGTTTTTAAAAAATTCCATACCCGAAATTTTGGCTGTTGCCATATGGCAACGCTAGGATATTAGCCCTACAGTTTTTTTCTCAGTAAATTTCTTAAAAATTTCTTTTACACAATGTATATGTAAAAATAAATTTTAGGTTAAGAAAGCACAAATAATACTATCAAAATACTAACATGCACGTGTTTTTGTTATTACCTTTACTAATATATATATATATATATATATATATATATATATATATATATATATATATATATATATATATATATATATATATATATATATATTATATATATATATATATATATATATATATATATATATATATATATATATATATATATATATATATATATATATATATATATATATATATATATATATATATATATATATATATATATATATATATATAATTCAATTGTAATAAAAATTATATATTATAATATACATATTATTTTTTTATGAATAGCCCAATTCTATTTTTTTTTTTTAATTATACTTATTCATTAAATTAATTTTAAAGAAATGAGAAACTCATTTTAATTTGAGTTGAGAAATTTGACATTAATTGAGAAATATTTAGAAAATGAACAAAAAAAAAGTCAAAACTTTTTATATAAATATGATTGAATAAAATTACGACAGAAAAAAAACTGTAAGAATAATGTTCTAGCGTTGCCATATGACAACTTTTAAATTGACGTTTAATTTATGAAACTCCAATAATTTTATATTTTTAATCATTCTTTATTCTAATAGTTTCATTAACAATAATAAAATGATTTAACACTGCGTAAAAATTAATCGATTTCGTCCAGCCAGTTTTGCTTGAATATAGTCTGACTGGTGGTGACAGACACACACACATGCATTCGCACATGAAAAACGTTAAGACCGGATTCGATTTACGCAATGCATAAAAAGAAAAAGTATCTAACAATTTTACAATTATGATCAATGTACAGACAAAACTTTAATTTTATACACACACACACACTTATTTACATATATATGTGTATATATATATATATATATATATATATATATATATATATATATATATATATATATATATATATATATATATATATATATATATATATATATATATATATAAATATATATATATATATATATCAGCTATGTAATACCGTGTTTTTGCACACTGCAATAGGCTACACAATTTGATGAGTCGGACGCGACGAAACGATGCAGGACATGGCGTAATGCCGAGCCAACATCTTAATGACGCAATGTCTGATGTTGGAACAGTTCCTATGGGTCACGCTTGCGTGGCACATCCCTTGGTGTTTCTCACAAATTGTGTGTATATATTTTATATATATAAATATATATATATATATATATATATATATATATATATATATATATATATATATATATATATATATATATATTTCTATTTACAATCAGTGTAGGACACTTCTTATCCCATTGCGAATTGAAAACAAATTTTATTGTATTAGGACTTCGGTCTATTTCTATCGGCCTTACTGATTCCTCTTAAATTGTTACAGCATAAATCTTACTCCTTTCACCCGGCCCTTGGAAAGGGGACCTCAATGGCAGTTTCTACCATGCTAACAGAAACAGACCCTAGCGGCTCTTCCTTCACCCTCCAGGGCCTTTGAATTTGCATCCCTTTACCCTTCCAAAACTCAGATTCTGTTGGAAAGTCAAGACACTCTTTAGAGCAGATAAATTAACATCAATTTCTCGGGAAAACGAACATTTGACCGTTCTCTTTGTTTTTATCGAATATAATTTTCGACAGTTGTAAAAAATAATCAGGTTTTGATACAATTTAGACGGGAAACCAAATAGATAAATAAATAACAACATGTCAAAGTAAACCATGTTCTCTTTCTCATGTTATTTTTCTGTGGAGATTTCATGGAGGTTCATTTCCATTAGTTGGAGGGGTACTGAACAGCACATAATATTCTCGTGAACTATTAAGAAAACATTTTAAACATTTTTTAGATGGTTTTTGCATTTAGAGAAATTAATAATAAGAATATTTATTGCTACAAACAAAATGTTTTTTACCAGAATCTGGATAACAGTGAATAGACAGCTTCTTCACATCTTTTCCACAGTGCCCCCCTTACTTCTGATAATAAGAGGAAAAGATGTGCTAGTGATGGATGCAAATCCAATGCTATACACATGTGCAGTAAGTTACAAATTGGACTATGCATTCTTTGTTTTCAACGTTTTTACTATAAAAAATAATTTGATTATACTTCAAATTATTAAAAAACTATATTGGCATACTTATATTTTATAAAATAAATTATTATTAATATATAATTGTATAAATAACACCTCTTCTACCCAACGTTACCACATGGTTAACGCTGATGCTATGGAGAATGTACCTGGTCTTCCCAGCGTAACCATATGGTAACGCTAATTATCAGCTGAACTAATTAAGAGAGATTTTTAAAATTATTTTTCCTGTGTCCTAATGGTCAATATTAGCCAGTTTTATGAATTTCGTTGAAAAATTCGAACAAAAAAAGATACGGTCCATAATGGGTTAAATATACATGCATATATGTCTATGATGTAAATATATATCCACATGCATACGTGTACACATTCATACATACATATGTTCATACATATACACATATAAGCAGTGCTTATTAAGCACATTCCTATACACACCTTTCCATATACCTACGTACTTATATAATAATGAAAATCACATTATATAAAAATTGTAAAGAATATAAAACAGAAATGAAAAGCAGAATTCTTATTTGTGTAAATAGTAAATTAATTTAATCGTCATTCTTCTTGGCAAAATGATCTTAATTTTATGACTGAAGTTATAAAATGATGAATACTAGTAAGATAATTTAAGTTACTAAATGATTAAATATCTTCTAATGACAATTTGTGAAAATTATTTATATGTTGGCTTTTATAGATGTTACGCTTGTAGAAATCGTATAGCGGACAGCGGAAAAATGTGTGCTCCATTGATTGGGGTTCCTTTATGTTACATACCTGACATTGAAGTGTTGTTTCGATGCTGTACGTTGTTTGTACCGTTGTGAAATATTCTTATACAGTTGGAAGATGACACCCTCAGCTGGCTTATGACGCTTATTTTCGTGGGACATCTCCACTTTAGATATGTTTCTCCATGCAAGAAATACGAGCATAGCTGTCCTGGCTGTGTAGGAAGAGTTGTAGGACGAATAAATCTTTGGTAACCTAAGATATTGGGTTGCATTGATACGAATCAGTTATCTCTTGCATATCATCAGATATCTTATCGTGTGCGAAAAAGATATTGTGGTAGCTTGAAAGGAGCATTGCTTTTAATTGGGACACCTAATTTAGTTGCGTCCGATTTCTTGGATCAAGGTCTCTATCCATTATTGTTTCAAGACAGAGCCACGGTGGTCTATCTCCCGACATATTTTTGATTGTTTACAAACCATCCAAATAATAAGAGATACATAGAGAGAAATAAATAATAAGCACCCCCTAGACATTCAGATCTCCTAATTGAGCTAAATCAAAAAATTGTTCACACTTTATTTTTCTGCGGTGCTTTACTACGACTGCAACTAATAAATCTACAGGATGTGAGGGTGTTAGACGCACCAGAATTTAAAGGGCCTGGTTATAACCCCTTTATTCTAAAGCCCATAATGGTAAAAGAAACAGGTACTTCTTTAGATTGTTACTCCCCTATGTCTTTTTAGAATATAAATTACTTCGACTGTATAACTATTAAGACAAAGGGATATTTAGCAGAAGTACTTTGGGACAAAGGAATATCACACTTCTTTTTTTTATAAGGGGAGTAACAGTCTAGAGAAGAACATTCCGTACACCTTCTTTAGATTGTTACTCCCCTCTGATTTTCTTTAGGGAAGTAACAATCTAAAAAAGTGCCAAGAAGCAAACAAAGGAAAATATAAAAATGTTGTAGTAATATAGTACCAGCAATTAATCTGTCATCGTTGCTTATATTCAAAAGGCAGATTTATTATAATTATTTATGGGAATATAATTTAATTCTCTTTTTTTTAATCCAAACCTGAGTTAGGAAGAAAATTTGTATGTATAAATATATGTATTCATTTTTTGACTATGTCGAAGGTGGGGGAGAAAAAAAGGATTGAAAAAAAATCGGTTAAAATGATAATGGATTTATAATGAGTACGAAAAACCAAGGGTAAGGAGAGGAGGTGGAATGAGGAGACGGAGGAAAAAATGGAAGGGGCTCTTTTCCCCTACAGCTCCCCAAAAAGAAGGGGGGGGGGGGTTCAAATGAAAACGGGGGCGACAATAATCGGGAGGATAGGAGGAGAAAGAGTCCCCTTCCTTGCCCACCGAGAAAATAGTGGGAATGGGATAAGAGGGGGTCAAAAATGGGGGAAAATGTTTTAAAAAGTCCGTCGAGGAAAAATTGTGGGGGTGAGTCAAGGGGTTACGAGGACTCCCGTACTAGTAGTATGTTATTGTGTAGGTAGGTAGGACGGGTAGCGCCTCGAGCGGCTGCCTCACGAACTAAGCTCTTGTGAAAGGTTTTGGTGGAGAAAACGACTGAGCTATTCAGTGTCTTTCCCACTCTCCCACTCAGTACTACGTATCACATCGGTCTCGTATCTTCGCGAGATCTCATCATTTTACATTCAAATTGAAATTTTTTTAAATAAAATAATATTCTCCTTTTAGTATTATTTTTAAAAAATCCCGAATATCGTATACGATTAATTAAAAACGTTTCGAGCATATAAAAAAAATCTACAGAGCCGGAATCTCAAGAAATAAACAAATAAAAATCACCGCGTCATATTAAACAAATTTAATTTAATTTTGTGTTTTTAAATTGTTAATTTTCAATGGCGTTTATCTTGAATAACAGCGCCACGTGCGCGAATATAAGTTGAACTGGTTTAACACTATAATATATCAACGACAGTGTAAGTAATTTTATCTTTTAAATTATACAAATATATATATTTTTTTAAACAAATGTATTAAGCCTAATTTTAATTAATATGACTTGAAAATATTTTTATAATTTATTAATTTAACAAATAACTTGTTATATATATATTACAGTGAAATTTTATAGTTATATCATGGTGAAATTTCACTTTTTTTCTAGTAATTTTTTTTACTTGTTTTTTTAGTTGACATGGTTTATTACTTTGTTTACTTATTATTATAACAAATTTTACTTAAACGGTTAATTTTTTAAGTCCGTTTGATCGTTTTAAACGTTATTTTCATTATTGTTATTGTCTATTGTCGTTTTTTATTATATATTTATAATTTTTCTTATTGGATACTGTTGACATTTGATTTTATCATATATTTATAGGTACTTAAATTTACAACATCTAATTGTTTTATATAATTATTTAATATATGATATGAATGCTGTTGATAGTGTGCATTTCATCGTATATTTTACTTATAGCATATAAGATACATTTTTATATTTATTATAAATACATTTTAATTCCCTAATCTTATCTCAAGTTGCTGAATGAATATCAATGTTACCTATATTTCTACATAATTTATGCTAAAAGTTACCTATTTAATGTGATAGTGTCACGTTATTTGATCTTATACGATCGTATGTGAATGTTATAATAATAATAATAATAATTAACTTACTGACAATATAGCCTTTTAGTATTTACATGCTTAAATTACATTTGTAATTATAATTAACTAAAACAAATTAGTAAGCTGATACGGTATATTTGTAGTTGGTAGTCGGTATATTTGTCGTATCTAATAGAAATGATACATATATGAATCAGTTGAATTTATTTGTTTAATTAAATTCTGAAGAATGTGTACAGTTTATTTTATAAGCATCGAATTTAATAAATCATAAATTTATGTAATAGGGACTGTATGTTGAGTTTAACTACTCAGTGAATTAATACTCTTATCGTAAGATTGTATTCGCCTATTATTATTATGAAAGTAATATTGATATGGAACAATATACTTAATATATAATATAAATCAAATATATTTTAAAGTTAGAGGCATTTTGATAATATTTTATTAGTGAAATGTCCAAAACACCGCGATAGCTAATGTTTTAAAGACCGGTTCATTTCAGGTTGGTTAATAATAATCAGTTCACTGTTGACTATCTTGTCAAAACCGGCCTGTCCTCATTAATTCACTAATGATCAACTAAATTAGTCAAAACCGGTCTGTTATTAATTCACTGATGATTAACTTTAGCGTATAGTACTGATTTTCGAATATAACGGAAACGACTGTATCATTACTAAACTGTCAACGGTCATTATAAGTATATGTTTTATATCACATTAAATAATGATCAATTTATATACCTATTATGTATATTATTACGCTTAATACGACGGCCCCAAACCGTTCATTATGGTTGCCATATTTTCACATTTCTTTCATCGTAATCCACCAGTAAACTAAAATTAAAATACGTGTTAATATTATTAAATTATAGTCTATACATTTTATTGTTTTCGGTTATAATGACAAGTATTGAGATTAAAGAATCATCTCGGCTGAGTTTCAGGAGCGTTGCGTTAAACCCCCCCCGCACCGCGGGGGGGGGGGGGAGAGGGTGAACTAATGGGGGCCCCCTGTCTCAAGTAGAGCATGAGACTATTTTTTTTCTTATTCTTCAATTTTTATATATTGCGCCTCTCGTTACATTTTGGTGCGTAAGGCCCCCATACTCCCCATACACGATTAAACATTTTGTTTAAAATGTTTGCGCAAACCTGGTGTTGGGCAAATTTAGGCCATATACGTCAAACATGTTTGCGCAAACATTTTGACGTGTATCGGTCCTTTAGTTTCACTCATATCACATGATTTGGAGTACGTTTCTTCAGTTAAACTTGTTAACAAAACGAATAACTACTTCTGTCTTGTTACTTGCTAGGGATCAAAAGTATTTTTAATAAAAGACTCTCCAACTTATGGAGAGAAGTTATTGAAGAAGAAAGTATTGTACGATTTATCGGTCCGACTTTTACTAATTGTTAATGCTATAATAAATATAGTAAACGGGAGAGAGGTATAAGTGAGCAATAGGAGGCCCAGATAATAAATGCAACGCCGGCGCTAGAGTTTTCATGCTACGATATTTCTCCCTTTAAAGAAACCGGCGGACCAATGATAACTTTTATTTTCTAGTGCGAGTAGTTATATCTTCTTCCCTATTTCTGGAGAGCGAGCATTTCTCCCATGTGAAGAAACCGGCGAGAAATAAAGAGCGGAAACCAATGATGACTTTTATTTTCTAGTGCGAGTAGTTATAGATATTCTTCCCCCACTTCTGGAGAGCAGGCATTTAACCGGCGGAAAATAAAGAGCGGGAACCAATTAACACTAGAGCTCTTTAGCGTGAGTTATTGTCCCTACCCCCCGAATGTGTCTCACTCTACGAGTAACCGGCGGGAAAACAATTGACCATCATAACTTTATACTACATTCTTATCAATACCTTTACTGCGATACCTCATTTGCAAATTTTAGCATGTAACATGATTTTTTTATAAAAGAACTTGAACGATGAAAATTTGAGAAAAAACAAATATACAATCATAACATTTCGCAATTTTCTAACCCGTTTCTCAATTTATTTTATTTAAAACCGTAAAAAGTGGTATTTATTAGTGATTTTTCGGTAGACGGGAAATTTCCCGAGGCGCTGCCAAGCTGATTATAAAAAAGTAAAAATTGGTGTGACAAATAAAAAAAACAAAAAAACTTTATACTTCCATGAAAATGGAAGTATGGTGATACCCTCCAAAACGTGATTCCCAGATCTTTGTGAAGGAGGGGTCTTACGAACCCGGGGATATCAGTAAAATCCGTTTCATATACATATATGTCTGAGCGTACGTATGTATGTATGTACATTCGTTTGAAACCTTTATAACATCGCTTCAAGACATTGTATTGAGATGCGGTTTGCGTAAATTTTTTTGAATATTTGTCGGAAAAACTGATGGCGCACACTCGAACATCGACGTCTCGGAGCTACAGTCACTTAAGCATGAAATCGGTCTGTCGACAATAACTTCAGTAGGCTTTATTTGATTTCAATCTCCTTTGGGGTATATATGTGTCCTATATGGTAGATTGTACCTATGGTTTTTGAGCACAATCGGACAAGCGGTTTGGGAGATATTGACATTTTAGTGTTTTTACTTCCATGAAAATGGGTGTAAATACTGAGTTCTCTCTTGCTCACGTATTGACACCACAACATTTCATGGAAGTCATGTGTGGGATTTCCTCTCCGGTACTTAGCATATTATTTAGCATATTACTTAGTATATCAATATGCTATTGCATCTGTGCGGCGCCAGTGAAACAATAGCATAATTTATATTCTTAAAGAATGGTAAATGACATTTCAGGCAGCAATTGATGGGTCATAACGATGAAAAGTATATATCAAGCGTCTTTATGCTATAATTGGTGCTCCTTCTGATGTATCAGTGAGGCATACTTGATTTTTCAAAAATAAAATTATGACATAAATTAGTGTTCATTCAAGCAATGCTGAACCACAGAAGATGAAATTTCAATTAAACAAATGTTTAGTCTTTTTCACCTATTCATGCGCCGGGGACACACTGTGTATAATTAAAAGAGTTTCAGAGTTTTAGGATGTGTCATCATCGTATTTCAGAATGCAGTGAAAGATATCTAACTGAGAAAATAATTTATTATTAACCCACCAAAAACTACTAAAAATGTTAAACGATTGAAATCCTAGAAGTTCTAAAGGCAAAATGTTCTGAAGTAGAAACTTTATTAATTAGCCAAGCAAAGAAAGAATCTTGAGTAATTGATATAGTTCAAAAGCGGAGAGAAATTTGTAAGAAAGATATGAAAACAGGAAAATAGCTTCAAGTATCTTAATAAAAGCACTATAAGTGGCCACGAAAATAATTTTGAAATTATGTTATACATCAATTTCTATTAAAGCTTCTCTAATTAAATGTTATATAAAGAAAAAATACATATAGCTATCTAAAATTAAAAGTTGAAAAGAGAAACTCGAGTTCAGTAGTTAGTTAAATAGTGATATGCAGAAAATAATTTAAATTATTCTTCAACTCCAGAAAGTAAAATGTCCAGAAAATAAGAATTTATAAAGACAAAACTTTTAGACATGTCGTGATAATACCAAAGTTAGAATTATTTAGTGTTATTTAGAATTATGTTGGTGCCATTCTACCAACATTAAAAAAAAAACTTATTTCCTCCATTTCATGAGAAAACATTGAATCATAGATATGTTTTTGGGTATTGAATCCACATATCGACTTTTCAATGTTTTTCCATGAAGTGGAGAAAATCAGTATAGAATTGTCTAATTGATACAGTATGCAGCTTAAGGGGTGAAATTATAAAACATTCATCTATTTTGATTACCATTTTATCAGGAGCTCTGATATCATTTTATATTAAATTTAGAACTTCTATCGGCGAAATATAGTACTACAATAAAAACAAGTTAAATCCAATCTACCTCCTACGATATTCCACCTTCCGGGCACAATGTTTAAGAGCGTCAAATTTTACATGAAGTTTATTGAACCTTCAGCCCGCCCGTCAAAATATTGTAATATAAATGACAACCTAATGACCTCCTGTAACATCCTAACTTCCTAGCACGATAGTTATTAAAGCGTATCCCAGAGCTAAAACATATCCACGTCAAAAGTCCAGAAAAGAAAAGAAATGGGGAACATTAAAACAAAAGAGTAGAGAAATTTGTTAGAGAGGTATTGATTGCCACGTAAGATTATCACTTGTTTATGTAAAATATTGTAAAGAATCAAAAGTTCTCGGTCGTTTTATTTATTCTGTTTTAAAATATACATGTTAACAAAATGAGTTATTCAAACTAGACAAATTCTTAGTATGCATTGCATATGCATATAGATAGATTCCAAATTAAATTGGAAAATACATATTAAATGGGTGGTAAACCGAATAAGAAAAACCTTATATCTACGATTGTTACCAAATATAAACATTTTATCTCTGTTTAGATGCGTATAAAGTAATTCTTTACGTACTTTTATTCATTGCACATGAGCGTCTCATAATTCTGAAGAATTCTCTTTTTCCTAGGGTGGTAAAAAAGAAGAAATCTTCACATTTACGCATGATTAGCGAGTTTGTTTACATTTAACAAAACTAATTTATTGTTTCTTTAATAAAAGTAACTGTTTATATCGAGTTTTTTGTGAAAATCAATGAGTGATTTAAATGATTATGATGAATATGAGGGGAATAATAAGCCTCCCGAAATAATTAATTCGGCGCAAAATACAACTTAATGAATTAATGCTATCTTTATCAAAAGAGAATTACGAACTTGCATACAGGAAGTTAATTTTTTTCTGAATTTATTATTTAAATCTTGTTAGATTCGTACTTTATACTGCGATTGTTATCGTAGTATAAAGTACGGTACGCAACTCGTGTGAAAACGGCATTTTGACATTTTACATTTTGACCTAATAAGCTGTTGAACGGGACTAAAACAAAAAAAAAAAAAAAAAAAATTTAAAAAAAAAAAAAAAATAGTCCAAAAAATAGTTATTAAAATAATCCTGAAAAAACCACCTAGATATCTTTCGGAATTTTGTTACAAAGATCTGTCCGTGCTTCCTCTTAACCTGACATTAAAAAATTTCAAGATAAAAAGAACTTTTTATATACTACGTTTTTAAATTTTCTGTTGAATCGTATGTAATGTTGATAATATAATTGTTATTGCTATATAATATATAATGTTAGTGAAAAAAAAAAAAAAAAAAAAAAAAAAGTTCCGAATTGATTTACTTCACATAAATGACAACCATCTAGAGAGCTGATCTTAAACCTATAAAAGGACAAATCTTTGTACAACGGATCCCCCCAACACCAAATCTAAAGCATGGCATCGATATATTTGAAATAATATAATCGATATTTCCTGTTTTGCTGTCATTCAATGTTTATCTATCACAAATTTGAAACCCGTCAAAATGAAGATTGTAAATATGGGACATGTCAAAACAAATAAAATAACTTGCGGATTATTTTCGAACTAACTTTCCATACAGCAACATTTGCTGAAAACCAATTAAATTCTGCTGAAAGATGGCTAAAAGTATTAAAATAATGCATTGCCATCGTGTTCTGAGCTATGCTAAAAGTTTCAAATGTCTAGCTATTCGGGAAGTTAGTTAGAAATCGATTGCCAGATTTGTACCGGACAAACAAACAAACAAACAAACAAGAAAGCAAGCTAATAAAAACGTAGTAAAAATCAATTCTGTTGCATTTCTTTAATGAAGAAAAAATAAAAGTTAATGATATTTATTCTACAACATATAAAATAAACAAAACAATTCAAAATCCAAACTGCAACACAACAAAGAAACAAAGACATGCTACATACTTAGGACCGAAATTTTACAACGAATTGCCTCAAAATCTCAAACACATACAGTCTATCGACACTTTTTTAAAAAAAACCATAACTTTACTCACAAATCTAATAAACAAAAAAGACCTGATGCAATTATTATTTAGACAATGATAAATTAAGATAACTACAAATTGATTTTCTCTTTTTATCTTATTTCATAATTTAACTTAATTATTTTTTCTTTTAACTAAATAATTTAATTTAATTAATCCTCACCTTTAATTTCCTTCTTCTACAACCTATTTATTTGGTAGTTTTCATACTACGGAAAGTTTAAATTTTAATTTAAATCAAATTATAATTATTATTAACTATACAGCAGACCCGTGGTTAAAATCCCGGCGCTGGAGTGTATTTTTCACTGTCTGTTTCCCGTAGTTAATAATAATTATAATTTGATTTAAATTAAAATTTAAACTTTCCGTAGTATGAAAACAACCAAAAACTTAAACATTGAATTTCGAATTGATTCTACAAGGTACAGGTACTAATTGAGTACTTTATAATTATAAGTGTTAATTCTCGGTTTAGTTCTAATGTCATAAATACTGACTGTCTAAATGTGCATGAATATTGAAAGCTTGGATTCGGGACTAGTTATCGATTACGGCAGTGAAAAATCATTCTCCTGCGTAGCTTAGTTGGTAAGAGCATCTGCACTGGAAATACAGGAGACCCGTGGTTCAAATCCCGGCGCTGGAGTGTATATTTCACTGTCCTATTTATTTAATAAACAATATTTAATTCAAAGAGACAGGGTCCTCGCTCTAGAGTTTACTCTACTGAGGGTTCTCACCATAATGTAACCAATGAATATACCAATAAAACCTATATTTGTAAAAAAAAAAAAAAAAAAAAAAAAAAAAAAAAAAAAATGCATGTATAAAATATTTGTTGAAAATAAATATATATTACTATATTGTATTATATATAACTAATTCTCAGTATTTAGTATAAAAAAAAAAAAAAAATCTTAGACGTGAAGTTTATAAATTAATATTGTATATAAATACGACAAATCTATTTAAAACAATTTGTTTTTAATGAGACCGAAAAACCGTTTGAGAAAAATTACATTTTGTTGTGACTTAAATGTTGCGCTTTATAAAAAAACAACATTTTGTTGACAGTTTTTTTACTGCACAAATAATAAATAAATAAATCCAGCTGTTAAATCCTGTTAAAAGTTTCTTGCCCTCTGATAAGTCATGCAATACCTACACCTACATCCGTATAATGATAAAATCAATTTTTATGAATGCTTACTTTTTAACCTAATTTCTAACTTTGTTTAAATAGTCTTATTTTAAAACTGTGTTCTAAAAATATATATTTTTTTTTAAGGAAAAACATGTCATTTATTAATAATAATATATTGCTCTGTATTCACCCAGCATCGCCATTTAAATGGGTAACTGCTTATGTGAAGTTGCGACTAACTGGTTGTGAATGAAAATTATAGTAATTGGTTAAGGTTTATACACTTAATGGACACAACGACACACTAACCCAGTTTCATCCATTACATATATATATATACATAGTTGTATAAGCCCTTTGGCAGGCCCTAAGCCCTACACGGGCTTTTGTGCATTAAGGCCCCCATACACGGTCAAACATTTTGTGCAATCATGATGTTTGCGCAAACCTGATGTCGGGGAAATTTAAGCCATACACGTCAAACATCATATTTGCGCTAACATTTTGACCGTATATGGGGGCCTTTAGTCAGATTAAGCCAGCTAATCATATTAGTTAACCGGGTTTAGTATATTTTAATTCCTTTAAAATGTACTAAACCCGCTAAATAACATGCTTAGATGGCTTTATCTAACTAAAGTGTCACGTGGTGTTAATTGTTTTGTTATAATAATATATGTAGTGGGTTTTTTCTGTTATCCCCCCCTCCACTCCTACCGGGCGCTTTTTCACATATGAAGGGTGCAACCCTGTTACTTTTATGGGGTATTCAGATTTTCCACACATCTGTCAAGTACACAAAACGCTAAAAAACCACGTGGTAGATCACCTCATTATTTTAATTGTTTATATATATATATATATATATATATATATATATATATATATATATATATATATATATATATATATATATATATATATGTATATATATATAAATCAAATTGTAATTATTATTAACAAAGGGAGACAGACAGAGAAAAATAGACTCCAGCGCCTGGACACCTTTTTCGATCTTTGTCGAAAACAATGATATGAAGATATTATTATGTCATATACGTGAGGTGTCGCGGGACACCTGGTAGGAACGAAGTTCCTTACATTTTTCATTAACTACTTATACATGGCGGAGTTTGAAAAGAGACAAAATTAAAAGTAACTAACTGTTAGTACCTAGCGGAGTTAAGGCAAAATTAAAAGAAAAGCATTATTTGCATCATTAAAGTAAGCGTCTTACAATAAATATGTATTGAATATTGAGAAAAGTTAATCACGATGAGTTTATAGTTAAAGAGTATGTTTGTAGTTGGTAGGAAATGGTACTGTTCTCTACCTACCCGGCCTACTAATTTAAAATATTATAAAATATATCTCTTTCCTACTCAAAAACGTTTGTTTGTATCAGGTTGGTTGCAATTTTACTTGCGTGTTTCAATTGTACTTTAGACGATGTGAAAGAAGTTTTATTAAAATCGTTACGTTAGAACGTAAGATATCGGTAAAAACGTTGTTTTCTTTATTTTTATTTTTAACGTTGTTTTCTTTATTAGGTTCGCTTTAATAAATTTAGCTATCTTTATCACTTCATAGCAGTGTCAGTGTTCCTTTTACTATAAACATTTATTTATAAAAGTTGTTTGGCTCATTAAATAGATGACGTTAGAATGTTTTCCTTCCTGAAATTCCAATTTTAAATTTGAAGCTTACGTTTACGTGAGCGTTGCGCGTGAACACTTGAGCGGATGACGTTGTCCAACGAACTCAGCCTGAGCATTGGTAAAATGAACATGTGTACCAAATTTCAACTAACTCAGTCATCTTTTACTCAAGTTATGGTCATCGGTAGATTTGGTGACGCTTGGTTTTGTGATGGACGTTTTTTTCGGATTCACTAATCTGAATGCCACATAAAAGTTTAAGGGTGCAACCCTGTATATGCGAAAAAAAGCCCCCTAGGAGTTGGGGGGGGGGGGGGGGGACAAAACAGACTCTATGTAGTTTGTTAAAGTATAAAGTTAGAAGAAAATTAAGCAACATAAAACATGTAAGTGTACATTAAGGCCCAGTGTTCACGGGAGCTAGACCCTGTTAAAACGATTTGATGCGATATCGGGTCGTATCTGATAAAAGTACGGAGGATTACAAGATCCGACTTTGTAGTTAGGAATCCATACGACTTCCACCCCTCACCCACCAAATAAATAAACTTCTATATGCATAGAGAATAAACGTATGATGCACCTTTAGGATGACTTCCAGAATGACTTCTTATCTGATCTCCTTATTAGGTAAGATTATTATAGTAAGACAGATTTTCATTACCGTCATATCTTCTTTGATGGATTTTTTTCTTTCTTAAACATTTATCCTAGACTAAAATCTAATATTTATTTTAGTCTAGGAGATTGCGTGCAAGCTTGAATTTTATGTATAAGTAAATCTTTGATGCATTTTAAGAATATGTGGTCTGCTAAGTTCGTCTGCGGGACATAGCTTGCCAAGTGCCGTTTGAAACAAACAAACCAGTGCGGTGGAGAGTGACCATGTAAGTCAGTCAAATAATAGTCTAAATCAAAGAGGTCACTTATGAAGTGAGAAACTACCATTAACTTTATTTTTTGGTCTACTAACTAATTGCGTATTCAGGATCATGAAAATCACATTTTCCACTATAAAGGGCGGGACATGGCCGCTCTCCACCGGTTTTTTTTTTTCAAATGCCAATTTCCAAGCAAACGAACTTAGCCGAACAGATATTCTTAAAAGTCACCAAAAGATTTATTTATACACAAAATTCTAGCTTGATGTTAGTCAGACACTTTATTGCACACTATCTCCTGGACTTTTAGAACCGTCAACTTTTTTGTGTTTTAATACAAGAGTTTTCATTAAATTTTTTGTGTTTGAATACAAGAGTTGTCATTAAATTTTTTGTGTTTGAATACAAGAGTTGTCATTAACTTTTTTGTGTTTTAATACAAGAGTTGTCATTAAATTTTTAGTGTTTGCATACAAGAGTTGTCGATACAGAACATATACTTAATAAATTAAAGATTTTAAAAGTGTATTCTTCAATATATCCCTTTGATTATAAATTCTTCTCTATTTTTTAGTGGTCTTTAGGGATTTAATAATTAAAAATAACAATTATTTTTTAATTTTAAAAGGAGGAAGTAACATTTTAAGTCCAGACTATCAGTAGACTTCAAGAAATAATCTCTTGGATAATCTAAATAAAAAAATCGGGTACGGGGTACCTCGGAACTATTCCTCACTTAGGAGGCCGTTAAAGTGACGTCTCCTGCTGCTCCGTAGCAGGAGGAAGCAGCAATGTGCGTGGTCAGTACTTGGATGGGTGACAGTTTTGAACTAACTGATTTTTTTATCATCATTTTTAAAAAAAACAACAAATATATATATATATATATATATATATATATATATATATATATATATATATATATATATATATATATATATATATATCTATATATCTATATATATATATATATATATATATATATATATATATATATATATATATATATATATATATATATATATATATATATATATATATCTATATATCTATATATCTATATATATATATATATATATATATATATATATATATATATATATATATATATATATATATATATGTGTGTGTGTGTGTGTGTATGTATGTATATACACGTTATTTTCATTTATTTAATTATTTGAATTTAAGCGGTATTTTGACAGATGTAAACAGAAGTATCACACTAATAATAATTATGTTGCTCTTAACTTTTAAACTAATAAATGGAATTTCATCGGGTATTTACATATTTGTTCCTTATTTTTTTCCGGTTCAAACGATATGCTATGTCAAAAACGTATTTATACTTTCGGTCTTATTAACCGCCAAAGTTACAAAATTCATCTTTAAAACGGTGGCCGGTATCAAAATTTAATTTGGTGGATTTTTTTGTCATACAGAGAGGTACATTCGTGCCAATTGTCAACTCGATTTTTTTTTTTAAATTTTCCAAATATCAACTATTTTTTTTTTAAATGTTTGCTGACTCAGCAAACTGGGTTCAAGATGGCGAAAAATGTTGATTTTCCGGGCGGCACAACTAGAAGTAAGGACTGATTCTTCTGGCTAGTTTCAACTCTCTAGGTTAAATACCATGGGCACTACGATGATAACACTGCTGAAAAACACGGACGTCTTAAAAGCACCCAAAACGTTCAGTTGATACCTCGAAAAAAATGTTGGGTGAAAACAATACTTTTCCTACCATAGGTGAGGAAAAGTAAAAACATTATTTTTCGAGTGATCAAACTAAATTGCAAGATTTTTTCGATTTTTTTGCTAAAAGATTAAAAACATAAGAAATGACGGGTATATCATATCCATCATGCATTCTATTCTAGCAGAGTTTTACGAAGTGAAATACTGTCTCGTTCACATCAAAGTTGTTATAAATATTATAAGCCTTCAAAGAATGTTTTTCGGTAAATGTTTTGACAGGTACGGGTTTGGTAAGTGTTATTGATTGACATAAAAGAAAAAAAAAATATTAAAAATAAATAAACAGAATGAAAGGAAATAATATAAACCAGCTAAATATTAATAGAAATAAATTACCTTTATATAATTAAGATGTGACAAGTATTTGGTGCTAAAGTTGCCGTTGATTATAAATATATATATATATGTGTGTGTGTGTGTCCCGGCTCTGGAGTCTATTTTTCTCTTTCCCTCTCCCTTTGTTAATAATAATTACAATTTGATTTATATATATATATATATATATATATATATATATATATATATATATATATATATATATATATATATATATATATATATATATATATATATATATATATATATATATATATATATATATATATATATATATATATATATATATATATATATATATATATATATATATATATATATATATTAGTAATAACAATACTGTGTTTGCACACTGCAATTACACAAAATGTTATTCACTCTTGTTATTATATCACTCACCCAAATTGTGTGGATATATATATTTATATATATATATATATATATATATATATATATATATATATATATATATATATATATATATATGTATATATATATATATATATATATAAATATATTAATTTTAGTTTTTTAAAATGCATGTGTTACTAGTCTCTTTTTACCTTTTTGTTATGTATTTTATGTTGAACCATTAATTTATGTTGAGCCTTTGTTATGTCCCGTTACGACCGTAGAGTTTTTGTAGTTTTTTAATTAGAACGTTGTTGAGGAAAATTTAGAATTTGACGACGGAACATGTCATTGTTCCCTATTTGAACTCATGTATTATCACCTTAACGATTCCCGCAATAGCGACATTTAGGCTTGAGAATGGCAAGTTAGTGCCGAAACGTTGCCTAGATAAATGTCGTTTTTTATTATTACCTTAATCGGACCTACACACTGTACTCATAAATAATATAATAATAGTTAGTTAGTTTACATTTAATTATGGAACATGTTATCGAAATTTACCATAAAAATAACTTTTCCGGCGGGAAATCAAACCCGACCTTTATCTATTTGTGTTTATTTCCCAGAAAATAGTATATTATGTTACTAGACTGTGAAGTGAGTTTTTTCTTTACCGCGGCAATTACATTTCTTTACATACACTTCACAGCCTAGTAACATATGCTATTTTTCCGTGGTAGCAGACAATGAAAAAACATTAAATATTAATCAATAATCAATATAATAATAACAAATATTAGTACATACTTAAAAACCTTAAAAAGAGGTTACACTATAAGAAAAGATAAATAAAACGCATTGACATCTAGCGGATTTTAATCGTACTAAGAAGTATTTCTACAAAGATTACAGCGCTAAAAACGGAAGTTTTGATAACAACCAGCTGTAAAAAAATAATTTCTGTCCTAGGACGAAAAAATGTTGTTCTTTACAGCTAGGAGTACTGAAAAGATTTTTTAAGTCCACGTCATGAAAAAATGGATATAGCTATGTTTTTTAGGCTCTAAAGTTGCTATTTCATAGCCTACCACGGAAAAAAAAAACTTATATTGTTGGATTCGAATTTAAATGGACTATATCGTACAATTGTTTAATTAAATCATCGGAACCGTTAAAAAAAAACGGAACCGTTTTTTTTCAGAGCTTTTAAGGGGGATGGTGCCCCTAAATTTAGAGCTAAAATTCAATTTTGATTTCTCTTTGATGTATGATTTTTTTTAACATGTATGCCAATTTTCACCAAAATCCACCTAGTAGTAGTAGTAGTAGTCTAGTACTTTCTACTAGAACGGGTAGGACGAACCACTTGTTTGAACCTTGCAATTAGGCCATCTCTTAGGCCCTTTTTACGCCCCGTGGTAGAGAGTTCCAGCCACTTCACACATCATACCTCTGTACATTGTACCGCCGAAGCGAGTATGATGTGATCAATAGTGAGCCATATAAATCATAGCGTCACTCGTTCCACTCATGATTCAGTGATGGCCGAGCAGACGTGGTTTAACCCACACGGCCACGCTGGCTCTCAAATCCACCTAGTAGTTTAAGATCTCATTGCACTCACCCTGGCTATCACAAATTAATTCTTATTTGTGTTATTCCCCATCCTCAACTTAATTCAAAAACCTATTTCACTTACAGCCACTAAATTTCTACCGACTCTTACAATATGATTTACAATAAACTGAAAAGAAAAAGCTACCCCCAAAAGATTAAAATTGGCATATGGTAAATAGCATTAATAAACACAACCAACTTAACTTAAGAAACTTTATTAAACTAAAATTTTCAGTCCGGCCTTTTCTGATTCTTCATCTAGTTCATTTAGTATTTCCACTGGCTCTCCCCAGCTAGATGAAATTAAGATGATTTTTACCTGCAAAGTTGATTGCAATTAGTTTTCTGTCATTAATAATAAGTCATTAATAATACTTCTTTAGATTGTTACTCCCCTATGTTTTTCTAGAATATAAATGACTTTGACTAAATAACTATTAAGACAAAGGGATCTTTAGTCTAATGCAATTTTTTGCATTTTACATATGCTAGATAAAACGAGGAGACACTTTTCACACCCACTTCAAACTCGCCTACGCTCATCCTGTCAAAGCTTATAACCAAAAATTATATATTTTTGTAGATATAAGATATAAGATAAGATTTTGTATTTCCAGAGATAGTCTGTAACGCTTAAGGAATTTTATCATTTGCATTTTTATTCTCTTATCTTTATGTTGTTTTTATTTTTATATCTATTTATTTTTGTTGTTGTTTATGTTTCTAATTATTTAAAGTCTTCATATTTATATTGTTGTAACGTGTTGGTTGTTATTACTCTATTTATATTTATGCATGCTCTCCTTACATTGTCTAAGGTCATTGTTACTATTTATTATGTCAATATGTTAACATTTTGTGCTGGGATCTCGCCTGACGGTCCAGTGACCAAGGCTATATCGTTTGTTAATTACTATTATTCATGTACCAAACTTGTTAAATAAATAAACGATTATTATTATTATTATTATATTTTTGTAATCAGCTCGACGTACCCTTTCATATGATACCACACACGGTGTCCAAAAAAAATTCAATTTTTTAACCCTTAAGTTTTATTACCCTAATTTTTTTGAATTTTTTTTTTTAAGTTATATTTTTAAATTGTGTGGGTAGATACTACACACATATATGCCAAATTTCAAAGTGATTGGAAAAAATTAATATGTAGCAGTGAGAGCAGGCGACAGACGGACGGACAGACAGAATCACGCAGTAAAATATAAGGGTCCTTGGTTTTGCCTACAAAAGGTTAGTCAATTATCGATGTTTTAGGCATGTTGGTTGAAATATATGCATGAAGAGGATAAAGTAAAGAAAATAAGTTTGTAATTATTTAATCTAAACCCTTTAAACGACCCGACCAAAAAGAAATAATCATAAAATTGAGGACAAGGGAAAAACACCACATACACAAACACACACACATTCCAGTATGTCCATTTAATTTGATAATTATTTTTATACAAACCACTTCTTGCATTTAAATTATTTAAGATAAAAGTTTAGAAGGCTGAATATATTTTGCTAAAGTCACTTATTAGTTCATAAGTTTCTGTGAGTGTTTTTTCATTTTATTAAAGATTTTTTTTGTTTTGAAGCCTTGGATGTGGTAAGCAGGAAAAGGGTCTAGGGCTATAAGAGTCCCTACATTAAGGATCCTTTAATCCTTTTTGGGCTTATGTATAAAATGGATTTATTAAAAATAGGAATAAAAGCGATTTAATAAAAACAGGGCTTCCAAGAAGGCTTAATAAAAGAGAAAGGAAAATATAGTAAATAATTAATATTGGAAAAATCGATTAGTTTATATTAAAACAACTACAATATAGCTAATCTTGAGTTCATACATTTAGTCAACATTTGCTTTTATTATACAATTATACAATTAGTTTTGCGTGAGTTTCATTCATTACGGTTAGGTTCCACAAAATCCCGATAGAAGCATTTTCCTTTACCTTAAAAGTAAATACGTTGTAAAAAAGTAAGGTGTGCTTCACGTAAACGGCGATAATCACCGGTTTCTGTACGATTAAGTTAAAATTATTAAGTGTAAAATGTCAATAGTTGCATATTCTTCTTCTACACTTCAAGACCTTTAAATTGATGTATAACATGTCATGGTGACTAAAAACTTTTTTTAGTCACCCGCCATATTGGCCACCATCTTGAAAATATTATGAGTAAAATTTTAATATGTAGTTGCATATTCTTTTTCTACACTTCAAGACCTTTAAATTTATGTATAACATGTTATGGTGACCAATAACTTTTTTTTAGTCTCCCGCGATATTGGCCGCCATCTTGGAAATATTAAGTATGAAAACTCCAAAATGTGTCCAGTTGTCTCAAATGCCGAGATGCACCTGTGTGCCAAATTTTATATTCCTGGCTAGTTATGAAGTTTATGAATTGAAACATGCCAACGGACAGACAGACAGACAGACAGAGCCGTTATATAAGGTTTCTTTTTGTACTTTGTTCAGAAACCTAAAAGAAAAATATCTAAGATTATTGATTTCCACAACACTAATATTAATAGAATGTGATGATTAATTTATAAAACCCATACTACGTGACCTATCTCTACTCTAAAGCTTTTATAAGGACATCGGACTCAAAATCCCACCTAAGTAGATTTGTCAACTGTTAAAGTAGGTCTAGAGGGAGGGGGAAAAGAAAAAAAATCCACATAAACACAGTCAAGGGAATAAATATAGGTGAAGTAAGACGTTGGTAATACGGCCAAGAGAAATTGATGGCATTCAAGTATTTGGAAAGTATAATGATACGGGGGCTTTGGGAGTATTCCGCTATGTATAGAGATAAAGAGGGTAGAATAAATCAGTAAGCTCTGGGCATTGGAGGCTGTAAGGGAAAAGGTGTCATAGCAGAATGTTTTGGCTTGGAGTCTTGTAACATGAAATATTACGAATGGATTGAAAGGCGATTCAAAAAAGACTTGACGGGTAGGAGTGGAGGGGTGAGTTTCCAGTGGGGATTGATTTGTTACGAATAGCTAAAATCTCCCTCGGCCTCTTATATTGGATCATACTCAACAAAAATACACGTTTAGAAATGTACAACGTAAAAATAATTATTAATCAAACCTTCTAGGGGGGAAAAATGTTAAACTTTTTCTTTAATCAATTAATATATTTGACAAGTACTAATATTGGTACTTCTTTAGATTGTTACTCCCCTATGTTGTTTAAGAATATAAATGAGTTTTACTAAATAACTATACATTAATTGTTTAAGTACATTTCTTTTATCAAAACTACCCGGACAACGACTTTATTTAAGACCCTAATTCAAACCATCATTGCATTGCTTTCACCCAATAGTTTGTTAAGTTATAGATATGAAATTTAAAGTAGAAGAATGTAGTTTTCAGACCCCGCAAACCCCATATCTCTATCTATTACAGCTATAAGTGTTCAAAAAAAGTGTTTTTTTTTTGCCCACGCTGTAAGTTTCCTTTAATGACAAAAACAACTTAAGTAGGAAAGTTTTCCAATCGGTCATTTTGATTCAAGATGGCCTATTTAAGCCATGCTCCGTCACTAAAATAGTGGTACTTCTTTAGATTGTTACTCCCCTGCGTTTATTTATAATACAAATGACTTTGATTAAATAAAGACAAAGGGATGTTTAGTGCAATGTACTTTTGGACAAAGGAATATCACACTTCTGTTTTTACAAGGGGAGTAACAGTTTAAAGAAGAACATCACGTACACCTTCTTTAGATTTTTACTCCCCTCTATTTCTTTTATAAGGGGAGTAACAATCTAATGAAGTGCCCTAATATTTTCTATTACTAATTAAAACTAGTTTTAGATTTCTTCTTCATATTTTATCCTTATTATAACCCTATAAATAAATATATTTGTAATTTGTAAACTAATTTTTAAAAAGTTTACAATTACTAAAAAGTTACAATTTTTTTTAAAAAAAAGAAGCAAATTTTTTTAACTTTTAAAAGAGCGTTGTTTTGTACAAAAAGCTCAAAAGTTAACATATTTTTTTTCCACTCTCCTTATGAATACTCGTATCAAAACAATTAAATGGTTGTTAAAAAGTGAATTAAAACTTTGTCCGTATCAGTATTCCCTTACTCGTGTCGCTCATCAATCAATATGGACAGTTTAGTTGTCTGTTGCTGCTGTTTAACCAAGTGTAGAGAACCCGTTTGAATCATGCTGAAGTCGGGTTAAAAACCAGATAATATTAAAAACGAGCGGTATGATTCGTCACACTGACCCCGCGTCACTCCGATAGTGCATGCTATACTGGTAGAACTGTTTGGTAAGCTCTGGCACATCATTCTCAGCTGGGGGCAGTTGCGCTAGGGTAGAGTTTAATGTCACCTTGCGCATTAAGTGTATAACAGCCCGGCTTTTAAGCCTGTGTAGCGGTGCAATTTTTGAATTGTCCGCTACATTGTGGGTAAAACTATCGATTGATAGACGCATCGATAGATAGAGTTAAGGAGAGTTTTCGAGAAAAGCTAAGACAAGCCTACGAGAAGAGTAAGGATCGCTATAACTTAAGACCTAAGTTTAACTGAGGGACAGCTAGTTTTTATGAGAAACTTTGCACAATCCAACAAGGCAGAAAAGTTTTCGGCCAAGCTTGCCCCAAAATATATTGGCCCGTACCGTGTTAAGAAGAAGTTGGGTTACCTAACGTATGAGTTAGAGGACGACAAAGGTAACTCTGCAGGACGATGGCACATTAAAGATTTCATCTGATACTTCCACTTAACCTGACATCACCACCTTGGAGGGGGAAGATGGCTTAATGTAACGGTGCAATTTTTGAATTGCCCGCTACATTGTGGGTAAAACTATCGATTGATGGACGCATCGATCGATAGAGTTGCCCAGTGACTGGAGATCGATTAGTTGAGGGGACGCCTGAGACTAGGAGATGTGGTTTGTGAGATAGTGGAGAGTCAGTAGTGGGTAGTCAGTAGTTGATGGAGTATTGAAGCGATTTTTTTTTAGTTAAGTGACCATGTGCTCGGTGGTGAGTCACTTAGTTATATTGGATTTTGATAATTAACTATTTTTGGCTGGTGCTCTTAAGTTTACTTTTTTTTAAGACTATTTTTATTGCGTTATAATTATACTTTTTTTTGAGATAGTGGTATTAATTTTTTTCTTTGAATATAATTATTTTAAGCTTAAGTGGTTGGACTATTATTTTATTCACCTTTATTGAAATATTTGGATTGGGCTTTCGTTATTTATTATTTATTATCCAAAGTTATTGGAAAGAAGAAATAACGTGGCGCCCCTTTACCATCAGGTATTCATTTTATTTATACATATATTAATTAATCAAGCCTCAGATAATTCACACGGCCCCCCCGTCTCCACTGAGCAAGGCTAGGCGTTGCTATTCTTCGGGGCTGGTTGCACCTGGTGTTGCACCTGGAATTTACGAATTTATTTTTGCACTTTAGTATGAGAATCTATTTAACCTATAAGTGTATAAACTTATAGGTTAAATGAAACAAATATACTATAAGAATAATCTACTGAAAGTATTTTTCGGGATAGATGTAGTCTTCCACGGATAGAGTCGTAACATCATTCTTGCTTTTCCACTAAAGATAATGGCCCGGAGGATACGAAATCTAATGTTTCGCCCCCACTACAAATTACATCTTCTAGCAAAATGAGTTATCTCTAAGTTGTTTCAATTACATTGCTGTTTAGAGTGGACTTTTCTTAACATGCTTTTAGTAGTGGTAGCAAAATGTCCAAACACAGTGTTCATCAGAAAACTTAAATTGTTTATTTTTTATTACTATACGATTTTATATTTAAAAAAAAAAGTAAAATTAAGTAAATTAATTTAGACATCAATTTAGATAAGCTATAATATCTATTTGAAGACCAACAAATCAAAACAAACATTTATTTTTATTGGAATAAATGTGGTTGCCTTAGCTTAGCAATAACAAATCATTTCGAGATAAGTCGCCGCCATCGTCGGGACACTACTCGATTACATAAATGATTGTGTATTTACAATTTATTTTTATTTTTGATTGTTTATTTGTGTATTTGTCGATTTACATAATGATGTGTCTTTCTGTGCTAGTGGTCTTCTTACTGTCGTATTTGTTGAAATGTACATTATAAACAAATTATTCTTATTATAGTGCTATGTGTACCCTGTAGTAATAGTTCTTAATGATAAGATGGACCCTTAAGGGTAAGAAGAAAAGAAGACTAAATCGTGTAGTGTGGCAACGTTTCGGCTGCACGAGCCATTTTCGAGCTTCTATCCAATATAAATTTTACATTCAGTTAAAAAACTGTGAGTTAGAGAGTATTGATAAAAAAGATTGATTTGGAGAACTCGTAGTTCACCACGTCACATTCATATAATCATAGTAATCACAACATGTCTAAGTGTAAATGAAATTCACTTAAGAAATAAAAAATCTTCTGACAACTAGCACAACCATAAAAACAAACTAACAATACTAAAAGTAACCAATAACAAAACAAACGGTAGTTTAACAATTTTTACATTAAAGCTTTAAAATATAACAACAAGGAAGGCGAGATGCCGATTCCTGCTGTTAAACTACCGTTTGTTTTTGTTATTGGTTACTTTTAGTATTGTTAGTTTGTTTTTATGGTTGTGCTAGTTGTCAGACGATTTTTTTATTTCTTAAGTGAATTTCATTTACACTTAGACATGTTGTGATTACTATGATTATATGAATGTGACGTGGTGAACTACGAGTTCTCTAAATGAATCTTTTTTATCAATACTCTCTAACTCACAGTTTTTCAACTGATCCATCGAAAACAAACTTCCATTTACAGAGTAAAGACCTCTTAAGTTTCATTAATATATCTCAATCCATTTAAAAGTTAAGAGGGGGGGGGGGGTGACTTTTGTACCACCCTGTATATTCCTGGAACCAATTGGGAGGTAAGAAGGAGGATAGGGTTAGGGTGGATGTGCTTCAATAAGTACTGACATCTATTCAAGTCTGACATCGAGATGCACTTAAAAAGGAAGCTATGGAATATGTGTGTTTTGCCAATAATAATTTACGCTTCCAAAACATGGATTCTCAATATAAAGTATGTTCAGAAACTAAGAGTAGCTCAGAGAAATATGGAGCGGAGTATGCTCAGGATCAGTCGGAGAGAAAGGAAGTCCAACAGATGGGTTAGAGCCCAAACTGGTCTGGAGGATATTGGCAAACTTGTCTGTCAGAAGAAGTGGAGATGGGCCGGCCTCATTTCCACAACTCAAGACGAGAGGTAGACAAAGAAATTAATCCAGTGGTATCCTAGGGAGCTAAAACGGAGAAAAGGAAGACCACTGGCTAGCTGGGACGAAGAAATGAAAAGGGCATGTGGAGGACAATCTTGGCAGAGAGTGGCTTGGGACAGAAATGAATGGGTTAGAATGGCCCAAGTATACTCTGATGTTTGGCTCTACAAAGATAAGTAAACATACCCACTAAAAAAAAAAAAAATAAATGAATAAAATAAAAAAGAATATATATAATTAGGGATTAAATATAAATAATAAACAAAAAATATTTAAAATTAATTAGGAATACAATAAATTAGAAACTTCAATGACTTATTGAATTTTAAGGACGAAATAATATTATAAGTCTTAACATAAAATAAATCATAAAATTACACAAATTTCAATTGAGCGGTACAATTAATTGAACCTTACAGACCAACTCAAGCCTCAGTGTTGGCTCCACGGCTTGCAGCCGAGTTACATATTTATACTTAATAACAAAAATAATAATAAAAAAATAAATTAATAATAAGTTGATATTAGGTTTGTTCCAACCACTCTTCAAACTGGTTTGGAACTGTACGACGCATGCGCATTTGGAAAAAAGAGTTCCAACGAGCCCAAACTCAAACTCTGACTGACTCCGACTGTTAATCGGCTGTTCCAACCACGCTCTGATTGAATCACGGATTAGTTTGGAACCAGTCAGAGCAGTCAGCGATCGGCGGCAGGGACTAGTAGTTTGGGATTGAGTTTGGGTGAACAGAAACGTAACCTTCCGCTCCGCTTCATTGTTTTTGTTTTGATTTCGCTCGCCTATTATAATTATTCTCCTTTCTTGCGAATCAACTGTTCTTTTTAAAATGTTTTTGTACGAATGCGACGATGAATTTTTGTGCATACAATTGGCATTTTCTAGATATTTCTAAAAATAATAAAAATTGGCCCTATTTTCCAAGATGGACTTTTGATACTTATTCCATTTTCAAACAAATATCGAAAGAATCCGATTTATTTCCGCAATATTTCTTTCGTTAACTGGACTAAGATTAATATTTGTTTTTTTAAAACAAAAGAGCATTTAGGATTATATCAATAAAAATACGAATACGAGTGTGCCGTGAGTCTACTAAAACTGGCTCACCTCAGTAAGCCCAAAAATTGTGAATTGCGTAAATCGAAATGAAATCGTGAATTCATGTATTAAATAAACATTTCTAAAATGTGTGCATGTATTTTCGTCATATCCTCTATGAGTATGTAGGTTTTACTTCCAACTTTCGAGCTTAATTAGCATTAGAAAATGAAACTTTTGTGGTGTAGCCCCCCCTTGTTGTGCGAGCCCCTAGGCGGCCTAAATCAGGCCCTGATTTAAGCGACTGGCACTTATCTTCATCAACTATTGACTTATCCATCATCCATATCTTTAATATTAATAAGTTCAGGTATTTTCGATAGCACAGGAACGCAAAATCACATTAACGATCAACTCAAAAAGTTGTTCTGATAACAGTGCTAAAACCTACCACGGCAAACAGTTTGGTTCGAGAAAGGAGCGTTCCAACAAAAACGAAATCACAAATCAATTCCCAACGGTCAGTGATCGCGCATGCGCATTACGTCAATCACGGACTAATCCGAAACTGATTCGGAACTGGTGGTTGGAACAAACCTAATATATCTTTTCTTGAATTTTCTTTTCTTTTCGTCTACAAGTAGTACTATATTCTTTTGTTTACCAATGTAATATCTTGGTGTTTTTTCTTTTTGTATATGTCTGTGTAAATATGTAATAAATGAATATTATATTATTATTATTATAATTGCGTGTGGTTAAGTATTTCTTAAAAGTTGTAAGATTCGACACTTCGCTCCCCATTGTTGCAGGTTTCTTCAAAGCAAATTTCCTCAAACAAATCGAGCTTAACGAGCCAACATTACAATAATAAAAACCCCTGATCAACCTGCTTTTAATAAATCAATGTGAAATGTCGGGTATACCATCCTCCTTATCTTTAATCAATAGAGCCTAGACTGTTATTACGATTTAAACCGTAAAACCTTATTTACCTATGTTAGAATTATAAAAAAAAGAAATATTAAACAAAATGTCAAAGTATCAAATAGATAAACGTATCGGTAATTCTTATTGTAATAAATTTTTGTTAATATTATTATGCAATGAAACACACTTATAATAAATTCTACTTGTGTATTGTATGTGTTATTGTTGTAACTCTGATTAACGCAAGCCAAGTTCTTAGATATAAGTTACACGAGTTATTGCTGTTTGAAACTCAGCTGAAAGTAATACGGTTACGGTGCAATCTCAAACTTAACCCAGTAAAACTTTTCTGGCTCAAACTCCAGAGGTGCTATTCTACTAATTAATTTTATTGCTCAATCATACTACATTTCCAGAAAATAAAATTTCATTATTCATCAAGCATATTAAGATAGATACGTTTAAAGTTTGACAGATATAAGTTATACGTTTATGTCTACGTAAGGCTGATATTAAATTAAGAAAAAAAAAAAAAATATTGCAGGAATAGATCTTTACACCATCTAGTCGATGTGATATTGTGAAACATTTCTTACTTTCTAAAGGCCCCCATACACGGTCAAATATTTGTATGGGGGCCTTAAGACCTAAATTTTCTCGACATCAGGTTTGCGCAAACCTGACGTCAGGCAAATTTAGGCCATACACATAAAACATCATGTTTGTGCAAACAACAAACAGCCCCATACACGGTCAAAATGCTTGCGCAAACATTTTGACAGTGTATGGGGGCCTATACATCTCAAACATCAAACAGCCAAATATTTTTCCAAGTTTTTGAGGGGTGGAGCAATACTTTTTCTCTATATATCTTACTTATATGAGGAAGTAATATACTTATGTGTGTTTTGGGGCCCTACTTCGTCTTCTTAAGGGGGGACCCGAATTTTTCCGTTACGTCAATGCTGAGTTTGTTGTTGAAACTGACATGTTAATAGAACAATTAAAAGAGAAGGATTTTTAGTGGAGAAAAACAATATTTCAAAACTAATATTTTAATATAAACGGGTGTCAACCACTTTAATTTCTTATAATTATTGTAATAATGATTTAATGGAATTCTAACATTTTTTACTTCAGCGATTGTATTTGAGTTACTATTTTACTTCAGGAAACCAATTTTCCGGGAATGTACATGAGCGAAATCGTTGTTTTTGTAAAACTTTTTGGTTGCAGTTGAAAAAATGTGTGAAATTTAAGTCTTTCAGCAAATTTAAATTAGGCTCTAGATAAAAACAAATTTTTGAAGAAGTTAAATTTATTTTTAATGTTTTACATTTTGGTGCGTTAAGGCCCCCATACACGATTAAACATTTTGCGCAAACCTGGTGTCGGGCAAATTTGGGCCATACACGTCAAACATCATGTTTGCGCAAACATCAAACAGTCCCATACACGGTCAAAATGCTTGCGTAAACATTTTGACCGTGTATGGGGGCCTTAAGATTCCAGACATAGTCAATTACAAAGGTCTTTATACATCTACTTCCAGGTTTAATGAATAAAATTTCAATTAATAAAGTTGTTTGGACAATCCAACCTACTTCTGTTAAAACATTTTAAGTTTGACAAACATCAACTTAAAATAGTTTTGCCACTACACGCAATTAAATATTGTTCGAAAGGAATGCAATGATGTTTATCCTTGTTTGCTAATTACATTAGGATATTTGCAATTTAATCTTACGGTCGATTAGCTGATGACATTATAAGTCATCACCGAAATGCATTACTAATATATATATATATGGTACATCCCTTGGTGTCTCTCACAAATTGTGTAGCCTATTGCAGTGTGCAAACACGGTATTAAATTGCTGTTGTGTTTTGCTAGCCAAGCAAGTATGGCGGTATGAGAGCAAGCTCGTCTCTGATAAGCCCTATCTGATCTTGATCTGGTATAGGTCCAGAGTTGGGGGGGCATCGTCGGGCCCCTGATGAGTCGGACGTGACGAAACGATGCAGGACATGGCGTAATGCCGAGCCAACATCTTAATGACGTAATGTCTAATGTTGGAACAGTTCCTATGTGTCACGCTTGCGTGGCACACCCCTTGGTGAATCTCACAAATTGTGTAGCCTATTACAGTGCCAAACACGGTTTTAAATTGCTGTGTGAATAT
Source organism: Gerris lacustris (assembly GCA_951217055.1). Classification (NCBI taxonomy): domain Eukaryota; kingdom Metazoa; phylum Arthropoda; class Insecta; order Hemiptera; family Gerridae; genus Gerris; species Gerris lacustris. The sequence continues at coordinate 42,290,187 of OX578285.1, read as the reverse complement.
ATATATAATATGCAATATCAGAATCTTATTTATTCTTTCATTATATTATTCTATTTCTTTTAAAAAAAATATCCTTAGAAAAAACAAATCTTACAACGCTTCGCAATCTTACCAAGCTCTAAGTTCATTCCTTCATCAGACATTTTAGAAATTGACTTTAGATCCATCTTGTTTAGAAACGTTTTAAATGAAAGGTCGCTCGCTATAAAAAGCCTCTTTTTATGTTGAGACATTTGAATTACATAATAAATCAATGTCTCAAAGACGTATGTAATCTTTTCCCTTCTTATTAAGAAACGAGACAGGAATGCAAAGGATTTATACAATGTCATATTTTATATCTAGAATATGACTTATTTGGCATTTATCATTGAGGCTACTACACAATATGATACATTTTATATACTTGCACACAAGTAATTATACATTAATATGTATATAATGATGTTTCTCTGTGTAATATTGGGAATGATAAAATACAAATATTTGTAGGTAATAATTAATTATCGTTTAAACGTAAAGTTACCGTGATTGTTTCGATATAGTTGGTACATAGGGAAAATTTTAAATTGGTAACAATTTGTTGATAATTCAAATTATTTCTAGATTTATTGAAGCCTTTGTAAAACTTTTGAATAATTTGTTAGGTAAAATTATTGAAACGAATTGGAATGCACATTGTTCAAACGTTTTCAGTCTCTTTGTTCTCATTCTATTTCTATCTGTGGTCCGATTTGGATTGATTCCATTTTGAATAATATAAATTAAAGTTATCAGATTCGATTAAACTTTAATAAACCAAACAATTTATATATATATATATATATATATATATATATATATATATATATATATATATATATATATATATATATATATATTTTAATAACTTAAATGAATAATTCATCATTCTTTCCCATGTCCAGAAAGCCATTAAATCTAAATTAAAACGGTGCAAATCAAGGAACGTGACACTTAATAGTTTTAAGGTCTTTGGATTTTAGTTTAAAAGCAATTTTAAGAAGGAAATTTTAGTCAGAAAGCTGCAAGTTAGGATGTTCGTGAATAATTTAATCATATTGTTTATTTCAGGATAATGTATTTTTAGTCTGATAAAAACTTTATTCTTCAAGCGCATTACTCTTTTACTTATAAGAAAAAACCAGTTTTTTTAACTACGATTGATTCGAAATATAAACATTTTATCTCTGTTTAGATGCGTAGAAAGTGATTCTTTTCGTGGTTTCGTGTATTCATTGCGCATGCGCGTTTCATAATTCTTCTTTATTTCCAAACTAGTGCGGAAATAATGAAGAATTCTTCCCCTTATCACCCATTTAACAAAACTAATTTGCTGTTTGTTTAATTTAAATAACTGTTTTCATCAAGTGTTTAGTGATAAACAATGTATATTTAATGATTTTGAAATATTTTTTTTAATTTATTATTAAAATCCAATAATCGTAGATAAAGTACGGTACGCAACTCGTGTGGTTTTACTACACTCGCTGTCACTCGGGTGCAAACTCCACAATCGCATGCAAAATACTACTTTCCGCACTAGACGCATAATGTACAATTAGATGCATACATTTTTTTTTATCGCCCACCACTTGTAAACATTCCTATCCTGAGCGGCCGGTAAAGTTCCATTTTACAGCCCTGGGGCCTGTAAAAATGCATGCTTTTTCTTTACAGGGCCGCCGCTAGTTCGAGAAGAGGCCGCTTCCTGGCCGTGGCGTGCAGGAAGCGCTAGTAGTTCTCAGCGGCAGCTGTCCAATTATTAACAATCAATATTTTTATAACTGCGGTTTGTTTTGGTACTGATGTAACCTTAACATGCCTTTATTGTTTTGAAGATTATGGCAAAATAGTTTGCATGTTTAGTAATTAGTTTACATGTGGTGGGCGATAAAATAGTGTACGTACCACGAGCAGTAAGCGACATAACAGGCCTCGGGTGTTAAACGCACTCGTGCTTTCAAACTTCGCCCTCGGCCTGTAATAACGCCCTTACTGCTCTAGGTACGTAAATAGCTATTACGCAGGCCTGGTCATTTACATAGTCGTCTACTTTTTAATTTCTCCAATCAAGTTTTGTGTGATTAGTTCTCATTTGATCGTTCTAGCAAAAATTTAAAATGAATCTTGAGTAGTTGCAACAATGTTTTTCATGATATTTCATGATATTGGACTCGTCTCAAAGTTTAGCTCAAAATTGTGGTGATGTGTAGAGACGGATCCGCTCTTCGTTGCCTGCTTGTAAGTAGATTTTTGGACTTGGCTTGTCCCATCTCTGCTGCTCTCTGCTGAAAGTGGTTGTAGCCTTCCTTTAAGGCGTGTGTATAAGATTTTTCAGGAACATACTCTACCAGAATTGCCTGAAAATGTCATACAATATGCGAAGAAATATTGTTTTCCAGCAAAATGGTACACAAGCACACTTTAGTTTAAATTATCAAAATTATCTAAATGGATGGATCGGAAGAGGGGGAACCAATTTCTTGGCCTGCACGTTCACCAGATATGACCCCAGTTGATTTTTGTATTCGGGGTCATATTAAATCACTGGTTTATGAGACTCCTGTTAATACAGAAGAAGAGTTAAGAATTATTCTAGCGTTTGATGATATTATTGAACGTCAGCAGCTATTTTGAAGAATTCGGCAGTTGATTACACAACTTCGTCGTAACTTTGAACAATTTTTATAAAGCTTGATGCAGTATTATTTCTAATAAAATGTTCATTAAACTTAACTGTTTCAATTTGTTAAGTAACTACTCTTTCCTGTTTTAATTGAGATTTCTGTTTATCTTGAAACCTCCGGACACTAGAGTTTATTAACTAAATATGTTTATTTAAGTGCACTCTATCATTTCTGAAATTTAGGAATAGTTTTTCTGTGAAACCCTGTAAATATGAACATCAAACATTGTGATAGTTTTACAACTGTTTTTCAACATAGGCAACTGGAAAGCTAATTGAGTCAAACTTATGCATGTCGAAATACATGTAAGTAAACCTAAGTAAATGCTGCAGCACCCCCAAATTTAGGCTTAAATCTATTTCCCGGTTACGCCTCGGGGTATGCTTTATTTTATTTATGAATATTTATTTTTAAAAAGGCATAAAAATGTTTATAAAACGTGTAACATCTTGTCGTCTGTCTTGAATGATCATGCCAGATTTGTAAAATACATCAAATACATGTGGATGGCAAGTTTGGCAGTCTTCTATGGACTGAATGAAGTTTCACAAACTTGCACAAGACTTATGGGCTGAAGTTTTGTGTGCATGCAAGACTTCAGACAAGTCTGGGGATATAGACGCGCGTCAGTCTCATCAGTCAACTTCGCTCTGCTGCCACGTAGGGCAATTGTCGACACTAGTTCTTCCTCCACGACGATTTTGTAACGACTGATCGAAAATTTGAATATTGTTGATGTGCGATTTGAATCAGTCTTGTCTTGCATGATCATGCAATACTAACGACAAAACGTCACGTGTAGACTAGGCTTATCTATCAACGTTTTAAAAGCTAATACTTTTCCGTTATACATACAATGCAAGGAAGTAAATAAGGAAAGATCAACCATCAATAGTAATCTGGGCTTAATTCCGAGAGAGAGGAGAAATGTCTTAGTACTTCTGACCCTTAACAGGAAATTATTATTTTAATATTTTATATTCAAAGTTAGTAATTTCCTATTTGAAAATGTTTATTCATTTAAACGAAAAAAAAGTCCCAAGGCTTAAATCTCATTCTTGTATAAAAAAAATATAAAATAAGTAAAAGTGGTGACAAGGTTTTATAAAATTTGAAAAAATGGGAGAAAAAAAATAAAAAAAAGATATTAGGATTTACTGACTTGTAGTTTCTCTTAAAATTAGGCTGGGAGACTTTATATATTTTTTTAATAAAATATAGAAAGAGAGTTATTTTGCCGTTTTTGTATAAAATAAAATGCGGGTTTCCTACAGGAAGTGGAGTTTAATCTCGGTTAATTCACCAATGGAAACATATCAGAGGAATATTTGCCTTCTTACTCTTTATTATATCTCTTCCCATTTTTCAACCCTCTTGTTAAATGTTTTGAAAGTCCCCAGTTAAATTATAAACTTTGTCAACATTATGGTGGCATTAAAAGGAATAAACTTTTTCACTCTTCATTAAATATTTACGACACCGAGAAATTCTGTACTAAATTAATTGAGTCTTAAATTCAATCTTTCGATGTTTCATTCTCCTTCATAGCGTCTCTTTTTAGGGTCCGTAGGCAAAACCAAGGACCCTTATATTTTCCTGCGTGTGTCTGTCTGTCCGTCCGTCCGTCCGTCGCCTGCTCTCACGGCTACACCTTTCGTCCGATGACTTTGAAATTTGGCATGTATATGTCTTGTACCTACCCACACATGTTAAAAATGTAGCGACTTAAAACAAACATTCTTCAAAAAAATTAGGGTAAAAAAACTTAAGGGCTAAATTTTTTTTATTTTTTATATGAAAGGGTACGTCGAGCTTAGTCGTTCTTTAGTTATATTATAACTTTGATAGAGCAAGCGTATAGGCAAGTTTGAACTGGGTGTGAAACGTGTCCCCCCCCCCCCCCCTCTATCTCGCTTATGTGAAGTGCAAAAAATCTGGAAACATTACTGAACATTCTTCGACCAAAAGTAAAGATACCACTTTTTGGAAATTTCGAAAAAAAATTGATTTATTTTTTATTGGCAAAATACGGTTTTTTATAATTTATATGGTCTTTTCGATGTATTTATATGGTTGTAGTCCGGTTCAGTGGCAAAAAAATACTTTATCAGAAGTTTGTTTATGTGTTTTGAGAATATCTGACCTATAGGATAGTTCAAAGTAAGCTTTTTAGTATTTTAAAAAACACCATTAATTGGGTACTACTTAAACTATACAGTGTGGCCTACGAACCCTCTCTGTGTGCTGACCCCTGGTGTATAGTATAGAAGACTAGAGATAATGTTATAACTTATTAATCATTAAATAGTATGCTTTGTTTTTAGATTCATCATTACATAATTTTAACACCGAGATATTAATTTTATCGCATTCTTCAGAGATTTATCTCTGTTTTTCTTTTGTCTTATTCGAATATTCATTGACGGCTATATCTATGAGAAAATATTGTTATATAGGGTTGACAGAATAATTAAGTCGATTGTTTAATTTTATTTTTTTTTAATTTAACCGTAGGGAAAAATAAATTGTACAAGCAAGCAGAAATTTCCAAACATAACATTTCAATTATAGTGGCGTATTTTTTCCTCAACTTTAGACCAAGGCAAATAATGGAGAAACCCAGAGGAAAAGCTAGCATACAGAAAGGTAAATGTAGAAGGAAAAATACGAAACGAAAAAACAAAATTAATTATCTTGAATACGCCTGATATATGTGAGGTTTTAAACTCCGACAGTCGACCTTTAAGTTTTAGCGATATTTTGGTCCTATTGTCGATCCGTTCATTATAAGAATAATTGATCTTGGCTAAAGCTAGAGGGAAGTGTTTAATCCTTATGTAACGACATCGCAAGGCCTTTTAAGTTTTAGTGATGTTCGGGCCACCTAATACCTTAGGTCCTCGGCAATTTAAACTGCAAAAAGATTCAGTCTTGACTGAACCTCGGTACTAATAATATAGTTCATGTACACTTTAGTTCCGTTACGCCTTTATCTCTCCCGAAAGCCAGTTTAACAATGGCAGGGAATAAGGTCATCTCCGAGTCTTTGTACAAAGGTAAAACCTTGTTATATTTGTAATACTGCCATTGCTCTGACTCAGAAGTTTCTTTCATGCCTAATCTGTCCTAACAGAGTTCATGCCTCTTGCATGAAAGTTACACAAGCTGATTTTGACTTGGGTAATGCCAAAACATGCAAGTGTTCGGTTTATTTAAAGGACACAGACTTAGACACAGAAAATATCACTAATTACACAAACTCACCCAAACTCTTCAAAAATAAAATTAAACATTATATAATCCATTATCTGGAATAATAATAAAAAAAAAAAATTTTTAATAATAAAATAAAAATAATACAATAAATATATCAACTGCAAATAACATACTAGTTAGATAAATATAAAAAATAAAAATAATTAATAATGAAAGAACAATATGATTTTCTATAAACTAAACATATTGAGAATTAATTATCTACTCCTTCTTACAACACAGGCTTTTGTCTTACCGTAAGAAGTAACCATGTTACAAATGTAATTTAGGCTATACATATGTATTTTTGGCGCCTAAAGATGCTCTTTTTAGCTCAAAAAATGCATGTTTTTGAGCGATTTTTTGCTAATATCTCAAAAACTAAAAGTTTTATCATAAAAAATGATATAGTCAAAAATGAAGGTAATTAAATAACAAAGATATTGCTTTTTATTTTATTTTTGTAGGCAGTATAGAACCCGAGTTATGACTCCCTGAAATTGAAGTCAACTTTGAGATAGTTGAAATCGAAACTTTCCATGTCAAGTAGCGGAAAAATGAAAGGTTTTTCGAAGAAAACTTATAGAACACTTTTTAAATTCCTTGAATAGACCTTTAAATTGATTACTGGCAAAAGTCTTTAGCATAAAAACTGACGGAGTTATAATCAAAATTAAGTGGTTGTCTTGATTTTTGAGAAAAATAATCGGTACTAAAATTAATGAATTGACAGCCAAAATTGAAATTAAACAAATTCCGTCGGCAGTTTACTTTATTTATATACTAACAATAGATTCTGAGAGTTTGAACGGTTTAAGAAGCCTAAATTCGAAACAATGTTTGATTTACTCTTGAAGAAAAAATTTCAATTTTTAAAAAAATCAACTTCTTTTCAAAATATTTCAAAAACTTACAATGTTATGAAAAAAATTATAGAATAAGAAATTGTACTTTTTTATTTATTTTTGTAGGACAAAATTTGACAGAGTTATGACCGTTAGAATCTCAAAACTAAGTACGAAGACCACCTTTCCTGAACCCTTTAAACTTATGAATCTTAAAAACGAAAGGCTCAAAAATCTGAAAAAATTAGGAATTATAGCGCTTCAAATTCCCTACAAAATGGTTTTTTGAGCGAATTTATAACTTTAAAATTTAAAAAGTTATGGTAAAAAGTGTAATCGCAATTTTTCAGTAAAATGTTCGGAGCTGGTAAATTACCTCCATTCTAGTGTATTTTGAAGTGCTTGTGAATTAATTTGAGTGAGTATTTCAATATTATACATACACACATGAACCCGAGTTCTTGTGTATATGTATGAGTGCACGTAAGTACACAATAGATGGACCACAGAGAAGTAGACAAATAATGAATTGAAGGAGAAACTGAGAACAGAGAAAACACGAGGTTTGCCTCGTTTATAAATTAAATAAAAGGTGTTATTTTGTTAATCAATTTACAATGTAAGTGTGCTAATAGATTATATGATTAATTTTTCAATATTGCGTTCCTACATTTTATTAAAATTTAATATAATGAGGTGTATTAAGTAAAAACTACATATTATATATCTATTATAACTTTTACTAGTTAAAAACTAAAATACAACTGACTGTTTATTATAAGGTTGTTGGGAGGGGAGTAGGGGAGAGATCTCAAATAAATAGGGGAATCCTTTGTTCTTATTAATACAAATACAATTCAAAGTTCATAGAACATCATAACATTTGTATTTCTAGAATTAATGTTTAAACGCAGGAATGTAATATACACATGAATTTGAATGAGTGTTGTGTGTAATTGCTAGATATTTTCTGGTCGCAAAAAAAGGATGCGGTGCAACTTGTGGTTGCAGAAAAGTTGGACTTTTTTGCAATGCCACATGTAGTTTATGTTCTGGCGATAATTGTTAAAATTGTCCTCCAATTATGGATCAAGGCGAGGCCGAAGACAGCGATGAAAGTGATGTATTATAATGTATATAATTTTGTTTTTGTTTTGAATTAATTTAATAAAAAAGTATTAAAAATAAATTCGATAAAATTAAAAAAAAAATGAATTATATCATCCTGTAACATATAATTTTACGCAATTCCTCCATAAGGGGTAGGTCTTCCATAAGGGTTTTTTGGGGGTTAAAAAGTTGCAATACAATCATAGGCCATTTAAAAACCTATAAAAAGTTTAAAATTTTTCATAGGTATACCATTAAAAACATCTTAAGCCTTCAACCATAATTTTATTATAAAGGGGTAGTTTTTAAGGGATACAACTTTTTAATTAGTAGTAAGTTTTCTAATGAATAACAATAGAGATGTAATACATTGTGAATGCACCAAAAGAACATTTTAAGCTGCTAAAAACTTGTATTCCTATTTTTTGGGCATTAAGGGGTAGTTTTTAAATTTTTTTAAGGGTATGAAAGTAATTAAATTTCATAAATTTAAAATAAATTTCATAAAAAACTTCAAAGGATCTTGATCCAACATATTTGAACATGAATTGAATCTTTGAAATACGTAAACCTGAAATTTTCGCATTTTTCCCATACAAGGGTAGTTTTCACCCCCCAAATAGCAAAAAGCACACATCGAGACAATATAACTTTTGAAGTGGGGGGTCAGATGAGCTTGTATGCAAATTTTCAGGACAATCCATTCAATCCGAAAAAATTTGGAGCTTTTACCTTATTTTCGCCTTCATTGACTGGACTATTAAGGGTTTTACAGTCTGATCTTGGAGTTCTAGTGGATTCTAAGCTCAAATTCAACGAGTATGAGGACTCAATAATTGCTAAAGCTTCTCTTCGCCTAGGTTTGTCGTGGCTTATCACTAAAGTGCTTCCTTCTACTTTATATAGCTCTTGTTTACAGACCACTTCTCGAGAATGCTGTCTGAGTGTGGAATAACCTTACCAAAGTTCGCTCTTATCAAATCGAATGAATTCAGCGTTTATTTGTCAGGATTTGCATCCTATTCTATAATAGGATTTAATATTCGCACGAATCCTTTTCTAACGTCCTGGATCTTCACAACTTAGATACAAGAAGAAAGGCTTTTGAAATTCTTTACCTATCCTAGACTCTAATACGGGAGTACTCCAGTCATGAGGTTAAGTCTTAAGTTATTGTCATTCCTTTAGAAAAACGTGCTAGCAGATTTACCGAAATAAAGGAGTTATCAAATATCAGTCCTCTGTCCATAAATTTAAGCATTTATATCTCAGTAATAACTCCTATTTCTATTTCCAATCTGTCTAACATTAAATCCTATTACACTTGTGTTCCTTCAACTGAGTCAATATTTTTAATTTTCCTACTCTAATCTTCAAATAACTTCTCCATAGCGCTTAACTCGTAGCATTTTACGTTGTTTAAGGCTATTAGAAAATTATAAAAATAAATACATATAATATAAATTAATAAATGACGAAATGATTTAGTTGGCGAAGTAAACTTAGTTATAGGGTTCGACAGTGGACTTGGTGTGGCTTTTCAGGTTTTAGCGATTTTTCGTCCTTCTTGGGGATCCAAAAAAAGAAATGGAATCTGCCTGTCACAACTCATAAAACCCTTTTTTTTATATAATTGAGCTGAGCGAAGCGAAGTTCTTATACTACACTTTGCATTTGGTTGGACACATACTTCTCCTAAACGGCTGAACCGATCCGCACAAAATTCGGCACTGCCAAAATGACGAACCACAGCAAGGTATAAATCTGAAATGGTCCAAATTGGTACACAGGGGTACGGGGTACAAAAGTTAAAATAGTATATGCCCTTCATTATGCATGTCTCTTTGATGCAAGCTCTTTAAGAGTACGCAGTTATTGTTATGTTCACTTTTGTCATATTTTCATTTAAGAGGTGGGTAAAATAGAAAAACATTTTTAATTGAAAATTAGAAATATTAATATTTTTGATGCGATTTCAGCTGTTTATAAATAAAAATGTTTATTGTTACCTATCAGCTTTTAATATATCCGATCAGCTGTTTATAAATAAAATTGTTTCCTGTTAACTATCAGCTGTTTAACATAAGTTTATTGATAAACAACAAGTGTATGTTGGTTATTCTTTTTAAAAATTCATTGAGTGGTTTGTTTACATTTATAATAAGTGTTTGTTATTATTACATAAATGCCACGTTTACGCAGAGGCTGCGCGAATCTTGGGCGACGCACAGTTTACGGTGGGATGCTGCGTAACCGATTCTGCGATTTTTTCCCTATGGAAATTCGCTCATAAAAACATTGAATGATATTGTTTTAATTATGTAATTAGTTATCGAGCCAAATAAAATAATCTATCAAATTCAGATTCTTAAAAAAAGCGATGCGGAGTTACATGGCGTAGTAATATGTATTTTAACGCATGAATACAATTTAAGATTAAAATGCTCGCTCAGCTCAATATTGCAAGCAGACAACTGCATTGCACACCTAGTATAGAATATAAGCCGACGGAAGACACAGCTCTTTATTTTAGAGAAAGACTCAATATGTCTATTCCACTGGAAGAACTTAAAACATAGATTACATTAAATAACAATGTCAAACAAAATAATCACTGTAACTGAGTAATTTATTAGAAAATATAAATCATAAAACCAATTTTATAATAGCAAAATGAATTCACTACTACACCTACTCGCTTCACTCTTCATCCCCCGGAAGGCGCCCTCTACTTATAACTATACCACTCTCAGTTTATCTCCTTTTCTCGGGGAGATCTCGACATATTTACCATATTTAACTCACAGTATAGTATATATCTATCTCACTCGACTTATCACTGGGAAGATATAACTACTTCTAAAGCCAATAAACTATTGCTCTTATCTCTAAATATGCTAATTTTCAAGTAGATTTGCTCATAACATTGTTAAATGAATAAATTATTGATCTCATTTTAAACATACTATTTCCCTATTAGATCAGCACAAAATAGATGTTTAAATAAATAATTTATTGATCTTATCTAAAAATTGCCCATAAACGATGTTCAAGTAAATCTGCACAAAATTACAAGCGAATTAACTCTCGAATGAAAATTAAAGGTCTGCAAAATAACTTTAAATTTATTCTGTTACAAAAAAAAGGTGTGAAAAAAAGCTTGCATACGAGTCTGCAAGACAGTGAGACATTTTCATGTGACGCTTTTTGGTAACGCTTGTATAACGCTTTTTAGTGTCGTTTTTTGGTAACGCTTTGCGAGTTGTCAAAAAATTCGAGCGTTCAAATTCCTGCGTTTGTAAATTAGGAATTAAGTCGAACATATGTTTTGCACGAAGATAGAAAGTACTTTTCTGCTTTTCCAGTTTATTAAGAAGTCATCTTTTAGCTTCTTCACACATATTTTTATAATAAATGCAAAAAATTATAGTATAGCAAAAATAAAAAATAATAAAGTAACAAATAAAATTAATGTATGTAAGTTTATTAGGAATACAATTTTAAGGGTTATGGCGTTCGTCCGGTGCAAATCGGAGCATTAGAACAGAAGTTGTAGTTGGGGAGGGGGGGGGGGGCGCCGCTTGGGTCTGCGAGCGACTGCTGGAGCGGTAGCGAGAAGCGAAGAGCGGAAGTTGGGGCACAGAACCAGTTACACTTAAGGTGAAGGTGTAGGGGCTATGATGGTGAGCTCGCGGGGGGAAGGCTCTTTCTGCAACCCTCTAGACAATACGAACTACCTCCTACATCTTTCTACCTTCCTTGTAGGAGTGTAACGCTCTTTGGTGTCTTTTTTTGTAAAGCTTTTCGAATTTATGTGCCAATGTCAAGACATGAAAATGTCAGAAAGGAGCAGTTTTGTGCAAATATAGTTGACCCGTTTAATATATATACCTTTAAAGTATTACATAATTGCTGTACTAGAGATGTATAGTTACAAAGTTTGTAATTAGCTGTACAGTTACTCGATGTCATGCTTTTAATTATTATGTTTAGGCTCGAAAATGGCTGGCTAAGCCGAAACGTTGCCGTCAGTAGACATGAAGAAGTTAAGACTTCTGCTTCTTTCTTCTTCCCTTTAGGATCCACGTACAATACATAATAATAACTTAGAGTACAGCTAGCATCACTACTAATGAGATATTATGTTTATAAATGAAACAGGATATTTACTTTTTTGAACTGAATATGATAAGGACGTTGCTCCCATAAACATAGTTCAAAAGAAAATGCTGGAATTGATTTTTTTTTCCCACTTTTATTAGAATTTAAAAAACAAGTTTTTTTTTTAATTTAGATCTCAGTTAAAAGTTTTTGCGGAGGGGACAAAGCGATTCTCTCTAATGGACTTCGGTGGGCAGCTTCTTCCTTTTCTTTTTCCACCTCACCGCATCAACACCCGCTGAATATTGAAACGAATTCGACGCCGGAGTTGTAACGAACGAAAAAAGGGCTCGGGGGGGGGGGGGGGTCGAGAGGGGGGGGGGATCGTTGAATTTTAAAAGCTTAGAAGAGAACTCAATACGGTTAATTTTTAACGAATTTCCTTTTTGTAAATAGCGCTTATGAGATTTCTAGAATGAAGGGTGTTAGACCAGGAAATATGTTCAATATCCGTTTCAAGGCTTCCTAAAAACGAGAAAAATGTTTTAGTTTGCATATTGCCCATTTTAAGAGTACGCTACCAACAACGTTTTCCACTTTATTAAAAATGTTTTTTTTAATTCTATTTTATTATAATTAATCCGTGCAGCTTATGCTGCCTACAGCAGCTCTCGAATTTCCGGCTTATAATACAATAAAAACATCGGAAATTTCGCCTTCTTCTTCACTTATCGAATCTCTGAAATTGATCGATTAAATTCTAGGGTAAAAAAATATGTAATTTGATCCCTAAGTTGTTTTTTTTCTGTATTAATTTCCGACAAGGATTTCTCTGTATAAGCTTCTTTTTATTATAGGCTTTATTGTATTAAGTATAAAGAATTACGAAGTTCTGACAGGTGGTTTTAAAACTGAATTTACTCGTCTATAAGGGAGACGACGTGGCCGAGGGGCTGAATTTGAGTTTAACGTACTAATTAATTTGATTTTAACGTAATAATTAATTTGAGATTAACGTCGAGCTTACGGGTCAGTTTAGTTGATTTCTGACCATAAAATGGTCATGTATTAGTCATTCCCAATTTTCAATTTTTAGTTTTAGGTATAAATTTATTCCTGCTTTTACCTGGTAAGTTAATCCTGTAAATAAATTATTTTGGTTGATGTAGCGTATCTGGGGCATCACGTATAGAAATGCATAAACTAACAAATATAATGCATACATAATTAAAGTTTTTCCTGTATATTGATAAAAATTGCATTATTTATGGATAATTTTTCATTTCATATACTCTCTCGAAAAACCAGATACGCTACATCGAAGCCCAGTTAATCTACGACAGATACATACGCCCAAGATTCGCAAAATCGACCTGTATACAGCTGTGTCTCAAAATAGAGGACTGAAGATGGAAAATGTATTAAGTGAAAACTTATGAACTACTATTCCCGCCAGAAATATGGGCTCAATATTCGGCAAATACAAATACAACCACTAATGCATGTGAGAGTTTTCACTCTAAATTAAATGGTTGCTTTTACACAGCGTATCCTTACATGTATCTTTTAATTGATGTGCTTCTTCAAATCCAGTCACGTTCAATTCCAGAAACGTACATTAAAAGTAAAAGCAAAGGGATACCAAAACCAAAGGTAATACGAAAGAAAGACATTTTTTAAAAAGAAACTACGTTTAAGTTGGAAAGTAACATTATTTCAAAATTTGACTTTGTTAAATCACTTTGTTTTTAATTTCAACCAAAGCCATGATTTATTTAAAATTTTTAATTGTAATTTTGTATTCTTTTAAGAATATTTATATGATTTTTGCATTTTTATAAAAAAAAAAATTGTATTTTTTTTTTTTTTTTTTTTTTTTACTAATAAAATTTTATTATAAAAATGAGTATTACTTAAAAAAAAAGAAGATAAAATAAGAATTAAAAAAATACACTGCCAATTAGTGTGGCACATAGCTTCCTCACATCCTATCATGTACTTTATTATTATATTAACATTAAAGCTTTATTACTTTATTGTTATATTGTTTATTGTGTAAGAACAATTAACATTTTTTAGCGATCTTTAACACTTTATAGGGGTGTCGCTGTAGGATTTACTAAAAAATTGTATTTGGAAAAAATGTTCGTCTTATTGAATAGATAAGGTTTGATTTTTTTCCCGACCGAAAATTCCAATTTTAAATTTGAAGTTCACGTTTACGCGAGCGTTGCGAGTGAACGCCTGAACGGATAACGTTGTCCAACAAACTCGACCTGAGCATTGGTAAAATAAACATGTCTACCAAATTTCATCAAAATCGGGCAACATTTACTCAAGTTATCGTCGCATGTTTCACGATTCGCGGACACACAGACCGACAGACAGACACGGAACCAAAAATGTTCCCTGATGTCTGAAACGGATTTCTGTCTTGGAATTTTTAAAATCGGAGGCATAAAACTTTTTTGTTCTCAAAAGTGAACACAATGCTTCCGTTACCTTCGGTAAGCTCGGAAGCAATAAATAAAAGGGAATTAATTCGAACTAGGTAAATTGGGGAATCAATTTGAACGTGTGATAAATTAATCTGGGAATCTTTTTTTGTCGGGAATCAATTCAGTCAATAAGTTAAGTGGAATCAATTCGAAATCTCCCGGCTGAGAGGCTCTAGGGGCCGCCCGGCTATCAATGAGTCTAGTCGACTCAAGATCGCGGGTTCGATCACGTCCTGCGACGCTCTGATTTGAATCGAGATCGGAGCAGGGTGAAACCTCCCTGTAAGGGGTTTTCTTCCCCCTTGCGTTGACTGTCTGATTTATATGGCTTACTAATGTCCATAATTCAAATAGAATTTCAGACTAAAGGAACTAGAAAGTTGTCATTTAGTAGAGACGTTAACACTAACGTGTTCTTTTTTTTTTAAATTTGTCTTCTGAGATTAGGAAATGTTAACAATACAATTAGTTGTTTTTGATTTTTTTTTATATTATAAAATTTACTAGAAATACTTGTTGAAAGGGTTTTAAATACTCGAAAACATTCTTTATTAAACGAATATTACTGAAATTAGGGTTAAGGCAGTGCCATACGTGCGGGATGCACCGAATATCTCCCTGCGATTCGCGAAACACCTAATAGTGTGCATTGTTTCGCCCCCCTCCAAAAACAAAAAAATTGGTATTCGGTGATAGGTGTTCTCGTTCTCAAATTAGTCTTTTACCCACATCAAAGTACCCAAATGCTCGACTTGCTGCCACCCAGAACCTCATCCACACATTCAGCATTGTCTCTCCAGTTATTTTTGGCTTTTTTCTTCTTTATTATTATATCTTATTATCATTCGTATTTATCACAAACTATTATTATTACTAGGCATCGGGTGGCTCTATCATTGAAGCGAGCGTATTGCAAGAAAATACTGAATATTTAGGAATTTATTAATCATGATGAATGTAAAAGTTGAAGATAAGTGGAAAGGGTAGTGTGGGGGTATTTGGTACAAACCTCTTCCTTCCTAGATAAACCTATACTACACGCCTATAAGAATCTTATCCACCCGCAGTAGCTTATACACTATTTATTATAAATGTATGACTTCACTATTCAAAAACCTCTGTTTGTATCAAGTTGAAATTTTACATGCTTGTTTCAATTGTACTTTAGACGATTTAAATGAAGTTTTATTAAAATCGTTGAGTTAGAATGTAAGATATCGGTAAAAAAGGTTGTTTTTTCTACTTTAAACGTTTAAATCCGCTTTAATAATTTTAACGATCTTTAATAATTCATAGCGGTGTCGCTGTGGGTTTAACTAAAAATGTTATTTGAAAAAAAATATTCGTCTCATCGAATAAGTGATGATAGAATCTTTTCTCGTCCTGAAATTCTATTTTTTTATTTGAACCTAACGTTTACGCGAGCGTTGCGCGTGAACTCGTGGACGGATAACGCTGTCCAACGAACTTAGCCTGAGAGCATTAGTAAAAGGAACATGTATACCAAATTTCAACTAAATCGGTCAACTTTACTCAAGTTATCGGACACAGAAACGTTACTCACAGACACACAGACAGCATGCATAGTTTGTTGAATGTAAGAAGCTCGCTTCAATTAAATTTTGTTTTTTAATAATTAGAGTTCCACAATAATGTTATCTCGATCTAGACAATCAGTACATTAGCCTATCTTATAAAGTTTGAGGTATCGTATGTTTTACGTGTTTAGCAAACTTAATGGATTTTAGAATCGCAAAACTTAAGCGTGACTATATGCATAAAAAAGAGGAGGTTCATTTAATATTATAAAGTTTTCCTGTGACTTTTAGTGCCATTCCTAGGGCACGTGTTACCATCTAATAGGTTTTTAAAACCCTACAACTTTTACTTGGGTCATGTCCCACGAAACTGCATACTTCTGGAAGTATTCATGGGATCCCACATTTTTCGAATTTAATTCGAAGCGAATTTATTTGAGCTATATCTGACGGAATAGATCATTCCTTAGTTATAACTCAGTAGAAAGAGCTAATTGCGGTTCTAATCTTGGTTCTCGCTTATTATATTTTTTCTAACTTATTCATTTCATAATCACTGTCCTGATGAATATCTGATTAAAGTTTGCCGTTGGATCTGCCTCATCGTTCATCCCTCTTTAAATAAATACCTAGATTAGCAGTTTTTAAAGTTAATTAAAAATAAAGATTTTTCCAAGAGCTTATATACGCACTTAAAGGAAGGTGATATAAATCCCTTCAGGTCCAGAGATATTATACCCTTTATAGAGGATTTAGTTAACTAATGATCTGGGCCAGGGTAAATGCCAAGGCTACAGATATCGGTGCGCTCCAGAAACAGTCTCTCCAAGCCAAAGCTCCCATTTACCTGCCAAAATTTCACCATTCATTCCGCCATTTCTGGGATAATAAAGGACCTAATCCTATTTCCACCTTCTCTCCTTTATATTAGAGCCTTTACCTAAATTATTCAAAACTTGGAAGCCTGTTATTGTATCGGAACTCTCTCCTAAAAGCCTTTGCTACGAAATCCATCCCTTCTCGTTTCCCACTTTCAAGTTTTTCTTGTACAGCTAAAAAAAAAGTTTGTTGTATTCAATTATATATAATCTTAAAATTATTTTCTTTCATCTACTTTCTTTACCTTTGAACAGTTTTATCGTTTTACATCTTTCACTGTTGATTTTGTATTAACATTATTATTAAAAAGGTTATTACGATTTTTTTAAATTGTTTGTGCCTTTTTCATTCTTTATTATTTTAAACTTAGTTTATTCTTACTTGAATTAAAAACGTTTCTATTGACACAAAAAAAAGTTTCACAAAACTCTTTTTAAAAAAAAAAAAAACTGTCTATTAAAAAAAACTTTTTTTTAACCGAAATTATCAAGATACCATAGTTTCCTAAATCCTTTCCCTTATTTTTATGTACTCCCACACTTTTGGATTGAATAATTTGCAAAAATCTCTAATTAGTAATGGATTTCGACTACTGAAGAAGCAGTTTTAAATGTCAACTTACTGCTTGAAAAGCAGAGGTATGAGGAAATGATCTTTTATTAGCATATATATACAGTAGAATCCCGTTTATCCGGACACGCGTTAATCTGGAACCCTCTGTAATCCGGACGATCCCTAATGTAGAATGCAAGCCCACAACAATAAAATTTGGTTGGCGTGAAGTCTCACGCGAAAAGTGTTTCGTTGATATTGAGAACATAAAATTAGAATAATTTTAAATTGCATGAAAAAACACTTTCCACAAGTGTTATATATTTTTGTAACTACTCCTCAATAACTTTCATTTGATACCCCATTCAAAATTTTAAAAAAATATTTTTTTCCCCGTGTCAGGAACCAGATCAAATTACTATAGTTATTTTTTCTTTGGCCGATCAGACTGCACATGTTTCATATTTCTTTATATTTTTAGTAATAGCAGAAATATAGTTTTTTTTGGGGGGGGGGGGGCATGCAAAATTATTATTATTCATTTATTTATTTTTTACTAATAATAAATAAAATAATGTATTCCAGTATTTAAATATTATTATAATTGTTTATGAAATTAATATGCGGCAGTATTTTTATTTTAAAAAGTTTTAATTTATCTATATTCTAAAGTTCATTTGTTAATTAATTAAATACTAAAACCACGCAATAAGACAAGTGTCTTTGTGCCATAGAGGTTCTAAGAGCTGATACTACAAGTAGAGTCGAACCGGTATGAATGAGTCGAATCAGTATGAATGACTCAAACCAATATGAATAAATCAGAAAGGTATGAATGAGAGAACAGTTTTGTTACGTGACTAAGATAATAAGTTTCTTATTTTGTTTTAACATAAAAAAGCAGTATAAGGTCGATGTTTTATAATAAAAACTTTTATTCTTACATTTCTTCCCATTAATTTGAATTGAGTTGTTTCTTTTTCATTTGGATCATTTGTTTGTTTATATGAAGTCAATTAGTATTGTTTTATCCTTGTCTGCTGTTTTGAAATGTAAGTAGTTCCGAAGTAAGAAAATAACTTAAAATCAGTTAGTAGAAATATATATATATATATATATATATATATATATATATATATATATATATATATATATATATATATATATATATATATATATATATATATATGCAGAGAGAGAGAGAGAGGGAGAGAGAGAGAGAGAGAGAGAGAGAAAGAGTGAGAGAGAGGAGTAAGGCAGGTGGATGGGAGAGAGTGTGAGAAATAGAGAGAGAGAGAGGAAGGGATGAAGGGAGGTGGAAGGGAGAGAGTGAGAGAGAGAGAGAGAGAGAGAGAGAGAGGAAGAGAGAGAGAGAGAGTGGGAGGGAGGGAGGGAGAAGGAGAGAGTGTGAGAGAGATAGAGAGTGAGAGAGAGAGAAGCAGCGCTTAATTGGTACCAATTTAATAATAAAATCTCTTCACCGATGGTTGGGATATGACAACCGAGGTGGACACGAAAGGGCATGGGAGCTTCTAGTGGAAAGATGCCCTATGGCAATTATGATACAAGATTATTGCATTGCCAGATGGCAATTTAAGAGCTCTTGGAGTTCCTCCTTTCCTTCTATTGAAGACTGGGAAGAAAACAGAACGGCTATATCTAGTACGGGGAAGGACGTGTGGTACACGGATGGATCCCGCATAGATCAACTGTCGGGGGCTGGCATTTACTGCAAAGACCCCGGATACGAGATAAGCGTCAGTCTGGGGAAACACGCAACAGTGTTTCAATCAGAATTGTAAGCCATCTTGGCCTGTACTCAAATTAATAAGTATAAAGAACAGGCACAAAATAGACAGATTTATATCTGTACCGACAGTCAGGCAGCAATAAAATCACTGACTGCACCCAAATGTACATCCAAGCTAGTTTCAGAATGTAAGCAAACTTTGGAAGCTCTTTCTAGAACGAATGAGGTAAAACTGCTTTGGGTACCAGGACACAAAGGCATTGAGGGAAATGAACGCGCGGATCTTCTAGCACGACAGGGTTCCAGCACAATGCCCGTGGCACCAGAGCCCATTGTGGGTATCTCACGTTGTGTGGTCAGAACATCAATCAGGAAATTCCTAAACAGGGAATTTCAGGAGACCTGGGAAAAATCTCCGGGGTTGAGGCAATCCAAGTTATTCATAAAAGGACCCTCTTGTGGGCTTACTAAAAATGTGTTAAGTCTAAATAAAAAATCTTGCCAGAAAATAACTGGTTTTTTGACAGGCCACTGCCACCTTAATAGGCATCTACAGTTAATAGGTCTGATCAACGAATCAACTTGCAGGCTGTGTGGCGAGGAGGAGGAAACTCCTGTACATCTGATAAGTGAATGCCCTGGGCTGATTAATCACAGATGGATGACCTTTGGAGAGCCAACGGTTCCACTTAGTGAACTACAAACGATACCCATTAATAAACTGGTAACTTTTTGTCAGGGAATAAAAATATTATGGGAGTAGAAGATGAAGAGAACAAAGAGAGATGGTATCTTCTGCAACCAAGAGCCATAAAGAAAAAAACTTTTTTATTAATAATCTTAACTTTAAAAAATCGGTTCAATACAACTCGTACTAAATTTTCTTTATATACGAGACCATTTACTGCTCCAGAGTTTTCTATGTAGTTGTTTCGATTTTCGGTATTTGCATTAATCTATTATTGAAAATTTTATTAAATTTAACCATAAAACTACATCTTCCTAACGGGGAATCGAACCTGGCATATATACATATATATATGTATATATATATATATATATATATATATATATATATATATATATATATATATACGATATTAGAGAGAGAGGCTTCTTTAAGCTATTTCATAGGAACTACATTAGCTTGAAATAGAGTTTCATGCAATTTTCTTAGTAACTAGATATTTTAAGGGAAAAAGTCTTACATGGTTAGATTCTTATTTAAATGGACTACATTTAACAGATTTTTTTTAGAACAACATCGTCGAAACAGATTTCGAAAAAAAATTGGTTTAAAAAAAAAAATAGCATTTTTTGGGGTTAGTGCTTCCAAATATAGAGAAAAACTCCATTTTTCGATTTCCCTTCGGTATATTTAATTTTTCTGAACTCTTTTTCTTAAATCGCTTCTTTGCTATAGGCTACAAACTACAGACAGACATTTCTTACAAATATATTTTTCTTAGATTCAGGGGATCTCAAAATAAAATATTGGCACCATCACAATTCCAGAAAAATGTTAAGAGATATGGCTTGAACATATCAACTTGTTTAAAATATCATGATGGGAATTGGGGCATGTAGGGATACCTTGCAAGCCTTTTTACTGAATAGAAAAAGTTATTTGCTGGATACGCTTTGCACAGGGTGAAAAACATTTTATTTAGTTTAAAAGAGAATGGGTAAACTTAGAAACCCAAGGAGTATAAGGTTATGAGTTAAATAACAAGAGATAAAACAGGGGGATGGCTTTCTAAAAAGTTTTTTTTTTTTTCATTCGCCATCTCCTTGACTAGACTAGCACGCCTTCAAGGAGAGGTGGAAGGGCTGCTAATCGTAACTTTTTTCGCTTTGGCAGAGCTGTGTGCCTTTATCTTTGTTCCATCTTTGTTGGGGTGGTTCCTGCAATTGTTTCAAAACTTCTCGACGTGGTCTTCTCCAGATGATCTAGACTTCTTACACTTGCAATATAGCATATTTATATAATAATACGTAGATAAACTGGTTTGGGCCTTCTAAACAGATTTTAAAACTACATGTAGTGTTTGATGATGACTCGACTTACTATTCCCCTCAAACGTCAAATAACTAATTTACTTAAGTTTTGATTTCATTTTATATCGATTGATTTGTAAAATAGCCAATATGTTTCGTCCTGAGAAATGTAGTAATCCTGTTTCTAACTATCTGAACAAGAATAAATACAAATAGCGTGCGCAGATCCAAATTTAATTACGATAGTAAAAACAGATAGTTCCAAAATATTTAAATGAAGATTTAGGAAAACTGAATTACATATTTGGCATAGAAATCATAAAAACAGATTGCTCAATATTTATTACACAGAAAAAAATGCATTAATGAATTACTCATATAATACAAAATGTCAGATACTAAACCAGCATATACACCTTTAGAAATAAACGTACAGCAAACATTTGAATCATCAGGTAAGGATGAAGGGGAAGACTTTGATCCAATTACCTATCAGCAATTGATTGGTTCTCTCATTTATCTGGCGACCTGTAAACGACCTGACTTAACTAACACGGTCAGTGTGCTGAGTAAATTCAATGCTATACCAAAGAAAGCTGCTAAAATGGTGTTACGATATCTGAAACTACCGCAAGCTTAGGCCATCATTTTCAAAAGTCTGGTGAGGCACTACATGGACTAGTAGATGCAGACTGCTGGCCAAGTAATAGACAGAAAGTCCCATAGGGGCTTCATCTTCACTCTAGCAGCAGCGGCAGTTTCTGGGGAATCGAGGAAGCAATCTATAGTTGCACTCTCCAGTACAGAGGCAAAATACATCTCACTCGCCAACGTTGCAAAAGAGGCTGTTTACCTTCAGCTAAGCAGGACCTACTACACTCTTGAGTGACAGCCAAAGCGCGAAACACCTTTTGGTTAATGAAGGGCACCATCCACGCTCGAAACATAGATGTTCGCAGCCACTACATCAGGCAAGCATATAGGGATGAAATCTAAAGTGGAATATATGCCGACTGACATGATACCTGCAGACATGCTGACAAAGGGACTTCCTAGTGTCAAAGCTGAGGTTTAGAAGACTCATGGGAGTCAATCGGCACAGTACCCAGTGAGGGGAAGTGTTGAAAAATTTTTTTCGTGTTTTACTGGCTTCTCTTAGAATTTTCAAATTATGTATTACTAAAAAATAATAAAATCCAGTCTTACTTGAGAAATCATAGTTGTACATTATACTCTGTAATATCATATTACAAAATAAAATAAAATAAAATAAAATAATATAATATATACTAGTAATTATTATCTGTTGCACAGCCAATTGGTGGCGCAGGCCTATCAATGAGCTTTTACTACTCATGTATTGGTGCAATACTTATTACTATATAGTGATTTTATGGCCTACAAAAAATAAATAATAATAATAATAAATGGAGAAAATAGTTTGCCACTGCTGAATATGTCGGGAAGAAAAGAGTTCTTCTAAAGAATTAGGGTGATTGGATAAGGATTCGTGAAATATTTGGTATCGGTATAATGAGAGGTCTCGGACAAAAGGATTGTGGTCATTGTGTAGAGAGATTGGATACGTAGAAAGGAATATCGGTGATTTTCTAAAGGATCTTAGATTGGAGTTTTTGGGATCGACGGGGGTTTTAAGGTTTTTTTTTATTGAAGCATTTTTACAAATAAATCTTAACCCCCAAAACCTTACTATCCTAATCCTTAATAAACTATGCCTTAAGGCGTATTTATCTTAACCGTAATCCTAAAGGGATGATTTGAAAACCATTATGTTCATTTTAATTAATAATTGATCAAGTAGACCTTTAACAACTCTTTACCGAAAGAATAAAATCAACAGCACTATTGATTTAGGATCATTTGAGAATTATAACTTCCTAATACAGATATTCGTATTGACTAATACTTAAAATTAATCATAACTATCTTAATCAATAAGCTTCTCAGATACTTAAAATCGTGGTAATTTCTTATCATAAGCTGCGTGGTGAGGAGCTATTTACTTATACAAAAAGTTTCGTTAATATCCGAAGAATTTCAACCTAATTCAAAGTTCTTCCCTATTTTTATAACAGTTTGCTTACTCCCGCTTTCTTGCCCCGTTAAAAAATTAAGGGTCAAACTTTATCCCTTTGCTTTTAGCTTTACTGTAATAAGTTAAGGGCATAAAATATTACCGCCTTAGAGCAGATCTTTTTGCCGGTGCAAATCTTAGTAGATAGATGGAGGTTTCTTTACTATCTTGTTTTAACTATAATATACTCGGATGAACTAAAGAATATTTTAGATAAATTTTTTTCAAAATCGATAGAACGACATCGATCATTATGGAGTGAACAAATCGGTTACTTTACTCATTCGTCAGTAATAAATCCAACCTGACTCAATAACCTTTCTGGGACACCAGCCAGATGAAGTCAGATGAATTGTGTTTCTATATAGGTTCCAAATTGGCTCAAGACGTGTTTATCTTAGCTGTAATCCTAAGAGGTAGGTCAAAGAAAAGCCACATTTTTTACTTAATGGGATATACAGTATAACCTCTATAATCCAGCACTTCACCAATCCGACCCATCCAGTAATCCGGCGTTTTGAGAAGGGCAAAGGGGGAGAGGAGGGGGAAGACACAAGTGACGCATGTCTGTTTGAGGGAAGTAAGATAAAGATAGTAAACATTAGGCTCTATAGGCTCATCAGTCTATCTGTATATGTCATTGCTTACGCAATCCCCCCCCCCCCCCGTTGTACCGTTTTTGCTTGTCATAGTTTTTTATTGTTTCTGAGTTTAAAAGTCCCTTCAGGGCAGACGAAAACATAAAACTCTATCTCTAGTTGAGAAACACGCGATTTTAAATCGGCTTGAAAAAGGGGAAAAGTTAGTGAACCTCGCTAATGAATTCGGACAAGCTACAATACATGACATAAGAAAGAACAGTGAAAAAATAAAATCTTTCTTCAAAAGCAATGAAATTGTGAAAAAATCGCGCAAAACATTAATATCTGGTGAGTTTCTTGAAGTTGAAGGTTCCCTGTATCTTTGGTTTTGACAAGAGCGTAATAGGCATACTTCTAATTCTGGTGAAATTTTAAAGGAGAAAGCTAGATTTTTCTACAGAAAAATCACGAACAAAGATGATTTTCAGGCTAGCGAGGGCTGGCTTCAAAAGTTTATAAAACGTTTTGGTATTCGAATTTTGAGTATGACTGGTGCAAAGCTATCGTGTGATGTTGACGCGATCCGTACAAAGAAAAATTTCAAAACATTATTCAGGAACTAGTATTAACTCCAGACCAAGTCTATAACGCAGACAAGAGTGGATTGTTTTAGCGGTTTTTGCCAAAAAAAAAAACCAAAAAACATTTGCGCACCATAAAGAAGCTAGTGCACCTGAACGAAAAATAGCCAAAGACAGGATTACTTTTATGGCTTGTTTGAAAACGAGCGGCTCACATAAATTGAAATTGTTAGTGATCGGTAAAGAGAAAAATCCTGTTGATTAATAAAATAAAAGCAAAACATAGGTTTTTCTTTTAAAATGTGTTTTTTTTTAAAAAAAATAAACCTCCACTAATCTGGCGATTTCGATAATCCGGCAGTCCTCTGGTCTGATATCTGCCGGATTACTGAGGGACTACCTACAATTTTTCAGTTTAAAGTAAATGCGGACAGTAAAAGAAACAAGCGTGTAATTTAAACAACCGCTACTGTACGCTTATTAAATATTTTAATTATTAAGGTATAACCAGACATTTTAGTACTCTTTTACTAGAGTACTGGTTTGTTATTTTTACACTTACATACAACACATAGAATAATTGTAATTATTTGATCATGCTACGGGGAACTTATGAGGTTTTTTAGAAAGCAGGTGTTTTCTTTCTGCTATCCCCTTGCAAGGATATTCAATCAAACTGAGGTCTGCTTCGTAATACTGGCTATTACACTGCATAATGGCGTTATTTGTAGGTTAAAAAATCCGCGCTCCTATTCTAAAGTGCGAGCGTTCCTCTATCTAAAAATGAAATTTATCTGGTAATTCACCGAATTCGCTATTATCTTTTATAATTTTCGTGGAAGTTGTCCTCGGCGAGCCGGCACTTAAGGGGAGTAGAGGTAGATACAATATGCGGCTCCTAGATAACATACGAGTCTCGTCGTAACTCAAAGCCCGGCTTACTCTGTCGTACGGTTTAAGCCAGGGTGTAGTTTAAAATCATCCGTGTGTTTGTAATTTAAGTAAAGATTAGGTTATGCGAGCGGTAGAGATTCATCAGCTAGCACTAATTGTGTTGTATTTCTATCAGAGGTTTAATTACTTCCCTGTTAATGGTGTAATAATGCATTAATTGAACCTGTTCCCTCCCTCTCTCCTCCCGTTTACTAGAATCTCTTAAATGATGTTTCATCATCCCTACCTGAGTTTCTACTCGGCTGGGCCCTATAATTGCATCCTCTTATTGACTAATTTGAACGAAAAACATGCTACCTTTAATTGTGTTATAATACTGGTAAATTGTAATTTGTGTCTGTGTAATATACATTGTATATTATCCCCCTCATACTATACACTCACAACACACATATGACATACGTGAATAGAATGCAAATAAAGCAAACCATCTTCCCTAGAGCCGCCTTTCTTTAATGGATTCCTTCAGAAATTGGCATTGACAAAAATAAAAACTTCTACAAAAAAAGAAAGTAATTTCTAATAACTTTAATAAAGTATACATACACTTTCTGTATTCCCGGAGCGGAGTGTGTTATTTATAAACTACTGTCAATAAACACTAAAATCATTTTACAGTGAAAATATTTTGATACCACAGAGTTCTCCCCTCCCACTTTCTATACCCTATCCGTGAATCAATTATAATTAGGAAAAATCCCTAATTGCTAATTGATTCCGACTACTAGAGGAGCATTTTTATAAGTTGACTTTCTGGGAATAGCGAATTTTTTCTTTATTTATCCCCCCTCCGGTTCAATTCGGCATAAATTTTTGTTTTATAGTATTGTAAATCCATTTTTGTATGCTTACACCCGAAAAAGAAGCCCTTTTCCTAGTAAACATTCAAACAATGGAAGATCCATATAGGCATAATTCCCTATATTTTTACTTTTCCCCTAGGGGGGGGGGGGAACTTAGGGATCAAATTTGAGAAAATTTCTATTGGCAGACATCCATAATATTATATTATAAATTATCATACTACATATACAGATCAAAGAAGTGGTAATCGCCATGTTGGCACTTCTTTAGATTGTTACTCCCCTTATGAAATAAACAGAGAGGAGTAACAATCTAAAGAAGGTGTACGGAATATTCTTCTTTAGACTGTTACTCCCCATATAAAAACAGAAGTGTGATATTCTTTCGTCCCAAAGTACATTGGACTAAACATCCCTTTGGTCTTAATAGTTATTTAGTCAAAGTCATTTTTATTATAAATAAACGCAGGGGAGTAGGAGTAACAATCTAAAGAAGTACCTATATGTTAGTGACGGAGCATGGCTTAATTAAGCCATCTTGAATCAAAATGACCGATTGGAAAACTTTCCCACTTAAGTTGTTTTTGTCATTAAAGGAAACACAGGGTGGGCAAAAAAAACGCACTTTTTTAACACTAATAACTCAGCTGCTGTAATAGATAGAGATATGGGGTTTGCGGGGTCTGAAAACTACATTCTTCTACTTTAAATTTCATATCTTTAACTTAACAAACTATTGGATGAAAGCTATGCAATGATGGTTTGAATTAGGGTCTTATTTAAAGTCGTTGTCCGGGTAGTTTTGATAAAATAAATGTACTTAAAAAGTGAATGTAACAAATTTACGAAAAAAAAAACCAATGCGTATTTTACAGATTTACTAGTTGTATGGTTCAATCTGCCCTACCAGTTCATTTACGAAAACCTGCACTCTCCTTCTCGAGTGGGATATGGCCCCATCAATAGTTGATTTACGCATATCATCCCAGGCACGAAGAATCCTCGAAGTTCATCAACGTCCTTTATTCTACCTCCTACGTACCCTCTTTGTTCTTACCAACCCTAGACAGAATAATCAATTGGATTTAGTTGATGAGATTGTTTGCAATGAGCGATGGGATGGGGTACCATCTTGTATAAACCTGTAATTTGGCATTTGATCTTCAATTTCAGGCAACATTGTAGTTAACACATCTTCAATGTGTGTTATAACATTGAGGGACTCCTCCCACTTACCTACAAAGAACTTTCTCCCCTCCCTCCACCATATGATCATTTATTCTATCGAAACTATAATACCAAACAAAGACTTTTTTTAAGACCCTAATTCAAACCGTCATTGTGGCGCTTTCACCCAATACTATGTTAAGTTATAGATGTAAAATTTAAAGTTGAAGAATGTAGTTTTCAGACCCCGCAAACCCCATATCTTTATCTTTTACAAAAGCTGAACTATAAGTGTTAAAAAAAGTGCGGGTTATTTTTGCCCACCCTGTATATTCCAAATTTCAAGATTCTAGTTGTTAGTAGTAACCTGAAGCTCTTCCCCCCTTATTTTTATACCCCCCCCCCCCCCCCCCCCCAACTCTAGGGTACAATAATATTGAAAAATCCGACTACTGAAGAAACATTTTAAAATATGAGCTTTACGGGTAAAGTAGATATATTTTCCTTCTGAATGCATATCATAAAATAGGAAAGTAACTTCCAAATTTCAAGGTTCGATTGCAATTGATTCTGGGAAAAGAGTCTGCCATCTTGAATCAAGATGGCGGATCGTAATTCGATTTTTTAGTGAGCCAACTAGGGGATACGGGGAACCTTCGTGCAAACTTCCAGCTCTTCTTCTTCTATTGCCATTCTAGGGATAATGTGATAGATGGGAGAGTGGTGTTTGGCTATTATTTATTATGTCGATTATTATGGAGGAAAAAACCTGTACGATGCAACCGTGCAAGTCTGTCCGGTGTAAAAATCGAAGCAACTCGCACTATGATTCTCATAGTCCAGTGTTTTCCATTCGTTAGTTAATATAGTAGGTACTTCAAGATCTTTAAAACAATGTATAACATGTCATGCCGTTTTTACGGCAAGTTTTTAGCCGTCTACCATTTTGAAAATATTAAGTGCGAAATTTTAATAATTAAATATTCTTTTCCTACCATTCAAGATCTTTAAAACTATTTACAGCATGTCATGCTGACTGAAACCTTCTTTTTAATCATCCGCCATATTGAAAATATTAAGTGTGCAAATTCTAAAAACTATACAGCTGTCAGAGTTTCTACCCCAAACAAACAAACAAACTTTTAAAATGCCAAGTCTTTTAAATAAAAAACTCACTAAGCTCGTTCAATTATACCTATTTCGAAATATATCTTTCCATGTTTTTCCAAGTTATAAACTATGCAATTTCTTCTACCTTTTTTGCAGCTAACATTTACTTTAATTTTATATTAACCCTGCAGTGCACGGGTGAAAAAAAATCACACCAGTGCACGGGTTGGGTCTGTCAGACCCAATATTTTAAAAAAAAATTAAGATGGTTTATTATTTAAATATTTTTATTTTTTATTTTTTTTAGTATAGAAATAATCTTTTTTTATTAGTAAAAAAATATAGAATGCACTATATCAATAAAATTACATTAAAAAAAAATATATTGTTTTTATGACTACAATTTTTTTAATTTTTACTGTCCAACATGAAAAAAAATATATAAAAAAAAAATTAAAAGAATTTTGAAAAAATAAGTTTCAATTATCAATGTAGGAACTTAATACGATCAAAAAATTTCAATTCCACAGTCTTGGCATATAAATTGCAAATGCTCTAAGCATACATATACATATATTGCACTTTTTGCAAAAATTACGGGATTTGTGGTCAGTGCAAATTGAACATCCCCCCCCCCCCCTTTATTAGGCTCTTGAGGTTTGGAAGCCACAGCTTTAATCCCAAGAATTTTTTTCCCGGTAATTCTAAAAAAAATCCCGATATATATATAACATTCCTGCCAGGAGAGTAATTGTAATATTTTTTCCCCTTTACAAAATGTTCAATTCTAAATTAACGATCGAAAATAATCAGTCATTATAAATACTTTGTACAATACCTGAAATTAATATTAAATAAAGTTCAAGTAAATAAAATTAAAACCTAGAGAGTTATTGACGAATATATATAATCAAATGTTGTTACGAGTTATAAAAAAAAACTTACATGAGTACACGGGTTGGGTCTCACAGACCCAGGGGTAATTTTGAGGTAAAAAAATAGACAGAAAGAAATTATGTGAATTGTTCAAAATGTGGTACTGAACTGAGGAAGGTTTGACTTGAAGGTATAGGAGGGGATGGTGTTATACGAACCTCCCTTATCAGTGTTTTGCTAATGAGTGTGACACCCTGGGTCTCACAGACCCGACCCGTGCACTGCAGGGTTAAGGACTAAAATAAGGTTTTATATCGTCATAATCATTATAAGAAATAACCAGAAAAAAGATAAGAATAATGTTGTACTTACTTTCATATTATATTTTCATACGAAAAAAAATAATTAAAATTAGTAAATTTATTGGTTATCCCTCCATTATAGAGCTAATACAAAGTATACCAACCGAAATAATACTTCAGGATTATTTTATCTTATTTTCTGTTCTTATTTATTCCTTTTAATTTTTTAATAGAAATAGTACTTTTTTATCTTTATCTTTATCTTGTCTTAAGAATAGTGTATCGCTATCAGGGGAGAATGAGACTCGATATTAAAACGGCTTACATAAATATACAGTTTTCCATCCCCTAAAAACTACCCCCCCCCCCTCCCACCCCCTCCCCCAAATAAAAAGGAGCTTTAGCAGAGAAAAATCCTTCTAAGATAATTATATTATATATTTTTTTCTCTCTTTTCTTCTCCCCCTTCGCTGTCTTCAACGCTTTAGGATTTTCAAATTATAAGAAAATAACGGAAATTGAGATGAGAAAGGGAGAGGTTGTTACCGATTCCCTTTTATAAGATTCTAGTCCTAAAGACTACTCTTCCTCTCTTGAGTTTAAATAAAGGCAAGAATTAATCGCAGGTCCGAAGTGCTTGCGGTCAGGCAAAAGGGCTAATTAAACTTAATGAAAATGAGTAAATAAAGCTTTTAATTTATTTCCCCTTTCCCCCCACCCCTCTTTTTATGCAATAAAGGTTTAATTGAGAGAAGTTAAAGATTGATCGCCTTTTTTTTGTCCCTTAAAGAAAATTAACTATATACGAATTTTAACTGATACAATTTCTTTTAATATGGGCCTTTTTATTTTAATTTTCTATATTTTTTTAGATTGAGAAAATTATTTCTTTGCAAACAATAAAACAATAAAAAATAGACTGCCAATTGGTATGGCACATAGCTTCCTCGCATCCTATCCACGTTCTGTATTGGTTATATGCTTTTTTTACAAGCCATTATTGTCTAATTTGTTTAATTGTTTCCCCGTATTTTAATCTGTTAAAATTGTTTTAATTTTTTACATGAATTAAAGTATCAATTTAGCAAAAGTTAAAGAGCGCAGACTGTTCAAATTAATCTTGGGATATCTGCGGGTTACTTTCGATAAACTGTAAAAGTTTCATACAAATCAGATAAGTACTTTTGAAGCTATAGATGTAAATAGATGTACGTTTGTGCACATGTGGAAGAGAAATAAATAAGCGCAAAAGGTTGAAACTTATATAGGACCAACAATGGGCTAATTATGACCTACCATCTAAATTTCATTAAAATCGGACGGGTAGTTTTTAAGATATGTTGGTTCGCAAAAATCGAACGACAGACCGACAAACAGACACGGAACCAAAAATGTTCCCTGATGTCTGAAACGGATTTCTGTCTTAGAATTTTTGAAATCGGAGACCTAAAATATTTTCGTTCTTCGAAACGATCACATAGCTTCCGTTACCTTCGGTAAGCTCGGAAGCAAAATAATAATAACTTAAGGAATTTATTCATTCACAAATTACATTTCATTGGGATAAATTAATAATACGTATTTGTATGTGTGTGTGTAGTGTGTATAAACAACGACTTGCTGGAGTCGTTGCTTGGTTGTTTTACGGCCCCTGAAGAAGGTTTTAAGTAAAAACCGAAACGCCGGGATTGTAAGATAGTAGCAATTTTTGTGACCGAAACCTGAGATTAGTTTGTGTTTGTTTATATTTACGGTCGAGAATTTATTCATTTATATATATATATATATATATATATATATATATATATATATATATATATATATATATATATATATGTGTGTGTGTGTGTGTGTGTGTGTGTGTATTATATATATACGTAGAAAATTAGTTCAACATGACATAAACAAAACCTGGGTCTAATCTTATGTTTTGCCACAATATTATTTTTTTAAACTTCCTCACCTTGTTCTACAAAATTTGCTCACTGCTCCTTAAATAAATAAGATAGAGAGGAGCTTTCTGTTGCCATACGAAAGAAGAGAACATTTCCTAAAAGAAAAGTCTATTAGAAGTAGTAATTATTAAAAAGGAAAGTTTGTTGTCCAAAAAAATGTAAATAAAATATAATTTGGAAATTTATTAAAACAGTTTTAAAGAGTGAGTCATAGCATTTAGAATTTTAGGAAAACTTGACTATTCATTACAGTTTTGCCTACCGGTAGTAAAAAGAACAGGGTTAAATACGGTCCACAAGCACTTGTAACCTCGAGTAAGGATGATCCTAAATTTTTTTGAATTTATAGGAAGCTTATAGTGGCTATTGCTGCTCTATATGAACTAATGAAAAACCAATGAAATCGAGTTTGAAAAAGAAAGATAAGAATGAGCAAAAAAATATTAAATTAGACGAAAGATGAATATGCTTGAGCGGTGAGAATGTAACCAATTCTAGAAGAAATTTAAGTTGCAAAGCTTCTACTTAAAAGCTATTGCTGCACTTCTTTTAGCATTAATGCTCAACTTTTTACACTTTAACGAGTATATCTGAGTTATAATTTGAGAAGGCATGTAAGATTTTATGGGAAACTGTTTGTAGGGTAGGTATCAGTAAGCTTTTCAAAGTTTAATTAGGGCTGAAATAGAATAGAGAAGTAGATTCGATCGTTGGAAGTAAAATATTCCATTGCATTTGAGATGTGTAACTAATTTGACGAGGTTATAAGTTTGCATGCAGAGAGGCCGGATTGATGGAATACCGATGAATTCTATAATAACATCTCAAGTACCGGGCTAGAGCAATTCCAGTCTAGTTCTTTATTGGCATCCACTTATCCCAGTCCGTTCTAAAAGTTGTGAAGTGAACTCTTTGCTGAGACTTCCATGTTTTCTATTATTTTTTTTTAAAAAATTAAATAAGTCATTTTGACGACGAGTCGTTAAAATTAGACACATATTTTGCTTCCAAGTCTATTAAGGTAGCGGAAGAACTCGCATTTTACGTTTTAGACCTTCCTGAACTAATTTAGTTTCGGGTCGGTCTGTGTGTCCACGAATCCTTGCCACACGCGTAACTTC
The DNA here is from genome assembly GCA_951217055.1 of Gerris lacustris. Taxonomy (NCBI): domain Eukaryota; kingdom Metazoa; phylum Arthropoda; class Insecta; order Hemiptera; family Gerridae; genus Gerris; species Gerris lacustris. The sequence continues at coordinate 42,257,408 of OX578285.1, read as the reverse complement.
CACAATTTTCAGGGATTACGCGGGTTAGGCCCTAGATGGTACCCTATGGATCAATGGTAGCATCTGCGCAGGCGCAAACGTAAAATCATCCGTCAATTTTTCGCGACCAAAAAGTAGTAGATCAGTCGTAGGCACTGCGCGTGCGTAAACGTGAGGTCCTTGTCACACGCATAACTTCGACAATTTTCATCCGATTTCAATAAAATTTTCAGGGATTGTGCAGGTTGTGCCCTTTATGGACGTGCAAATGTCATTGTAATTGGATTTATAGTAATCAAAGAGCAAGCGCAAACTAAAAATCTTCCAAAAACATAAATTTTTCAAGGTCTAACGAACCAATTTGGCTCAAATTTGCCAATTTTGCTGACCCACAGATCATCCCCCATGCTTTGTTTTAGGATAAGTGCCACACTACTTGGCAGTCGTATTTTTTTTTGTTAAATAACGTATAATTTCAACTTAAATTGCATACAATCGACAACATTTTAAGGTTATTATACAGACCGAAGATTTGATACTTTACCCTCTATCGATGGAGTGATAAGTGTATATCGTTCTCGGGAATCACCTCTCTCATCTTTTCTTTAAATCAAAGTTATCATTGGTATTTAAGTGTTTAGACTTTTGTTCTACCGAAGGCAACTTAGGCTTAAGTCGCTGGCAGCCAAAGATAATGAACCAGACAACAAGGGAACAGCAAACACTAGTATAAATAGCACGGACCAAGGACTCACCACCAAATTAAATTCACTAATTTCAAAAGTTATTACAAGGCACACAACAATCGATTCACCACTTAACACCAGAGCACCCCAATTTAACTCTTACAAGACCCCATACCCATACCAGCATTTTCGTTGGATCACGGTACCAATTTACTTTTTCTGGCTACTATCAAGGTGCATACATTTCATTGCTACATAAGACATTAGTCACATATTTCTACCCCACTTTAATTCGTCTTCAAACTATTTCCGGAAACTTTATGCACGCTAATGGAGAAAGTGAGGTTCAAGTTCAATTAGCTGACAATGTAATGTTTAGAGATAAGTTCACTTTAAGAGACATATCAGGAAATTTTCATGGCATCTTAGGTAGGGATATTTTGTTTAAGTACAAAGCAATAATAAATTTTAACAATTTTAGATTAATTTTCAATGGCAAATGTATTCCACTCGCAAGGAGCCAAATATTATTATATTATTGTGTTCTTTTTCATTTTTTTTACATTTTCTAAATTAGTGAAAATTATTTAAATAACTATTAAGTTCACATTTGTATTTATTCTAGATTCCATAATAAATTATTATCTTAACTGTTGTATTAATTTAATGTCATTTATATATATATATATATATATATATATATATATATATATATATATATATATATATTAAAATTCAATTCCACTTCTATTTTTTGTTAAAAAATTATCCGTGTGAGGTCAATTTTAGAATATATTCATGTATATTTAAAATTTAGTTCAGCTTTATCCCAACATCATTTTGTTAACATTATTACGAGCAGTATGTGAGTTGGTATAAACAGTGCAAAATGCAAAACTCGTGTATTAAACAGAATTAACAGTCCCATTCACCTCAGAGAACATGACAGCCACAATAATCAGACAACACCATCTTGTAAATATGACAGCCTCACTAATCAAACAACTAAGAATCGTCACGTAAATCTAAACTGTCAACAGACCTGTCAAGACCAATACCAGTAATAGACCATCGAATTTAAAGTACCAAACGGGACAACAAAGTTACAACATATATCTGTGACTGTCATAACAACATCTCAGTCTATAACCACTGTAAATGCATGGAGTCATCGTGGAGCTGTCTGGTTACCTACTAAATACATACGGGTCGTCACGGTCCTTCCAGCAGCGACTCGACCTCTCACACACTCCTACGTCCCTCTCCAAAAAATATATTTCGCATATTTTTCCTGGAAGGGGGGAATATATGTAGGTCTAGAAGGAAGTGCTTACGCGGGGTGATCTGTCATCGAGCCGACTGTATAGAGGGTTTCACTCTATGCCCAGGCCTCTTATATTAGAGTATAGTTCAAATATATTTATTAGTACCAAGTCAACTGTGTGTCTCATTATGTATGTATAAATCACTATTACCAATCATCGGCTACATATCACTCCAGCTGGTAGTATCGATACATCAATAGTATCACAAAACGTGCGTTTTTTATGGAAACGTACGTTTTTCTTGCTGTAAACGCACGCTTTTGCATTTCTTTCTCGAGCGATATACTTGACCATTCATAATAATTAAACAAATAGAAGAGAAAAACGGGTGTATTTCTTGTGTTTGTATCAGGGCATGTCATCAGTGGCGTAACTATGGGCCCGCATTGAGGGGGGGGGGGGGGGCTCCGGTGCCAGGGGGCCCCCAAATCCAGAAATAACTGGAATGACTATCCTTGTACCAACGTCGAGGGGGGGGGGGGCAATCTTGAACGCAAAAGATTTCTTTTGTTTTTGCTCATCAATTTTTTTTTGGCGAGAGGCCCCCAAAAAGTTCTTGCGGGGGGCCCCCAATAGTCTAGCTACGCCACTGCATGTCATTGGAGGTTATAAATGTTAGCTTCGAAATGCTACTTAGGACCTTTGAGCATAACAAAAGCAGGACCTTTAATTAAGAGTACAATCCTACGTCTCTTAGTATTTAAAAAATAGATTAATTTATTTATTATATAAGAACTGTATCACGTCATTAATCAAAATATTCTCAAGGCTCTTCAAAATATTCCATTTTACCCAAGTTTGAAAAAGTGTGATCTTTGAAGAGTTCGGAGAAGGCTGCAGCTTTGATAAGTGTTAATCGTCCGACACTCAACTGGAGAGAAGAGCTTCCTAATGATTTCGGATTAGCGACGACGATGCCTAGGAGTCTCCCTTCACCAATAAGCTTGGGAAAACCATTCCTAGCAGTAAATTTTCGTGCCAAGCTTCAGCCTATCCTGTTAACTATCGTTAAGAGGCATGTAAGCCTGCCTAAACCAGCATGTGGTATCAACAGTAATTTGAAGTGATATAGGGTGGGAAATAATTCAAATAGACAGAATTATATAGGGTTTAGAGAAGACTCGTATTCTCCGTTTAGATCCGACTCGGTTTACACAGTAACTGTTACACATACATCGATCAGCCTTATCCTTGAATGGAAAATGAAATCATCAAGCCTATTATGGTCTATAGAGCAAATATCAGTAATGATTCCCATTCATATGGATATTGACCTTCACACAAAACATTAAATCCATAAGTAAATTTTATTAACATAGATTAATTTGATCTCACTTGAACTGTTTCAATTGTTACATTTTTTTATTTTTTTTATTTGATATTTAGAGGGGAAGAAAACATTTTCTGGTTTACTAAATATTCTATAATTACTAATCAACAATCACAGAGTGGTCAATGTACTCGATGAGATCAAACCGCACACCCTGGAAGCGAAGCTCTATCAAGATACTCTTTACACTAATTACATTAGCGATACACGTGTCCGATCCCTCAATAACAGTGTTGATTGGGGCACAACGAAAGTAAAATAAACAACTAAATAATTTATCTTCTATAAACAATTGTGAACAGACCTAACTAGCCATCATTAGGGGAATTTAGCAGTTGACCAAGCCGAATGATTATTGTGCATTATTTTAAAAAGAACCCTTATCCTTTATCGGTAGAATCGATATTTAGTGATATATGTCCATCCATAAATATTATCGATTTACTGTACTATCGATATTGTCTAAAAATTGATACTATCTATATTAGTGATATATCGAGACTATCGATATTTTTTATATATCTATGTTGTTAATATAAATCAATACTAACCATATTTTTGATATTGCGATACTATCGATTTCAAACTTGGGTATAATAGAATAATTTTAAGAGGCTTGAGAATAGTTTGATTTATGACGTAATACAGTTCTTTTATCATAAATAAATTGATATATTTTTTAAATACTAAGAGAAGTAGGATTGTATTCTCATTATAAGGTTCATTTTTAGTTTTTCTTCAAGGGCACAAATAGCATTTTGTAGATTAAATTTCTAACGTTTTGTTACACCGTTTTCAAACTAAAATCAAAAACATAAAAGCCTTTTTTAAGAATGAAGAACACGATTAACCATAATAATATATGACACCATTAGAATATCTATTCTGAGTAAGAAATGGGCCTATGTATAAGATCAATATTTGCTAGAAATTACAAACAAAGTCAAATTGATGACAATCATTGAATTGATATTACTTATTAACCTAAATGGACCAAAATAAAAACAGTTTATACTTTTCACACTCTTGAATTTGCTGACCGATTGGTGACACTAGTATAAAACCGATTGGTGACACAGTATAAAATTTCCACTTGACAGCTCTCACAAGAAAAATAAAAATACTCTGGACTTTGTAAAAGTTCAAGAAGAAATTATATTAATTAAAATTAGTGTTAGTAGATAAAAAGTTACAAAAACGATATTTTTGGACTAAGGTATATTTTTGTCGTACTCTGACAAACTTTTAACTATATAATAAGAATAAACTAATTCTTTTGGCTTTCAAACAACTACTGAACTTATTTTATCATGAACAAGTCAAAACGAACAAGTTAAGAAAAACTATGTTAAAACTAATAAATTTTCAATATCATATCTTGACATATGACACACTCCGCCACCAAATGATCCTTTTTTCTTGCAGTGAAAGAATGTTGTCTCTTGTTAGTTAAATATCATCTCTGAAGGAAAGAGACGGCAAATCGGTCTTGTGATGGTCGAGGTCTCATTCCTTACTTCTGCTGAGCGTACTGCCCCATCCTGGATTAAATTTAGCTTTTCAATTTTTCCCAGTTTCCAATTTTGTCTTGGAACTAGTTCTTCCTTTATATGAACTATCTGGCCGATATAAGGTAAATGTTTTGAATTTGGTTCCTGCTTAGCTAAAGTTCTTCTTTCCCTTAGGCTAAGCAGGTACTCTCCCCTCCAATTTTTCCAAAATCCTTCAAGTAATTTATTTCCTTTTTTCCAAAGTTGTAGAATAGTTTCCGGTGCATTACGCAATTTCAGCTCCTCCTCCGCTGAAGGTGCGAATGTCTTAAAAAATGTGCTGGAGTAATCGTTTCTCCCTCGTTTTCCCCCACATAAAACAAGGGACGTGAATTTAATATGGCTTTTTTTTTTTTTTTTTTTTTTTTTTTTTTTTGGTGCATATAAACAGAAACACTGAATATCCCTTGTACTTTCTTGATTTCTTCCCGAAAAGACCCATCCTAATTTTGAATTAATTAAAAATAACCCTTCTTTAATTTCTAATTTTTCTAAATTGATAAAATCTAAGTAATAAACATTTCCTATTAACAATCCAATTTTAGGATCATAGTTCACTAAATCTGGATTCTCAGCAAATGTCAGATATGTATATTTAAGTTGTATTCCATCTAATTCTGTAAAGGTTGAATTTTCTACTATACTAAGTACTACGTTTGCATATATCAGAGAGTAAGAGCCATCAACTAATTTAATTTTAAATTTGACAACATATGATTTTAAATTTTTTGGTTTTGACGAATCAAAGAAACAGACAGAGAGATATTCTTCTCGTAAGTATGACAGTCCAAGAGTTTTAGCTGCTTGTTCTGTCATGCAACCTCCCTGGCCACCACTATCTAACAATACATGTGTGTTAGCTGTGCAATCATTCTCACAACTAGGTAAAGTTACTGTGGCAGTTTGCATAGAAACTTTACTCTCAATCTCTTTCTCAATAGAATCTTTAGAGTTTATTTTTCTATTTTCAGGTGAAACTACCGCTACTATTTCCTCCTCCTTCTCCGTGTTCTTTAATATTTTTGGCAACTTAGTTGGTGGGGTATTATTATTATTATTATTTGAATTTCTATTTGGAATGACATTTCCTCTTTCCCTAGATTCAATTAGATTAGTTAATTCTACTGTTAAGTCAATACTGTCTAACTTTAACTCCATATAGCCCTCTACATCATTTCCAAATTTTTCTGTTTCTTCTGGATTTATTTGAGAAGCTGTATCAAGATCCTTAACTAAAGTAATAAATGTTTCTGTGTGTTTTACTATCTTTCCTAAAAGATTTTTAGCCTCGTCTACTGTTTCATCTTCCCTATTTCCTTCTAACCATAATCTAGCTGTATCTATATGACTTTCTAATCTACTCTTAACTGGTCCTAAAGCTCTACGAATATTATTAGCCATACTAAATTCACTATTCCCAGTTAATATGAAAGGAAACGAAGGGAAAACGACGACTTAAGCGACTATTTAAGTTTGTGATAAATTTATACTTATGATTTCGAAACGGCTAATCTTCTTTGATGGAAGTTTTGAAGTTGATCTCCAGTGATTAACTGTTCTGCTAAATTTCTGTTTCAATTTTTTTCACTTTAAATGCTTTGTTGCACAATTAGAAATTTAATTTAATTTTTATTTTTTATTTTATTTATTTATTTATTTTCCAAATTTAAACTGTCATTCACTAAACTTTCAAATTTTTTTTTTTTTTTTTTTTACTGTAATTTACCAAACTAACATTCACTAATAGTTCTTTTTTGTTCTGCTAACATTTGTCCTGATCGATTTCCTCTGCTACCATTTGTCCTGATCGTATTCCTCTGCTACCATTTGTCGTACTCTGACAAACTTTTAACTATATAATAAGAATAAACTAATTCTTTTGGCTTTCAAACAACTACTGAACTTATTTTATTTTATCATGAACAAGTCAAAACGAACAAGTTAAGAAAAACTATGTTAAAACTAATAAATTTTCAATGTCATATCTTGACATATGACACAATATTAGAGTAGGTAGAAGAGGTGGGTGGGGGTCTCGCAAGTTCACAAGCAACAAACTGAAGTTGATAAGAAGAGACGATGCAGTAGTTAGTTAGTCTATAACTTGAATTGATCTGTCTACAAGAGAATGTTTAATGAACTAGAGTAAAAGTTTTAACTATTTCTTTTAACTTAAATTAACCAGTTTGCAATATCATCTAGAATATTCTCAAATAAGTGTGATCTTTCATAAATATGGTGACGCCACATTTATTCGCATAATTCTCACTGCATCGGGCCTCGGTAGTTCGTATAGGAGAGCAGTTGACTCTCCACCAAGTTTAACATCATCGGCTGTGGTCACAACTTGACCGGTAACCATAGATCTGATTTCTTTTCCCGGATCGAGCTCCTCCAAAGTCGGTGATCATCCAGCATCGCCTTATAAATAGCTATCTGCCTATGAGAAGTGACAGTAAATGGTTGTTTATCACAATCGTAAGGTTTATACAGCTGATGGACGTACTAACCCCGAGTCAACCATTACATAATACTGTTGTATAAGGAGTATAAGCCCTTTGGCAGGCCTAAACCCTCCACCGGCTGTGGTCACAACTTGGATGGTAACCATAGATCTGTGTTCCCGGATCGAGCTCCTCCAAACTTGGTGTTCACCCAGCATCGCCTTATTAATGGCTAGCTGCCTATATGAAGTGACAGTAAATGGTTGTTTATCGCAATCGTAAGGTTTATACAGCTGATGGACGTACTAGCCCCGAGTCGACCATTACATAATACTGTTGTATAAGCCCTTTGGCAGGCCTAAACCCTCCACCGGCTGTGGTCACAACTTGGATGGTAACCATAGATCTGTGTTCCCGGATCGAGCTCCTCCAAACTTGGTGTTCACCCAGCATCGCCTTATTAATGGCTAGCTGCCTATATGAAGTGACAGTAAATGGTTGTTTATCGCAATCGTAAGGTTTATACAGCTGATGGACGTACTAGCCCCGAGTCGACCATTACATAATACTGTTGTATAAGCCCTTTGGCAGGCCTAAACCCTCCACCGGCTGTGGTCACAACTTGGATGGTAACCATAGATCTGTGTTCCCGGATCGAGCTCTTCCAAACTTGGTGTTCACCCAGCATCGCCTTATAAATGGCTAGCAGCCTATATGAAGTGACAGTAAATGGTTGTTTATCGCAATCGTAAGGTTTATACAGCTGATGGACGTACTAACCCCGAGTCAACCATTACACATAATACTGTTGTATAAGCCCTTTGGCAGGCCTAAACCCTCCATCGGCTGTGGTCACAACTTGGATGGTAACAATAGATCTGTGTTCACGGATTGAGCTCCCCCAAACTGGGTGTTCACCCAGCATCGCCTTATGAAAGGCTAGCTGCCTATGTGAAGTGGCAGTAAATGGTTGTGTATAGCAATCGTAAGGTTTATACAGCTTATGGACTACTAAACCCTCCATCGGCTCTTGCATCATGGAATTAGTTAGGTAAAACATGATATGTAAAAAGGTGTTCTTAAACTAAAAAATATTAATTAGGTAAAACATTTTTTTATCATTATGTATTTTATTAAGTTTTATAATACAATAGTGAGAATATGCTTGATGAAGTTAATTACTCTTTTAGAGATAGGCAGTTAAAAATGACCATAATTTTAAATTCGTCGGTTAGGTTGAGTTGACTATAATGTTTTCAGTTACTTAAAAACTTAATAGCCTTTATTAAGTATTCCTAGTTTACTGTAAATGTCCGAGTTTTTTTTAATAAATAAAAGTAATATTGTCGCATTCCATTCCTTGCTCAATTCGTATAAATAATAAAATTCTTCTCTGAATAATGAAATGAAACCAACATTGAAATTGGAAAAATTATGATTTATTTTATACACACATGCCATCTTAGATAAACGATATTTAAGAACCTCATCTAGAATTCTATTTCTGCACGCGAAATATTATTTAATATTCTCATTCACATATATATATATATATATATATATATATATATATATATATATATATATATATATATATATATATATATATATATATGTATAATGTTTACTTTCTTTATCGTAGTTTGTGAGAAAAGAGTATTTTTTTTTATTAAAAGGAAATACGAGAAATATAATGGAACAGAAAATTAATTTTACATTTTAGTTATTTTTACTTTTTCTGAACTAAATGAAAAGTATTGTTTTCACCTAAAACCTTCGAAACCGCTATTGCAACGGAATTATCCGTTGAAATCGCGCATAGCCATTACACGGTTTTAAGCTATTGAGCTGAAACTTGGTGCAAAAATCATCCCTTACATGTAATTGTGCTGTCCAGAATATTATAAATTAGTGACGTCATTAACAACATTTTGCCAAGTGAGCAAAAATTTTATGATTGCGCTGAAATTTGCACTATTTATACCTTTTTACAAGACAAACATTTTCACCGAATTTCGTTTTGATATCTGCCACTATTTAGAATATATCATCTTTTGAACCATCTCGCCAATTGCGCTGAAATTTGCACCATTTATACCTTTTTACAAGACACACATTTTCAACGAATTTCGTTTTGATATCTGCCACTATTTTTGAAAATATCGTCTTTTGAACTATCTCGCCGATTGCTGAAATTCGCACCAAATATACCTTCCTATAGGATAAGTATGTCCATTATATTTGAACTTAACATGTGGCTCAATTTTAGAATTATTTGGTAAGGAAAAGGTTCGAGTCATCCCACGTCCCTTTTTTTCCTTTTAATTATCTTTTTCTATTTACTTTGGTATTTTGAAAAGATCATATTTCCATAATTTTGATTGGGGTTTTTCCTTCTCTTTATTTTCCACATCTTTTAGAGTTTACTTTGCTTAATAAACTTCTTTTAGTTCAAATATTGTCTTTGGAGGTTTGTGTTGAACATTTAAAGAGCAAGGTCAATTAGTAGGGTAAGTTAATCGAAATTGGTAAATAAGTGTTTTTGAAATGATTTATGTTTTAAAAGAGTCATCCTTGTATACTCTTATATAACACGACCTCCAAAACCTTTGAAACTCCTATATTAATTACTGCACGCAATATTATACAATTTCTTGGTAAACTTAATTTATACAGAAGTCTTTTTTATTATAATTATTCATTCATTTAAAACCCTCACTCATATATAATTAACATTTCCTTGTAAATAAGTTATATGTTAAATTTAATTATAACACTTAACATTCATTGAATGTTAAATATTTTAACTTTAAGAGTATTATACAATTTAAATTCTCTCTATCTATGTACATATTTTGTCTGGAAATAGATTAAACTATACTTTAATTATGATAATTTAAATTATTTTGTTATAATATGAAACACATTACTAATATTGTTTTTGCATCCCGGTATAGAAGAAGACACTGACAGTTAATAATTACAGATTTACAGGGAATTATTATTATTTGAGATAAAATTCTTTATGTTTAAGTCATGAGATGTGAATCCCGAAATTTCGTACCCACAATAGAGAGCATTCTCATTGGAATTGCTCCTGATGAGAATGATTACCAACTTAGTTGCAAATGACTCTCATCCCTTAAGAGTGATCTATGCAATAGGTTTGAAACGTCGGTATTCACAAAATGTTTTATTATACTGCGTTTTCCCCAAAGCTGCGTTTTCCCTACTATCTTATATGGATGCCAGACAAGGTCACTGACTCAAATCATGGACCGGAGATTAGTTTCAGCTCAGTGTCAGATGTTAAGATCAATGCACGGAATAAGCAGGAGGGAAACAATATGGAATAGAAGAATTATCACTAGTAGTAGTGGAACTAAGAGCCTGATGATACAGTGCCATAGTTTAAAATGGAAATGGGCAGGCCATGTTTACAGAATGAATCCCGATAGGTGGGCAAGGGCGATTACAGAATGGACACCATATGGGAGTACGAGAAGTAAAGGAAGGCCAGCTAGAAAATGGACAGATGAGTTTGTCGAGAGAATGGGAAAGCTGTGGCATAGGACGGCTATGGAAAGGCGAAGATGGAGAAAAGCTACTACTATGCTCTTAAATTAAGAATTTTCCAAAACTAACCCCTTAATTAGGGAGGCTCCTGCTTTAAAAGAAGTGTCGATGGAGCTATTACTATTACTAAATTGTAATAATTATTTAATAGATAAATACTGCAATTGAGATAGCATTATATGACTGGATGTGAGACATGATTCACAGTGATGATCATATCGAGTAGATGAGTAAAGTGGCCTGATCCCCCGTCCTATAATAACCTAATCATGTGTTGATCGGGTCGTAAAAGAAACAGAAAGTCGACTGCCAATATAGTGTGGCACATACCTTCTCAAAAAAGAATCATGGGGATCATCTGTGGGTCACTCCCTAACTATCCACCGATCCTGAGCAATATCGGTCCATTACACCTTGAGAAATTGATGTTTGACGGATTTTTACGTTTCCGCATGTGACTATAAATCCAATTACAATGACATTTATACGGGACAATATAGGGCATAGCCTGCACTCCCTGAAAATTTCAACGAAGTGGGATGAAAATTATAGAAGTTATATGAGTGGCAAGGATCATACGTTTGAGCATGCGCAGTGGCTAGGAATGATCCGGAATTCATATGGCGTTATCATACGTTTGGTCCTCAACTATCCTCAAAATTTGAGAGAAATCGTACCATTAGATCGCGAGAAATTACAACCTATACGTTTGGAGGATTTACCGTTTGCGCCTGCGCAGAGGCTACTATTGATCCGCTGTATCCATGAAATATTATATAAATTTATAGGAGACTATCTAGGGTCTTACCCGCGTAATCCCTGAAAATTTCATTAAAATCAGATGAAAATTGTTGAAGTTATGCGTGTGGCAAGGATTCGTGGACACACGGACCGACTGACAAGCAGACACGATACTAAATTTATTCAGGTAGGTCTAAGAAGTAAAATGCGAGTGCTTCCGCTACTTTAATTGACTTGGAAGCAAAATATGAAAAAAGTAACATTTTGATAGCACTTCTTTAGATTGTTACTCCCTTTATAAAAAAAACAGAGGGGAGTAACAATCTAAAGAAGGTGTACGGAATGTTCTTCTTTAGACTGTTACTCCCCTTATCAAAACAAAAGTTGGATATTCCTTTGTCCCAAATTATATTGGACTAAACATCGTTTTTCTTAATAGTTATTTAGTCAAAGTCATTTTTATTCTAAAACAACATAGGGGAGTAAGAATCTAAAGAAGTACCATTTTGATTTTGGAGGGAACAAAATGTTCACCTCCTAAAAGTGAACACAATGCTTCTGCTACGTTGGTAGACTCGGAAGCAAATATATTATACTTGTAAATATAGTTAAATAATCTAAGGAATTGAGATAATTGTGCTGGGTAAAGTACCTACTTTAAATAAGGTATTACCCTAAGATTCGAATGAATTTAAGTATGATACTGCAATTTAGTTAAAATTGGTAAATGTACGAGTAATTTGACTAATTGAAAATATTACTCAAATTAATTAGTTATTCCTTGAACTACGAGAATTATTTTAATAATAAAATGTGCAGGAGGATTGTACAGTGTATTATATTACATAGGTAATTGCAATGAAATAACTTTAATTCAAGTAGCAACTCTCTGCAATGCGATCATTATTATTGATTTTAACAACGCTGCAGCTGGGTGTGAGACTTAGTTGTTAAGGTCAATAATTAAATAGGCAAATATAACCCACTAACTACTAACAAGTATACAGACAGACCGATGAAATAATTAAGATGGTTTTACGAGTTGTAGGATTGAAGAAGGTCACAGGTAACTGTAACTTATTTTAAAAGTATTCTTTGTGCACGAACTTTTATTGCTACATCATTAATTTATTTTTAGTTTGTTATAAAGTTATTTTTAAATGTTGTTACTCCTATTAATTCGTAAGCTAAAAGTATTAGTTTACCAATGTTATTGTTTAGGAGGCTATAGAGATTACCTCTAGACGAAAAATATCCGGTAATCTTGTGCGCTTTAGATTAATGTGAAATAAGAAAATTATAAAAACTTGTTTTTTTTTTGTTTTTTTTTTTTGTTTTTTTTTGTAGATGAAGGTGATTCCTAAAAATTTGGTTATTCTCCTGAGGTTGTGGGTCTGTTGGGATGAAAAATGTTTAAAACTACTCGTCTATCTCATTCTTGCTATATTTCGACCTCGTTAGGTCATTTTCAAGCATCTACAACAATGACATTACAATCAATATTATATATGTATAATAATACTTTAAATAAACATTAACCTTAATAATTTAATCAAACATGCAGGTCTTGGGAAAACAATTCTTACCTGAAACCATAAAACATTCTATGTCTGGATATTACCAGATAAAGTCATTTTTTTAACATTAATTACATATCAGTGTCACAACACTGTTCGTCATTAACTAAGGTCATCTGTCTAGAACTCCACCTAGAAAATATATTAACACTTCTGTTTAAATCTGAGTTATTATATAATATTCAAATATTATCAACATCATTCTAAACAATTGTTACTCACATTCAACCACACTTCATCCCCCTTCAATGTATATAAATTAACAACACTTAACATAAAGGCATAACTATCACAGACTTCTTTTGCATCACAGACCTGACTTAAATTAATATTAATGGTAAAATTAAAAATTAACATAAAAAACCATCCAAAATTCTAAACATAACATGATAACAGAGAGGTGATAACAAAAATTAGGTAACAATTCAAAAACCCAGATTACTTAAGTTAGGGTGACTATCTGTATTGCACATTTTTAAATTTTCCTCAACCCAGATTCGTTTATCTATATACATTGCATTTTCATTTCTTCTGAGCTAAAATATTATACATTTTTCTTTACAGTATCCCTGCATATATTTTATTTAAATCCTTGCAGTCTTTTTTATAATTAATACTATTGACTTATTTGGCTATATGCATAGCTTCCAGTGTCAGTCTTTTTTTGTTGTTACATTCATTGATAAGAATCTTGGTATTGTTAAACTCAAAATTGTGGCCTGTTTCTATGGAGTGCTCTGCTAGTGCTGACTTCTTTTCTTTCAACCTGACAGTTGCCTCGTGCTGTTGTCTCCTGTTGTTCCAAGTCTGTCTAGTTTCGCCTATGTAAGTTGCTGGACAATCCGAGCATGGGACCTCGTACACAACACTCATTTTTTCCTCGGTGCTTAAATTATCCTTTAATTTTGTAAATATTGCGCCTTCCACCTTATTTATAGGCTTCAGACCAAATGCAATATTACAATCCATTTGTTTGAAAATGTTTGTTAAACCTTCTGACAAACCTTTTATGTATGTCATACTGGTAAATTTGTTACTTGATTTGTTACTTTCTTGATCATTTTTTTGGTTGATTATTGTTGATTTATTGATTGAGCTGTACCAAATTTTTTTAATTAATCCTATTGGATAAAAATTTTTTAAGAGTTTTTTATAAACTTCCTTTTTAATTTCTGTTATATATTCTTTATGAGTGAGCGTAATTGCCCTCTGGATAAGGTTCTTAGCACTATTATATCTTTGTTGGTATGGGTGGTTTGAGGTGTAGTTTAAAAATCTGTTACCTTTAACTTGTTTGTTAAGCCATTTTGTTTTGATGGCCCCCTTATAGTCCCTGATTATTTATTGACTAACACAACTACATAAATTACAATGTTATTAATTAGTGTTATTAATACATTGTTGTTGTTTTTCGGACAGTAAATTACATAAAAAGGTTATAGTCCATTGACTAATCCTTTTGGTATAAATAAAATATTTTATCTCCAGTAGGGACAAAAAGTTATGATTTTGAATTAGTTTAGAGGGACTAAAGTAAGTCTTTTCATCCCTGAACTCAAAAAGTAGGGAGAAAAAGTAAAAGTAGGGCGAAAAAGTAAAGTAGGGCAAAAAAGTAAAGATTGCAACTTAATTATTTTAAAAATAGTAGAAAATGAATGCCTAATGTAATGAAGTGGTTGAAATCAGTTTGGCGACACTGCTTTTTCTGACCATGTTTATCTTTGTTTATAACCTGCATCTAAATATCCTTCTATTTGAGTTTAATTCCAATTCTAATTAGTTTTTAATATTGAATCTCTTATATCTGCTATTAAAAGTGCTAATAATTATTGTTCTTTATCAAAATAAAAACTGTGCAATGGACGAAAATGTGTATTTTCTTCCTACTGGAGATAAAATATTGTATGTACTTCGTGAGTAAAGTGCCATTATTCCCCTTATAATTATCTCCCTCGGCTGCGCCTCGGGATTTAGGGACCATGGTTCCTTCGGCTTCGCCTCAAGAACCAACTTTTTCGCTCAGGGAATAATGGCTTACTTTACCCCCTAGGTGCATAAATAACTATTCATAACATTTTATAGAATAATAAAGAAAATATATGAAAACAATATATTACCGTATTGAACTACCTTTTTTATTATCATTTTTCAAAAAAAAATGTTTATACATTATTTTTATTTATAGGTATTATTTCATTTATTTAATTATTTGAATTTTGGCGGTATTTTGACACATGTAAACAAACTTTGAACTTTGAAAAGTATCGCACTTATTAATAATCATGATCGCTTATAACTTTTGAACTAGTTAATAGAATTTTATCAGGTTTTTTATCTTTGTTCCTTATTTTTTACCGGTTCCAACGATATGCTATATGTCAAATAACGTATTTATACTTTCGGTATTATTAAATGTCCAAGTATCAAAATTCAAAAATCAATAACTTTAAAATGGCACCCAACATCGGAATGAAATTTGGTGGATTTGTTTTCCATAAAGAGAGGTACATTCGTGCCAAATTTCAACTCGATCGGACCACTTTTTGATTGTTTAAGATTTTTTTCAGGTTTTGCTGACTCAACAAACTGGGTTCAAGATGGCGGAAAATGTTGATTTTCTGGGAAGCACAACTGCGTGTAAGGACTAATTTTTGTACCAAGTTTTAACTCTCTAGCTTAAAAACTGTGGGAGTTATTCGTGAAACAGTGACTCGAACACACAAACTTCGTTACACGAGTTCGATTCATCCAAGCCAATTTACTCTACTGCGCCTAAAGAAGTTTCACTAAAAAAGTAGGGATAGTAAGTTAGGTTATAGTTAATTATTAGTAAACAATCACAAATTTAGCAAACCTCTTGGCCACTGCCTCCTTAGGCGGCAAGGTGGGTTATCTGGGATAGTTTGGGAAGAAAGGAGTTTTACTAAAGGATTAGGGTGATTGGATACAGACTCACTGAAAAATCTGGTATAAGTTTTTATTTCTGGTTTCCTGGTATAGATAGGTCAAGAAAAAAGGAATATTAAGATCATTGTGGAGGGTGAGGTTGGTTACATAGAAAGAAGAATCGGTGATTTTCCGGAGGATCTTAGATTGAAGAGTTTGAATTCGACAGGAGTTGGAAGGCTTAGTGCTACCCCAAACATCCAGACCGTAAGTCCAAGCTGGTTTTAAAACTGTGCTGTACATTAAAAGTTTATTGTTGAGAGTAATTTTGGACTTACGATCTAGTAGACGAAGCAGAAACTTGTAGCGTCTTGAGATGTCAAAACATGTAGTCTTTGAGTGATGTTGCCAGGTGAGTCGTCGATCAAAGTGATGTTGCCAGGTGAGTCGTCGATCAAGGTGATGTTGCCAGGTGAGTAGTCAATCAGAAGGCCAAGGTAACGGGCAGTGCTTGATTGAGGAAAGAGAAATTATAGGTAGAATTATATAGATTATAGATATATACTTCCAATACTTGGAGGTACATTCTCTTCTGAGACAATCTTCATGACAACCAATACCCTAACTTAATATACGTCTAAACTCTAACTTTATATTCACCTATACCTTAACTTTATATTTACCTATAACCTAACTTTATAACCACCTATACCCTTACTTTATAACCACCTATACCCTAACTTTTTAACCACCTATACCCTAACTTTATAACCTCCCATACCCTAACTAACAGGTAATACTCGTATCTAAACTCGCAAACAAGCATCAAGGGTGATTCTACACCAGCGCTTAAAATACCGTGTTTCACACGCCATATGCTCCCCATTTACGTTAATATACAGTATACAAGAAAAAAAACAAAGTCAGATCGAAGAACCTTGTGTAAGGCCTATTGCTCCGCAAAATGAAATATAAAACAAATAAATTAAGTAAAACAATCACTTTCTATATGAACGTAAAACGGATAAAGATATCAGCGAGCGGATTTGTTATCGAAACCTGACGTCGTTCTCTCTTGTCTTAAAGATTTTATTTCCGTGCTACACTAAGTAATCTATTGTCACCTTAAGAAGTGAAAAAATCGACCGAAATGAAGTCCTTCTATTGTATATGAAGTTTAGAGCACTCTTCCTGCTTTAAAGCATTCCTTCCAAGTCCTTGCTTTGTTTACCCAACCCTTTTATTAAAAAAAAATATCCTCTCTTCTTGCTTGTCGATCTTCTGACTGAAATTAAATAAAAAAAGAAAGTAATAACTAAGCGGCGCTCAAGGTAAAACGAGATCTTAAAGGGGAAAAAAACAAACTTTTTTTGGTGGGTAAAGAAATTTCAAGTACTTGGACGATTTTTTTTAAGTTCTTTGAAATTTTATAAATAAAAAAGTAAAAAAAAAAACAAAAATAAAACAAAAAAAAAAAAACAGGGAAAACTTTTTGAGTTCTTACTTTGACGCTTTCTTAATTTTTTTTTTTGTTTACAAGTAAAGAAAAAAGGGTGGCTCCGAGAGAAGTGTTTTCTCTCTCCGGTTTGGGGGCCCCGGGTGGACAAAGTGCGAGCAGGTGAATCGAGCAAGACAAAACCTTCTGACAAAGTAAAATGAAATCGAGGTTCTCATTTACTTTACTAATTGGATTCTTAACTTTTCTTAAACACTTCTAGCTGAGCTTCCGTTCTCAAACTCCACCGGATAAATCTCATGAAACATTTCCTCCTTGATTGTCCACTTTTTTTCCTAACCGTTTGTTGGAACTTTTCTTCATTATATATATATAGTATATATATATATATATATATATATATATATATATATATATATATATATATATATATATATATATTTATAAAGGACGCTGCTTCTTATAAAAAATGCTCTTCTAGAAGACTTTTCCTTCTACTATTTTATTACTATTGTTTGTTAACATTAATAATTGTCTTATTGCTAAACCTGTCTCTTGCTAGCTTTAATGAAGAAACTTTTAAATAAGGAAGACAGGCAAAAGCAATATAATATGAATAATCGCCAACAAGGTGGTTAGCATTATTATTGTGTAAATTGATGCTTCTTGAATCTCATTTGTTATTAATTAGTATGATCAATAAATTAAGTACGTTTAATTATCTAGTTTTCTATCTGGTATTGATTTAAAATTAATCGGTTTATCGAGGAGGTATTGGTTTGAACATTTTAATCGGTTGTTATTAAGGTTAACGATATTTGCTATATTTTTTATATTTACCAATCATTTTTAAGATATGCTAATTACATTAATAAGATTGGGGCATTTATAAATTAATATACTCGTGTATCTTAAACATAATAACCGATAGAGCTAAAGAATATTTCGTTTAATTTAAACCACTTAGAAGACTAATCTTATGAGGTAGCCACATCCCTATCTTGTTTTTATCTTCTATCTTGTTATTCGAGGATTTGCTTTCCCGAGCGGAAAAAAGTAAAAATTCGTATTAGAGACAAACTATAAAAACTTAAAAAAAGAAATTTTCTTTTTTTCCAAGATACCCAGTGTTCCCTTTTTCTTTAATACTGTGCAAGATTACATTTAAAGGGTATTTTCAGGGGGGGGGGGGGGCGGACTGCGAGAGCCCTTTGCATATTTTAAATACGGCCGATTAACTCGAATTCGAAACCTTCCTCCCACGGTATAGGGATACAAACAGAAAGAAGGAAAAAGAAACCATATAACTATAAATAAGACAAGGTAGAGTGAGTTAGGAAGGGGATTTAGACGCCCGTTTCAGTCTTCATATATTTATGCAGCTATCCGGTCGAGTCCATTTGCTGCTTAAGCACCGTGTAATGGGATCAAAGGTTCTGCCAACTGTCGGATAGTAAAATAACAGCCTAACAATCCCCTATAGACTAGCATCATGTGTAAAGTTCCATGTTAACCCGAATGTAAAAAGTTCCTTAGGACAATTGATAACAATCCGTCGGAGAAATCACGTTATACGAACCGTTTACAAAGTTACCATTGTTATTTATACCAAATAGGCTCTTCCATTACCAGGGATATTTATTTATCACGTTTTATCCGTAGGATCTTTTTTTGTACGATCGGATTTGCGGACTACTGTAATAGAGGTTGGAAAATATTCCGAATAAGAATTCCAAAATTGTCTTTAATATATGCACAAGACTGGTGCTAACGATTATTTAAAAAAATTATGTATAGCAAAATATAACTTGTAAAAATATGAGTTTGAACTACTTAATTTCACCTCAAAAAAAGAAAAAATAGATTTAAGTGACATATTGCATGTTTATTTTATAAGATAACTTAACGTCGATAACGTTAAAATCTATAATACAAAAATAACATGCGAATGTTGGCCACCTGTTTCATACTAAAAACTGACAAAGAATCCCTTTTGAATCTTTTAGATTATATTAATTGAAAATATTGAGATTGAAATCAGATGTAAACTATGTCACAGCTAGTTTTAGATTTTTTAAATTATTTTCTTATCGCCTTCCCTTGGTTATATACTTATTTCACTAACCAGAGTTTATTAAGTTTGGATTTTTCTGAGGAGTTCTTGTTATTCCAGGAGATTTTGTTATTCCAGACTTTTTCCAGATAGGGATCAATATTTCATTTACCAGTGTCTATTAAGTTTTGATATTTCTGAGGAGTTAGCGTCAGAGATTTTGTGATTCCAGACTTTGTCGGATCAATTGCATATAAGCATAATGGCAAAAGAAGGTGCTGGGTTTCAGTGATGTAGGTCCTGGTGTTTCACCTGTTTTATTATTATGATTATGTATAAAGTGCGTAAACAGCTTATTGGGTAATCAAAATGGTCTGTTACTTCTAGACCACCTAGAGACTTTACAACTTTAGTCCTATGACTTTTCATCGTACGTCCATCGGTTATACTTTAAATAGAGTAAATTTGATCATTTTTTTTTTTTTTTTTTTTTTTTTTTTTAATTTTTGACTTTGATGGCGAGTACAATTAATGACTGATGCAATTATTAATGATTGATGACCTCAACCCCATCCTGACGCGGATTTTACCGGAAAAACAAGTTCTGAATTACGAGTCAACCCACGGAAGCCTACGCCCTAAGAAAAATAAATAAGTTTGTTTCCGCATAAACTGACTTCAGTTTAGCTTCAATATTCAAATGGTGCACATATCCCCTAATCTTGTCCTATACTACCGACATTTATTAAGGTAAAATTTTATTTTAATCATAATTATATTTTTAATTGTGTATATTATCATATTATTAATATTAGAATATTTTTGAATAGATTGAAAAGTTACTTTAAGTATATGTTTTAGTTTATTTAATTAATGTTTTAGTTTATTTAATGAATGTTTTTGTTTATTTAGGAATGTTGTGTACTTGTGTCTTTTAGAATTAAATGAAGTTCTGCAATGTGACAAAATATTTCTACGACATAGTTTTCTTTTTATGTGATGTAGCTTAATTTATATATACAATTTTTATTATTTCACCTCAACCTTAACTAATTATGTTTCAAATGTTTTTGTTTTAAATGTTTATTGGATCCCACAACTAAAAATTTAAATTTTAATAAGTGATTATGATATTACATAGGTCATGTGGCGGGAAAGACATGAAGAAGAAATAGTCCAGTGATCGTTAATGGTGGGCTTCATCCGTATCCGGGCACCATCAGTCTTACAAAAGTACGCCCAATTCTCTCAAGAAAACTCCTTATTGAGTCCGGACTCTTCTGTTAAGTTTTAAAACAGTTGTTTTGTCAGACCGAGGATAGGAAAACGTGACCGATTGTTGTCTCTCACCGGAGTAATAAAAAAGAGAAAAGAGTGACAGTTTTGTCTCTTCTACCCTTACTCTGATTAATTCGTGAACCTCAAGAGTTTGAAAAACGGTTTCCTACCTAATTTGGACTACAAAGCCGCTTAAAGCAATTCCGGAGTACTGTCGTTTTCATGCATCATTAGGAATATTAAAAAAAAAAAAAAAATCCATTTTTCCTACTTCCAGAAGTAAAAAAAATAATTTTCCGAACTCCGGAAAAAAATGAAGAGGGAAATTTTCAATAATGGAAGTTCATATAAGTGAGGCACGGCCAATCAGCCGGAATAAATGGGATGCTTATGAAAAATCAATGAATGGGATCTGGGTAAGGGGAGGTTTTAGATGGGCTCCGGCTGAAGGGTTGATAACCAGGTAGGGCCAGGGGAATCGGGATAGGGAGACAGGACCCCCTGCCGCTAAACTATTTCCCCGGGGCCCAATTAGGAGGCCTGAACCATCAACGACCCACGGCTACCGCTAAAATAGTCCGCACCTCACACAAATTAACTATAACTAGATTAACTGCCAAGTAGTATTACTTACAAAATTGTTTTAGGTATATTAGATTTTTGGATTATTCCCCCTCTCATACAATGATATTATTTTCAAAAATTGATATCCTCAAACGGAGATTTACCACATTAGTTAAATATCATTTGTCTTAAAAAAAAAATATATACTCATTTTCTCCATTTTACGGAGAAACATTGAATCATAGATATGTTTTTGTGCACTGAATCCGCAAATTGACTTTTCAATGATTTGCCATGAAGTGGAGAAAATTTGTCTAAATGATATAGCTGATGGATCTTAACGTGTAAAATTATTTAATCCATTTTGATAACCATTTGGTCCGCTAGGAACTCTGATATAATTTTATATAAAATTTAGAACTTCTATCGGCGGAATATAGTACTACAATGAATAAAAGTGAAAACCAATCTACTTCCTATTATATTCTAACTTCTTGGCACGATATTAATAGCTTCGCTCACATTTTTTATGTCGTTTTTTGAGCGACGGAAATTTCTTCCGTCCCCAGCCCAAAAACAAATCCATGTTAAAAATATCTCATGTCTCTTCTACATGTCTATTCTATCTCATATTTAGGATGCGTCGGCTTTTCGTATTTTAACCTTAAACAAAATTAAGCGTGGTGATCAACAAAATGCTTAATGTTGGAATTCTTTAATTCTCTATTAAGAATATTATGTACGTTTAACAGTTCATACCAGTAACACAAGATATGTC
The DNA here is from genome assembly GCA_951217055.1 of Gerris lacustris. Classification (NCBI taxonomy): domain Eukaryota; kingdom Metazoa; phylum Arthropoda; class Insecta; order Hemiptera; family Gerridae; genus Gerris; species Gerris lacustris. The sequence continues at coordinate 42,235,185 of OX578285.1, read as the reverse complement.
TCTCTTTAGACCTTGGTATAGGTCACACATACACATAATTCAAGATTGAGCTATCGTTTACTTAAAAGTAAAGTCGATCAGGTGGTTTTCTTGTTTTGCTAAAAATCACGGATTCGATAAATCTTTTCTACCATTGTTTTTTAATTGAATGCCAGAAAAATAATTGATTTGAAAGCAGTTAATCTATCGATCGTTAAAGCTTGTGCTTGTTGAGTTGGTAAAGTCGATCTAAACATTTCTTCTCTGGTCGGATATGAATAGAGACTGGGAAGAGGGTAAGCATGATAATGGGATTGACAAGTACCTCTTATACTCCGGTTATGAGAGGATCGTCCTCAGAGGATGTCCTTTCTGCATTGTAGTAGGGTTAGCTTGTCCATTTACGGTTCAAAAGTAATCGGTGGTTCGATTTCTATAAAATCGATACTAAATTTTTCTGCTTACATTAGCAGTAAGCATATGGAGTGCCGACAACAACATCCTCCTCCTCATCTTAAAGAAAAGGGAAAAATAAATTAAAAACAAGTGTCTCTAATTTCTTTATGAACAACTTAATAACAAGAATAAATTAAGAACAATACCAACGTATATTGTGCATATTGTATAATGATGTATGTGTGATACTTTACACATATAAGCCAGTGGTAGATAAGGAAATTTTCTTTTATCTTCTCAAAATATCGATGGTACTCTATGTTTCCCTCCACTATAAACGGTAACACATTTTCATTTATAGTAATTGATTATCCATTAATTGTTTTGAAGGTTATTTCATCTAATTTCTACCAAATTAGATGAAATCATTTTTGAATTTGAAGTGCCAAATACTGTAGCAGACAACTCCTCCTAAATCGGTTTTAACTTAGTATTTTTGGCTAAAGACTCGGATATATAACACTGATGACTGCCACTATCAAGTATTACTCTATGATGTGAAAAGCACTTAATTTTTGGGTTACCCACTTCTAAGGTTGCTGTCCGCATAAAGACTAATTCCCTTGTTACCAGCTGTACCTTTTCAGACTCAGGATTTTAGCTACTTTCCCCTAATTTAAATTTAGTTTTAAGCATGGTGGGACAAAGTCTTCGATGATGCAATTTCTTAGGTTTTCAGTGATAGCATGGTTTATCACCAAAAACTGTACTCTGCTGACCTGTGAACACTCAGACAAATAAAGCAATAACCCTTCTTTCTTTCTAGCCTCTGACGTTGTGTATTGACTACACTTATGGCTCCAGTGCTACTTTTCTCAATACCTACACTTAGTTTGTCCTTCCATCAACATATCAATTGTGGAATACTTTGGTTTAGGTTTAAAATCATTTTTGTGATTTTTGGCTCCGCGTTTTCATATAAATCTGATTTTTCGCCACTTCTGACGCTTTCTCTAGCACTAATAATACTATTTAATCTTTTCCTAAGAGTCCTTACTTTAGATTCATTCTCAATTTGAAAAGTACTAAGCCAAACAAGTTTAGCTCTTTTAGTTGTAATAATATTTCCCGAGGAAATTTTGATTATATAAAAGACTCTACATTGGTGAGTCTACTTTTTCACCTAAACTTTTAAATTACCTACAAATATTTAATTTCTAGTCTAATGTTGACCTAAGTTGCCAAGTCGAATTGTTGAATATTGGGATGTTCCCTAAATATTCCATATAAATCGTCTTTTATAACGGTTTTATCTGTAAATCGATATTTTTGAACAGCAGCTGCGCACTGTTTTGCTGTTAAAGAAAGGCCCACAATAGTTGCTGCGCTTCCCCTGTCAGTAGAGATTTTAATTAAATAAATTTATCAACATAACTTAAATTGATATTTTTATTGACAGCTGAGCCAACATTTTCCCGAAATTATGACCATTTCAATCTATTTCCTGATAATTTTGGTAACGTTATTTTTGGAAGTTTTATCGAAACCCTGATGATTCAGACCTAACATTAGTTGAATCTACTTCTCGCTGTCATGCGTTCTTTAACTCTACTTTCATTTCTTGCACATCTAATAAAATTTCCGTAAAATCCCTAACCTCCGAATTATGTGTGCGAATGTCAATATTACTGTTGAAATTTTCTATTTTTTTTTCATAAATCCTTCAAATCTAGCAATTATCAATTCTAGTTTTCCAAATAAATCTAAACACTCCGAATAATCCGCAAACCTTTTAAACAAATTTTATTTAATTTTAAACTTCTTTCAACCTCTCTTCCACTCACTCCAAAGATCTCTGAGTGGCCTCGTAGTTGGAACTCATTGCCAATTTGTGACCACTGATGAACCCAAGCACGATGGAAGATTTCCCCTTTTACCTCACTGATGTCTTCTTTAATGCGTCTTCGGAACCACGAACTCACTGATGTCTTTTTAGGGTTTCGTTGGTAAAACCAAAAAAAGAAACCCTTATAGTTTCGTTCCTGTGTCTGTCTGTCACTCTGTACGGTTAAAATTATAAGCTTTTCAAATCCAAAATGGCGGATAATTCACGTCAAGCGAAAAAAAATATTTTTTTAAATATTTTTGAGTGGGGTATCAAATGAAAGGTATTGAAGAATAGATTATAAAAATATATAACACTAGTGAAAAGTGTTAAATTTTTCATGCCATTTTGTCAAAAAACATCAACATTTTGCCCCCCCCCCCCTTAATTTTATGTTCACAATACCAACGAAACCCTTTTTACTTGAGGCATCACGCACCATCAATTTTTTTACTGGTCTTATATTACTTTGCTTTGTAAGTTTCATCGCATATTTCGGTTAACCCAATTTTGAACTACTTCCCGTCATTCAATCTTCACCAAATTTAGAGGTAAAGAATACAGAAACCAAACAAAAAAATGGCGTCATATTTCTTTGCTTTTTAAGTTTCATCGCACACCTACTACCCCGATTTTGAACCACTTCCCGTCTTTCAATCTTCCCCAAATTTTGGACATGGAATCAATTGAGGTGAAGAGTGAAGAATACAGAAACAAACAAACAAAAAAAAAAAGACCAGTTTTCTAAAATGGTATTTTTATATTAATTTTTTATTCCGTCTTCGAAACCTTGAACTCACTGGTCTTTTTATAATTTATTTTTTAATTTATTCCGTCTTGAGAACCGCGCTCTGCGTGTACATACATCTCTCGACTCTGTCTTGATTTCTAGAGATGAGTGTACTAATTCTTCTTTTTATTTTAATTAAAATTATTTTTAACTAATGCTTCTTCACCTTCTACATCAAAATAGCAGTTATTCTGTCATTTTTAAACAAACATAATAAACAAACAAACAAAATATCGATAGATGGCAATACATTACGTACCTTAAGACATTGTAACCCTCATTTTATAGGCAATAATGTATTCAATAACAATATTATTATGAAACGCCGTCAATTTTCGTCTTCTTTTCCATTGTTGAACTTTAAAGGTGACAAATAAGTTAAAATTAAGTCTTATTTTTTTTAAAAGCCTGGTCCTTATAACTCCAATATGACATGATAAATATTCAAGTCAGAAAGTATAAAAGACGGTTTACTTAGCATAATAGTGGATTTTTTCCCTTTCTATGTTGTAAGATTGAAGGTGTAGCGATTCGACGTTTATCGCATCGATCGTCTTTGCACTGGTTTAACAACGTGGAAAACCATTTATCTTGAGCTTCTTGGCAGGTTGGCAGTGTCAGTGTAAGAGATTCTACCTATACTCGTATATCTTAGCACCTGACAATTAAATTGTGATACAAGAAACAGTTCAAACACTGCTATGTTTCTAGCATTTTATTTTAATCGTTCAATTTCCATGTAAATCCTATCTTGACTTATTTATCAGATATTCAGTACTGAACATGTTCTACATTTGGTTTGTAATAGCTATTTACGTACCTAGAGCAGTAAGGGCGTTATTACAGGCCGAGGGCGAAGTTTGAAAGCACGAGTGCGTTTAACGCCCGAGGCCTGTCATGTCGCTTACTGCTCGTGGTGCGTACACTATTTTATCTACTATTGATACAAAATATAAACATTGTATCTCTGTTTAGATGCGTAGAAAGTGATTCTTTACGTACTTGTATTCATTGCGCATGCGCTTCTCATATTTCTGAAGAATTCCTCTTCTTTATCACCCTAGGGCGGTAAAGAAGAGGAATTCTTCAGCTTTACGCACAATTAGCGAGTTTGTTTACATTTAACAAAACTAATTTGCTGTTCTTTTATTAATGTTTAGGCTTCGCCTATTTTTGCATGTTCAACTTTCATAACCTATTGTTTGCATGTTTAATTATTACTATTTATCTTATAACTTATTTAACATACCTTGTAAATATTACTTAAAACTAGCTTTACACACATTATTAAACACTGTACACAACACTTCGCACACAATCTGCAGGCCGAGGGAAAAGATATGTTTATCTGGAGCTCGATTCGCCGTTCGCCGTGTTTTCAAATGATAACAAAACAAGAAACGGGAAGGTTGCAAATAGGTTTACTCCAGCACGCAATCCATCCTCGGTCCACCAGGCATAATCCCCACCACACCGCTTCAATCAGGGCTCAACAACCCTAGCGGCTCTCAAGCGCTCGGTTTCAGCGCCGATTTAGCCGATTTAGCTAAGGCAGACCAGCTAAAACCTACCCAGGGGGTTACCATAAAAATGCCGGCAGCGTGAGTAATTCCAGTTAGCTATTTTATCATTTATATATTAATTTATTATTAATTTGGCCATATCAAGCAACCTGCCCTCGCAGAATTTACGGAGCTAGACGTGCAGCACGGATTTCTACCGTTTTAGCCTTATCTGAGTGGAGTTTCGGCGTCACGGAGTTACGGCACCGTGCCCAGGCCCGTTTTCGAGACAGTGGACTCTCTGCCTTCTTCAACTCGGCTCATTTCACTAAACTACTTCACCATTTAGTTTAAGTTTAAGTAGTGGTGTAGCGACCTGGCCCGTCGCTCACCTTTTATAGCTATTGTTTGTTACCAATTATCATTAGTTACCTCCGTGTTGTGCGTCTGTGTTAATTATTTGTTTTAACTAATTATTATCTTACCTAGGTCCCTTGTTCCTGACTGGCGAAGTCCTGTTGCCTTTTGTTTATGTACGTGTCCAGCCAGCCAAGGTAAGTCCCGTCCCTAACTTATTAGCTAACCCCCTCTTATCCGCTTACTAACCGCTTGTGCTTGTCTTTTACTAACTGCCTTTTATTTATTTATTAATTAGTTTATTATTATATTGTTAAAGCTTATTGTTGATTATACAGATTGTTATTGTTACACATATATATATTTATTCATTGTTAAAATTTATCATACATATATATATATTAATTATTTAATCTTAACATATTTGCCATTAACAATTGCCTGCCTGCTTACTTCAATTATATATATTTTACATTGTATTTATTGTTATTCATTTATCAGTTTATTTACACGCCTTATTTTCTCCCGGCTATAGCTTTCTACAGGGATTCTCTCCTCTGGAGAACTTTGGTTCCCTATTCGTCACCCATATCAGAGCACGTCTCCTATGGGCCGAAACATGGTCCTTTGGGCCGGATATGAAAATAGGGCCTTCTAGCATTTGTTTTTATTATTTTTTTAGGTTTTCAATACACGTTTGGTGTGTACTGGTCCCTGGTAACCCCTCTTGGTCTTATTTTAGTCTTTGCTACTCAACACCTTACAATAATTGGTTGGTTTTCTTTAGGTGGAGTAGTGCGGCTGTTTGCAGTTCTTGGAGTACTCTCGTCGGCACATATTTATATTTTTCTTAGGTCTTTGGCTGTGTGAACTTAAAATTCAGTTTCTCACATTTTTTATGGTTTTGTGGTATTATTTATTTTTAGCATCCCCCTGTAGTTACCACTTACCCTGTTATTTAGGTTTGATTTTTAGGTATTTGTTATTTGTTAGGTTGTTACAGAGTTTAGAGATTTTGTTGCTTATTATTTACTTATTTTATTCTTTTCTTGTTTTTTCACGCTATGATGGGAGATCCTGTTAACCCGTCTGGTGACGCAGCGTCCGGTCTCGACATGGCCGCGTCCATCAGGAAGAAGCTCAAGGGCACCCTAGAGGACATCCGGGAAATCCGAGATCAGGGGAAGACTGCAATCTCTGATTCTACTCAGGTCCCGATGTTCAAGGGTATGATTATTACACTTAATACATTATATAGCACATACAGCTCACTTTACAATGAGCTGTGTGAATTATTAGAGGATGATGGTTCTGAATCCGCTATTGCGTCAGACCACCTACAGCGGAATGCCGCAAAACGATATATGCATGAGGCTAATTCGTATAACTTTATGATTAACGAAGCAGCCTCAGCCAAGGCTAGTACCAGTGCTCTACCTTTTAACAGCACCACGATATGTGGATCGTCTAGAGCTAGAGCTAAATTGCCTACCATCCCTTTGATTAAGTTTGATGGTGATCGGTCCAAGTGGACCCGTTTTAGGGACTTGTTTGAGAGTTTGGTTATTGGGGATGATGAGCTGAGGGACATAGATAAATTCCATTACCTAGTTGCAAGTTTAGAAGATCCCGCTGCATCTACCATTGCCAAGCTACCTATCACCGAGGCAAATTTCAATATAGCTTGGAAATCTATAAAAAATATTTACGACAACAAACGTTTATTGGCTGGCAATTATCTGGATAGTTTGTTGGAACTGAAACCTCTTGCCAAAAAGCCATCTCCTGACGTGTTAAGTGGTAGGCTCAGCTTCCTCTCTGAGACTTTAGCCGCTCTCCAAATGTTAGGCATTCCTGCGCTTGATGAGTTTATTCTCTTCCAGCTATGTTCCCGTAGTTTAGACCCGGACACACGCATAGCCTTTGAAAGCAATAACACCAGAGAGTTCCCTAGCTTCGACAACCTCGTCGAATTTGTTCGTAAACGCTGCAATGCAGCTGAGCTAGTTTTTGCCTCCGGCAATAAATCAACTACCGAGCCCTCAGCAAAATTGTCTCCTTTTCAAGTAAAATCTTCTAAAAAGACCGTTCTAGTTTCTAATGCCCAACCTGCTAGCTCTAAACGTGGGACTAATAGAGCCACTAGTGACAAGCCTACTAAGCTATCCCCTTGCTATGTGTGCGGCGGACCTCATTTTATCAGTAAATGCGTTAAATTCTGTAACGCATCGTTGGATGCCCGCAACCAATTACTTAGTAACTATCAAGGGTGCCGTAACTGTTTCCAGAACGGTCATCCCAGTCATTTATGTTCATCAAAGTGGAGGTGCAAATTCTGTAGGAACAAACACCACTCTCTCCTTCATCAGCCTGGTAAAGCTTCATCCTCCCCAACCACCAAACATGATCAAGTGCAGCCTTCCACTTCATCAAACCATAAAACCTCTCTTAGCTCTACTCTCTCCCAAGTGAATACTATGCTAGGTACCGCCCTAGGTATACTTAGTTCAGACAAGGGCTCAACCCCCATCAGACTCGTGATAGACTCTGGTAGTCACACCTCATTTGTTACACAGGAATGTGCTCAACGATTAAAATTAAAGATTGAGCATTGTAACACTAGCATCTGGGGTATAGGTGAAACCCCTTTGTCAGGTTTTAAAGGGCAAGCTCAGTGTACCCTTTCTCCCATAGGTTCTGACACAAATACATTGTCTGTTTCTGTCATAGTAGTAGAAAAAATAACCTCCCCTCTTCCTGGATTCGACACCACGGCAGAGTATTGGAGCTCCTACATCAAATATGATTTAGCCGACCCACAGTTTTGGAAGACCAGGCCTGTAGATTTCCTTCTTGGTTGTGACCTCTTTGGAGACATCTTGACTGGCACTATCTTAACAGTTCATCCTGACATGCCCAAGCTTCTGGGCACCATATTTGGTTACACGGTCTTAGGTCGAGTTGGCGACTTAGCAGAGGCTACTCACTTGCACACCTTGCATTCCAGAGCTTCAAATCAACCTTCGGAGTTAGAGATCGATCTACAGCGCTTTTGGGAGTTGGAAGAGCCTCCCACAGCAAAGGCTACTAATCCAGAAGATGAACAATGTGAGCAGTTGTTTCGAGAAACTACTTATCGTCTTCCCTGCGGTCGTTACGTCGTTCGTTTACCTTTCAGGTCATCAAATCCTCAGTTTCCTGACTCTAAAGGTATGGCACTTCGCCGGCTTGCTCACTTGGAAAGCAAGTTGGAACGAAGTCCCTTATTAAAGCTTAAATATCACAACGACCTGAGGGAGTATCTTGACTTAGGTCACATGACCCCAGCCAAGAATCCTGGTAAAATGTTCATCCCTCACCATTGTGTAGTGAAAGGTGAAGGATCGGATATCAAAGTGAGAGTTGTCTTTGATGCGGCCGCTCGCACCTCTTCTGGATCTCTCAACGATTCATTGCTTACTGGCCCTAAGTTGCAAGCAGACCTGACCGTCATACTCCTCAATTTCAGGCAACCTAAGTATATATTCACTGCAGACGCTGTCAAGATGTTCCGGCAGATTCTCATACATCCGGAAGATAGGAAATTTCAGCACATCCTGTGGCGATTCAACGTAGGTGAGGAAGTGCAAGATTACGAGCTGAATACCGTGTCATTTGGACAGTCCTGTGCACCCTATTTAGCAAATCGAGTTGTCCAACAGCTGGTATTGGACGAAGGTGCCGAATACCCTCTCGCTGCTCACGCCCTGTCAGAAGACATTTATGTTGATGATGTAGCCACCGGGGCTGACACTCTAGAGGCGGCTATCATGACTGCACAGCAGATTGTTACCCTCATGGGGAAGGGCGGGTTTAGTCTGAGTAAATGGGCTGCCAATGATCCCCGTATCTTAGACTCCATCCATAACCCTGATTCTAACACTCGTAACTCCACAGAACCTATATCCCTTGAGAGCTCCGACACTAACTCTATCAAAATTCTTGGGCTGCAGTGGGATCCGCAGTCTGACGAATTCCTGTACCGCATCCAACCTCCTCCTATCATTAGCACCAAACGAGGCGTACTTTCAGCAGTGGCTCAAATATTTGATCCTTTAGGGTACCTTGGCGCCGCGGTTGTAGTGGCCAAGAGTATAATTCAAAATGCGTGGAAACGTCAGTTAGACTGGGACACCCCCTTCCCTCCTGACCTCCATGAGCAGTGGAAAGGCTTAGTGGAAGAACTCCCTATTCTTAGTTCCCTGAGAATTCCTCGTCGGATCCTTTTGGATCACCCGGATTGCCTTCATCTATTAATATTCGCTGATGCCTCTGAAAAGGCGTACTGTGCCACTGCCTTTCTTCACGCCACATACCCCTCAGGGGTGTCTACCAACTTACTTATGGCCAAGACTAAACTAGCACCAGTCAAAGCTCTCTCAATACCCCGTCTCGAGCTTTGTGCTGCGCTGCTAGCTGCTCGTCTCTTACAATCATTAGAGTCCTTCCTCAAGCGATTGCCTCTACGCCCAAACATTAGGTTCTTTTCCGATTCAACCGTTGTCCTGGCCTGGCTTCGAACACCTACCTTCCGGTTGAAGACTTTCGTAGCCAACCGGGTAGAGAAAATATTAGACTTATCCCATGACACTACATGGCATCATGTCGCCTCGGAAGACAATCCCAGCGACTTGGGTTCCCGTGGCGTTTCTCCTTGCAACCTCCTTAGCAACGACCTTTGGTTTCACGGTCCAGCTTGGGCTAAACTTAAACCCGAACTGTGGCCTATACATGATCAAGTCACTCTTCCCGAGGAAATTCCCGAATGTAAGGATGTCGCCCGTGGCTGTATGGTTCTCGCAGTCTCAACGACCACCCCTCTTCTTATAGCATGGATGGAACGTTTTTCCACCTTCAGCAAAATGATTAATTCTTTAGCATACATACTTAGATTTACTAACCTTCGGAGAGGAGCTCTGCCGCGCCATAGAGGCACATTAAGCTTGGTCGAGGTTCGACAAGCCACCATCACCGCGATAAGAGCCGTTCAGGCCTTCTACCTGTTTGACCGTCCTAGCATTACAGCTGTTCAGGATTTACCTTGCATTCCTAAATCCTTAGCCAACTTACATCCCTTCTTCGATGAGGCGGGTCTGTTGATAGTAGGCGGCAGGCTAAACAACTCACAGGCATCCTGGTCCTGCAAGCACCCAATAATAGTACCTGCTAAGACTCACTTCACGAGATTGCTATTGGAGCATTATCACAAAGCTCTGCTCCACCCTGGACCAACGGTGCTTCTAGCGGTTCTCAGAACTAAATATTGGGTATTAGGAGCCAGAAACTCTGTACGGTTTCTTACCCGTGCATGTGTTTCATGCCGCAAGCTACGTGCTCCCCCATGCCAACCTATCATGGGAGATTTACCTTCATACAGGTTTCGTGAGGGTCGTGCCTTTTTGCACGTCGGCACAGATTTTGCCGGGCCCTTCTTGGTGCGTGAATCACTTCGTCGCAAAGCTCCCTCATATAAGTGTTACCTGTGCGTGTTTGTCTGCCTCAGCACCAAGGCAGTACATTTAGAAGCTGTCACATCTCTAAGCACGGAGGCTTTCCTGGCCACTCTTGATAGATTCATCGGTCGCCGTGGTCTCCCTGAGCGGATCTTCTCGGACAATGGCACCAATTACGTTGGAGCTGCCAACACCCTGAAGGAGCTGCATCATTGGTACTACAGTGCATCTACACAGTCAACAGTGCGTTCCCACTGCCTACAACGGGACGTTGACTGGGCCTTCACTCCTCCGACAGGCGCGTCGTTCGGAGGAATTTGGGAAAGTGTTGTCAAGTCCGCAAAGCGCCTTCTTAAAAATATATATGGTGAGAATCGCCTTACCTTTGAGGAGTTGTCAACATGGTTAATAAAGGTCGAGGCAGTTCTGAACTCTCGCCCTCTTTGCCCCCTTTCCAGCGATCCTAGCGACCTCACTTATCTATCTCCTGGCCATTTCCTGATTGGATCCCCCCTCCTGGCTGTTCCTGAGCGTTCACTATTAGATTTATCAGAAAATCGTCTTTCCCGTTGGCAGCTCGTAAGCCAGAAGGCCCAACATTTTTGGAAGCGTTGGCGTTCTGAATACCTAACTAGTCTTCAAGAAAGAGCCAAGTGGCATAAAGCCAGTACCAACCTTCAGATAGGAGATCTTGTAATTATCAAGGACGACAACGTTCCGCGTATGCATTGGCCTATGGCCAGAGTCTGCGAAGTTTATCCTGGTCAGGATGGTGTAGTAAGGGTCGCCTCTGTCAAAACCTCTACTTCTATTTTTAAACGCCCGGCAAATAAACTTGTTCCACTGTTCCTGCCAAAGCACTCCAGTAGTGAAAGTCCGTCAAGTGGTGAGTTATAGCTGGGAAAAATCACTTATGATTTTTAGTAGGCGGTATGTTTAGGCTTCGCCTATTTTTGCATGTTCAACTTTCATAACCTATTGTTTGCATGTTTAATTATTACTATTTATCTTATAACTTATTTAACATACCTTGTAAATATTACTTAAAACTAGCTTTACACACATTATTAAACACTGTACACAACACTTCGCACACAATCTGCAGGCCGAGGGAAAAGATATGTTTATCTGGAGCTCGATTCGCCGTTCGCCGTGTTTTCAAATGATAACAAAACAAGAAACGGGAAGGTTGCAAATAGGTTTACTCCAGCACGCAATCCATCCTCGGTCCACCAGGCATAATCCCCACCACACCGCTTCAATCAGGGCTCAACAACCCTAGCGGCTCTCAAGCGCTCGGTTTCAGCGCCGATTTAGCCGATTTAGCTAAGGCAGACCAGCTAAAACCTACCCAGGGGGTTACCATAAAAATGCCGGCAGCGTGAGTAATTCCAGTTAGCTATTTTATCATTTATATATTAATTTATTATTAATTTGGCCATATCAAGCAACCTGCCCTCGCAGAATTTACGGAGCTAGACGTGCAGCACGGATTTCTACCGTTTTAGCCTTATCTGAGTGGAGTTTCGGCGTCACGGAGTTACGGCACCGTGCCCAGGCCCGTTTTCGAGACAGTGGACTCTCTGCCTTCTTCAACTCGGCTCATTTCACTAAACTACTTCACCATTTAGTTTAAGTTTAAGTAGTGGTGTAGCGACCTGGCCCGTCGCTCACCTTTTATAGCTATTGTTTGTTACCAATTATCATTAGTTACCTCCGTGTTGTGCGTCTGTGTTAATTATTTGTTTTAACTAATTATTATCTTACCTAGGTCCCTTGTTCCTGACTGGCGAAGTCCTGTTGCCTTTTGTTTATGTACGTGTCCAGCCAGCCAAGGTAAGTCCCGTCCCTAACTTATTAGCTAACCCCCTCTTATCCGCTTACTAACCGCTTGTGCTTGTCTTTTACTAACTGCCTTTTATTTATTTATTAATTAGTTTATTATTATATTGTTAAAGCTTATTGTTGATTATACAGATTGTTATTGTTACACATATATATATTTATTCATTGTTAAAATTTATCATACATATATATATATTAATTATTTAATCTTAACATATTTGCCATTAACAATTGCCTGCCTGCTTACTTCAATTATATATATTTTACATTGTATTTATTGTTATTCATTTATCAGTTTATTTACACGCCTTATTTTCTCCCGGCTATAGCTTTCTACAGGGATTCTCTCCTCTGGAGAACTTTGGTTCCCTATTCGTCACCCATATCAGAGCACGTCTCCTATGGGCCGAAACAATTAAAGTAACTGTTTATATCGAGTTTTTAGTGAAAAACAATGATACATGACAATGAGTGAATCAAGTGACTTTGACGAAAATTTGGAGAATAATACTCCTCCAGAAACAGAAATAATTCATTCGGCAAAAAATACAACTCAAGAATTAATGCCATCTTTATCAAGAGAGAGATACGACCTGCATACTGCAAGTTTATTGTTTTCTGTATTTATTATTTAAATCTAACAATCGTAGATAAAGTACGGTACGCAACTCGTGCGAAAACGGCATTTTGCATTGCTCATGAGGTTTTACTACCCTCGCTGTCGCTCGGGTGCAAACTCCATACTCGCATGCAAAATGCTACTTTCCGCACTCGACTCGTAATGTACTATTATCGCCCACCACATGTAAACTAATTACTAAACATGCAAACTATTTTGCCGTAATATTCAAAACAATAAATGCATATTAAGGTTACTTCAAGGTTACATCAGTACCAAAACAAACCGCAGTTATAAAAATATTGATTGTTACTCATTGTACAGCTGACGCTGAGAACTACTAGCGCTTCCTGCACGCCTCGGCCCGGCCAGGAAGCGGCCGCTTCTCGTACTACTAGCGGCCCTGTAAAGATAATGCATGCATTTTTACAGTCCCCAGGGCTGTAAAATTGAACTTTACCGGCCACTCAGGATGGGAATGTTTACAAGTGGAGGGTGATAAACAAGTTTACATTAATAAAAATAAATAGTTTTCCCGTTTTTTTTAAATTGCGGTATTTAATCTTCTATTTTATGTCTTTCTTACGTTTACCCGTTCTATTTAACGTCTGCAATACTATTCTAGTATTTTTACGTGTTTACTGGCAGTAAATATATAAATCAATTATCAATTATAATTATATAAATAATAATTAAAGCCAATAAAAATAAATAATAAGTAAACTCAGTATTATTTCAGCTCCTTACTCGGAAATTAAATGACAACACACCAATTCTATTTGCATTAATTTTACGGTTAATTGTTCGGTGCTTGATTGTTACTTTATAATTTCAGTGGGAGAAGATGCTTTAATCATGTCCCAAGCTTAACCCTCCTCCCCCACCTTCGGATTTTAAGTGATACCCTTTATGTTGAAACAGTACAGTGCATTTATTGCTCTATTTTTCTTGTCTCTGTTTTTGACCTGGTCTATTAATTTTCACAATTTATCATCGTTAAAATAACTGGAAAACATTGCAGTGAACGTTAGTAAAACCTGTAAAATCCAGTATTCCTTGTAATTGTAGATTTATTTATGGGTATAATAGTATTAAGATGTACCCATGAGGCTTACGATCCAGTGAGAAATAGCTGCCTCGAATGAAATTATTTTTCCCTTCGAACAATCACCGTATACATTTTTTAAATATTAAACCACATCCGAGAGAACAAATGAAAGAATAAACGAGTGTAGTCTCCATTTCAGGCAATGGGAAAAAGGGCGTTATGGGCGTAGCGATGGGAAAAAGATTTCATATATTTTTCACGAACAAAAATTTGATTTTGAAACGTCGAATGGCCGAGAACAAAAATAATGTATCGATGTCGATAAAGAAGCGGAGGAAAAACAAGGCAAATCAGACACATTTATCTATCGAATGACGCTAAATCAAAAGAGAGGAAACGCGTTCAGAGAAAGGGGGATTGAATTTCAAAATTCTCAATTTACAACCCGTCGCTCTCCCGGGATAAAAGTCAGAAAAGAGAAAGATAAATCGAAGAATTATTTTCACTTAAACTCAACAGTAGAAAGTAAAAAGGTATTTGATAAGGTAAGAAAGAGGGACGGGGAGAAAAAATAGTGATCCGTAAAAAAAAAGGATGAAAAATTGAATGATGTGGGAACGAGGGAGAATGGGAAAGAGACTGCAGAGCCAGATGGATAGTCCAGGGAGTTAGACTAGGCGCAAGATGGAACGGCTCCAAGTGAAAAGGTGGACGTGATTGGCATTCCTATTAGTCGGCTGGAAAATATTTGCTGGGCCAATATAATCAGTGGGATCCGGTGTGCCTATGCCGGTGTCATCCACCCCCTCCACAAATCTTCCTCTCTTTTCAAATTAAATAGCGTCCGGAGAGTCAAACCTATGCTCCGGCCATGTCAAAGTCGGGGGGGAAAAATTCGGTGTGAAAGGCAGGTCGTAATCTCGGTGGGTTTCCTTTTTTTTTAGAATTGTGGATTACAACCATGCGAGTTATCTCGTATGTATTGTTATCTGTAGTGGATCTCGTAAAAGAAAGTAGGGGACAGACAGGAAAAAAAGTTTTTTGTTAAAGCTATTTGGGAGCCGATGCCTTTAGTGACATAGCCCTCATACTGGTAAAGCACCAGTTGTCTTCATTCAGAAATAAAAAAATGCGGGAGAAGGTTATTAGAAACTGTCAGATATTGTCAAGAATCTTTAAAATATGGCTGCAGATGGCTCAATATAAACTTTACCTCTGCCATCAAGTGGTCAGCAATAAATAAACTAGGCAATCAAAAACTCATCAAACTGATTAGCTTATAACTGATTAGCATTTTGTTTACAAGAAAATTTCTGCCTATTGAGTACTTAAAACTAATTTCTAACTAATTAAGAATAATTAATAATATAATTTAATGCATGTGGCTTTATGAGCTTAGGATGGACTATTATATTGAACTTTGATTGCTAAAACTAATTAACTTAATTAACTCAATGTTGTTAATTTAAAACTTCAAACTATCCGATTTAAAAGTGTCAGAAGTTTAAGGCTCTCTCTCTCTCTCAAACCGATGTTTAAAAAAAAAAAAAAAAAACCTATATGAACCAACAAAACAAACTTTTTCTTTTTTACATTAAAATGATTTGTTGTTTTCCTGAAATGTTCGAAAGGAAAAAAAAATATATAACTTTGGTTTAAAAAAATTATAGTAAATGATAAGTTTGAAAAGTATTGTTCATTCTACGACTTCAAATAATGTTTATGAGGAAAAAAATATTGTCAAGTAATTGATAATCTGTGAGAAAGGCCCGCCTAAATGAAGAGTATTGTGCCAACAGTGGTTAGGATCGACCGCTGTAACTATGGGAAGCGAAAATACATGCCGGTATCCTTCATTCTCTTTGCATTTCGCTTGTTGATTTTTTCCCCTTTTTTGATATTTCAATACCTTTTGATCCCGTTTTTAGAAGTATTATTTATATTCATAGGATTTTGGTTATTTGGAATGTCAGATATTTATTTATATAGAGTTTTTTTTCTCCTACATCGCGCTCCCGGAGTATTGACAGAAAAATGTTTTTTTTTGTGGGGGGAGGGGAATGGAAGGGGGGGTCTGTAAATAAAACACATACACAGGAACCCCCTCGGTTGGATATTGACAAACTTCTTCAGTGTGTAAAGGGGCCCTCTCAAAACTTCAAAGTGAAAAATCTCTTGACGTAGTATGCTCAAAAAAGCTTCATTACGGAGTTATAAAATATTTAAAGTTTTGTCCTAAACTATATTATTTAAATTTCGGCGATCAAAGTTAATTTTTACAGATTTTTTTAATCTGTGATTCTATAGACAATTAATGGATCCTTATAAGGGTTCGTAAAAATAATTATTCAAATCATTTCAGTTCGGCAACGTTTCGGCCTAGCCGGCCATTTTCAAGCCTAAAAAATACGTATATTTTCTCATTACACTACAATAATGAATATAATCACACATCTCCAGAAGGATAAGTTACATTACATTAAATTACCTTATAATTGTGCACTTGAGGTAAGTGAAGTCAAAAATCTGATATATATAAAATTTATAAAGGAACTCTAACATTTCGTCGTCTACTAAAACAAAATTGCACTTCCTATCTCCTACGTGCGTACTCGTGAATGATAATAACAATGAACTAACAAGTAACAGGAACAACAATAAACAAAAGGTAACATAATTAAAATAGATATTATAAATTAAAAATTAAAAAACATTAACAATCATCACAGATATGCTAAAAATTGAAGTGATAACAATTCGCCCCTTATCAGTCTGTTATCAGACCGGCAAATATAACAGTCAAAACGAGTTTAAAAATTAATACGTGATTCAGTTTATAAAATCAGGTACGTAGAGACATAAAAGACAATAAAGGTCGTATATTAAGAGCGCCTAATAATAATAAAAATATGAATAACTAACAAAAAACAAACAATACATTGACAAGAATATGATCACAGAGGCCTAGTAAGTTATATTGGGCGGGAATTTTGATTTAATTCATTATGGTAGTATATTCCACTGTAATATTTATTGAGGGAGCGGGAGTCTGTTTTAATATTGACAGTATGGTCGAGTTTGATGGCTATGTTGAGAGCTTCCATCATTTTCCTCCTGTTAGTTTTCTGTTCTCTCCCAATAATTTTGGTTTTATCAAATCTAAACTCGTGTTTGGTGGCCAAAGTATGACTGGATAGTGCAGTATTGGAGTTGCCTTTACTTTGGTCATACTTATGCTGTTCAATTCTGTTTTTAATAAGTTGGTTGCTTTCACCTATATAAGTTTTGTGGCAGTTTCCGCATGGTATCTCATTATAAGGATCCATTAATTGTCTATAAGATTACTACAAGGTACACCGACAACTAATTTTCATACTGTGATTCTATCTTAATCTTATATTTATTCAATTAAATATAGTTGTACCGTACATAAGCATTTAATAATCTCATCATGTATATTAATTATTTTATAGATTACAATTCCAAAATATGTTCATTTATATTCACTCTAAGCCAATAATTTATAATCACTTAATTTACTTTATTGTTACTTGTTTGTCATAATAATTTATAGTCAATTAATTGTCTCTGGTAAAGTTGTGACTACAGTTTGCTGTAGATTTAAGAGGACAAAGAATGTCTAGAAAAGAAAAGAAATTCACCAAAACTATAATCACTTAATTTACTTTACTTTATCAATCATAATAATTTATAGTCACTTAATTGTCTCTGGTAAAGTATTGACTACAGTTTGCTTTAGATTTAAGAGGACAAAGAATGTCTTGAAAAGAAAAAAAAATCACCAAAACTATAATCACTTAATTTACTTTACTTTATCAATCATAATAATTTATAGTCACTTAATTGTCTCTGGTAAAGTTGTGACTACAGATTGCTTTAGATTTAAGAGGACAAAGAATGTATAGAAAAAAGAATACCAAAACATTTTGTTTTACCAAAAAATCTCGATAAAAACTTATAGTACTAAAAATAAATAATATCGGGTTGAATTTCTAATAATTTAACCACAAAATCAAAAATGAAGTAAAACCTTGTTCATGATTACCTGCAGAATCAATCTTTCATCTTAGTTTTAAGCTAATGCCACTTGGCGAGTCACCTCATGGCTAAAATGCTCTCATTACCTGCAAATGTAACTTCACATTTTGACTTTGTAATTTTAATATTTGAGTTTGCTCATCAACAATTATTTTTAAGTAAGATGGCTCATAATAATAAGTTAATATGAGCGAATTTACTTTGGACAATTAAGTTAATGATAGGGTTTGGGCGTGATGTGTGCCTGACCCTGTTTATATGTTCTAGCAGTTACTTTAAGGGTGAGTGTGATGTTACATGCCAGGTCTGTTTGTCGAGGACTCCATTCCCTAGGTAGCTATCATTTATTCAAAGATTTCCCGATCTTATTTACATTTTATAGTGTCTAAAGCCCCCTTTTTCTTACCCTAAAACTTTTAAGCTTGTGTCCTAACTAAAGTCGTGAAACTTGTCCGACTGTGCATCTTGTTCTTTCAGTTGGGTTCTTCTACGTCTCTATTTTGAACAAAAAATCTCTTGTTCTGGCACTAATAAACCAGGGTTATATTGTCAAAATACAAGTATATTCAAGACTTGTCGAAGGACACTTTTATTAGTTCTAGAGTTGACTCTTTATAACTACCCGTATCTGATGTAATTGGGGTCCTTATGGTTGCTCATTGTTCCCATTCTCACTATCGCATTCGCTCTTCAACTTCTGCATTACTATATAATTACAAGATAAAAAGAACTTTTTATATACTACTTTTTTAAATTTTCTATTAAATCATATGCAGTGTTGATAATACAACTGTTATTGCTATATATATAATGTTAATGCTTCTATAATGGCCAATTAATAGAAGGTTTAGCCGGAAAGGAGTATTCGAGGAGGCGACTAGACAAGCCGTGAGCAGAGCTAGGACGCCGGCAGGAGTTGTAAGGGAAACCCTGGCGAGGGCCTATAACTGTTCGTTTGAGGCCACTCTGAGAGTGTACGATGCCAGTGCTCTCAGTACTTTACTCTACGCTGCGCCTGTTTGGCCTCTTAGATATATCGAACAATTAGAGAGCGCGCAAAATTATTTTTTCAAAAATTACTTTTCCTTGAAACAGAACGCCCCGCACTATATAGTTAGACAGGAATTTCATTTGCAACACTTAGCCACTCGCATACTTAGACAGACACTTAACTATATAAACCACATACACACTCTTAATGACGAAAATCATTTAAAAATTAGTATTAAACGTCTTTTGTTTTTGGATTCTGTGCCTGGAAACGTGGTAAAATACAATTGGATTAGCCAAGTAAAACAGATTCTAAAGGTAATTGACACACAATATGTAGACACCATTCTTGACTCTACCATTAGTAATAGCAAAATTAATAATTTAATACAGACATACTCTCAACAACTCAAACAGACGGTCTTGGACAGAATCAACAACTCTTCCTACTGTAGTCTTTATAAAATACTAAATAAATTCAATCACCAAGATCAAAATTACTTAAATCTAAATACTACTAAACTTTCATTTAATAATCAGAAATTCTTAGCACAACTACGTACGTGTGGGCTAGATAGTATTAAAATAACCCTCAGAGGCATATTGTATAGAATAAAAACAAATGAAATATGCACTATTTGTAACATGATGAAATTGGAGACCCTAAGTCACATATTTTTAAGATGTCCTATATTTCTAGTACTAAAATAAAAAATCATAAATTTGAAACCCGTCAAAATGAAGATGGTAAATATGGGTCATGTCAAAACAAATAAAATAACTTACTGATTTTTTCCGAACTAACTTTTCATACAGCAAAATTTGCTGAAAACTAATTAAATCCTGCTGAAATATGGCTAAAAGTATTAAAGTAATAAAGTAGTAAATATGGCTAAGTAAAATAATGCATTGTCATCGTGTTCTGAGCTATTCTAAAAGTTTCAATTGTTTAGCTACTCGGGAAGTTAGTTAAAAATCGATTGCAAGATTTGTACTGGACAAACAAACAAGAAAGCAAGCTAATAAAAACGTAGTAAATAAATGGGTAGTTACTTAAGTAAAGTTGCGTCCATCTGCAACGGAAGCCAATACTAAGGATTATGCAACTGATGGATCAACACGCCAACCCCGAGTCATCCATTATATGTGTTGTCGTATAAGTCCTTTGGCAGATCCAAGCCCATCACGGGTGTTGCGCTAAATATAATTAGGTATTATTATAACTGATGTAAACCATAGAATTTAAAAATAAGTGTATGATATAATTGCACTATGAAAATATTGTATGATGCAATTTCACTATGAAAACATTATATGATCAATACACTATGAAATAGTTATTTGTGCAACTAGTTCGCTAACTAGTGGCACTTTGCTGCACTCGAGAGAAATATTTACTCAAAGCACACTCCTGGTTAAATAGAACTAAAGGATCAAGAGCATTAGTACTATTAAAGGGAATTTGATGCCCTTTAAAATGGTGTTTGGTTGGCTTAAATAGAAAAAAGTATGTACATTTTTTTAGAAAAAGTCATGATGTTTTTGAAAAATTTGAAATTGGTCAAGGCTGCTGACGACTGATCAAGTAAAAATCGGGGCATGGTCCTTAGGAACTGTTTTGTTATATTTAAGGTGCCCTATGTAAATTTTAATTTTTTTTTTTTGCGTTAAAAATAACCCGGCATATAATAGTTATTTGCTGCACTCGAGAGAAATATTTACGCACGAATAGCAAGCGAGAGCGAAATGGTTTCTCTGATAGTGCTGCAAAGACACTTTAAGCTCAACTTGCACATTAAATTCTTATTAACAATAACAACTGCTCCAGCTGTTCTATTAATAGCTAGTGTAATGGGGGGGAACGCGGCCTAGGACCCCCGAAACGTAAATATGCATTCGCATTTAATCCAAAGTGAATAAGAGTCAGTAGAAATGTGTGGGAGTTAGGCGGGGCAGAGCGCGGTCAGCACATTCTCGGCCGTCCCACCCCGAGACGAAGAGCGGGAGCTCAGTCTTGTGCTAGATTGATGCGAGTGAACATATATATATATATACCAAGTGCTAGGAGCAGGCGAGCGAGACTCAGTATGGACTATATTGGATTAGTACTTTTCCTGATACCCGGTATCTGTGAGTAAATGAAATGAGTTATAATTACTCCCCTTTTTGTTCCTTCTCTGGTTGGTAGGTGGCGACCTATAGTAAAGGGAAAGTTAGCGAGTGCTACAAAACACTAGGTTAATTATATGCATTAATAGTAGTTAGGATATTTTGGAAATACTAAATCATTTGTTTTACTAAAGGGGTAGATATAGGGGGTTTTATAATGAAAGATATTGGTGTTATGCTTGATTTTCCTTAATTAAATATAATGAAAGTAATAGATGATGGGATGTATTAACTAGATATAATATACCTAATAATTAAATGAAAGTAATAATTAGTATAATATAACCCAACTCATAATTAATTGAATGTATCAATTAAGAGTAATATAACCCGTAATGAATTGAAAGTGTTGATTGAATATACAAGTTATAGTTGATTTCTATTACTAAACAAGATATATTTTATAAAGTTTCTTTTATTAATTAAACATTTGTCAAATAAAAATAATATACTTTTAAGTTTATAAGAAAATTATATATGTTTCGTTCTATGGAGTAATTATTCTTTATTTAGTATAAGACCCCTAGCCCCAGTACAATTGGTGTCAGATGTGGGGTTACCGGCTGCAAGAATTGCCGGATTATTATTTTATTAAGGAAGCTAGGTAGTAAGTTAGGTCAGCCTGGGGAAGCTAGGTACGCCAGACCCCAGAGCAGGCGTGTATTACCGGTCTAGTATGCCGACCAATATTTTATGTTAATTATTAACTATACTTTTACCCTTGATTTAATTCTTTTGTTTATTTAATTGTTCTTTTGTACTCTGTCGTTATGTTGTGTAAACTTTATTGTCAACGATAAATATCCTATATCATAAGAGGCAGGAGCTGGTTATTGGTTATTGTTTTGAGCTTTGTGTGCGTGACGGTCCTCGGCCAAGATCGAGTTGTGAGATAGGACTTAAACTTAGAATTAGTTACTTATTAAGAGAATAGGGTTGCGGTGCTAAGGCATATAAATATGGAGGAGAAAGTTAAGGAACTTGAGGGCAGGATAGGGGAACTCCTGATTGCGAACGCCCAGTTCGCGGCCCGTGAAGTCTCTTCTACCCCAAGAAGAGACTTGACACTACAGAATCTTATTAAACCATGGTCGGGGGACATAAAAACGGATATACCGGTAGAGGACTTTATCCGGAACATAGAAAGGGCTGCTAAAAATGGGAGATGGACCGAAGAAGACAAAGTGATGGTCTGTGAGGCTAAACTAATGGGGGCCGCCGCCACTTTTGTAGCTGCGTGCCCGGATTTGAAACCAGAAAACACAGGCTTCTCCGACTATAGTCGGAAACTGAAAGACCGATTTGGGGAAACCCGTGATAGGGAGTCATTAGAGCAGGACTTCCACGCAGCAAGGCAGACAAAAGGAGAGGGAGTGAGGGAGTTTGCGGATCGATGCAGTTCTCTCGGGTTGAAGACTCTTAGTGTATACCCTTCGATCGAGGAGCAGGAATGGGCGAAAAAGGACTTGAGCAGGCGGATCTTAGCCGTGTTCATAGCCGGATTGAAGGGAGAGGCGGCGCGGCAGCTGCGATACCAGCCGCCTGTAGACCTCAAAGACGCAGTGCTGAGAGCCGAGAGGGTTGAACGGGCCAACCAACTAGAGGTCAAGGAGATTACACCGTCACACGTGCTTGAGGTGGCCACTAATAGGGAAAGACCAGACCCCGGGGAGAGTGGGGCCCCGTCCTTACATGCAACCGCCGGCGTGACGATGGTAAACAGCCAAGCGACAGGGGGTAGGTACTTGAGGGGGCCTCGGGCCAACGGCGGCTGGGGGCAAGGTTCAGGGGGCGGGTCAAGGTCCAACGCCGAGTGGGGACAAGATCCAGGAGGCGGAAGGAGATGGAACGGACCAGGAAGGACCGGAAGTAGACCCAGAGTTCCATTGCGATGTTACGTCTGCGGAGCGGATCATTTAGCTCGGGAGTGTCCCAGACGCGTTCTGGTTTGTTATACGTGTAATGGAGTGAACCACCTGATGAAGGATTGTCCCCAGAGAGGAAGGGAGGCCTGGGGCAACCAGCAACGGCCTTTAAGGGCCCTCCCTCCACCGGACTCCGCCCCAACATCATATAGGGGTCAGTCGATACCTTCGGGTCCAACACACCCAAACGCCTACCACCTAACAGACGCCCCACTGTTGGGTGGCCAAGGACAGGGGCAAGGGACGCCTACGTCCCGAATGTGATCGTGCGGCGTGAAGGAGGAATAGGATACGAAGTGGAAGTTCAAGGAAAAAAACTCGTGCTTCTGGTAGACACGGGTGCGGATATCTCGCTCCTTCGCTCGCCGAGACCAGGCGTGCGACTAACGGAGGCCAGAATCCAAGCCCGAGGAGTGACAGGAGAATGTATGCCTGTCCAGGGACACCAAGTCCTGGAGGTGACCCTAGGAGGGGTGCAAACCGAACACGAGTTCATCATCACCGACTTTTTCCAGGGATATGATGGTATTCTAGGGATGGACCTGTTACGCAAAGTAGGGGCCGTGCTTGACGCGGCCGGAGGAGATGTAAGGTTGACAAAACTTGTCGCAGCCAACACTGTGACAGAAGAAGGAGAAGAGGAGGACTTGGAGAGGTTGTATGTTCCTAGGCCTACCGGCCAAGGGAGAGCACGCAAGCAGATAAGCAGGAAAGAGGAGCTGGAGAGTTCATACGTCCCTAGGCCTACCGGCCAAGGAAGAGCATGTGAGCAGACAGAGCGGACCCCGAAATCTAGGAAAGGGAAAAGGGAGGGGGAACCGAGTACAGGAATGGTACCTTCGGAGAAAGCAACGGCGATAGACGTACGACCAGAGGAAGCCGGTAGAGAAAAGAGACCCGGGATTGCTGTAAGGAGAGTAACCGCGTATGGAGCCCAAACGCTCCCACCGTGGTCTGAGGGATTGGTTAAGGCGGAAATAGAGGGAATGACCGGGGAGATTTGGTGCGAACCAGTTGCACAACCGCAACCAGGGTTCCGTGTTGCGAGGGTTTTGGGAACGGTCCAGGATGGAAAAGTATATGTGAAAGGGGTAAATCTAACTGGGAGGGCTGTTGTCATTGATAATCATCAGGTTTTAGCAGAAGCCACGACGTACAGAGGTAATGAGAGCTACAAGTCCGTAGCTAGTACCACCATGGTACCGCCATATAGAGAACGGGATGGGGACACGGCGAGGGGTTTAGTAAGGGAGAAACTCAAGCATCTGTCCCAGCGGGATGCCGAGAAAATAGGCCAAGTGTTTGAGGAATATCAGGATGTGCTTTTTGATGGTTGCGATGGAATCTTGGGCTGCACCAAAGGAGTAGCCCACCGAATAGAGACGGGGGACTCGCCCCCGGTGGTAAAGAAGCCCTACCGGGTACCATACCACCTTAGACAGGAGATGAAAGAGCAGGTGGACCGTATGCTTGAAGAACAGGTTATAGTTCCCTCCGATTCGCCTTGGTCGGCTCCAGTTGTATTAGTCGCGAAGAAAACGGAAGATGGAACGACGAAATACCGATTTTGTATTGACTATCGAGGGTTAAATGCAGTGACGCGTACTGACGCGTATCCTCTGCCAAACATAAACGAAACCCTGGAAGGGATGGGTAGATGTGGATATTTCTCCACGCTAGACCTGGCAAGTGGATATCACCAGCTCCCAGTACACGAGGAACATCGGGCGAAGACTGCTTTTTCCACACCGGATGGTCACTACGAGTTCCTCCGCATGCCGTTCGGATTGGTTGGGGCTCCTGCGACGTTCCAGCGCACGATGGACCGCGTCCTACACCACCTAAAGGGAGTAGAGTGTTACATATATTTGGACGATGTTATAATATACAGCGAGAGCCTAGCCGAGCACGCGGAGCGGCTGCGACACGTACTGCAACGATTTCGAGAGGCCAACCTAAGAATACGATTAGAGAAGTGTCAGCTAGCTCAGTCATCAGTTGTATACTTGGGTCACGTAGTCTCTTCAGAGGGCGTGAAGCCCGACCCGAGCAAGGTAAAAGCTGTGAAGGAATATCCGATGCTTTACAATGCCAAGGACATTCGATCCTTCCTAGGGTTAGTGGGTTATTACCGACGTTTCATCCCTCACTTTGCAGAAATAGCGAAACCATTGACTGAGTTAACAAAGACGGGGACTAAATTTACCTGGGGACTTCCCCAAAACGAGGCCTTCAACCGGTTGAGAGATGAGTTATGTAGCGACGCCGTTCTCTGTTACCCCGACTTCACACAGCCTTTCATCCTCGCCACGGATGGCTCAGCAACCGCAGCCGGAGCTGTACTATCCCAGATACGGAACGGGAAGGAGAGACCAGTAGCCTATGCGAGTAAACAATTGAAAGGGGCGGAGAGCAGATATACTGCTACAGAACAAGAACTCCTGGCGGTCGTCTGGGCTGTGAAACATTTTAGATGTTATCTCTATGGGCGACGATTTACTCTCATCACTGATCACGCTGCCCTGAAGTGGATGTTAGGACTGAAAGATCCCAGCTCCCGGCTCATGCGGTGGGCTCTTCGGTTGGCCGAATACGATTATGAAGTGATACATAAACCGGGTAGAAAACACACGAACGCCGATGCATTGAGCAGGCATGTGGCCCCGGTGCAAGCGAGCTCGTGGACCAGAGAGAATATCAGAACTGCTCAAGAACAGGACGAAGATTGTCAGAAGCTACGGAAGGAGACTAGTAAACACCATACCGATGACGACGGAATACTCTACCAGGAGCAAGAGCTAGGAGCGTGGAGACTGGTGGTGCCAAGACCTATGAGGAGCCGAGTGTTACAGGCTAATCACGATGCGCCGGCGGCAGGCCACCCAGGGGCGGCGAGAACGCAAGCTCTAGTCGAGCGAAACTACTACTGGCCCGGTTTGGAGAGAGATGTTCGGGATTATATCAGGTGTTGTACCTCTTGTGCCACTAGGAAAACGACGCGAAAACCTAAAGCCCCGATGGGTAGCCCTTTCCCTGTCACGTTACCCTTCCAACAAGTGTCGATGGATATCGTAGGTCCTCTGCCGACCTCGACCCAAGGGAACAGGTATCTCCTGACGTTCATAGACCATTGCACCCGATACCCGGAAGCCATACCGCTGAAAGACCAAACCGCGGAGACCATTGCAAATGCTTTCGTCACCCAAATAGTGACTCAACATGGAATACCCCAACGACTGCTAACGGATCAGGGAAGGAACTTCGTTTCCGAATTGATGCAGGAGGTGTGTAGATTGCTGAATATTAAGAAAGTACAGACGACTCCATACCATCCGGAGTGTAACGGTATGATTGAGCGCTTCCACCGAACTCTAACTGATACGCTATCACACTTTGTCCGGAAGGATGGCCGAAATTGGGACAGGTGGGTCCCCTACGCCCTGATGGCCTACCGAAGTATTCCTCACTCGACTCTCAGGAAATCTCCCCACTATCTCCTTTATGGAACTGACATAACCAGCCCATTTGAATGTGACATATCCCCTAAGATGAGTTCCGAGCCAATTCCCCACATACAGGAGCTCCAACGAAGGTTAGGAGAAGCAAGGAAAGAGGCGTTGAAACAGGCGGAAAAGGACCGGGAAAGGAATAAGGAATACCATGATGCCGGTGCTAAAATCCCCACCTACGGTGAAGGTGATCATGTATACCTACACAACCCTGTGTTAACGCCAGGGCATGCGAAGAAATTCCGCCACCCTTGGGAAGGACCCTTCCGCATTGTGAGGAAATATGGGGAGCTAGACTTCGAGATCGACAAAGGAAATGGGAAAACCACTATTGTCCATGCGAATAGGCTGAAACGCGCTCATGGTGAGAACCTGCGACTGACAACCACAGAAGGGGAGAGTTCGAATAACGACCTAGATCTGAGCCCTAGGCTGGCTGAAGCCCGAAACCCCAATCAAGATACCGACGACCAGTGGACAGCGACGATGCCCACCACCGAGGCATGGGAAGGCGGTTTCATCCCGGTACTCGACGAGCTACCCTCAGGAGCAGAACAGGAGAAGGAACCGGAAACACCTGCGGCCTTAGTAATTCCACGAGGGAGTATTACGGGGGAGGAGGACGATGACAGTGTAACTATAAGCAACGAGGACCCCCATGATTTTACGTGGTTTCCTGAAGACGGAGGAGATATATTCTCACCCCCAAGTTCCCCCCTCCCAGCCTCCAACCCCAGTTCTCCACCCATAGCTAGCCGGCTTCGGCCAAGACGGAGAAACTGATTCTATGCTCTATGTTACAGGGAGAGAGGTAAGAGAAGGACTAGCCTTCTTACCGCTAGGCCAAGCACTGGTTGTCGGAGGCCAGTGGAGGGCAATAACAGAACTAAGAGTAGAAGGATACAGAGAAGATCTTGACGTGCTCTCCCGAAGTCTAGAAGGAGTACGAATAACCTTAGAGGAACAAAGGATGAACGGGGCGACGACCGACTTAATGCTAGCAGGTGAACTCCGGCGTGTGACCCAAGCTATGGAGGAAGTACGAGGGTATGCGGAGGAACTAGTGCAAGTGTTACCCACGCGTCGAGTCAAGAGGGGCCTGATTAATATGGGGGGGTATGCCCTTCAAGCTTTATTCGGCACGGCGACGGAGGAGGAGCTAGGGCGCGTAGCGACAGATTTAGAGGAATTGGAAACTCATCAGGATGAAATCATCCACTTGTTAGACCGGCAAATTAGTGTTAGTCGTAAATTAGGACTACGCGCGGAGGACGCAACGAGGAAGTTGTTCTTACTTTCAGAGACTCTGCAGGAACATATAAATTTGTCGATAACCGCACACAAAGCTCTCACGGACCATTTAACTATATTAGAAAATTACGTCAATATAACGACATGTTTTAGAAACTTAGAGTTCATGATAGGACAAACTAAATATGAACTAGGGAAACTCAGGGGTGCCTTAGACGTAGTAGCTCTAGGTAGGCTCAGTTCGACTATAATACCCCCTCTCGAGTTGCTTGCTATACTCACCAATATAGTCGCCCACCTACCCGAAGGATTAGGGATAATGTCCAAACTTACCGTAGAGGAGATATACCAATATTATGACGTATGTGAAGTAAGTGCTTTTGCTGCCCCCGAAAAGGGCCGTCTGTACATCATGTTAAGCGTACCCCTTGTTACCACCCACCGCCTATTCGATCTGTATAGAGTGCGTGAGTTCCCGATATATCGGAAAGACATTAAACGAACAGTGGTAGTGCGGACCAGTGTAGAATATATGATAGTCAACAAGGAGAGGGATGGCTATGCCTTCCTACCTCAGGAACAATATACCTCTTGTAGGACGGGAGCGATAACTCTATGTCCCTCAGCATTCCCCATCTTCAAAAGAGAATATGAGACCTGCGAAAGCCAGCTATATTTTGGGAAAAGATTAAGCGCACTAACAAGTTGCAATCAATTGGTGCTTCTCAGCGAGTGGGTCCCGTACTGGATCCCAGATACCAGGAGCAGTTCCTGGGTCTACAGTCTACCCTCCCCCACGCTAGCAGTTGTTAGCTGCCGAGCTGAAAATGGCACCACTACCACCAAGGAGATGACTTTGGCCGGGCATGGTTCCATGCATCTGGCCAAGATGTGTGCAGTGCGCACATCGCACTACCAGCTATACCCCAATTGGCAAGGAAGTAGTACAGCGGTAATCCCCAGCCATGCGGGGGAGTTCGCCAAAGAAGAATTGAAAATTCCTCCTACCCTCAACCACTCGTTAATACATGGGGAGCAGGAGCGAGCTTTGTTAGAGAAGCTACATCAACTGGGGGAGGTAAAACGGGGACCCTACGCAGACCTGGAGGTTCCTCTAGACATCCTAGAGAGGGAATCGAGAAATCTGCACGACCACTTAGACCAGAGGCGGCGGTATATTCTTTACGGCAGTAGCGGTGGGACTCTAGCTTTCACGCTGATAGTTGTTGTAGTCGTTGGATTCTGGATGTACCGCCGATGTTCCCGGCCCCGGGAGACCACAGCCACCGAGGCGGAAGGAACCACGACGGAATTACAAGCCACCCCGACCCCCTTTCCAGTGTGTTACCCTCGCAGTTGCCCGGAGGATCCGTGACACCGATCGGAAAACAGAGACACTAAGAATGTGTGAACATTCGCTAGGTTTAAGTTATTTGTATATATATTTGCTATCAGTTTTACTTGTTCTGTTTAGGTTTATATGTACACTTCTGTTTGTACAATTATGTAATAGTTACAGTATGGTTAAGGAGTAGAGAACGGCGCCTGCCAGTCAGAGGGGAACGCTCCAACTGTCCCACAGCTCAGGGGTGTTGAAAGTGCTGCCATTGGCACCACTTTCGTTTTGCGGGGGGGTAGTGTAATGGGGGGAAACGCGGCCTAGGACCCCCGAAACGTAAATATGCATTCGCATTTAATCCAAAGTGAATAAGAGTCAGTAGAAATGTGTGGGAGTTAGGCGGGGCAGAGCGCGGTCAGCACATTCTCGGCCGTCCCACCCCGAGACGAAGAGCGGGAGCTCAGTCTTGTGCTAGATTGATGCGAGTGAACATATATATATATATACCAAGTGCTAGGAGCAGGCGAGCGAGACTCAGTATGGACTATATTGGATTAGTACTTTTCCTGATACCCGGTATCTGTGAGTAAATGAAATGAGTTATAATTACTCCCCTTTTTGTTCCTTCTCTGGTTGGTAGGTGGCGACCTATAGTAAAGGGAAAGTTAGCGAGTGCTACAAAACACTAGGTTAATTATATGCATTAATAGTAGTTAGGATATTTTGGAAATACTAAATCATTTGTTTTACTAAAGGGGTAGATATAGGGGGTTTTATAATGAAAGATATTGGTGTTATGCTTGATTTTCCTTAATTAAATATAATGAAAGTAATAGATGATGGGATGTATTAACTAGATATAATATACCTAATAATTAAATGAAAGTAATAATTAGTATAATATAACCCAACTCATAATTAATTGAATGTATCAATTAAGAGTAATATAACCCGTAATGAATTGAAAGTGTTGATTGAATATACAAGTTATAGTTGATTTCTATTACTAAACAAGATATATTTTATAAAGTTTCTTTTATTAATTAAACATTTGTCAAATAAAAATAATATACTTTTAAGTTTATAAGAAAATTATATATGTTTCGTTCTATGGAGTAATTATTCTTTATTTAGTATAAGACCCCTAGCCCCAGTACAGCTAGTGTCACCAACTGGTTTTTTAAGCTTATACGATGTTACCTGGCTATTAGAGGCATATTATTTATGTTTGTAAGCTGGAACACTGGATTGCGGGAAATTTAATCAGTGCGGTAAAGTAAATGCAGGAATCTGCTGTTTTGCATACTAGTTTAAGTGCAAGAACAACCCCTTTGCTGAGTAACGGAGGAAAAAAATTTTATGATCCTATTGAACTATGCCAGAGTGCGCCAAGATGACCTTTCCCTGTGCTACCCATCACTAAAACTTTGGCAAATACCATAAATGAGAGCAGTGTAGTTATCAATCCCAGTACTTTAAACCCCTATAAAAGAAGAAGAAAATTATTACATTCCACTGCAAATTCGGCTAGTTGTTATATTTTTACATAATAACTAGGGCTCAGATAGGAAAGCAGTTTCTCATCTATCAAGGAAGTTAACAGCATCTGGAGTGGACACAAATTTGATGGACAACAGTTCTAGGTTCAATTCCAGGACCGGGCCCTCAATGTTCACCCAGCATAGCCATATAAATGGGTAGCTGTTTATGTGAAGTGGCTGCCTAACTGGTTGCGTATGCCAATTGTAAGGGTCATACATCTAATGGAGCAACATACTAACCCCATGTCATCTATTACATAGGTGAATTAGCCCTGTGGCAGGCCTAGGCTCCCCTCGGGCCGTCTCGCCACAGATTAAGTTACTTAGGTATATGAGATAGGTATAAATTATTAGAGATTACAATAAGCGGTCAACGTTCATGTAATAAAAATCAATATTTGTAACCTTGTGTGATCGAATATTTGAAAAGCGGTTGTTATCCAGTATTATGTGATGTTTTGGTTGAAACCCTTGTCATTGAATTTGACGCCCACTTAGCAAATGGTTTGTTTATACACATAGCACTTAATAATGCGGAAGATCGAGAGGACGCAGAACCAATCTATTTACCTTTCACGTGAAACCCGGGTAGAAATCGATACTATGTCGAGGAGAGTGACGTGTAATACCCTTTCCATTTATATTGTAAATTGACGTTCAACCCTAGGAATCCTGTTCGGTGACATTAATTGCTACCTTTAATTATTAAAGCAAATCGAGTTAATCCCCCGTTATTAAGTTATTAGGAGTTCAATTTATAAACTGTAGGCCGGCTATTTGGTCAGCCCAATAGTGAAAAATTACAACCTTTTACTCGATAAATTGTTAATATCCTTTCATTACGTTTATGTTCAGATGACTTTAATATTATAAATTGTTAATATCCTTTCATATCGTTTACGTTTATGTTCAGAAGACTTAACACAATAATATTTCATATAACTTTTCAGTATCCAATTTTTTTTTTTTTTACTAGACAATCCTAATTTTTTTTTACTTAAGCTAGAACATTTCATTCATCATCTCGTAGCTCTGTGAATTACAGGAGTCTGTAGGTCACTGAGCCTTAAGTTTAAGTACTCTATGAGTCAGTTCTCCCCCTTTACCCGTCGTGTCATTTTGATCTAGTGCTAGCACTTATGTTACTCTAAACGCCGGAAATAACTCTCTCTCTTGTAGGTCGGATAAGACCTATCCTCCCCCCCCCCCCCCCCCCCCCCCCTTCGTAATAAGTAATAATGTTTAATTTTAGGTAGAAGTGAAATATTATTTCTACGGTAATATTAAATTTTAAAATCAAGATAGTAAAATTATGGTTTATTAAATCTATAATGAAGAAGGAGACATGATTTTTGCAATATACGAAGACAAATAAGATTTTATTTCTAGATCGAATTATATATTTGGTTTGTTGCAACCCTCCTATTTGTACAGTCCTTTACATCTTCCCACGGATCACACAGGAATCATCTTTTAGGGCAGGATTTATGCGTATGCGCTAACATTGTACTTTAATAAAATCATCTTCTGGTTAGCACGGTTTAAAAATCGTACCTTATTAAAAATATTTAAGGCAACCTAACAGATAGGGAATCTTCCTGCTTGCATATATGACAATTGACATTACTGCGCATGTCGTACAAACCTGTACTTGGTTTTGGCTGAGGGTAGTTTGAACCGTGTGATAAACGATTCCAGCTTAGGTTGGAACAGTTCTTATTCATTGCGCATGCCTGTGACGATCACGCGGACGATTCTCTGCTTGGTTGGAACAAACCTATTATGGTCGATATAGAATTACGGTACACACTGTGGAATGAGCCATTTTAAAGATCAAATTCCTTAAGAGACTACAGGAAAACATATTGTTCATCTTCCACAGATTCTATTCAGCCCGGCTGTTAAAATTTCGAAAAGTAAAAAAAAAAAATGTTATATTTTAAAATGGTTGAGCTGTTATATATAACTCAAAAACCAAAAACGCGGATAATGTAAAAAGTTTACAAATGTTAGCGCATTTAGTTAGCATTGAAATGCTGTGTTTTAATGTAAAACATTCCTATTCTAAGTTGGCGAAGAAATTAGTGAAATAAAAAGTACACCTAACCTTCCACTGGTGTATTGAGAAAATCTTATTTAATTGTTAAAGAGTCGTGGACGAAATAAGTACCTCTTAAACCGTAACATGGTATTTTCTTAATACCAGCCCTATCCCAGCTGCGGAGAGGTTCTTTTTTAAATTTTACTTCTTTCTTCTCCAACTCAAAATAGGCATATTTTATATTAAAAATATTTTAAAGCTTATTAAATGCGCCAACTTTTGTCAACACTTTACATTATTCGCGTTTTCGGGTTTTTAGTTATAATAGCTCAACATTTTTAAAATATCATAATTTTTCATTTCCGAACCGTTTTACAGCAGGCTGAATAGAATCTGTAAAATATGATTTTTAGAAGGGTGCATGCCGCAATGCTCCAGCTATAATAGTTTTTGAGTAATAAACTGTTTTTAAAGATAAAGTAGGCCTTTTTTCTAATACTCAATTTAAGGCCATAATGCCAGAACGGGGCTGAAAAAATGACTTTTTGGCTGTTTTTAGGTGTATTACCTCCTAAAGCATAGACATCTGGGTGCAGAACATTTTAAATTTGAAGTTCACGTTTACGCAAGCGTTGCGCGCGAATGCTTGGGCGGATAACGTTGTCCAACGAACTCGTCCCCGACATTGCTATAAAGAACATGTCTACCAAATTTATCAAAATCGGTCTACTTTTACTCAAGTTATGGTCAAACGTTTTAGACACGGGTTCGTGGTCACACAGACCGACAGACGGACAGACAGACACGAGACCAAAAATCTTCCCTGATGTCTGAAACGGATTTCTGTCTTGGAATTTTTAAAATCGGAGACATAAAATGTTTTCGTTCTCAAAAGTGAACACAATGCTTTCGTTACATTCGGTAAGCTCCGAAGCTCGGAAGCAATAAGAAAAAAAAGAAAAGGCAAAATTCTAATTTTTCAGATCTGTAAACGAAAAGTACATCTGCCGAAATTAAAAAGAAAGTTTTTCCTCCTTCTCCCGTCTATCCAAATTACAGACAAGAGGCAAAAAGTATTGATAAAAATAAATATCAAACATCCCTTTTTTCGGAGACTTTCTTACGGAAACGGTTCCGATATTGTCTACTTGCCAAGCCCATATTCGTAACCCGACTTCACTGACGAAGGGGAAGAAAACTTTACAGAAAGAGAACAATAAAAGAGATGAAATGAACACGGTCGACAACACTGTCAAAAAATAAACTAAACTTGACTAAAAGAAATAATAAATTTCATGCGAAAAACTTCTTCGACCTCAGCAGCTAAAGTGTAAAAAAAAAATAATACACAATACTGTTCTTGAAACTGTTTTATTATTATTATTATTTATTTTTTATTTTATTTTTTTTTTAAAAAAAGGCGACGTATAGATTTATTTTGAAAACCGCATTGTAAAATAAATTCAATATATCTTCATTATTTAAGAGAGTAAGAAAGCATCTTCATATTAAAAAATCGGTATATTTTTCTCTTTTTCGGTTTTAAGTATTTATATATACACAGGGTGATTAAAAAAAAAAGTAATACAGCATTTAATAAATCAGCAAGAAATTAAGGTAATGATGAAAAAAAATCAAAAAATTGATTAGGTTAATCCATATTATTAACATATCGACTAACAATTAATTAAATATTTTATTTTTTTATTTTTTTTTTTTTAAATATTTTATTGATTAGCACAACTACAAAATTTACATAGCAACAAGTGATAATGTTCTTATTGTTTACATGGAGGGAGCAACGTGAAGCAGAAGTAGTCCAGTGACTACACTTACTTGGCTTGAATATTATAAATTAACTTTAATAAAAATTAATTAAATAATGATAAAGTAGATTAATATTATATTAAATAAGATTTGAAAATAGATAGTTATAATTATAATATTTAAAATCAATAAATATTTTATTAGAGTTGATCTCTACGCCACTGCCTCTTCAGACGTCTTGGAGGGTTACCTGGGATTTGCTGGGAAGATAGGAGTTGTACAAGAGGATTAGGATGATGAGATAAGGATTCATGGAATTTTCTGTATCGGGATACGGATAGATTTCGGACAAATGGAACATTGAGGTCTTCATGGAGAGTAAGGTTCGAGACATAGTAAGTAGCATCGGTTATTTTTCTGAGGATTTTTGATAGTAGGATTTGGAGACGACGGGAATTGGAGGGTTTGGTGCTGCCCCACACTTCCAAACCGTAGGTCCAAGTTGGCTTTAGGACTACGTTATAGATGCGAAGCTTGTTACTTAGAGAAATCTTAGACCTACGATCCAGAAGACCGAGCAGTAACTTGAATCGTCGTGTGATGTCAGTACGTTTTGTTTTGGTGTGTAATTGCCATGGTAATCGTCGGTCAAAGGTAAGGCCAAGGTATCGGACGGAGTTAGACTGAGGAGGACGAAGAGCAAAGGTGACGTGCACACTTTTCTGTTCGTTAATCTTTATCCTCTATTTCCTCAACCAAGGTTTCAGAAGTAACAGGTGGCTTTGGGTGATATCGGATGCAAGGAGGTGGTTTTCTTGGACAGAAAGGATTGCCTTGTCATCAGCGAAAGTGGCAAGGATTGTTAAGGGATGCTGTTGACTGTCATGAGTATATATGGAGTAAAGGAGAGGTCCTAGAATACTGCCCTGAGGTACTCCAGCCCTTACAGGGTAGATAGCAGAAAAGGAGGATCCAAGACTTACACGAAAGAATCTGTCAGTAAGGTAGGAATTGAGGATAAGATAATAAGTGAACGGTAGGATGCCCTTGAGCTTCCAAAGCAAGCCAATTTAATATGTAAAATTAAATGTGAAAAATTAACAGAAAAATAATAATTATGAAGCTCAAGAATAGAAAAAAGAAAGTTCATAGCATAGTTCAAAATGTCACAGTACGGTGTTAAATCGCGAGGTTTGCGGTAATTTAGGTCGTTCTTTTCCGTTTTGTGTAAATTACCACATGACTCTTCGAGACATATGATTTCAAGAGGACGTACCTCAATGAATGTTCTTATTTCAATAAATGAACTTTACCAAATGTTTCCGTTCATCTCACGAAATGGTGAAATAAGTAATCCGAGAAACCGTCATCGCGATCCCTAGGAAAATGTTGCAGAAAACGTCGGAAAATTTTTCTTAGGTGCTCACCGAATTTTTTGTCATAAAAAACATTTTATATTTTATACATAAATTTCAATGAATTTTCGATTGTCAATATCGTTCATAAAATGACATAACCTACAAAATATCCTAATTTTACCTTCATTTCTCCCTGTTTTATTCAATGTTAAAAATGACGGGTTTTGGACGGGTATTTATTAAGCCGTTTCCGAACTTTTGTAGGGTGATCCAAAAGTTCGGAAACGGCTTGATATCTCCGGTTATAATTGAGATATTAAGTTCCGGTTTGTGGGAATCTATATTATTTATTAAAAAAAAACTACTTTTTTGGTGGGTAACCATTCTTAACGCCATATTGGTTGCCGCCATATTGGATTCAACTTTAAAATTTTAAATTGGGACACCCATAAAGTGATACATTTTAGGAAAGGTCTTAAAAAAAGAAAGCATTTTCCGCAAAGCCGAGCATTCTATTTAGTTCCGTTCAAAAATGGCGGACACTCAAAATTTAAAAAAATTACTCTTTGTTGGCGGTAAAACTGTTGGTTTGGTTTATTAAAAAATTGAGTCTGGTTTGGACCATTGAAATATTAGACTGTAAACAATTTTCTTAGAAATGTTTATTTACTTCCAGAAGTTTTGTTTGTTTACATTTAGTTGCATTATTTTGTAAGGTTTGTTTACTTTAAAGTTAACTTATTAATTAGAGTAAATTTTTAAACTTTGAGTGTCCGGTATTTTGGAACATGAGTAGATAAAAAGCTAGGGTTTGAGGCAAATGTTTTCTTTTTTTTCAGACCTTTCCAAAATTGTATCACTTTATGGGTGTTCCAATTTAATATTTCAAAGTTGAATCCAATATGGCGAAAAAAATTATTAACCACTAAAAAAAAGTAGTTTTATTTATAAATAATAAAGATACTCGCAAACCGGAACTTAATATCTCAATTATAACCGGAGATATTAAGCCGTTCCCGAACTTTTGGATCCCCCTGTATATAAATATTCACTCTTAAATACACTGATTTTATACTAAACTCGTAGATGTAAATATTTACATTTTCATGAACATTACATGAAACTCGAAAAGCGTTACCAATAAAAGACACCAAAAAGCCTTACACTGTTATCAGGAAGGTAGGCAGTTGCAGGAGGTAGTTCGTATTGTCTAGTCTAGAGGGTTGTAGAGGTAGCCCCCCCCCCCCCCCCCCCCATACCCATACCCCTTAGAATTTTATTCCTAATAAATTTACATACATAAAACTTATTTTTTACTTTTTCTTTTTGTTATACTATAATTTTTTGCATTTATTATAAAAATATGTGTGAAGCAGCTAAAAGAGTACTTCTTAATAAACTGGAGAAGAAGAAAAGTACTTTCTTTCTTCGTGCTCAACAAATGTTCGATTTAATTCCTAATATGCAAACGCAAAATTCGGTACGCTCGAATTTTTTGACATTTTCATGTCTTTACTTTGGCACATAAACTCGGTAACTGTTTTTGAGTTTATGTGCCAAAGACATAAACTCGAAAAGCGTTACCAAAAAACGACACCAAAAAGCGTCACACAAGCGTAACCAGAAAACGACACCAAAAAGCGTTACATGAAAATGTCTCACTGTCTTGCAGACTCGTATGCAAGCATTATTATTTCTAAACTTTCGGTTATCACTATTACTCATTATTAAATGAGTAAATGTGGTAATAACTTTGGAAGTATAGATAAGAAAGTAATAGATTGCTAATTCTAATATTATAAAAATGTATTCAGTTTTTTTATCCTAATGTATGGTTGTAAACTATTAGTTGAAGCTTTTAAATTCTAGACTGTGGTTTTTTGTTTGCAATGCGGTAACTGTTAGTACTAGGTTGCCTTCACTTAAGATATGTATTGTTTAAATGATTTCAGGTGATGTTGGGGTGCCCGTTCAGCAGTGGCAGAAGCAACGCGAAGCTCGAATCACAAGCACCAGAACATCCGGCACCCACCTTGAACATCAAACACCTTCACCTGGCCATACAAGCTCTCATCAACCCCTCCGTAAGTAAAGCACTTACTCTCCTTTAAAAGCTTCTTTATGTGGTATATACCCTAGTACCGTTCATAGCTGTTAGAAACGCCCTTAAAGTCGACGTATTTCTTGCAGTGAATTCACTTTAATAGGAATGAAAAAGGCATCTTTCTATTCTAGTAATAGACATCTTTGTCCAGTAACAAAGCCGAAGCCGTTGGAATTTGTCGGATTCCAACCTGTGTCTTAACTTCAACAATTTCTTACGCTCAACTCGTCTCACCGGCGCGGAACTGAAGATGAGTCCAATAGTGGTTAATAGCCAGCTTTAACCTGATATAGAGTCTTTCTTTGTTCCCAACAAAATATAAGTGTTTGTCGATCGGCCAACACACGCGATAAGACGTGGTTAGCGTGCTCGTCGCCTGACATCCAGATTAAAAAACTGATTTTTACTGTTCGAATTCTATTATTTAGGTGATAAATATTTCAATCTTATAATTGTCTCATGGAATAAGTGGCTGAACTCTTCGTCCTCTAGAGCAGTGAATCCCAACCTGTGGTCCACGGGACTGTTCCAGGTGGTCCGCGGAAAGAGTGAGAAAACAACTATGAACAAATTAATTAAATGTATCGAGTCAAATATCTGCAGCTAATAGAATTAAATTTCGAAAAAAATAAGACAGGGTTAGTCTGAGGTATAAATCCGATAAGGCGTCACAGAGTATCAGGAATCAAGAGGTGGTGTTACTAGGAAGTTTTATAACTCTACACAGGACCTTCTTTTCTATCTAATTTCATAATTCATAACCCTTAAGAACAAGAACGACTGATCGACATTGCAGCTGATACTCATCTTAAGCTAGTAAAATCTCAGTATAAAAATATATCCGAATTTTGGGTGCCACTACTTCATGAATATCCTCAATTGAGTGTAAAAGCAATAAACTTGATCCTGCCCTTCCACGCTAAATATTTATGTGAAGCTTCTTTATCTACCCTCAGTCTTATCAAGAATAAGCAAAGAAACAGATTAACCCATTTGGATACTCCAATGAGAATGGCATTGACTACTTTTAAGCAAAGTATTGACAAGTTGTCCAATGACATGCAGGATTAAGGTAACCATTGATAATATAATTTTTCATTTTTTTAAATGACAATAGTCATACCTTTTAAGAAATTGTAACGCAACGCAAGTGCATTTATATGTATAACCAAAATATAATTTATACTCAATAAAATTCGTACACACATGAAATATAGTTAATTTTTAACCGTCCTAGGTATTTGTGACATCTGGAGTAGATCCATACAAAAAGTTTACAAATATGTATTACTATTCACCTGATCCGTTTGATTCTAATAATAATTATTGCGCTAATTATTAATCATATTAGTAATCTGTTATTGTAGAAATGACCCATTGACAAATTTTATGAATAGATTACAAGTTTAATTATTGCTAATGTACTACATTCACATTCAACAATATGATAAAATATCACAAACTATTAATAAATTAAGTATTATTTGAGGCGGGTAAGGGGTGGGCCATGGGTTGTGGGGGGGGGGGGGGGCTTGTGGTTTATTCGGGTACAAAAAGGTTGGGAAACACTACTCTGGGAGGTTCACTAATCTGGGAAACACTGCTGAGGTTATGATCTAAGTAAAAGTGTTAAATTATGGCTGTACGCATTACACATATTATGTAAAATATATTTATCAAACATTCCTAAATCAATCCTAAATCAATCCAAATATAGCCATTCGTAAATTTTTAACCACATCGTTTTATAACCCTTCACGACCCACATCTACACCTTTAGTTAATATAAAAGGGACAATAAAGGAAAAAAACTACGTAAATCAATCCTATACATTATATACAATTTTAATTATTACAATTTATATATCTTCAATATATATTTATACAGGGTGAATCAATTTCAGACGAACAAATTGAAAGGGGTGTTTCTTTCTACAGGTCATTTGGAGTAAAAAAGTTCATATTCGCAACAGTGTAGGAGCTATAAGCAAAAATTAGTTGTGCGTGAAGTCTCACGCAAATGGTTCGTTAAAAAGGGTTGCGTTGGTATTGTGAACATTAAATTAGTTAGTATAAAGGGGGAGGGGAGGGGACACGCAATTTTTTTTGTTGACATTTTTATGTCTTGGCTGTGGCACATTAACCTCGAAAAGCGTTACGTTACACGAGTGGAGAAGATATAGGATCAAGGTGTTAGGAAGGTATAGGAGGTGTTCAATCGAGTCTGTCCGCTCTTGGTAGGGATAGTGTCTCCCACTACCGCGCTTGGTGACACTGTCGCTAGGGAGTCCCCTCCCCAAGCGATTCTAAAACGCTGTACACTGTACTAGGGGAATAGTTTTTTATAAAGTGCCATAAAAAATAAACACTTTCACAAGTTTTATATATGTTTGTAATCTACTCTTAAATACCTTTCATTCGATACCCCACTCAAAAATTTTTTTTTTTCCCGCGACAGATATTATCCGCCATTTTGGATTCCCATTTTATCAGATCAAATTGCTATTCGTATTTTTTCTATGGCCCAGCAGACCGCACTTTTTTAATTTTTTTATATTTTTAGTAACAGCAGAAATATAGTTTCAGGGGGCGGGGAGATATATGTTATGTACCTTAACCAAAAAAACTTGATTATTTCATGAAAATATTTACTAATTATCACTGGTAAGCCCTATACCAGCAGCCCTATTACAGTCTTTTTGTTATAGTTTCTACACCGCTGAGAATTGGAATATTGCTTATATGACCTTCTTTACCACAAATGAACCTGTAGAAACACCCCTTTCAATTTGGTCACCTGAAATTGATACATCTTGTATATAACATTATATTTTGAAAATAATTCAAAAAAATTTATGGAAAATAATGTATGAAATTTTTTTCATTTCATACATTACAATAACCCAAAGCCGGACTTAACTTTTTTCCTTTCTGTCTGTATGTGTGTAAGCCTGTCCCTATCCCTAGCAAGAGCCGTAGTAGGTAGTACATTAGTACATATATAATATTTATTGAATTATTGATTATTGAAGCCATCTGAATTATAGAACTGATAGTATTGCAACCAAGCGATTACAAATATACGAGTATATTTGTATTATTTAATTAAAAATGATTTACCAAAAATCCATTTACTCCTTGGGTAACGTTTAGGATTACCTGATATATGGTAAAAGGTGTTCTCGACAAGATAATTAGGATTGTTGGCGAGAATTTCATAAAAGGGATTATAGTCATAGTTGAAGCATGCAACGAATTGTACAAAGGGCTTTAAGCTTGCTTTGGGTCGTAAGGTTAAATAGGGAGGAAATAGCGTCGACGCTTTTACGAATGATTATGGATTAATGCGATTATATATTGTAGGAATTATACGTAGGCAAATTTACCTGGTTCTTTTTACTTAATGTTAATTGACACTTATAACAAGTATTCGCTAAATAATAGTACATTACGCGTCTAGTGCGGAAAGTAGCATTTTGCATGCGAGTGTGGAGTTTGCACCCGAGCGAGAGCGAGGGTAGTAAAACCACACGAGTAAAGCAAAATGCAGTTTTTGCACGAGTTGCGTACCGTACTTTATCTACGATTGTTGGATTTTAATAATAAATACAGAAAACAGTTAGTTAGACAGAAACAGAAATTAGTTTTGTTAAATGTAAACAAACACACTAATCGTGCGATAAGGTGAAGAATTGTGAAACCCTCATGCGCAATGAATACAACTACGGAAAGAATCACTTTCTACGCATCTAAACAGAGATAAAATGTTTATATTTCGTATCAATCGTAGATAGTAGTTATTTGCA
Organism: Gerris lacustris; assembly: GCA_951217055.1. Taxonomy (NCBI): domain Eukaryota; kingdom Metazoa; phylum Arthropoda; class Insecta; order Hemiptera; family Gerridae; genus Gerris; species Gerris lacustris. The sequence continues at coordinate 42,193,413 of OX578285.1, read as the reverse complement.
AAAGTACCTACCTCTATAATAATGGCATTAATGTTATGACTATCGTGACGTAATGAAAAAGCGAAATAATTCCTACCACTTTAAGAGCTCATTGCTAGAAAAAGTATAACAAAACGTGTTTCGCCTCTCAGATTCGAAACCCAGAAATTTCAGTTCTCATCACGGATTCTCTAAGGGATTAATTTAGTATTATGAAGAGACTTGCGTGATCTGTATAGAAAAGGGTGTAGGGACGCCACGTGGTTTCCCTCTGGACCGCTGGCCCTTATAAGTTCTAACCCTACCTTGACACTACTTAAGCAATCTTGTAATAAGTAGCATAGGAGAGAACTGTTAAAATTACACGTAGCTAATATAGTTTTTTTTATTTTTAGGGTCGTAGGCAAAACCAAGGACCCTTATATTTTCCTGCGTGTGTCTGTCTGTCCGTCTGTTCGTCTGTCGCCTGCTCTCACGGCTACACCTTTCGTCCGATCACATTGAAATTTGGCATTATATGTGTCTTGTACCTACCCACACATTTTAAAAAAAAGTATTTTTTAAAAAAACTTAAGGGTTAAAAATATTTTTTTTCCGTGGTAGGCTGTGAAATAGTAACTTTAGAGCCTAAAAAACATAGCTAAAATCCATTTTTTCATTACGTGGACTTAAAAAATCTTTTCATTACTCCTAGCTGTAAAGAAAAAAATCTTTTACGTCCTAGGAACTCAAAGATTTTTATTTTCCGGCGGGTAGTTGTCAAAACTTCCGTTAGTAGCGCTATAGTCTTTGTAGAAATGCTTCTAGTACGATTAAAAACCGATAGATGTCAATGCGTTTTATTCATATTTTCTTATAGTGTAACCTCTTTTTAAGGTTTCTTTTTTTTAAGTCTTAAGTATGTACTAATAATTGTTATTATTATATATATATTGATTAGTGATTAATATTTAATGTTTTTTCATTGTCTGCTACCTCGGAAAAAATAGCATATGCTACGTGACTGTGAAGTGTTTTTTTTTTTGTCCTAGTAACATAATATACTATTTTTCGGACACCGTGTGGGGTATCATATGAAAGGGTCCGTCGAGCTGATACAAAAATATATAATGTTTGGTTATAAGCTTGGATCGAGCTAGCGTAATTATATTATTTTTTATTGACAAAAAACGTTTTGTTTATAATTATGGTCTTTTTGATGTATTTATATGTTTGTAGTCCGGTTCAGTGGCAAAAAATACTTTATCAGAAGTTTGTTTATGTGTTTTGAGAGTATCAGACCCATAGGATTTTTCAAAGTAAGCTTTTTAGCATTTTAAAAAACACCATCAATAGGGTACTTAAACAATACAGTGTCGCCTACGGACCCTCGCTGTGTGCTGACCAGCGTTTATTGACCTGTTTATTTTGGAAAATGGATTTCTGTAAAATGTATTATTTTTTAAAATTAATTTTAAGACATATTATATACATTAAAATGTTATAAGGTATTATTTTAACATTAAAACACTGAAGTTGTAAACTAAATGATGGGGGTGAAAAACATTTTGGCAAAAGCCCGGACAAGGTAACACTGCATCTAAATAATAATAAAAAGAAGCTCAACTATTTTAACAAAGTTTGAAAAAAAAATAAGCTTCATCCGTAATATATTATACTACCTGTAAAAACAAAAGAGGAGAAAACAATTCGGTGTTAAAAGATAAAATAGTTAAAACTTGTCTGGCAAAAATGTCTGGCAAGCAGAATATTGGGAGTAGCCCAGTAGACGGATATGAACAGGAAAACAAAGTATTCAATTCGTTAAAGTATTTTTACATTCGAACTGCTTATGGTGAGTGCAGTGGAATAATTAACTTTGTTCTTCATTGGAAAAACAACTCTTAATTAAAACTACAGTTAGTTGTCCTTGTTAGTGCAATAATTCAATATATGTTTTATAAAATAATATATTTGAAATAAAATAGGTTATATTTAAAAAAAAATATATGAAAAAATAAAACCCTAATGCTCTATAATATTTAGTTAGAATCAATAATTCAAACGTAATCTTTTTAATAACAGGATTGTATTGTAAACTACGAGCTTATTATTAAAACATAGCTTACATTAATTATCATTATAAATTTGCATTAATTATGATTTTTTTTTATATAAAAGGGTTAAATGAAGTAGAATTCATTATGAACTTATTAGAAATTATAGTATTTAAATGGGAAATTAGTAGTTTGTCTTCTTCCTCTGTCCCTAATTTATTTTAATACTTTTTTGTGTGGGTTCGGTCTTTTAGGGTAGATAATAATTGAACATTTACATTTCAAAAACGGCTATATTTCGACCATTAACGGTCATCTTCAGGCCTAAAAACATCGAAATAAATCTGTAATATTTATCTTTAATAACATATATAATTAATAAGTTAAAAACAATCTACATTAGCATTTATAATTGAGGTTTTTATTATAAAAACAAAACAAATATAAGAAATCTTACCTTGGATTGAAACTGTAAAATTATTAACATAATTTAAAAAACTGGATTAATATCACCTATTTAGGTTCGTCACTATTTGTCAAACAATATATCACATAAAAATGTATCTTATACAATAATATAACAATAAAATTAACAGAATTAAAAATAAATTAACGACATGGTAATTTGTGGTAACCTGGGTGTAACCTTTTCTACTTGATTTATATTAATTCATTTTTAGTTAAAAAATTTATTTAAATTTAAAAAATTATATTTATTATTATATCTTCCTTTATTTATTAAAACTAGTTTTGGTTAATATGAAATATTATGGTTGGAATTTATTAAGTTTTTTTATATTTAATTTGGCGGAAGATTTGAATTGAAAATGTTGGTTATTTATTTTTAAATATCTAGGATCTTTTATTTTATTTTATTTTTATTTATTTATTTTTTTATATTTTTTATTTATTTATTAGGATTGCGGAATAGAATTTGTTTATTTCCTTTGAGTCTGTTTTAAAATTAACGGAATTATCAGATATAGATATATAAGCGGCCTCAAGATATTTTCGTTTGGTAGTATTTATATACTACAAGTATTTATATCCTCAATAATAAATGCTAATGTAGATTGTTTTTAACTTATTAATTATATATGTTATTAAAGATAAATATTACAGATTTATTTCGATGTTTTTAGGCCTGAAGATGACCGTTAATGGTCGAAATATAGCCGTTTTTGAAATGTAAATGTTCAATTATTATCTACCCTAAAAGACCGAACCCACACAAAAAAGTATGGGAAATTAGGATTAAAAAGGATTACATTATGTACTGATTAAAAATGGTTTAGACTTAGAGTTAGTTAGAGTGTTTAACTTAAAGTTACATAGCAAACAAATGATATCTTTTTCATGGAGTAGATGAGCGCCCCCCAAAAAAAAGCTGATGCTTGAACCTGCATTACAAAGGTTTCCCTCAGGACCGCGACTAGATTTACATTACAAACTAATTATATCGCTTCCTCAGAACAAGACTGTCACAACTCAAAAAATACAATTGTAACTTTTAATGATAACCAACAGAGAGCAAATGTGTCGGTCTTCCATTGTACAAAAACGTTTATTATTTTTGTCTCAATACTGTCACATTGTAGAAGTGACAGTTTGATCGTGCCTCAGTGATAGGTCTTAATGCTGTTTTTTGGTAACACTGTCACACTTTAAATTATGCCACTCTTGTCTCAAAAACGTGTTATATAAAAATACTGTTTGTTTTTGGTGAAACTGACACATTTTATTGGAACTTGAATAAACTGTGTATTTTAGAACTTCAATAAAAATAAATGTTAAAATTAAAGCCTCTTTGTGTGTTTTTAGAGCCTACAATTTTCTCCAATACTGTCACAACTCAAAACATGGATAAAAAGTTTTTAAGAAAAACCGACACAAGTCAAAGCCCTTAAGAGGTTTAATGGGTGTTATGATGGTGGGAGCTAAGAAAAATTTACTTAATGGTAAATTATAATAACCGTGTAAAAGCTTGTTACGCTATCAGGTTTCTATATAATCAATAGTGAAGAGCCATTGAGCATCAGTGACTTTAAAACATGATTTCCCAAAACACACATTTTTTTGAGTTGTGACAGTCTTGCTCCGATGTAGCGATATCTATAACATGCAGTGGATGAGTTCCCCCAAAAAGCTGATGCTTGAACCTGGGTGCGGCAATTGCACTATAGGTGTTGAGTAACGAAGGTTATAAATAATTAGCATCATAAAGATTACATCAAGAATGCATAACAAAGGTTATATAAAGTTGCATTATAAATATTACATCATGAATGCATTACAAAGGATATATAAAGTAGCATTATTAAGATTGCATTAAGAATGTATTACAGAGGTTTTATAAAGTAGCATTATAAAGATTACATCAAGAATGTATTACAAAGGGTTTATAAATTAGCATTATAAAGATTTCATAACGAATGCATTATAAAGATTACATCAAGAATGCTTTATAAAGGTTATACAAAGTAGCATTATTAAGATTGCACCAAGAATGTATTACAAAGGTTTTATAAAGTAAAGGTCGACCAAGAAGTCATGAACACTGGAGAAACTGAAAGCTTAGCTTCGTTTAAAGTCGGAACTTCCGAATATTGCCGAAGTCAGTACAGTACAAAACAATCCGAGAGAGGTAATAGTACACAAATAATACACAAAAAAGTAACAACTAAAATCCAGAAATAAAAAAGTAACAAATAAAGCAGAAATAAAAGAGTAACAAATCAAACTCAGAAATGAAGAGGAAGAAAGAAATCGATTAAGAAATAAGAAAATCGATTTAGATTTAAAGAATATTATTATTAATAATCAATAAATAATAATATAAAGATATTATCGTATAGTAATGTGATTTCTTATCAGGTACAGTGTTGCCTGTTGCAAACAAATATTCAAAAAATATAGAAGTTATCAAAAATAAAATTATTAATTACAAAAGAACAACACTGTGTTTTTTGGCAGTGGTCTATTTTATTAAAAACTGACTATACACGGCACCAAAACAACGACACTAGCGCACTCCTCAGATTTCCATGACTTCTTGGTCGACCTTTAGCATTATAAAGATTGCATCAAGAATGTATTACAAAGGTTTTATAAAGTAGTTTTATAAAGATTACATCAAGAATGTATTACGAAGGTATTATAAAGTAGCATTATAAAGATTACACCAAGAATGCCTTATAAAGGTTGTATAAAGTAGCATTATAAATATTACATTAAGTATTAGAAATTTTGCTATTTTGATGGTTAACAGCATTACAAAGTATCGAGTATCGAGTATAGACATTTAAGAATTATAAGTGGTTAGCTACATCCACAACATTACTTGAAATCTAAGTTCAGAAAGGTGAGACAAGTTAAAAACGAATGATCTCATCGAATAGACGTGTAAAGAAGCTGATTTTTTGTATCAATTAGTGTAGATTATGGACCCTTAAGAAAAATACAATAAAATTAATCCGCCTTGAAGGTTTGTTGACCCTAAATTCATTCTTGTACTGAGGTAAAATCATGTAGATCTACTCATCTCCAAGTATCGCAACGTCTTTAGGCTCACACAAGGACTTAATCTGGGTCTTACTTTGATATACACTAATTTACTCTCAAATTTTATTTATTTCCTACGCATATATTTATTTAAAAAAAATATTCCCTGTAATAACGCGAAATATCTTAGAAATTATTCCAGAACATTCGGAAAAAAAACTCAGGACCACACTCCTTGCTTTTAAATATTAGCATATTTACTGATAGAATGCTATTAACACAAATTAGTTAAAAATGAAAACCAACTAAGTGGTTCTCTATTAACTCAGGTTGAAAAGGAAATAGCTCGGTTATAAACTACTTCCATTAAATTTGCCTCATTGGCAATTCAAATTGGACTTATTTTGCATTCAAGTTTAAGATGAGCGAAGTTCTTCATAATGAAGGTGAAAAGCAACTAGAAATATCTAGTATTAAAAAGAATTGTGTGTATAAATTAAATTGTCATAACGATTTCCTTATAATCCTTGTTATTAACTTTCCAAGAAGATGTCGGCTTCGATATTTTTCTTGCTAAAATAACACAGGCAAGAGGATCAATTCCTTAGAATAGAATTTAGAAATATTCCTTGATAAGAAACTGTAAAAGTTCAGATAGCTGAGAATAGATTTCTTATCAGACCGCTTATGCGAAAACGGCCCTTATAAATTCATCTCTACGTATCTATATAATATACAGAGTGGGAAAAAACCCCTCACTTTTTTGATCACTTAAAGCTCAGCTTTTGAATAGATGTAGATATGGGGTTTGAGGTGTCTGAAAACTACATTCTTCTACTTTAAATTTCATATCTATAACTTAACAAACTATTGGGTCAAAGCCATGCACTGACGGTTTTAATTGGGGTCTTAAAAAAGTCGTTGTCCGTTGAAAGTTTGATAAAAAAAAAAAAGAATATTTATAAAACATGACAACAAAAACAGTAATGCATATTTTACAGATTTACTTGTTGTATGGTTCAATATGTTCTCCTTGTTCATTTACGATAGCCTGCACTCTCCCTCTCAAGTGGGATGTGACCCAGCAATAGTTGATTGACGATTGACGCATATCATCCCAGGCACGAAGAATCCTTTTTCGAAGTTCATCAACGTCCTTTATTCTGCCTCTCAAGTACACTCTTTGTTCTTACCAACCCTAGACAGAGTAATCAATTTGATTTAGGTCTGGAATGTTGGGCGGCTACTCGTCTGGCTGAATAAAGCCTGGGCAATTCTCTTACAAGTATTGAATTGTTTGCAAGGAACGATGGGGCAGGGCACCATCTTGCATAAACGTGTGATTTGGTATTCGATATTCAATTTCAGGCAACATTGTGCTTAACACATCTTCAATGTTTGGTATAACACTGAGGGACTCCTCCCACTTACCTACAAAGAACCCCCGCTCCACCATATGGTTATTTATTCTATTAAAACTATAATACCAGACAACGATTATCACATGGACAAAGACTTTTTTGAGACCCTACTTCAAACCGTCATTGCATGGCTTTCACCCAATAGTTCGTTAAGTTATACATATGAAATTTAAAGTAAAAGAATGTAGTTTTCAGACTCCGCAAACCCCATATCTCTATCTGTTACAGAAGCTGAGCAATAAGTGTTCAAAAAAGTGAGATTTTTTTCATAAAGATAGATTAATTTGAGTTTCTCATAAAAAAAAATTCATTTTATTAGTATTGGCCAATTTTCAACCAAAATAATTCTTAATTTGTCTCCGCGCTTGAGTTTATCTAGTCAAAGTAAACACATACTAAGTAAATGTTCGATATATGCTTTTGAAAACAATTTGATTATTTAATTTTTCCTATAAAAATTTTTTCTCTCCTAATTTTCTCAATTTTTTCGTTCTTTGATTAAGCATTAATTATTCCTCCTACCTTTTGCCGCCCCTAAAAGTTTGCTGCTCTAGGCCGCCTAGTCTTGCCTATTAGTAGAAACGGCCCTGGTCGTCACCGTCGTCGGTACACTACTCTATTATATAAATGATAATGTTTAGCTAATGCTCTTGACGGTAATTTACAGACACTTCAATTTCTTTGCTTTAATCATACATTAAACGAGAAAAGTTTCCGCCGAGAAACACAGAAATCCGGCTAATGTTGTATAAGCCGATCCGGTATCATAAGGCATAGTCAAGTTTTATAGTGACAAGAAAGGAGTGGAATTGGATTGCCGAAGGCAGTCTAGAAGGTAACCCGTGTTGTATCGAAGGTGTAAGACTCTGCGAGACTTATTAATAATGCATCGGTACTAATTTAGTAATGTAGTAATGCTAGGTTGCCTGAGGGGTGTCTCAAGCTTTCATCCTCGGTCTCGTCCTGTTCACTTTATTTCGTTTACAGGGGATAAGCAAACTTTGTGAAAGTCATCTTACTCCTTTTATAACCTCTCAGTTTAGCCAACTACTACAATCTTCCTCAGAGAATATCAAGCTATCAATTGGTATAGAGAACATTGATTTTTCATATTATCGAATATTCGGAAAGTCAGACATTCCGAAACAGACACAAAAAGGACAAAGACTCCCAAATTGAATCCGTCATATTCTTTGCATCGGTCAATGATTCTTAAAATATTTTTTTTATTTACTCACGGCAGCAAAATTAAGCATTGTTGTACTGTTTTCAATCTGCAAAATGTCATTTTTCTTGATTCTTTTGTAACATGTCAAGAAAACACGCTGCAAAATAATAAAGTGTCAGCAAAATATCAAAGTGTCAGATAATAACAATCGCGCAACGAAATTTTAAGAAAAGGTTACTACATCGCAGGTTATGAACTCTCCCACATTGTTCATTTTTATATATTTAAGCGTAATATTCTGCTAAATATTTATATCTTTTTTGAAAATAATTATAATAATAAAACAATTTTACCTCCAGTAGAGAAAAAAAGTTATGATTTTGAATTAGTTTAGAGGGACTAAAACAGGCCTTTTCATCCCTGACTCAAAAAGTAGGGAGAAAAAGTAAAAGTAGGGCGAAAAAGTAAAGTAGGGCAAAAAAGTAAAGATTGCAACTTAATTATTTCATAAATAGTAGAAAATGTATGGCTAATGTAATGAAGTTGTTGAAATCAGGTTGGCGGCACTGCGCTTTTTTGACCACGTTTATCTTTGTTTACAACATTATAACCTGCATCTAAATAACCTTCTGTGTGAGTTTAATTCCAATTCTTATTTGTTTTTAATATTGAATCTCTTATATCTGCTATTAAAAGTTCTAATAATTATTGTTATTTATTAAAATAATAAATAAAAACTGTGCCATGTACCTCATGAGTAAAGTGCCATTATTCCCCTCGCTTAGAGTTATTCCCTCGGCTGCGCCTCGGGAATTAAAGAGTCTAAGTCCCTCGGCTTCGCCTCGGGATATAGGGACCATGGTTCCTTCGGCTTCGCCTCAAGAACCAACTTTTTTCGCTCAGGGAATAATGGCTTACTTTACTTCCTAGGTGCATAAATAACTATTTATTATTTACAGTGATTATTAAAATAAAACACTGCTAAAACTTGAGATAAAAAACAGCTGTTAATAAAAATAAGTGGCAACACTGATCGTTTTGTCTTTGTTTTGTTTTAACTTGATGACTCAAGCTTTCGTAATTTTTACAACTTTCATTTCTTTAAATCTTTTATCCATTAAAAAAGGACCTTAATAATTTAATAATTTCGTGTAATTTTTCTGGCGTTAGTAGATAAAGATAAAATATTGTATGTAACTATGCAGCAAAGGAAATATTCTTGACTCGTTTAAGATTACCTGCATAGGTTATACCTTAGCAGGTAATTATCATTTTCCTGCATCGAATTCGCCTCTGCAGTAAATTTGTTTAGCCTATCCTCGCCATCGGCTCGGAACTATAACTTAAAAAACTTGTCTAGTAACTTAAAAAAACTTGTCTAGTAACTTAAAAAACTTGTCTAGTAACTTAAAAACTTGTCTAGTAACAGAAATAACTATTAGCAGTCTTCGCATACTTCTGGTAACAAATACAATCATAGGTGTTAGTCTTTATACTTGTATTGATTTTATATTATCTTGATTCTTGAAATATTATAACCTTAAATCTCAAATAAAGTCTAGGTATTTAAAGGAACTGACTTAAAAGAAACGAATTCAAATTGGGAGCAGATAAAATAAGATAAAATTGATTTTACTAAAATTATTCGATCTTAATACCTCTAAATGGGCAAGAAATGTCCTGACTATTTAATGATTAAGTAGATCAAGCAATACTGCGGGGTTTTAAGATAGTCTTTTTATTTTCTTTCAGAACAAAAATTCTCAAATTTTATTAGACTGTGTCAAAATATTATAAAAATTAAACAAAGTAAAAAATATTCACTTGCCCCCACTCTTTCAAAATAAAATAATAAAATAAATAAATTTTACCAAATCGCATCCGCGACATTCCCGGACGGAAAAGTCCGAAGGAAGGCTAGAGTAAGGGCAACGTGAAATAGAAGTTACAACATATTATATAAATACAAATTAACAAATTAACAAAAATTTAAAATATTAAACCCAGCGAGGTGTGTCGCCCAAGCCTTTATTCGCCTGTTGGCCTCCTCTGCCGCTTGCCTGCCTGACTTCATAGGAGCTGGATCTGATGCTGTTGTGTCCGAAGTAGCTTGCAACTCTAACGGATATAAGTGGCTAATGGAGCGAACCAATAAGCTACCATCGGCTAGCCGCGCTCGCGCAGACCTAAAACTTTCGTGTCTGCTAGGTTGCAGCTCTATTACTTTTGCAAGCTTCCATCTTATTCGGGGGGGATTTCCTTTTACCTGAACTATGTCCCCTACCCTTGGTGTCCCAGCTAAAACTCTACTTTTAAACCTGACTTTGATTCGGGAATGATACCTATCTATCTTTTCAACTATGCCTAAATTTAGTTGTTCTTTTATAATGTTGTCGTATGTTTTTAGAAAATGTTTATCTTGCTTATACTTTTTAATTAAATTACTAAGTCTACCCAAAGCTTAACAGTAGTTTGTCGGTATGTCTGGAGGGTAGCTTATCCACGGCCATTTGACCTCGTAACGCCTATCTTTATATTTTACAGTATTATAATATGTTTCTACTGCCACATCGTCATCTTTGTCATAAGGGGACTCCATGATCCCTATATTTTCTAAGGAATATATTTCTTTAAACTGCACCCCTGATATGATATCCGGAGTTGTTATTGATAAAAAGGTAGCTGTATAATTTTGCGGCAAAGTGTATAATGTTCTACCTGATACCATCCAGCCTAATTTAGTTTTAAGTAAAAATAATCCAGGTTTTATTTCATTTCTTTCTCCTGTGACTATTTCCCAATAATAATCGTTGCCTAGTATAATGTCGATCGGCTTATCTGGATATTTATCGGCTAAATCCTCATTTTTTATGCAATACCCAAGTTTCTCCCAATCTAATTTATTGGTGTGAAAATTACCAGTTAGTACAGGTACGATATTAGCTCGTACTTTTAGATATCGATCATCATTAAGCATGATGTCGAACTCAGTCAGTGAGCTTTTAATATTTGTTGTAGAGGAATTACCAAATGTGAATACCGACAGGTGATGTGTTGCTACAGTTGGTGCCTGAATTTTTCTAGCAAACGCCTCACTGATGTATGTTCGCTGCGCTCCTCCATCTAATAAAATTCTTGCGCACCCTTTCTCTTTTCCACAGCGGATGTTGGCCGTAGCTGTCTGCATAATCACAGCTTCGCCTCCCGATAGAAGACTTACTTCCCTGTTTTTGTTTGGCTCTGATGTCTCCTCAGCTGCTCTGTTCTCTGTAACCTTAGATAATTTTGCTACCTGATGACCTCCGACTAGAGGTACCAACGATTGTTGTCTCGAGGGTTGAATTTCGGCAGGCGTTGTCCCTTCTTCAGTACAGTGTTGATTAATATTGACCGCTGATATTTCATCTTTTTCCACTGGAACCACCTTGGTTGGAGTTGACCATAAGAAGTCCCTACTTCTTTGCAGCTCTCCACTTTGGCTCTGAAGCAGAGAGCAAAATATGTTTAAGTCGCCAATCAGCTCCATTGCGTCCAAGATTCGTTCCTCGTATTCTACACAGTCTTCGTTAAATTTTAAAGATTCTACTACATCGGAATCAGCTATATTACTTAGCTGAAACCGCAATTCTTTTACGCGATTTGTTGAGGCCTGCAGTTTAGTGGACAAAGAATGAGCCAAAGGCACCTCAGTTTCATTTTTCTTTTGTAGAAGGGCTTTGGCTTCTTCAATGTAAGTTTTCAATCTTTGATTTGCTGGTCCCAACATCTGTCGAATTTTTCCTGCCGAAGTCATGTTCATGTATCACTTAATTTTCTTCCGTGAAATTTAAAAAGATCTGCTACCACTTTTTTCTTCCGTGAAATTTAAAAAGATCTGCTACCACTTTTATCCTGACTATTTAATGATTAAGTAGATCAAGCAATACTGCGTGGTTTTAAGATAGTCTTTTTATTTTCTTTCAGAACAAAAATTCTCAAATTTTATTAGACTGTGTCAAAATATTATAAAAATTAAACAAAGTAAAAAATATTCACTTGCCCCCACTCTTTCAAAATAAAATAATAAAATAAATAAATTTTACCAAATCGCATCCGCGACAAGAAATAGTATATTATGTTATAAGGCTGTGAAGTGAGTTTTTTCTTTACCGCGGCAATTACATTTACTGTCGAGCGAAGCGAGACAGTAAATATTGCCAAGGTAAAGAAAAAACACTTCAAAGTCGCGTAGCATATGCTATTTTTTCCGAGGTAGCAGACAATGAAAAAACATTAAATATTAATCACTAATCAATATATAATAATAACAAATATTAGTACATACTTAAGACTTAAAAAAAGAAACCTTAAAATGAGGTTACACTATAAGAAAAGATAAATAAAACGCATTGACATCTAGCGGATTTTTATCGTACTAGAAGCATTTCTACAAAGACTGCAGCACTACTAACGGAAGTTTTGACAACTACCCGCCGTAAAGAAAAAATCTTTTAGTGCCTAGGACGTAAAAGATTTTTTCTTTACAGCTAGGAGTAATGAAAAGATTTTTTAAGTCCACGTAATGAAAAAATGGATTTTAGCTATTTTTTTTAGGCTCTAAAGTTACTATTTCACAGCCTACCACGGAAAAAAAACTTTTTTAACCTTTACAAACGATTAATTATTATTTTAACGATTGTTTTTACTGTGTCTCTATTTAACTGATTATCAATTATTTAATTTCCAATAAACTATAAATTCAAAATTTTCTTTTGAGTTTTATTTACTATTAAGGGCATTTTTTACATTGTCCGGAGAAGATAATAGCTTGAGGGATTTAAAATCCTTTTTGCTTTTACTGATTAAATTGTATTTTCAGAGGAGTTGAGCTCTACACCCTGATAACACTTCCAGTCATGGAAGCAACGTTACCTTTGTAGAAGCGATCTTTATCGGAAAACGTAGACTGATGATTATTTACTTTCGGGACGAAAACGTAACTTGTATTGGATCTTGTTAAAAATAAATAAATAATTAAAATGTTGATGTTTTTTGACAAAAAGGCATTGAAAATTAAAGACATCCCACAAGTATTATATATTTTTGTAATCTGCTCTTCAATACATTTCATTTGATATCCCACTCAGTTTTTAAAAAAATATTTTTTTCGCGTGACATGAATTATCCGCCATTTTGGATTAGAACAGCTGATTATTTTGAGATCGCTATATTTTTCCTGTGTGCGCGTCAAAACGATCTTTAATACTGGAAAGTTTCATGTTTTTCTCTGTTTTGATTCAAAAGTTATTGGAACCGTACAGAATAACAGACAGGCTGACACAGGAACGAAACTACATATAAGGGTTTATTTTTTTGGTTTTACCAACGAAACCCTAAAAACACCTCTTTCAAAACATCCTTGGCTATATTTCGACCTTTTACAAATATTTTAACAACACTGAGCATGTTTTATTATTATTATTCATTTATTTACTAACACAATTTAAGCTTTCTTACCTTATGACATTATGTACTATTATTATTAATTTTCAACATTACTCATCACAATGATTACCGATTTGGTAACTCATTACCACAATTATGTTTATTTACTTGAATTTTACATTATTAAATTGACTTAATTATCTGTAAAAATACATTTATAACCATGTAACAAAATAATGATAATAATAGTTGTATTTATTGTTGTATCATAGCTAACAAAATCTAAAACGAATATTTAACTATTCATACACTTGATTTTAGTACAGTGAAAAATAAAAAAGAAAATTATAGATAATAGGTAACATCTTACCTCAGAGTAAGGAAGGGGTAGAGTGGGTAGAGGGATCAATCCGATTTGAAAAGCGGTTAAGTATTCTTTCCCCCAATACTAAACCTCTCTAGCAAGCTAAGCCAGAACTAAAATGACAGTGTTTATAAAATATATAAATAATCCTTCATTTGCAGCACTTATCTACTACTTATTATAGTATTTACTCATCTGAAATCATTTTGAATTAAAAGTAAAGAAAAATTATTTAAAAATCTTTTTGTTGTCTAGGAACTGTAATATGTTTATAAACGGCATTATTGCCATTATATAATTAAAGAAATGTAATAAGGTTAAGAACAAAAATTAAAGTATATTTAAATATAAAAAAAAAAAAATAAATAAGGAACTATTTAAGGAAATATCACTTATTGTTATCCGCTGATAATAGATAAATATCGAGTTTTTATAGGGATATCGATATTCTTTCTATCAAACTGCCGCTTGAGAGTGCTAGTATCTGGGGAGAGTACAATGAACCACTTTTGATATCCAGATTATATCCTTTCCTCTGAGCCTCTTACATTGAAAATCCAGGTTTATTTAGCTAAAGACTGTGTTACATTTAGTATTCTAAACTATTTCAATTATTCCGACATAATACTTATTAAAATCTCTACTGTCTTTCTTATAATTAATACTTTTATTATTTTTGGAAATATGCGAAGCTTCTAATGTTAATCTTCTTCTTATTATTTATTTCATTCATGAGAATTTTAGTATTGTCAAAATTAAACTGGTGATCTGTTTCAGTCGAGTAAGCTGCCAGTGCTGTTTTATTATATTTTACTCTTGCGTTTCCTTTATGTTGTTAATTTATCCCTCCTACAAACCACATTCAGTATAAAAAGGGATGAAATGGGATGAACATAGTCAGAATAATCGCTATTTAAGTAGAATTATTCATCTAAATGCTGAGTCGAAGATAATCGAATAGACTCGAAATTACTCTATGCTTCATGAAAAAAGTTGTTTATATTTGTTTAAACAGGCTTTCATTTGACGTTTTTTTTTTTTATTTCCGATATACTTTTTTTCTTACAATCAAAAGAATCGATCATCACCCGCATAATACATAATAGAAATCAACACTCCCGCCAAATTGCAACCGATTCGATCTATTTGTTCTTAAAAATACCGTCACACGTGTAAACCTTTTCCTGATAAACAGGTGAAAAGTGCATATTTATTTAAGGTAAGGGAAATTCACTTAAATTGCTTTGAAATTAAACCCAACGGAATAAAAAATATCCTGCTCTAAAGTAGGAATGAAAATCTAATCGTAATATTGTGCCTTTTGGTCTGTCTGCATGAACCTTAGCGAAGGAAGTCTAATATTATTACGCTCTTCTGATGATATTTTACGGCAAATGGGAAACTAAATTAGTTATAGTCTCACTTGGATATTTATTATAGACCTATAGATAATTCGCCTGTAAAATTATATTGCACTGCTGTAATGATCGGTTGTCAGTTGAAGCGCGGGTATTCAAATACGGCTTTGCGGCAGTATTAGCTCATCCGGCCCTTTATTTAATAACACGGAAAATCCAAGGCAAAGGTCTATCTATTTAAAGGGATATTCATGCATAATACAAAAGCAGGTAACATGTCTGGTGGTTCGTCGATTCCAGGTGCCGCAGAATTCTACCAATATTAAATTCCTGGTTGCTAGCTTGAATTGGTTGTTCGGGCACCAGCATGTCCGCTCCCAGACATTTTATAGAATATTTATTATATGTTTTCCGCTCCCGATAAAATAAGCTTCGGGCACTGGATGCTATCTAAAAAAAACTTTTAAATGCGTAGGTTCTTTAATCTCTCTGGTTAGAAATGTTTTATTCAAATTTAAGACAAAACACTTGAGAAAAAGACAACAACAAGCCTTATCACAGCGTTTTACGCTCAAACAATATTTCTGAACTAAAAAATAATGGAAATTTGTCAAATAATGTTTCTTTGGCAAAATAGTATCTAAAGAATACTCTGCCATAAATATTGATCCGTCAAAGAAATTCGTCCAACGAAGAATATTGTTCTTTATTACGAAAAATAATGTGCGAACTTCTAATTAAAACTTTCAAAAACGTAGTTATTAAGTGATGTTTCGTTGACAAAAACTTCTTCAAAGTATATTTCGTGAATATTTATTGTATAGATACTTTTTAGGATCCCTGTTACATAGTAACGCAATTTAACTTGAAACACGCCAATTTATACTCTACAATTTTGTAAAGAAATACACTGATTTTTAGCACAGTTTAAATGAAACGTACTATATATTCTGATAAAGGGAAACTTAGAAACAATTTTAGTTAGAGTCCTTTCTACCTATACTTAAAACAAATTTAGTAATTTTCTACTTCCAAAACTATTTTGTTTTTCCTCTCTTACGCTGTTCTTCTAAGAAACAAAGGTTTTTAAGTGCATTTTATATCTAGATGAAATATCGACCCTTAGCTACTTTCCTCTCAGAAGAGGTAAAAACTAAGAAAATAAACTCTCTAATATTCCCTTCTTTGCGAGAAACCCTTACTTGAAATACTCTTAGTATTTAAGTAGAGACTCATAACTCTTTAGAAAACTATATTAATAAGTATCATTTTCATCTCACTTTAAAACGATGAAATTGTGCCATTTCCAGGTGCAGATAGTTTTTACTGTAGTATTTAGTAATAAAGGTCACATTCTTGCCATTATACGGGTATATCTATAAACATATGATCTTATAAAATCTATCTATATTTATACATAAAAGCCAAACACCACTCATTCATCTATCACAGTATCTTTATACCCCCTACACACTGGCCGACACGACTGCCCGACACGACCGTTGGCCCCGACAGTCCTTGTCAAGGCCTTGCCTACACACACCCCGACCGAACGAGCCGACCAAATGAGCCGACTCGACTACTAGTCCAGTTAGCAGCAATACTCGTGGTGCGTAGTTCTAAAAGTCACATCAAACAGAAATGAAGCTGAGATGAAGGTGCAAGGGCTGAAGCCCACTGGTGGTCGAATTGGACTGTAAAGAAAAGGTGGGGAGCTCCGGTTCGACGGCAGCGCTAGTGGCCGAACATTATGAACCAGAGTGGGGAGCGAATCTAACCTTTGAATTGTACTGATGCTAATAAGTGTTGTAGTGTCTTTAATTTCGATATTGGTTTTTACTTTATTCTGCTAACAATACTGCTTACTTAACGAGGAAGAAATTCTAAATAGCTGATCTCTTTAGGCCCTCATACACGATCAAACATTTTGCACAAACATGATGTTTGCGTAAACCTGATGTCGGGCAAATTTAGGCCATACACGTCAAACATCAAACAGCCCCATTTCGGTCAATAACAAATTCGGTCCATGTTTGCGCAAACATTTTGACCGGGTGTGGGGGCCTTTAGAAGTTAACTCTCAGGTATGGCTGTGTAAAGGGGGCCTGGGTGGCTCGGTGGCTAGAGCGCTCGCCTTGTGATAAGGCAAGTTAAGCAGCCTCGAGCATGGTGAGAAGATAGATGGGTGACCGCTACTGACCACAGCTCTGGGTTCGATTCCCAGACCGGGCCTCTCACTCAATGTCCACCCAGCATTGTTTAAACAAATGGAAGCTCCTCGAAAGAGTGGCGCCACCAGATTTCGGCCTGGAAACCATGATGATGACACTCTTGGTTGTAATACAACTAGGAGGGGAGTCATGGTTAAGAACCATGTCGTCACACGAGTGTGAAGATTTCGGTCCCTAACCCGGGTTTGGGGGGGCCCATCTAAGTGGCCTGCGTCTTCGGGAGTAAACCCCCCCGGAATTAAAAAAAAAAAAAAAGGCTGTGTGTATACCTTGGTTTTAGTTGTACTTTGAGCTCGCTAAACCCTGTTACACACTATGGTCATCCATTTATTAGATGGTTTCGTATGCACAAATAATTTATTATTTGAACTACATAATATCTAAATTAGCCAGAGCTGTGGATAGTATTAAATTAAGATCATTTAAATGAATTTCAAGTGATACCTAAATTTACGATGCGATGCTATCAATTTATCGCAATCCTATCTGCAGTTTTGAGGTTGTCTCTTTAACAACATTGCTCTCTCTATTTTTGTTGAGAGTTTAAAAAGTGGTCTAAATTTAATTTTACGTCAGAGTGATAACAATACTGCTCACATAACTAGGCTGAAAATCAAATCAGCTGATCTTCTTATATAGAAGTTATTTTTAGAAATCTATCCAAGTTTATTAATTAGACATAGCCTAGTGATTGTTTATTTATTTGTAAGTAACTCTTCGTTCAGAGTGAAACTATTATTAACCTTTCTGGTTTCTTTCATTTTATTTAAAAGAAGTAAATAAAGAAAAAATTTGTAATTAGTAACTGTAATTCTTTTCAGGAGCATTATCTATGGAAATATATATTTTATCTAAGTTAAATATCTTTTATAATTTTCTTTTAGTAGTTTCCTTTCTGAAATGCGTTTTTCTAAGTCTATCTCAGTTGATTTTACCTGCAATGTTTTTCAGGTATCTCATTTCCATTGGCATTAACCTGTTTTTATGCTTCACTGGTGGAGTGCTAAGATTTACTGCTGTAGTTAAGTGTCGAAACAAACACTTTTATAGACGGCTCTGTTGCTTTGTGGATTTCTTCTATCTCGCTAAGGAATTTCTTCTTGATTACCACGGAGACTGTTCCATTGAAATCCTGTTTCATTCTGCCGTACTGATTACTTCTCCCAGGTAATTAAAGAACTCGGCCTGCTCAATTGGTTTCCTCACCAACAAGATTTTCTAGAGACAATTTTTCCTTCACTAAAACTACAGGTTCTATTATGAAGTTCATTATTCCTCTAACGAATAAAATTACTTCTTCTAAGTTCCTACCTGATACATCTACTAAACATTTTAAAAATGACGATTTCTTATAGAGGCATAGATCCGTTTTCCTTTGCAATTACTTTAAAGTTAGCGTTCTAATAATTATATACATATTTAATTTATCATCCTCCGTTCTCTAATAATGACCATCTCATCTAATTCAATCGTTTATCATTTATATAATCGAGTAGTGTCCCAACGGTGACGACTCACCTCGAAATTTTTTTTAATGCTAAGCAAAGGCAACCACATTTATTTCAATAAAAATAAATGTTTGTTTTGATTTGTTGGTCTTCAAATAGATATAATTACTTATCTAAATTAATTTACTTATTTTTATATTTAATATATAATATATATATATATATACAGCAGAATCTCGCTTACACGACCCTCAATAACACGACAACATCAATTACAAGTGCAATTTTCAAATCCCCTTGAGATGGCCATAACACATAATGTTAAGCCTAGTCCACACCAGTAGACACGTTGCGAGACATTTCTGTAGACGGTCTATGAGACCGTCTACAGAAATGTCTCGCAACGTGTCTATAGACATCTTCTGAGACCGTCTATGGTCTAGGTCTAGCGTCCACACTTGTAGACACGTTGCGCAACATGTCTAACGTTGCACCATGTCTACCATTTAGAATGGAAAACCATAGACATGCGATTTTGGTCTAGCAACGAGACCGTAGACGCCGTTTGTCTCAGCCGATGTCTATAGACAAATCGCTAGACATGTCTCTGAGACCAAAATCGCGCAACATGTCTACTAGTGTGGACAAGGCTTTTAAATTAACCTCTATAACGCGACTATTATTATCCAAACAATCTCTATAACACGATTTTTTCTAATTCACAACTCAGAACCTCTATAACAAGTCATTTTGAGAAGTCACCTCTATAACGCGACTCTATACAGGAATGGGTCAACCTTGAACAAGTAGACTTGAAAATCCCGCCCTCGAACCTCGATTACACGACCTTTAACAAAAAGAGCACCTCGATAACAAGACTGTTTCCCTAATCTTCTTGAGACACTTTTTATCGAGGTTCTACTGTATATATATATATATATATATATATATATATATATATATATATATATATATATATATATATATATATATATATATATATATATATATATATATATATATATATATATATATATATATATATACATATATATATATATATATATATATATATATATATATATATATATATATATTGTATATATTAGTACTGTGGGCTACAGAGCCTTTAAAAGGGGAAATAAAGTTCCTATTCCCAAATGGATAGAGGAACCGAAAATACATATCAAAAAGATATAAAATTATAAATCACGACGTACTTCGTCTTGATTCGGAAATCAGCCATGCAATTAATCCGGGCTACGCCATACTGTACAATTGTCCACCAGGTGGGAGCACCGAACGAACGGAATGCATATTGACATCATATGTAAAAGTGTACAACATCTGTTTTCCGTAAGATAGCGTTAGCTTACACTCCGAAGTGAGCCACGAGGTATAGATGTAAGTTTTAAATAAATAAACTAGGATGGTAGGATACCAGGCTCCAACAAGTACTAATATTAATGATTACGTTTTATCTCACTATATGAAGTTAACGAAAATTCTTATAATTATGTTATAAATGTTCACAAATTTAAGACATTAAATAATAGATTTAAAATTCAAAATTCTTGTGATTTGGCATACTCTACGGTTAGTTTATATAATCTGCAAAGCTACTGAGAAAAATTATAAAAATAAAATCAAGTTATAGAAATGAAATTAAAGAAATAGTTTGCACTGCAATGCATTAATGCAATAAGGGTCAATCTATCTTCAATAATTATTTAACTTTGTGCTTCTTTTGGCTTTAAAACACAAATTGAATTAATCTGTTAAAGCTGTATTAAATGGATTTAGTAAACTGTAAGCAAGCATTTAGTTACTAAATATATTAAATTTTCTCTTTATAGAAATTCTTTTATTGTTAAAAATCCCTTGTTTTGACGTAAATTGCTTTTTAGCGCGGTTTCGGTTATCGAATATATATATATATATATATATATATATATATATATATATATATATATATATATATATATATATATATATATATATATATATATATACAGAAAACAAACAAAACTCAGGTTTCGGTCACAAAAATCGTCTCTATGTTACAACCCCGACGTTTCGGTTTTTACTTAAAACCTTCTTCAGGGGCCGTAAAACATCTAAACAACGACTCCAATTTTTTTGTGAGTCGTTGTTTAGATATTTTACGGCCCCTGAAGAAGGTTTTAAGTAAAAACCGAAACGTCGGGATTGTAATAAGAGACGATTTTTGTGACCGAAACCTGAGTTTTGTTTGTTTTCTGTTTATTTTTACGGTCGAATATATATATATATATATATATATATATATATATATATATATATATATATATATATATATATATATATATATATATATACATATATATATATATATATATATATATATATATATATATATATAAAGATTTAATCAATGTAATAATAAAATTGGTTATTTAAGAAACTTATAAGTACTATATTATACTTAATTAATTTATTTTTTCGTGCATTATCAAGACAATTGCAATGTTACTACCTTGAGAATTCGTGACTTTGATTTAGGTTCTCCGTAGGACCTACGAACCCTTAAAAAGGAACTAGGCCAAGTAGGAGATATTATTTCCTGGGTCATATTTCCTAAGCGGAAGGGACAGCTTGGCTGACCTAGAAATGCAAATCAGATGGAGTCCCTAGCCCTGGGCGAGGACCCGATGACTTCCTTAGTTATTTTATCATCTAGCCAACAATTTAACATGAATACATTAATTGATATAATAAGAGGATATATCATTTGAAATTGTTTCTACTCGTTGATCAGTGTTCTTGATGGAGAACTGTTATTCTTGCAAAGAAGATCTTAAAATCATTTGAAATTTTAAAGAAGTTAGTAGTATTGATTGAGATTTTATGGTATTTACTCATAGTAAAGGTAGATAAGAAAAGAAAAATAAAAACTTTTACTTGATCAATAACTTGGATATATTGTCAAACCATAAATACATATTAATATACAGACCGGTTTCGACTTATTCTTCATTATTTATATTATTTATTGGAACGAAGTTCCTTGTGACACGTTCTGGAGCCCGGGAGTAAATCCGAAAAAAAACGACAAAAATCACCGTCACAAACTAAACGTCACAAACTAACCGTCACAAAATCACCGTCACAAAATCCCCGTCACGCATAATCCGTCACGAAATCTACCGATGACAATAACTTGAGTAAAAGATCACCGAGTTAGTTGAAATTTGGTACACATGTTCATTTTACCAATGCCTAGGCTAAGTTCGTTGGACAACGTTATCCGCCCAAGCGTTCACGCGCAACGTTCGCGTAAACGCAAGCTTCAAAAATCTTAAGACGGGAAAAAGTGTTACTAAAGAAGCCTGTTACTTGACTTGTTTTGTTTATTTTTGTTATATGTCAAAATGTCACTTGGTTTTGTAAATATAAGAAAACATAATCAAGGTCTTGTTAAAAGTAAAATTGATCTGTGCTGACTTGCTGACGCTTATTTCAATATATTAGGTATATTATTATAATACAGCGTACTTAATCCAAGAAAAAAAATCTAATTTCATCTATTTAATGAGACAAACAACTTTTTTGATTAATTTTTTTTAGTAAAACGAATACTGACACTGTTATGAAGTGATAAAGATCGCTAAATTTATTAAAGTGGACCTAAACGTTTAAAATAAGGAAAACAACGTTTTTACCGATATCTTCCGTTCTAACGTATAACGATTTTAATAAAACTTTTTACACATTGTCTAAAGTACAATTGAAACAGGCATGTAAAATTTCAACCTGATACAAGCAGAAGCGTTAGAGTAGGGAAGAGGTATATTTTATAATATTTTAAATTAGTAGGCCGGGTAGGTAGAAAACAGTCCTATTTCAATCCAACATCCTTTAACAAACATACTCTTTAACTATAATAAACTCATGATGATAAACTTTTTTCTTAAATTCAATACATATTTATTGTAAGACACTTGCTTTAATGATACAAATAATGATTTTCTTTTAATTTTTCCTTAACTCTGCTAGGTATTTTAATTTTGCCTCTTTTCTAACTCCACCATGTATAAATGTATAAGTAGTTAGCAATGTATACGCACTTAGCAGTGTAATTTTATAACTTATTCAATGAAAAATGTAAGGAACTTCGTTCCTACCGGGTGTCCCGCGACACCACACGTATTTTTTTGTATATTCTTCATTAGTTATTGTTATTATTCTTCATTCGAATTATTAGATCATTACACTGACGATGACTGAATAAGTCGAAACCGGTCTTTATATTAATATGTATTTATGGTTTGACAATATATCCAGTTATTGATTAAGTAAAAGTGTTTATTTTCTTTTCTTATCTACCCTGACTATGGAATTTTAAAATAATTTAGAATTAGTAAATTATAACTGATTAGATGAAGTTACTTAATACACATATAGTTATGATGGATTTTATTCTGCGTCAATGTAAAATAGGTGAACCTCAAAATAAGAACTAACATAGAAACTTATATTAGAAGCATTATCGCTTCATTACTTCGTAGATCATCCTCGAAACCCTTATGCCGAGGGTGATGTGTCTGTCTGTCCGTCGTACTTTGGTTCATATCCAGAACCGTTCCCGCTAGAGATGTGAAATTAAAAAAAAAAAACTGATCTACACATAGGAAAAATATAAAGAAGTTATACATTTAATATGCACATGCGTAATGCGCAAAAGTATGCTAAGATCAAAATTTTTATTATCTTTAATTTTCGAGATGGGTATTAAATGAAAGCTACTAAAGAGTAGATTACAAACATATTATATATTATTCACAATTTTTGTGAGTGAGAGACACCAAGGGATGTGCCACGCAAAAATGGCACATAGGAGCTGTTCCAACATCAGACTTACGTCATCAAGATGTTGGCTCGTCGGGCCCCTGATGACTGGGACGCGACGAAACGATGCAGGACATGGCGTAATGCTGAGACAACATCTTGATGAAGTAAGTCTGATGTTGGAACAGTTCCTATGTGCCATTTTTTGCGTGGCACATCCCTTGGTGTCTCTCACTCACACAAATTGTGTAGCTAATTGCAGTGTGCAAATAGTATTTTTATTGCTAATATATATATAATATTTTATGACTATTGTGCTTTTTTCCGCCAATATTGCTTTTTTAGCGCCAAATTTTCATTAATATAATGCCCCCCCCCCCCCCCCAAACACCCTATAACGGCTGGTCCTAAAATTATGAAATAGTGCATGCTAATACCTTATTGTGGGGTAGTGAAAATTGCCTGATAAACATTAATTTAACTTTTTTGTATTACTGATAAAAAAAAAACTTCATGTAGGAGGGATGGGGAAATAATTAAATGATATTTCAGCATATAATAATAACTAGTATGCCTAATAACCTAAGAAACCCTAAATAAATACTATGATTCAAGTACATCCCTGTGATATTTGAGCTAGTTAATAAGACTAACGATGTTTTTGCTTCACTAATTGTTCTTTTAGGGTCCGTAGGCAAAACCAAGGACCCTTATATTTTCCTGCGTGTGTCTGTCTGTGCGTCCGTCCGTCTGAGAGCCTGCTCTCACGGCTACACCTTTCGTCCGATCACTTTGAAATTTGGCATATATGTGTCTTGTACCTACCCACACATATTAAAAATATAGCGGCTTCAAAAAAATAATTTTCAAAAATATTAGGGTAAAAAAAATTAAGGGTTAAATTTTTGATTTTTTTTTTGGACACCGTGTGGGGTATCATATGAAAGGGTTCGTCGAGTTGATTACAATAATATATAAATTTTGGTTATAAGATTGTATAGGGCTAGCGTAGGTGAGTTTGAAGTGGGTGGGAAAAGTGCCCCCCCCCCCCCCCTCTATCTCACTTATGTGAAGTGCAAAAAATCTATAAAAAAAAAAATCCTGAACATTTTTCGACCAAAAGTAAAGAACACTTTTTGAAAATTTGGAAAAATAATTATTTTATTTTGTATTTACACAATACGGTTTTTTTTTATAATTATGGTCTTTTCGATGTATTTATATGTTTCCAGTCCGATTCAGTGGCAAAAAAAATACTTTATCAGAAGTTTGTTTATGTGTTTTGAGAATATCAGATCCATAGGATAGTTCAAAGTAACCCTTTAAGCATTTTTAAAAAAGCATTATCAATAGGGTACTGCTTTAACAATACAGTGTTGCTCTACGGACCCTCGCTGTGTGCTGACACTTGCTCGCTGTAGCGCACACTTTCTCTGTTTATTTACTCCTTAAAATTTAGAAAAAAGAAATCGAAGGCGTAAAACTTCTGAACGCAAATTCTTCAAATCACTTGAAATTATCTAATTATTAAAATTAGAAAGGGGGGGGGGGGGAGGGGTAATCAAAATTGAAACACCATGATAATAATGGATAGTTGATTGCGTCGTTTAAAAGAAAAACAAACATGATGAGATTTATTTTTTTCTTCTTTCCTAATTCAATAGGCTTTTATTATAATGTAGATAATAATCCCCTCTCTTCTCCAAGTTCTTTCAGGGCTGAAAGGAATTTTTCTGAACATTAACTTTTTTGGAGCTGAGATACTGTCTTTTTTTTAAACGTAAGAGGGAGGCTGGGGTTTAAAGTTAATAATAGACCGATTAAGCATTGTCTTACTTTTATCTTAAGCTTCTTTGTATTTGTACATAAAACAGTAAATAGCCTATTTTTAAATATAAGAACAAACTTTTGAGAATCAGGGATTAAGTCCAAGAGTTAAAAATAATCATCTTTTCTTAGATAGAGCTATAATATGTTCTACACTTATGACGGATACTTCTAGTTACTCATCCATATCTCATATCTTAATACTATTATTGACTTCATATTTTTCCCTGTCTGTCTCCCTTTGTAAATAGTAATTATAATTTGACTTAAATTAAAAATTTAAACGTTCCGTAGTATGAATATTACCAAAAACTTATAAAAATAGAATTTCTAATTGATTGTACTAAGTACAGGTACTAATTGAGTATTTTAGAATTACAAGTGTATTTCTCGGTCTAGTCCTATTTTCGTTTGTTGACTTCTAAGATTTGTAGAAAAAATTTGAAAGCTTAATTCGGGATTAGGTATCGATATCGTCAGAGGAAATTATTCTTCAGTGTAGCTTAATTGGTTTGAGCTCCCGCACACTGGAAATGAGGGAGAGGTCCGTGGTTCGAGTCCCGGTGCTGAAGTCTATTGTTCTCTGTCTGTCTCCCTTTGTAAATAGTAATTATAATTGTAGTATTCTTACGTCTACATGAATATTATATACTAGCCGAGTTAGGCATTAACATGAATCTTTGTTGGAAACACAAGAAGAATAGTCTTTATTTACATCGAGTGACAAATGACATCAAAATACTTTAAACAACAAATACTCTAAATACTACATATTTCCCCCCTTTCTTCGAAAGCTCAATGGGGTACGTCTCTAGGCTTCATTTGGTCTGCATGACGTCTTTCCTCCTTCCCGTTAATGTGCACTCTGTAAGAAAGTTCTCCACTTCGCCGGGATACCACACCTTCTTCGTACGCCTTTCCATCTCGAGTTAACACCCATACCTCTTCTCCCTCCGAAAATTCCCTACTCCGCGTTTTACGATCATGTTGAATTTTTTGCTTTACTTGCTCGTTATCCAAATTTCTTGACACATCCGGTTTTAAAAGATCTAATCTTGTTGTCAACCTTCGTCCTAATAATAATTCTGAAGGTGTTCTGCCTGTAGCACGGTTTGGTGAATTTCGGTATGACAATAGAAATTGCTGTAAAGCAGTACTATGGTCCAATCCCGAATTTTTTGCGGCTTTCATACGGTCTTTAAACGTTCTTACGAACCTTTCCGCAAGTCCATTAGTTCGGGGATGATATGGTGTTGATCTAATATGAAGAATCCCGTTTCCTTCACTAAACTGTTTGAACTCCATGGCCGTAAATTGGGGTCCATTGTCTGAGACCAACTTTGCTGGCACACCAAACCTACTGAATACTTCGCGAATTAACCGAACCGTTTGGCTTGCTGAAGTACCAGATGTCGGTAATATCTCTAGCCATTTCGAGTATGCATCAACGATTATAAGCCAGTATTTGCCCTGAAATGGTCCAGCATAATCTACATGAACTCGCATCCATGGTCTTGCAGGAGGTGCCCAAGAAAATAAAGGGCATTCCATTTCCCTTGGTCTAATCTTTTGACAAGCTGTGCATTGTTTTACCCATGACTCTATAGCTTGGCCTATACCCGGCCACCAAACGTAGAACTTAGCTGCCGATTTCATATTTGTTATACCAGGATGGCCCTCATGCAATATCTTGAGAATAGCAGAATGCAATTGCTCCGGAACAATTATCCTGCCCAGCCACATTAGAATACCCTGTTCAAAAGACAGCTCTTCTCGCTTTTCATAATATGTGCATAACCTTGCGCCCAACGTAGCTTTAGAATATGGCCAGCCTGTTTCAATATACTTAATCACTTGATTAAGAACCTTGTCTTTTTTTGTAGCTGCCTGTAACTGTTTTTCTGTAACGACTAAATCAGCTAGCCTTAAGTTGAATAGATGTCCTCCTTGAAGTTCTCCAAACCTCTCCATGTCTGAAATCTCACTCCTATTCTCTGGTAATCTCGATAACGCATCGGCTGGCATGTTATCCTTTCCTTTGGTGTATTCAATGTTGTATGAATATGCTGACAGTATAAGAGCCCATCTAGAAATCCTGTTTGCCGATGTTTTAGTTATTTCTTTTGTTGGTCCGAGAATAAACTCTAATGGTCTATGATCAGTCTTAATAGTGAATTTATTGCCAAACAAATAATGATTGAATTTCGATAGCCCAAACACGATAGCCAAAGCCTCTTTTTCAATTGTCGCGTATTTAGTTTCTGCTCCGGTTAATTTTCTAGATGCATATGCTATAGGTCTTTCTGTGTTATCTCCGAACCTGTGAAAAAGAACCGCCCCTAACCCTACTCCACTAGCATCGCAACTTAAAATTAAAGGTAACTCCGGATTGTAATGCACTAATGTTTGCGATGAAGATAAACAATTTTTTAACTTTTCCAAAATTTTGTCTTCCTTACTTGTCCACATCCATTTAACGTTTTTCTTTGTAAGATAATGCAAAGAGGCACACATACTTTGAAGATGTGGAACAAACCTGCCGTAATAATTTATAGAACCTAAAAATGATTTTAATTCAGTCACGTTTGTTGGGGTTTTTAAATTTTTTATCGCCGTTATATGATCTGATGTCGGATGAATGCCATTTTTGTCAATTTTGTGGCCCAAGTACGTAACATCTGGTTGCAACCAACGACATTTACTTCCTTGTATTTTTATACCACTAGTTTTCAATCTTTCTAACACTGAAATCAATCTTTCATTATGCTCTTCAATAGTTTTCCCTTGAATAATAATGTCGTCCAAAAAACAAGCTATTCCCTTTATACCCTGCAAAATCTTGTCCATCGTACGCTGAAACAGTGACGGAGCAAAACATACCCCAAATGGAAGCCTTTTGTAGCGGAAATATCCTATGTGTGTCGCAATAGTTAGAAAATCCCGACTGTCTTCGTCTATCAACAACTGCAAGTATGCGTCTTTCAAGTCAATTGTCGAGTAAAATTTACCACCACTTATCTTTGCTGTGATATCTTCAAATTTTGGTAGGGGGTATTTCTCTAAAACAATGTATGGGTTAATGGAAACTTTGAAATCCCCGCAAATTCTGACTTTCCCTGTAGGTTTAACCACGGTAACGATAGGGGATGCCCATTTAAGAGGTCTTACTGTAGGATCTACAGGTTCTAACACGCCGAATTCATTTAATCTTGTAAGCTCAGCCTCCACTGATGGTTTGAGTGCTAATGGAACCGGTCGGACTTTGTGAATTATAGGTTTTGCCAAATCAGATACCGGTACTTGTGCTCGATGACCTTCAATAGTGCCTAATTTGTCTTCAAACAATTCTTTAAATTTAGATAATAAAACATTTATGTCCATCACCTTTCCCTTAGATTCTTTGATGGTACATAACTTGGAACCCTCTGGTAAAGGTAGATTAAACTCTAAAACCCAGTCCAGTCCAAATAGTGGAATTTCATTCCCCGTTATAACCGAAACAAGCAATTCAATTTTTTTCCCAAAAGCTTCAACTAATACCTTAACTTCTCCTAACGTTTCAACCGGCACTCCAGTGTATGCCAATAAATTTGGTGACAGTACCAGTCTTGGAGATCCTATCTTCCTCCAAACGTTTTCATTTATAACACTTCTTGACGCCCCTGGGTCATATAACATGGCTAACTTGATATTATTTAATTTTACATCCATCATAACCTTGCTGAATCTTTTTTCCGGCCGGTGTACAGCTCTGATTTCCCCGTCGGTATCACTACCGGATTCGGTATTCTGCGTTACTAACCCAATCTGTCTTTGCCCAACTGATTTGTTCCCATCAATAATTTTTGCCCGGGCCTTTATTAAACATACTCTTGCAAAATGGTTTTCCCGCCCACATGCTAGGCATTTCTCTCCCTTCGCGGGGCATTTCTCTCCTGGTCTATGCTGCGTGCGGCCACAAGAAAAACAGTCTTTCCCTCTTACTAAAATAGTTTGCTGTTTATAATCTCGCCTGTTCTTTTTTTCACTTTGTTTGTCCTTACCTACCTCAATATTTCTAACGCCGATATTTCCCTCTACGTCCTTTAATTTTTTTTGATGCAAGGAAGCTTGTTCTAAATGTATAGCTGTTAATTCTACCTCCTTTAGTGTTGCAGCATTTGATGGAAACATTTTAATCAATTCATGCTGCCATTCTGAATTATTAATGCCCACAAAAATTTGATCCCTGATCCTTTCCTCTAGCGTCGCACCAAACTCGCACCTACCGGCGATAGCTCTTAATTTGTTGACATATTGTGCCACTGTTTCTGAACTGTCTCGAAAACGTAAGGTAAACTCTCTACGTTCACTTTGTATGAGGACTTTTTTTGAAAACAATCTATTTAAAACATCCTTTAAATCCCGATACGCAACTATGTTAATATCCACAGGTTTGAAATGATCGAGTAGCATTTTGTAGCAAATAGGCCCTACCTTCGACAATAATAGGATAGCTTTATACCTATCAGAATCATTACCTACTAATCCGAATAATAAAAGCTGAGTCTCAAACCTAGAAATGTAATACTCCCACTCCTCATTGTCTACATCGAACTGATCAAACTTAAAATGATTCAAATTTGGGCTATTGAAAATATTATTTGTAAAAAAATTGTTATCTGATTTCGCTGTCAAACCATTAGAGTTAGATTGATAACTATTACTATTCTTATAGTCACCATTGCTGCTTTCTTTCCTTCGCCTTGTTTCTACTTCCTTGTCTGAATCCGTTTCTGAGTCCTCGTCCGTTTCTCTGTTTGTTTTGAAATCCTGATGTTTTGCTCTGTTCTCCTTCTTTCCCGTAGTTTTCTTCTTTGCGCCTGCCATCCTCGTCGCCAAATGTAGTATTCTTACGTCTACATGAATATTATATACTAGCCGAGTTAGGCATTAACATGAATCTTTGTTGGAAATACAAGAAGAATAGTCTTTATTTACCTCGAGTGACAATTGACATCAAAATACTTTAAACAACAAATACTCTAAATACTACAATAATTTTATTTAAATTAAAAATTTAAACGTTCCATAGTATGAATACTACCAAAAACTTATAAAAATTGAATTAATAAATAAAGGCAATTGTATAGTTGTTGTAGCTTCAGTTCCTGAGAAATTGTCAATTTGTAAGTACTTTTTAGATTACATAATATAATGCCTTTGTTTATTAAAGTGAATAATAAATCTATTTATTTGTAGATATGTAGTCTAAAAAGTACTTACAAACTGACAATTTCTCAGTAACTTGAGCTACAATCATACTAAATTTTGCTAGTAGTTCCATCTCAATGGTACAGGTAAACGCTAAGAAATTGTTTTACGCCAAAAACAAATTTGCACTAAAATGGAACCTTATTGCCATATTCACGTATTACAACTTCCTAACTCTTTGAGTTAAGATGTTACTTTTTTTTACGTTCTCGTCCTTAATGGTAACTGTGTAAGAAACATTGTGATATAAACACATGCAGGGTTTCATGTCCTTTTTGGAACGAAGTTCCTTATGGCACGTTCGGAGTGAATTCGAAAAAAACCAACGTCACAAAATCTCCGTCATAAAACGAAATCTACCGATGACGATAACTTAAGTAAAAGATGACCAAGTTAGTTGAAATTTGGTACACATGTTCATTTTACCATTGCCCAGGATGAGTTTGTTGGACGTTATCCACCCAAGGGTTCACGCGCAACACTCGTCTAAACGTAAGCTTCAAATTTAAAATTGGAATTCTAGGACGGGGAAAAATTCTAACTTCATCTATTCAATGAGACAAACTTTTTTTTCAAAAAACATTTTTTTAGTAAAACTAAAAGTGACATTGCTATGAAGTGTTAAAGATCGCTTAAACTATTAATAGTTTTTATGATGAGAACTCGGAGAGGGAGAGAGAAGAGGTGAATAGGAGGTGGTTTGGTTCTCCCACCTCTCTATTTTACCTACCTCTTCAATAGCACAGCGAGCCTAGGGACTTCGAGACCAGGCGACCAGGCTTCATTCGCGTACACCGTTGTATTCACTTCTGTGCACACGTTATCGAACTGCTCTCAAACTATAAACCTACTCTCACTCTTACCGACTTTTACTTTACGAATTTGAACACTTTGAATATTGCCACTGCTCTTTCTTTTCGTTATATTTATTTTACATACCCTCATCAACATTATTTAAAATAAAGCTGATATAATATAACAATAAATTAATATAACAATAATGTTAATATAATAATAAAATACATGATATAGGATGCGAGGAAGCTATGTGCCACACTAGTTGGTAGTCAATCTTTGTACTTGAACAACAAATTTACCTGAAACCAGATACCATTACTAAAGAAAAGAAGTACACTTAAGAACCCTGAGAATTAAATGAGAGTTAATGGTTCAAGGGAACTTTTCACTCAGATAACTCGATGTAATCGAAATGATTATAGCATAAAAGATACTCTAAAATAAACAAAGAATTATTATTAAAGAAAATATCTCGAATCTCTGGTAAACAAACAATGGAACAAAAAAATGGAAGCAATTCGTAGAATAATATACAAAGTAAGTATCTAAATAAAGATTTATTATGTGAAGCAAATATTTGACAAAGGGCTAAATCAATAGAAAAGTATGCAATATGTACCTGTACCTAAATATGAAAAGATTATTTTATAAGGACTGGACTAAGTTCATTAAATTACATGTATTGGACTTTTTCACCACCTCAGAAACATTATTATATGAAGTATGAAGGAAAACTTTATCAGGTAACTTCGAGACTAGTTAGTTAACCTGCTAGGTCAGTATTGCAAATTGTCATACATGAAATACTGTCTAGTACAGGTTTAACAATGTTCAGATATCAAAGCTAATGTCAATTGACAATAGCAGCAGATATACTCCTCTAATTATTCAATCCAATACACACATGCCACGTATGTCTACGATTGCCCTATCAAATGTCATATAATAACTTAGCAACATAGGTTGGTTCAGGTATAGACCTTGAGCAAATGAAAGGTTAAATGATAGGGCAGATGATAAAGAAAGGATTTTTTTAATCAAATAAATAGGATTGTTTTGTAAAATAACGAATGGATTCTTAAGGAAAATTTTCAACTAAAAAAACCAATGATAATTTTCTTTAATTTTCAAGATTGCTGAATAATAATGTGATAAAACTTTGGAGTCTGTTTTATAATTTATGGAATTTTCGGATGATGTTCAGAATGAATAAATGCTATTAATATGCATGGTGACTGGCGATATATGTGAAAAAATGAAGTAGGTTGTTCTGCGCCTCAAGGGTTACAAAAAACCCTTTATAAACCATTGGTCAAATCTTAACCGTTCTCCCATAAAATCAAATTTCATGATGTTTTTAAGATTACATGCCTTTGCTCATAAAAACGCTTATTGCACCAAAAGTATAAAAGCTAGAATAAAATGTTTGGCACCGTTGTAAAGCTAACAAAATTTCCTATAAGAAAAAAGTAATTTTAACTGTCATGCCATCAAATTATATGACAAACATTTTTTACAAATTTTATTTTTAAGAAAAAAAATTAAAAATATTTTTTTGGAGGCCCTATATCTTGGTAAAGAACCGAGCTCAAACTTTTTGGACTTCAGGAAAAACTTCCATATTGACTAACGTTTCGATCAATATTAATATTACTACCCTATAACCATAAGGCGGAATTTTAAGTAAACTTCGTTAAAAGTAAAAAAGAAACATGTTTATTGTTGCTGTTGTTGACACATAGATGAGTATACTAAACCAATCTTGCTTGTTTTTAATTATTTATTCACCTGTAAGTCAATAAATGCAACAATGAACACGTTTCTTTTTAACTTTCAGCGAAGTTTAATAAAAATTCGGCCCTATGAATGGGTAATAATATTAATATCAAACGAAACTTTAGTAAATAAGAAAGTTTTTCCTGAAGTCCGAAAAGTTTAAGCTCGGTTCTTTACCAAGTTATAGAACCGCAAAGCAATTGTTATTTTTTGTTTTTTTTTTTTCTTAAATATAACATTTGTATACAATTTTTGTCATGTAATTTGAGGGCATGGAAATTAAAATTACACTTTTCTGATTGGAAAATTTGACAACTTTACAACGATACCAAACATTTTGTTATAGCTTTTATACTTTTGGAGGAATAAGCGTTTTTATGAGAAAAGGTATGCGATCTTAATAAAATTTGACCTTGTGGGAAAACGGTTAAAATTTAACCAATGGTTTATATAGCGTTTTTTTTTTTTACTACAGCATACAGACATACAACGTCTTAAACTCGGAAGATCTCAAAACTTGTAACTGTCACAATCTCAAATTGAATTTGAACAATAATTTGGAATTAATTATACAAAGTAATTAGGAAATTATTGAAACGTTTAATTATGTTAACTTCCTCGTTTGATATCATAAGACCAAAGTTGTAGATCTTATAAAATCAGTTACCGTTGGTGCATTCTGCTTTTCGATACGACTAACCGATTAGCCGCAATAAGCCTCCAAACAAACTTTAAAGTTGTGACCGCCATCTTTAATTTTTAAGGGGGTAAAAATTTTTTAAATCTCTGGATTTTTCTAGTCGGTTTGGGCCAATTTCCGACCAAACGCAAAAAACCTAGTCTCTAGGTGATCTAGAAGTAGGTACCCAAACATTTAGATTAGTGAGTCTGTGGGTTTTGGTTATAGTGGGTGGGTCAACCTAATTTTTTTAGGTTATTTTTTTATAAAATTGTTAATAAATTTTGTTCTACTCAATATTTATCGATGAAACCAAGCCTACAACATGCGTAGCATGTTTGCGCTCACCTCTGAAAAAGAAACCGATTTCGTTTAGCCACTTTTGCGCCTTTAAAGTCGGACTGGACTAGTGGCGACAGACATACACGAGAAGTTAAGGCCAGATTCGGTTTTCGGAATGTATGGAATTAAAAAGTATCCAAAAAATGTTCAAATCACACCAATGTGCATACAAACCTTTAATTATATATATATATATAGATATAGTCGTCATTTTGATCCACCATTAACTACCTTATAATCAACAAATTTTTAGATAAGCTTAAAAACTACTATTTTTCTTTAGCTTTAATTTGATACAGCGTATGGGTTACTTAGCATAAGCATTAAGGTCATACTGCTAAAATTAAATATAAAATTTGTTTAAGAAATACTAGGAAAAAACACATTTTTCTACCCACAAATTGAGTTTTCAAAGAACATTCGTAATGTTTTAAATGACTTTTGTACTAATTTTTAAGCGACTTTTGTTTTTATTTTTAGCAGTCTGGCCATAATGATTAAGTCAAGTATTGCATATGCTATATCAAATTACAGCTATTGGAATAGTGTAGTTTTTAATTTATTTTTTTTGTATTTAAAATTAATCACTCTGTATATAATTAAAATAACGTTAAACACAATTGTATAACACAATATTAGATAGAAAATAACTTATATAAGTCATAATAATTTCAAAAAATATACCTTACTCGGGATTAAATGTTATAATTATAATTATAATTTTAAAATAATATCCTGTTTTTTTTTTGTTTTTTTCATTTGAACTTCTAATTGGACTTACAATACTATTTATATATTAAATGTGAATATGCCTGGATGAAGGTTTTCTCTAAAAATATATATTTAAAAAACAAAGAAAATATAGTTCTTACAATATTTGTAAGAAATCTTACATTATATGACACAATGTATAGAAAAAAAGATTGTAACTGGAACCTTGCAAGGGGTGTTGAGAGCTGCACTAAACGACTTTAACATAGGGAGTTCAAATACTTGACAACTTCGAGTGTAACTCAACCTACATGCACAGAAAGGTTACTTGAGGTAGATGGACGACCAGGTCTCAAAGTACACGTGGGCGCAAGATTAAACAACATCAAAGGTATAGGACCCATCACTCGTGGGTCCTTTAAGGTTAGGTTAAATTATGTTCCTTCAAATTTTCAACTTTTCAGACAAATGTCTTTCAAATCATAGACATACGAGATCATATATATACATCTCAGCGTTACCTACGCTAAAACAAAACTGAAGAATCGAATTTATAATTTTTTATTGTCCCATTTTGTTTAACTATATTTTTTTGTGTGTGGAGCGATATATAATAATTAATAATCACTAAATAGGCAGGGAATTTATCGAAAGACTACATATAGAAAGGAATGAATCTAAAAGAAAATATCTAATAAAAAGGAATAACGGAATAACAAATAAAATGGTTGTGGGTGAAGTCTAACATAATAAGGGTTTCGTTGGTATTGTGAACATGAAATTAGTTAGAATAAGATGTTAGACAAAATGTTGATGCTTTTTGACAAAATGGCGTGAAATATTAAACAATTTACACAAGTGTTATATATTTTTGTAATCTACTCTTTAATACCTTTCATTTGATACCCCCACTCGAATATTTTTTTTTTTTTTTTTTTTTTTTTTTTGCGTGACATAAATTATCCGCCACATTGGATTCCCAGTTAATCAGATCAAATTGTAATTATTATTCTTTCTATGGCCCAACAGAAGGCACATTTTGCATATTTCTGGTAACAGCAGAAAATGAAATTATATCCAAGTGTTACTAGAAGAATAGGTTCATGGTTCGATCCCATCGGGGAATCTGTTTTTTATCGGTAATAGCGAAAAGGTAAATTCATTTTTTTCCGGAAATTTTCATCGGCCTACCATAAGGTATTAACGTGAATCGGTGACGCGTGGAATGAATGTTATTTATGAAATAGTTTTGTCCGAATACGTCTGACCGATTTATTTATTTTTCCTCTGTTTTTCTACTTAAAGTTGACGAACACTAGTGCGCCCAGAGTCGGCCAGCCCGGGCTATGAGCCAGAGTGGCCGACGGGGGACCCACGTAGTGACACATAGTCCTGGCTTGAAACTTGGCAATTGTAAAAATAGGTTATTGGAATCCACTTCACTCCATTATTCTATCTTTTCTCCTGTTCAGGGCCGACTGGGGCCGATCTAGTATGCACATCTTAATTCAATGTAATGCACTTAATTCTATAAAAAATAACCTTAGTTGGCTCAGGCCGGTCTAGGCCAAATAGTGTGCATGGATTTTGATGCATTCATTTCCATCGGCAAATCAGACCAATTATGTATACACAATACATATGCTAATTTAATTCTCTTTGCAAAAATCCGGGCCCTCTCAGCCCGGTCTTGTGACAGTCATGTGTACACCCCTTAATTAAAATCCGAGTTGGCTCGGGCCAGTCTGGGCCCTCCAGTGTACGCAAACTAATACACGTTAATTCATTTATTCGATCAGCAAAAAATGCGGGCCCGGCCGGCAATCGGACCGCTTTAGTAAACGCATCCTAATTTAATTCATGGGATGTAATTCTCATGTCAGTCATTCCGCAAGGTGGTGAAGCAAAGGTTCTGTGGCGGTTAGGAAGCACAAGACTCAAATGTGTTTTCATATCACCATATCACTCTAAGTTATTTAGTTTTATTTCCCTTATCCCTACCTCACTACTTTCTCCCTACTCCTTTACCTCTCTACCCACCATCCGCCATACTTAGTGCCCTACCTTTCCTCAGTCCTAGTCCCTAGTCCCAGACCAGTCTCTCGTTTCTCGTGCACGACTTAAGTACTCGCGTGTTATGCATCTATTTCTTATTTAAAATATGTTTTTAATATTTCCCGAAATTATACTTGGTAAAACTGAAGAATATGAGGCGGTCTGTAGAAAAGATGGCGAGGCCTTACTCCAACGTATTTTTTCGACAAAGGGATATCAACTCTCTTATGAACAAATCATACATACATTATTTCTCAAATGTTTAAATCATTCAAGTGTACTGTTTGACAAAGGAATATTATCTCTGAAGTGTATAAATTAAGCAAAATTGTGCCGCCAAGCGATTCTCGACCTTATCATCTCCTTCAGTTCAGCCTTATACTTTACTATTTAATTAATGTTCAAATGAGATTGAAGTGCATAGTAACATTCTCTTGAAACTCACCCACATCTCAGTCCTATGAGACTCCGCGAAAATCCCGCCAGGTAAACTCCTAATGGATTTTATCGGCCGACCATTCACCCTTTTTTATTAAAAAAATAAACAATCCCACTTCCAACTAATTTCTGATTTAATCGGTCGAGGTTACACTTGGATATTTTTATAAATAGAATCGGGCCCCGATTTCGAGTACCTTGCACACAGGTGTGTCATTGGTGCAAGGTAAGTACCTTTTTTTCTGCAACCTTTTCTGGGTTTTAATCTGGAGGGGGCTGAAACCCAGACCGTTAAACTTTATATTGATTGATACACCACTAAAATTACACTATTATTTTATTAAAGAAAGCAAAGAAAATGTTTATACTAAATTAATACTAACCACGGAATTTAAGGTGCTCCGGGGAGGGAGGGGGGACCGACCTCTTGTCTCTACCCTCCCCCCGTGGGTGCGCTTCTGCTACGGCCTTGCACCCTGGGCAGACTTATAGCCTACCCTTTCATTTTTCTTACTTTTCATGAAGTGATTTATTGATAATAGGATCTGCCCGGTATAACTGACATTTACCAACGATTTTTAGTGTCGATTAGGTTATATAATAAATAAGTCCGGTTAAAACCTAATTTATTAACTGATCCCAACAAAAACACTTGAGTAAAAAATAAACCTCATAAAGTTATTGCCAAGTCAGAAAATGTTTTGAAATGTAAACTTGTAGAGTGGTTTTGGAAGGAAAAGTTTGAGTTTGTGAGAGACAGAGAATGGAGACGGGGGACAGACAAACAACATCCCTTACTTGTACTGGATGTATTAGACCTAGTAGAAAGTACATGGACAGCGGGAGACTTGGCTAAACCAATGATCTCACATCGTTATATTTTTTATAGTTTCTTATGCAAGTTTTTTTTTGGGGGGGGGGGGAGTTCACTTCTTTAATTTTCATTTCTTAGCCTCTTGTTCTTTTTTAACACATAGCATATAAAAAGAGATACAAAAGACAAGGAAAGGACATAACAGGAAATAATTATCATTGTTTAGAAGAAAGGGGTTGAAATGAAAAGACAAAGTGGCAAAGTATGTAACACATGGGGTGTTCTAATTGAACTAAACAATTATTTAGTGTACGAGTGCGGACGAGCGGGAAGTGCATGTTTGCAATGTTACTCAATAAATATCAATCACTCTTATTCTAGTACAAAGTTCTATTAATGAGAGTAAATAATACTTAAGTTTCGAAAATCTCTACTAGAAAGCGCAAGTTATAATTTTTTATTCATTTTGCACAGCCTATTTTTTCTATTAGCTTTGAGAGGGGCTAAGAACCAGATGTTTTCGGATTCTGTATTTTTTTCTTTTATTTGTACATTAAACTCTTCCTATATACAAAATTTCGATTTTCTAGGATTGCTAGAAGTGCCTTAGAATTATCGAGTCAATAGATCGGTGTCATAATAACAAAACATTAGGCTCTTATTAACTAATTAACTTTGTGTATTAACAGCTGAATAACGTTTACCGGTGTTAGGTTGGGTTGACCGGAAAATTTGGAAATTCGGGGAAAGACCAGGTGTTTTTTTTGTTTATTCTCTCTCTCTCTTGCCGTTTGTTTTCATATTCTACACACACTGGTCTTTAACAACTAAGACAACAAACAAAAGTGTTATTTAGATAGTTAACTTGGTGATGCGAGATCTATCTTTAAAATAAGCTGTATTCGATGACACTTACATGGATTGCAGGTTTTAAACAATTTTTAAATTATATAAATACTAATATACATTCTCTCGAGGAAAACAATCTAAATAACCGCCTTCAAGCGGTTACTTTACTTGGACAGTGTTGAGGGGAATATAAAATAACTGGGTCTCTCAGGTTATACAAATTATAGCAAACATTGAGATAGACACTGACGGCATTTTTTAATTCAAGTTTAAACCGCCAATTAAAAGGGATATAATCAATGCTTACACTACTAAATTAACAACGGAAGATTTTATCCGCAATCGAAACTCGAGCCATACACTTTTTTTATTTACTTTTTCAGGACTCATTTATAGAGAGGATAACTACCCTATTAAATCATTTAATTAAATTTTATAAGAGGTCTTTAGTCCAGTTACGTCTGAGCGGAGGTAACTCTATTAAAATTGTTCTCTATTAGAAGAGGGAATTCATATCTGTATACGTATACATATATACATTTAAAAGCCAAATATTACTCATTCATCTACCCCAGTATCTTAAGAACGGCAATATCTTGAGGGCTGGTATTTTGCATGGAGCTTCCTCTAACCCCCTAGGTGCTCGCTTAGAAAGCGTTTTACGATTCGCCAACTTTATAGAAGATGGGGGGCCATTTATATGTGAAAAGATGGCGGACGCAACTTTAAAGTTGTTTTGGAAGCTTATTGAGGCTAAACAAAGTTGAATCAAAAAACAGATTGCACCCAACGGTATCTGATTTTACAGATCGACAACTTTGGTCTGATGACTTTTTTCGTACCTCCATCCTATCTGCCTTAGCTGGAGCTACATTTGATAATTTATAATTTGTTTTGACTTTGAGCTCTATTAACTGGTTTAATTTTTGATTGGGGTGCTTAAATCTGACACTGATGCACACTAGTACATATTATAAAAACACACACAACAAATTTTAAAGTAAACAAGTTCATATTTACTTTTTAACAAATAATTATTCATATATTAGCTTATTTTAATATATTTATTTTTTATTATATTATATTGTCCCGAAATAAGTGTAAAGATAAAATGAACAAACATTAAATAATAAAGTTGGTTTTATTTAAAATAATTTGAAAGGTTGAAGATATAAATATGTTTGTTTTGGCATAAAAACACCTTGGAACCTGGATGTTAACAATACTCCTTCTCCTTCTACATTCCTTGACTTCAGTTTAGCGTCAACATCTGTATGTTCCACATATCCTTTAATCTTTTCTTATGCTACCAACAATTACTATGGTAAAATTTTATTTTCATCTTTAATACTTATTTAATTGTGTTTATTATCATGGGACCTTTTTTAATAGGTTCTTAAAAGCTATATTAAAAATAGATCTGCATATACATATATAATTTAACAAAAATAAATTAAACAACTAAAACTGCGATTTGTATATAGATGTATTTATTACCTATTTTTGAATAAATATTTCTAGTTTATCTATCTATTGTTTTTAAAATGCAATTTTTAAGTATCTGACTCCAGTAGTCGTTGACTGAATTATTACTCACTAATAATATACCAAAGATTGCTTTTAGCACTTTTTTATAGTACTTTTACCTCGTAAAAAACAAGGATTTAATGCCTAATTGCTTCATAAATTATAATATTGCCCGTTTGTGGTGTCATAAAGTTTAGTTTAATAGAAAAAATTAGAATTTCTTTTCTTTGTGGGTAATGGTAATTGTTCTAGCGTTGTTTCTAAAATGTTTTTTTTTTTTTTTCCTTTTTCTTATGTTATGACATACTTAAAATAATTAGTAGGATACTACGTCGCACTTGTTGGTTAAGTAATAAACTAATTTATAAAAAATAAAAAAATAAATAAAAATGTAATATTCATTAAAAATAAAAGCAATTATTGTATTAGTATGATTTTTTTACTTTCTAACATGTTAGTGGTATGAATAGAGAGAAAGTAAGTGCATTTTTTAAGGGATTTCACGTTTTCGGTTTGTTAACGTTTGTAGTTTTTACCCTAAAATTCTAAACCGAATTTGATGATATGGAAACGTTTTTCTAGGTTTTAATCACTGTTTTTTTATTCGGTTTGAAAAAAAAATGTATAGTTTAAATTTGCATCAATATTTTTAAATTAATATTTTTGAAAGGAAACTTTATAGGATTTCTCGGGTTACATTTCGGCTCCATCCTTTCATTGAAATAATTTATTTTTATATTATATTCTTTCTTTTTTTAAATCGGGATTTAATATGCCCTTACTGTGAAAATGATTCCACTTAAGATTTCGTTACTTGCCTAAGTTAATATAATGCTTGTATTTCAGTCTTGAATTACCTATTTATACCATCTGGACAGAATAAATAAATTGGTTACAGTTGGTATTTTATATAAATAAATAATTCATTTACATATTTAATAATTAACATATTTAAATAATTAAATTACTATATAACTCATGAAAATGGGAGTCCCTTTGAAGAATAAAATATTTTTTGTCAAAGGGACCATTATTTTCTTAATTATCGAGAATATAATTAGTTCCTGTCTTTTTAATTCAAACATTAAGTGTTAAAAAGCTAGTTGTTCTGATCTAGAGTTTGTAAAAATTACTTTTATCTATGTATATAAAATCCAAATAACACTGACATAATCACCTTGAAATTTTGTAAATAGGTTTGTCAAAGCTCCTAGGTGTTCGCCAAGATATCTTTTTGAATTTAAATGGCCGCAATCTTAATTAAAGATTGTATCCAAAATTTCTCATGGTGATATATCTGAAACTAAATACATTAAAATCCTACTTCTAATGCTATTAGAATATATGTCCTTGATTTATCTTGTCCGTGAGGTTAATTCGAAAGAGGTGGGAGTTCAGTTTTTACAAAGACGGGGTATTATTTTAGTGTTATTGTGTTTTTGTTTTTTTTAAAAAATGAGTTTATTACTCGTATAATAAATTGTGATTTTTTTTTTAACCTATCATATTCTAAACAGTTGTCAACAACTATAAAAGTTTATAACTATAAAAGCTGAAGGGTGCAACTCTGTTTATGCGAAACATTGCTCAGTAGGAGTGGGGAAGGGGAATAACAAAAAAGACCCTATAATTTTGCTTAGAACTAGGCATCTTCATGTGTTTTTCCGTAAATTTTATGAGTAAACCTTGGTGATGCATATAATCCCTTTAAACAATAATAAACATACGAGGTATATAGGGATAAAATAAATTATGTTATTTGTTATAAACCGAATGAAATATTTTAGTTTTTATGAATCATAAATTTAATATATGCTATATAAAATAATTTTTTTTTTTGCACTATCCTACATATTGGATTTAACATATCCCATTGAAATATCTAGAACACCTCAACCCTTGAATACTAAGTGTGCTTTAATCTGAAAAAATGTATTTTCACAAATAAGAGAAATATTTAGATTTGAAAGGCTTTAGTATTCAATGCTGAAGATGTTCCGGGTTGTTACCATGGAATCACTTACCTTCGGTTCTTTAAAAAGAATCGGTGTTAAAGTTCCCTTCTTATATCTACTTATTCAAAAACTTGTGACAAGGGATTTTCATCGAGTTTTCATCTAAACGCTTTTGTTTTACCTTCTACTTGTGAACATATCTAGGCCAAATCAATATTTAATGATACATATTACCATTTATTGACTTGTAACAATAAAAATGTCCAACATTTATTAATATCAATAACATAGAATTGTACAAGCAATTGAGTTTTAGTTGAAGTAACCATAATGTTGTTCCTCTCTGTGGCGCCTTCATCTCTGACAAATTCTCCTTACCATTATTATTTACCTCTACAAGTTTTTATATCTTCATGGAA
This sequence comes from Gerris lacustris, assembly GCA_951217055.1. Classification (NCBI taxonomy): domain Eukaryota; kingdom Metazoa; phylum Arthropoda; class Insecta; order Hemiptera; family Gerridae; genus Gerris; species Gerris lacustris. The sequence continues at coordinate 42,150,213 of OX578285.1, read as the reverse complement.
ATATTTTACAATTTATTGGAATGGATTAATATTATTTTTCCCTTTGACTCTACCCCTCTCTATAGGTTTTGGTATTCCCTTTTCACAATAATATAATATAAATTTCAAATATGACATTAATAATAATTCCTATATAAGTTTACTGATTTGTGTCAATAGGTGTGTGTTTAATATGAAAAAATGCTACTACATTTAGAATTTTTTCAAAAACGGCTATATATCATTCCTCTTAAGAACATTTTCAAACCTGTACAAATATAAAATTACAAAGATCTTTTACTTAAATAACCAAATTTTAAAAGATTAATTACCAATAATTAGTTATATATGTATATAATTACCATATTAGTTAAATTTAAAAAATCATAAAATTTAAGAGTCTTGTAGAAAGAAGTCAATATTAAAAATTAATTACTAAAAAAGTAATTCGTCACACAATTCCAACACTACTATCAAAACCAAGGAAGTGAGTCAATTCGTACATAGAGATCTATCTGATCCATGACTGACCTAATATTTTTTTATATCCAGCTTTATCAAAAAATAAATATCCAACATCATTTACATTTTATCTTCTAACTAGTAATGCGGTATAATCTAATCAATTAAACTCTATATTCCTTTTACCATTATGGCTCCTATGTTTTTCTTTTTAAAAGATTACAAATAAATACATAGTCAAATTAGATTGTTGTAAATATGTATACTACAACATAATAAGTTCCTTCAGTCGAATTCATTGATTCCGTACTTTACAGGCCCGGTCACACAGGAAGCGGTCTGTCCACGGCGGACTCTGTGGGCTGTAATTTTGCATTATCCTGGTCAAACAGAAGGAATCTGTCCGCGGCGGACTCTGTGAACTGTAGTATTGCATTAAACTGGTCAAACAGAAGGCGACTGTCCGCGGTGGACAGATCCAGTCCGCGGCGGACTGATTTGAAATTTTATTTTCCACAGAGTTCGGGCGGACTAGAAGCAACACGGATTTCTCTGGAGTGCGTTTTTCTGTGTGATATGCGTCACCCGAACTATTTTTTTTTTTCTTTCTTACTTCTTCTCGCCTTCTCTGTTTCGATATTTTAGGTTGTACGAGAGTATGTAACTTCTAAAATTTTTCTTCAGACATTCGACAATATGAGAAAAACCAGCGGTCAAATTAATGAATGGTCATATTAATGATATAGTTAAGCGTTTTTATTATTACATTTATTATAAACAAATACTTGTTTTCTTGTTTTTGTTTTTGTTTTACTATTATGAAATCAAAGTAGATAAGTATATTTTTAGTTTGCGTTTCAATGTGTGAAATGATATGATATTTTTAAGACAGTGCGGAAGTTGGTAGTAATGTTTTGATACTTGGTACGTAGCGTGTCTTTGTTGTTTCTTTTGCATTGCAACATGAAACTTATTCATAACTGTATTTAATCTTTTTAAACGCGTTAAATAATTATGGTTAATTGTGTATTTACCTTTTTTAAAAAATTGCTATAAAACTGCTTTCTTAAGTATAAGATTTATCGGTAGCAGAGTAATATCTTGAGAACACATTTCAAAAGAGTAACGACTTGGCCATTTTAAGATTAATTTGGTTATTGCTTTTTGAACTGTTGTTACTGATTATAAAGTAGTATCGGCAGCGCTTCCCCATGCGATAATACAACAACAAAAAATCGGTCCGAGACAACTCAGACAAACTTTCTCATATACAAGTTCATAATTTCTTAGCCAATGTTTTCCATTTATTAGTTTTTGTAAGTACGTTTAATTATTATTGAAAATTATATCAAAATTTAACATAAAAATAACTTTTATCTACTCGCGGCAGCAAAATTAAACATTACTTAACTGTTTTTAGGCTGGAAAGTACTATTTCCCTGATTTGTCATTAAAATATTAAAAACAGGCAGGAAAGTAGTTAAAACAGTCAGGAAAATACTTTCTCTGCCTAGGCAGGGAAATATTTCCCTGCCTAGGCAGAGAAAGTAACAGTGTTTACCACTGCGTGTCATAACCTCTAATTTTGGCAAGAACAGTTTATACCATTATCTCTATCTTATAACATTATATATTATAGCTAAATAAGTAATATTTAATAAATAAACGTTTTAATAATAAAATAATTAGTTAATATTTGTTAATTCTGTTAAATAAGTTCAATGATTAGTAGATCTTTAATTAAATAAAATAGTAGAGTCACTGGCTATACTGTAGCGTCATGTAAACATTGAACATCCATATCTCACTCATTCTAGATTAGACTAGGTACTTTTCTTGATGTATCCTAGTTACTTCTTTTCTTTTAAGCAATAGAAGATATCTTTAACACTTTTATTAATTTTTTAGTAAAAATATAAATAAATATATTATTGCGTGCATTATTCATTCAGAAGTTATGTGTGTTATAAACGTGTGTTTTGTATTTTGTTGTTATAGATTGAGTTTGCTTTTCACTTATTGTTATTATACCCAATTTTCTTATTTGAACATTAATTTTAGTTAATACATATGCTATTATCTTTATTAATATGACAGATAGTTATTAACTATGTTATATTAATAAAGATAATATTTTAGCAGCTTAATTTTTCTCCCGCAAGTAGATAAAATATTGTATGCAACAAGGCAGCAAAGGAAACATTTCTGCCTCGTTTATTCATTGCCTGCCTCGGCTTCGCCTCGGCAGTCAAAAAGGTAAATTACCTGCCTCGGCTTCGCCTCGGCAGTTAATTATCATAGCCTGTCCTCGCCTTCGGCTCGGAGGCTAATCTTATCACTCGTCAGTAAAATTCCATTTTGCTGCCTAGTTACATAAATAACTATTCCAGGGCGGGGAATCGAACCCGGGATCTCTCCGACCACGTTTTAAGCTATTTTCTCAGGAACTAGATTTTTCCCGGGAAAACTGCTTATATCGTTGGATCCGTATTTAAATGGACTACATTTTAGAATTTTTTAATCAAAATCGTCGGAACCGTTTTCGAGAAATATTTTTTTTTCATGTTTTTTCAGAGTTTTTGGGGGGTAGCACCCCCAAATTTGGAGCTAAAATTCATTTCTCGATTTCGCCTCGGGGTATGATTTTTCTGAACATGTATGCCAAATTTCGTCAAAATCGGCCTAGTAGTTTAGGCTCCAGGCGTCTGCACAGACGACAGACGATAGACGACGGACAGACATTTTTTAAAAACCACTTTTTTGGACTCAGGGGACCTCAAAACGTGTAAATCCATCAAAATCTCAAAATCGAATTTTCGCGCCATCACAATACTTTCTCTTTATATGAGAAAGTAAAAACCAATACAAAAAAATTCACAGCTGATATGCTGATATAAAACAAAAAAGAACACGAGATGAAAAAAACCAGTTTTACTTTGTCCACATACTGCTTGATTACACCAGTCCGCGGTGGACAAATTTCTTCTGTTTGTCCAGGGTAATGCAAAATAACAGCCCACAGAGTCCGCCGCGGACAGTCCGCTTCTTGTGTGACCGGGCCTTAAATGTTTTAACTTCCGTAGGTGTCTTGTCACACAATTCTTTCTAGACTTTTTCCTTCCAGGAATTCTTATCCTCACGTAATGGATTATGTGTTCCAATCATGTTGCAGCCGTTTGCTGCAGTTAATCTAGCAGCCTGCCCCGAAGAATAGCTCAGTGGAGATGGGGTGGGTTTAACTTCATATTTTTTTTTATCCAGACCAAAAAAAATAAATAATATACATTCTAGTTTTTACCTTCTGTCAATGGTATCTCTAGGCGCCACGTTATTTCGTATGTCAGGAAACTTTGGGTGGTTGAAATAACGAAAGCCCAACCCAAAGTTTAAACGAAGGAAAATAAGATTGAAACAAATAAAAAAAAAAAACGTGTAACACCTTCGGCTTCAAGTTAATGTATTTAAAAAAAAATCTTAACCACTCTTTGGAAAATTATAATATCAATAATCAACTAAATTAACCTCGCACTATCGTAAAGAAAAATAAATGTTACTACACCATAAAAGATACTAAAAATCTTCAATTCTATCATATAGATATTCAACTGAAGAAAAGAAAATATATATATATATATAGATAAATGTACATATAAAAAAAATGCATCTATAAAAATAGGTTGTGGCACGAGCCATAGAGTCCAAGGACAACCTAACGGGTCAACCCAAACTCCGACACATAGCACATTCTCCACCTGACTGACTACCGAACGACCTCCCAACTAGACCTCCGGACTACGCTTCCCTTATCAACAACAACAACCTCCGCTCTGGACTACGACTCCTCAAAACAAACAAAAGAACACTTTCCAACGAAGACTACGAAGATCAGGCGTCCCATCACTCCGAAGCTTCAGCATATCTCTGTTTATTGTTGTTAAAGATGCGTCCACCTTTAACCACAATAAAACCAATGTAGCGATTTTGCAAGTAAACCGCTACATTCAGCCATCTTTCCCTTCCAAAAAGGGAAGAGCGCAGGGTTAAATCGGGTATCAATCTTCAGGCTTCAGTTTCAAATCTTTAATATGCCATCTACCAGCTGGATGACCTTTCTCATCTTCAAGGTCGTACGTCAGGTAACCTAATTTTCGCCTAATCTTGAAGGGTCCCACATACTTAGGACTAAGTTTGGATGTAAATTTGTCTACCTTCTTAGACTGCGCGAAGTTCCTCCTGTAGACTAACTGACCTTCCTCTAACGTCAAATCTTTTCGCCTCAAATTATAACGACCTTGATTCTTTTCGTAGCCTTGGCGCAATTTATCCTGAATAGACCTTCTTATTTTGTTCAGTGCACCAAGCCTCTCAGGTTCGTTAAGACGCGAAACTTCAGGTACCTCACTATTATCTTGCAGAACCAAACGATGATCATGTCCAGACAAACACATTTCCTTCCCATAATTAAGGAAATAGGGTGTTTTCCCCGTCACCTCGTGAACTGCCGTCCTTATCGCGCAAACATACTTCGCCAGATCCTTATCCCAATGCTTATGTTCCTTTACAAAAGAAGTAATGATGGTTTTGAGCACTTTATTAACCCGCTCAGTAGGGTTCGCCTGGGGATGGTAGTATGGGTTGTAGAGGACTTTACACTTGTAAAGCTCCATCAGTGATTTAAATTGTTTGCTAGTGTACTGCTTACCATTATCGCACAAAACCAGACGTGGGACTCCATAGGTCAAGAAAATGTCTTCCTCCAAATGACGCGTGATAGCTTCTGCAGTCGCATCCCTTAAAGGTTTGGCAACCACAAACTTGCTGTAGTAGTCTGTAGAAACCACAATGAACCGATGACCCTTTGAAGATCTTGGAAAAGGTCCCATTATGTCCGACGAAACTACCTCCCAAGTGTCAGTAACCTGCTTTCTTTGACCAAATAATCCATAGGGACCATCCTGTATCGGCTTACTTTTTAGGCAAGTCTCACACCTTCTCACGTAACGCTTAACATCGCTTCTCATCATAGGCCAGTAATGTTTCTCCGCCAAGCGATGAAAAGTTTTGAAGATCCCCATATGACCGGATAAAGGTTCATCATGATTCTTCTTAATTAAGGTAAGACGATCTTCCTTTGGGACTACTTTCCTCCAGTTTAAAGCTCCGTTAACTCTAACGTTTTTATAGAGAACACCATCGTCTACTCTCCAATTTTCATATTTAAGAGGATCCACTTCCACATTCCTTATCATCTTATGATACCATGCGTCAGCTATAGGAATATCCACTACTTCAACTATCTCCATTGATCTTGATAGAGCGTCTGGCACAACATTGTCCTTACCCTTCCGATGCAATAATTTGTATTCATAGCCCTGCAGACGCAACGCCCACCTGGCAAGTCGCCCAACAGGATCTTTTAAATTTTCAAGCCAGAGCAAGGAGGCATGATCAGTCACAACTTCAAATTTGTATCCCTCAACATATGGTTTAAATTTCTCCACGGCCCAAATCACGGCTAGACATTCACGTTCGGTGGCCGAAAAATTGCGCTCCTGCTTCGTGAGGATTCGACTAGCGAAAGCGATAACGTGTTCACCATCATCAAATTGCTGCGAAAGAACACCCGCGATGCCAACAGCTGACGCATCTGTCTGTATGGAAAAAGACTTGTTGAAGTCGGGACACGCCAGAATTGGGGCTGAAGATAAACAAGACTTAATATCCTCAAAAGCTCTATCAGCCGCATCCGTCCATTCAAACTTCCTATTCTTCTTGGTCAAAGATGAGAGAGGTTCTATTCTTTCAGCAAAGTTGGGCACAAATCTGCGATACCAGGAGGCCATACCAATAAATCTCCTGATACCCTTAACAGTTTTCGGGGGAAGGTAATCAACAATAGCTGCAACTTTGTCAGAATCTACTCTAAGGCCCCTCTTGTCCACAACATAACCCAAGTATTTTAATTCCTCTCGACAGAAGAAAGACTTTTCCTCGTTAATCGTGAGGTTGGCTTCTTTAATTCGCAATAGAACCTTCTCGAGTACCTCTAAGTGCGTATTAAAGGTGTCAGTCACAATAATTATGTCGTCCAAATAGACGAAGACATACTGTTCCAAGTCACTACCGAGAACCTGATCGATCAACCTTTGCCAAGTTGCAGGAGCGTTATGTAGACCGAAAGGCATACGATTGAACTCAAAAAGACCACGACCTGCAACAGTAAAGGCTGTTTTCTCTTTGGACGACTCCTCTAACTCTACTTGCCAGTATGCCGACTTCAAATCGATGGACGACAGGAATTTGGCATCTTTCAACTTATCAATAATCACGCTGATGTAAGGAAGTGGATAGGCATCCTTACGTGTGACTTTATTCAATGCCCTGAAGTCTATACACATCCTGTAGGATTCCTTATCCTTCTTTTTGACTAGCAGCACCGGAGAACTCCACGGACTCTTCGACGGACGGACAATACCATTTTCAAGTAATTCATCGAGTTGTCGGTGTAGCTCCTTCATCAAAATCGGGGACAGCGGGTAGTATCGCTGTTTAACCGGTTTTGAATCACTAGTGTCAATGCGATGCTTCACTAAGTGTGTCTTCTTCAAACCCGATATTGGCTTTCCTCTACACCGAGTAAGCACTTCTTGTAGGCGTAATTCCTCTTCATCAGTCATGTAAATTTGCTTGACACTCTTCTCAGTCTCCACTTCCGATACTTCAATTTCGTCAAAATCAGGATTAAAAAAACCACCAGGAGCCGCTCTTAACATCAAGGACAATCTCAAATTCTTCCCAGAAATCGATGCCTAGAATCAAGTCCTGGTTTAACGATGGCACAACAATGAGAGAAAGGTTCTTAATTTTATCTCTAAGTTTAATCTGAGCAACAATTTCTCCTAAAATTTGGACCTTTCTTCCATCAGCAACCACTATATATTTATCTGAAAGGGGCTTCAACTTAGCACCAGTATTTTAGGGAGCTAGCGTAGCCGTGTGAGTTAAACCACGTCTGCTCGGCCATCACTGAATCTCGAGTGGAACGAGACGGGGTTCGATTCCTCGCCGTGACACTCTGATTTATATGGCTCACTATTGATCACATCATACTCGCTTCGGCGGTACAAATGTACATATGTATGATGTGTGAAGTGGCTGGAACTCTCTACCGCGGGGCGTAAAAAGGGCCTGAATGATGGCCTAATTGCAAGGTTCGAACAAGTGGTTCGTCCTACCCGTCCTAGAGGTTGACCAAGAAGTCATGAACACGGGAGAAACGGAAAGCTTAACTTCGTTTAAAATCGGAACTTCCGAGTAGTGCCGAAGTCAGTACAGTCGGGTGCTAAGACAATACCCATTTCTAGTTTGTATGACATGCGCAGTTACGTCAAATCTCACGAATAACAACAACAAGAAGGTTTCCAATCTGTTAGGTTTCCTGTTTTGTTTGTTTTTATACAATACGAATTATAGTCACACCTGTCCTAAATCCAAATAACTCAGAAATAATAGATTATGAAAGAAGAAAATCGATTTAAATTGAAAGAATATTATTATGAATAATAATATAAAGATATTATCGTACATTATTAGTGATTTCTTATCAGGTACAGTGTTGCCTGTTGCATAAAATATTAAAAAAATATAGAAGTTATCAAAAATAAAATTATAAATAACAAAAGAACAACACTGTGTTTTTTGACCGTGGTCTATTATATCAAAAACTGACTGTACATGACGACACTAGCGCACTCCTCACATTTCCATGACTTCTTGGTCGACCTCTAGTAGAAAGTACTAGACTACTACTACTACTACTAGCACCAGTATCCTTTAAAACTGTCCAGCATTTATTGCCAATAAGAGACCGCGATGCCCCGGAATCAAGAAGTCCTTTCCACTCTTTATGTTCTATAGAGACTGGCATATATAATCTAGAGTCACTGCTCTTTTTGTCAAGGACGTAAGAAACACTATAATCAGCGTAAAAATCTTTAACTTTCTTCAGCCAGGTGTCAAATTCATTTCTGGTTGTTTTAGAGAAACGCTGCGACCGGCGAGAACAACCAGCTACTTCGAGGCCGCCATCGCGTTTCCCTTCTTTTCAGAGTACTTCCGCTGACATCGTGAACACTGAGGTTTCCTCACACCTTCAGCACCGCACCCGTAACACTTCACCGTATTACCTCTCTTAGGACACAATCTAAAAATGTGTGATTGGTCTCCACAAAACCAACAACTTCTAGTATTTTGTGAAACTGGAGACTGCACACTACTAGCTTCTACCGTCACCGAAGCTATCGATTCCTTAAATTCTCTCTTAGGTCGACCCTTATAGGCGAGGTCCGGCTCTAGCCAATCTCTTCTAGACACACTCGGTGGTTTAAATTCTTGTGCCCTACGGCGACACTCTTCAAGACGTTTACAATACTCCAATAACTTCTGCACTGTGTCAATATCTTCTGTATGTAGTGCCAAACGTTCTTGATAAAACGGCAAAATATTTTTTAAAAGCAATTCGGTTCTATTTTTCTCCTTAGGGGGCTTAGAAAGCCTTCTGAAGAGGTTTAGCATGGTAGCCACGTAAATGCTTATTGATTCGTCACTACCCTGAGAACGTTCGCGGATTTCTTTCCACAACTTTTCATCGTAATCTTTAGAAAGAAATTCAGACTTAAGTCTCACTACCAGTTGATCCCACGACTTGATGTCTTCACGGAACGCCCTAAACCAAATAAGAGCCGGTCCAGAGAATAAATCAATCGCCGAATTCCATAAATCGTCGTCAGAAGTATTCCGAGCCGTCTTCAGTTCCAATACCCGCTCTAAAAACGCGCTTAGGCTAAGACCAAGACCGTCTCCGGTATACTTAATACCCCATTTTGCAATAGGTACCTGAGGACTTATCAAGTGCTTAATTACTTGTTGCATATCTGCCGGCGCAACAGTGCTAATCGGTGTACTTGGTGAAGAACTAATCTTGGAACCACCAACATTACTTTGTTCATTAGTCGGTAAACCACATTTAGCTTCTAAATCCTCTGCAATTTCTAAAATACTCGCAACAAGTTTTGAGCGTCGTTGATTTTCTTCATCGTCATCTGTCTCTAATAATTGCAGTCGGTTTGTGACATGCCTAATATTAGTATCAAGTTTCCTCCAGGCAGAATCACCTCTTTTACCCGAAAAACTATCTACCGTTGCAAATAAATCTGATACCTTAGTGTGGCAATACTCAATTTCTGTTTTTGCTACCAAATGTTTGACATGAAAATGCGTTTTCATGCTACCATCAGACTCATGTTTAAGTAACCGACGAAAAATTTTCCTCATATCGGCAACTGTACCGACACCAGTTACCCCTCGAACTGCTAACTCCCATTCCAAATCCTCCTTACACAATCTCTCTGGATCCATGACAAACTAACAAACCAATAACGAAAAATAAACTATAGGGAAATACCTACAACAGATGAGTGCCACCAGCAAAATATTAAAATAAAATAAATATAACCAAAATAAAATAAGGGTTATACAAAATAAAATAATTTAAATAAAGATATTACATATAGATGTATAAAAATAGTCTAAAATAAAATCATACGAAAAAAAATGACATAAAAGGTGATTAGATTAGACGTACAAGTCTATCTAGTAATAATAATAAATTTATATAATATAAGAAAATATAGCTAAGGCTTCCAAAATAAATTAAAGCGAAAAAAATAGTTGAAGACTCAAATAAATAAACAATGAATATTTGAAAAGTTAGAGAAAGTGCCAAAAAAAAAACAATGCTCATAGAAATTAAACTTTTAAGAGTAATAAAAAGAATAGTGCAAAGTTTATTTTAATGTCTAAACTGTGCTAAATCTTTAATATACTGACTGTAAAAAAATTGGCATGAATCAAAATGTATATATGTAATTATTAAAATGTGAAAATTTACCGTAATTAAAGTGCAGTGATAGTGACAATATAGCAGCAAAAATAAGAAAAATAAAATAAAAGGCCTTAACAAATTAGCATACAAATGAACTGTTATTAGTATATATCAATTTATCATAATTATGCTCTTAAGAAAAAATCAAATGAATCCATCAAAGTAATTAAATTAAATCCAAAAAGTAAATAAATTTAATCTACTAAGTAAATAATAATCATAGATAAGCTATTTCTATAATAATAATAAAAATGATAATACTCTAAAGAATAAAATTTAACTATTCCATCAATAAAACAAATTATCTCAATTAAAATTGAGTACAAAAAATTGTGTCGTGTCGTTATATTTATCTTAAATCCAATTCTACTAAATATAATTGTTTTCATTTATTTAAAATAATTAACTATTAATATCAAGAAAAAAAACATCTTAGTTCTTAATCAAATCAAAAAGTTTTTACAAAATAAAATTAAACTCTAAATAATATTTTAAATAAAATGAATATCTTTATAATATAATATAAAGTATTTTTAAGAATTATACTAAAAAAATGTCATATATGATAATAGTAATTTTTAAAAATCATGTAATGATAATATCAAATATTTGATATAGAAAAATGAAATAGAATAACACAATGAGAAAAGCTCTGTCCATGATAATATAAAATAAATGTTATTTATTGTTATCTTTAAAATCAAATAATAAAATCTTAATATGTTTAATTAACATACATTATGACATGTAAAAATGTTGTATCAATTTACAGGAATTAATAGGTAATTAAAAAAAATAAAATGAATTAAAACAAATTAGAACTTATAACATTTCCTGTGCCGACGGCAAATTCAATTTCTCAGGGTAAAGACACTAATGCTTTTACAAGAAAAAATTAAACTTAATTAAAACAAATAATTAACGATGTACTTCCAATAATTAAAAGAAATAGATAAATATAAAAATATATAATAATTAATGTCACAACAAAATAATGCCCGGCATAAATAATAAATAAAAAATATTGATAGTATAACCTATACCTAATAATAAAATAATCAATTACCTAATTATTGTTTTTAATATTTAATTATATTAATTAAAAATTGTAGAAAAAGTAGACCAGTAGAAATATGCTGATTTTAAGATGAAAAATGTCTGAGGAATGTGATGTTCAAGGATGTTCAGCAATCCAAGTAGAAATCAAATTAATAAAACTTGCTGTTAAGAAACCGTAACGTCTACCAGAATATAATTTTATATTTAATAGTTCAAACTATAAAAATACAGTTTTAATATCGCCGAAGTTTAGAAATGTCAATTAACCAAATAACTAGAATATAAAAAAAACTCTCGAACTCAAAATGTTCAACTCAAATGTTCATAAAAATAACATGAAAATCTAAAAATTTCTCACAAAGCCCCACGCTAAGGGTGCCAGTTTGCAGCCGTTTGCTGCAGTTAATCTAGCAGCCTGCCCCGAAGAATAGCTCAGTGGAGATGGGGTGGGTTTAACTTCATATTTTTTTTTATCCAGACCAAAAAAAATAAATAATATACATTCTAGTTTTTACCTTCTGTCAATGGTATCTCTAGGCGCCACGTTATTTCGTATGTCAGGAAACTTTGGGTGGTTGAAATAACGAAAGCCCAACCCAAAGTTTAAACGAAGGAAAATAAGATTGAAACAAATAAAAAAAAAAAACGTGTAACACCTTCGGCTTCAAGTTAATGTATTTAAAAAAAAATCTTAACCACTCTTTGGAAAATTATAATATCAATAATCAACTAAATTAACCTCGCACTATCGTAAAGAAAAATAAATGTTACTACACCATAAAAGATACTAAAAATCTTCAATTCTATCATATAGATATTCAACTGAAGAAAAGAAAATATATATATATATATATAGATAAATGTACATATAAAAAAAATGCATCTATAAAAATAGGTTGTGGCACGAGCCATAGAGTCCAAGGACAACCTAACGGGTCAACCCAAACTCCGACACATAGCACATTCTCCACCTGACTGACTACCGAACGACCTCCCAACTAGACCTCCGGACTACGCTTCCCTTATCAACAACAACAACCTCCGCTCTGGACTACGACTCCTCAAAACAAACAAAAGAACACTTTCCAACGAAGACTACGAAGATCAGGCGTCCCATCACTCCGAAGCTTCAGCATATCTCTGTTTATTGTTGTTAAAGATGCGTCCACCTTTAACCACAATAAAACCAATGTAGCGATTTTGCAAGTAAACCGCTACAATGTACATGTTTACTTTCTCATATAAAGAGAAAGTATTGTGATGGCGCGAAAATTCGATTTTGAAGGATTTACACGTTTTAAGGTCCCCTGAGTCCAAAAAAGTGGTTTTTACAAAATGTCTGTCTGTCGTCTGTCTATCTGTGCAGACGCCTAAAGGCTCTACTGGGTCGATTTTGACGAAATTTGGTATACCCGTTCAGAAAAATCATACCCCGAGGCGAAATCGAGAAATTAATTTTAGCCCCAAATTTGGGGGCGCTAACCACCCGAAAACTCTGAGAAAACATGAAAAAAAATTATTTCTCGAAAATGGTTCGGAAAAATCTAGTTCCTGAGAAAATAGCTTTAATCGCGGAGGGAGAGAGGCCCGATTCCCCGCCGAGGAGAAGTTATTTTTATGATATATTTTTATCAAATGTTCAATAATAATTAAATGTACCAAAGAAAACTAACAAATGGAAAACACTGGGCCAAGTAATTATAAACTCGTATATAAGAAAGTTTGTCTGAGTTGTCTCTGACCGATTTTTTATTATTAATATAATGAATAAAGAAACGCTTATCACGAAAGTGTTTTTTTTTTTTGTTTTTTTTTTTAAATGTAGTAGAATGTCTCCACTTCCATTAAAAAATATTGAAAGAATCACTCCCTGTTTACTGCTCCAACAACTATTCTTTTAAAATATACAAGTGTTGGTATTCCCCATATCATGCACTCTTTAACTTATTAATTCCATACAGCAATTCTTGCATGCTTTAATTTTAAATGAACTCTCACAGTGGCCATAAACAAGTACGACGCTATATATTCATCTTTATTTGAACACTCCGAGTTTACTGTTTACGTTATTTCTGATTTTGTCTGCCACCACTGCGCCCATCACCTGCTTTCCTCAAGCTGACATATCAACAGCCGGTTTTCAGAGTCTGAACCTGATTCGGAATCTGCGTGCACGAAAATACTCTGGATGTATCCATAGGCTTCTGTCCCGTCTGCTCAGCTATCAATGAATGGAGGGTGATATACAAGGTCAGGGGTTTGATCCCATGGGGTCCTGAGGTTACCCTTAAGGAGTTCTCTGCCATGTGCCATGGTGCTCTGTTTTGTGTATATGAGCAAGAGTGGTACAGGGTTATGGGTCATAACCCCATGCATTGACGTTCTGCTACCACACTATACTAGTTTCGACGGTACATTGTTCAGTGGTATAATGTGTGCAGTGGCTGGAACTCTCCACCAAAAGTCGAGTAAAATGGCCGTAAAATAAGGGTTAATTTCTAGGTTCGAACAAGTGGTTCGTCCTACCCGTCTAGTACTAGTACTATGACTTACTGCTACTACTCATCGGTCTTAAAAAATTCAAATGAGTAACTCCTATTCTTATATCATTTTCTTGCTTACATAATATGTAAACTACCTCAAGTTTTCGAAATTAAAAAAGGGATTTCCAAGTTTGTGTTCTCCTGAAAAATAGAATGTTTGGCTTAAAACCCTTTTACTTACCTGTAAATCTGTTAAACAATTTTTTTTTCTTAGATTTTTTAAAAGGAAGATATCATATTGTTACTAAAATTAATTTCTAAGGTACAAATGGTTATGATTGCACAAGTCAGTCGGATTTGGGCTGCTTGAGATAATAATGATAGTTACAAGAAAGAGAGGGAGGTAATAATAAAAGAGCAGAGGAATTTTTATATTGATTTGATATGAAATAAATTTGGAGACGCCAGTAAATTACGGACGGGAGGGCTTGGGTAAACTGTATTATATAGTGTATTTCTAGCCTTTCCCTTCGGCACAAGGCACGTTCTAGTGTGTATGTAAATATGATAATGTTTATTATTAGCCACATAGCTGAGTTTTAGGGTGTCTTTGAGAAGAAATAACTTAAGAAGTTAACTGTTCTCTTTAACCGATATCTCACACTGTAACCTCTACCACTTCTCCCTCAGTGCACGTGTGTAATGTAAGTGCATTACCACGTGTCATGATCAAGCTCTTTGAACCAATATGGAGAACGGTTATCTGTATGTGTCCATTTAATAGACTCCAATTCAGTCGTTCTTAAGTTGAAAGTTAAATAAGTTTAAGCTAGTATTTATATACATTTATCACCCACCACTTGTAAACATTCCTATCCTGAACGGGCGGTAAAGTTCTATTTTACAGCCCTATAGGGCCTGTAAAAATAAAGCATGCATTTTTACAGGCCGCTAGTTCGAGAGGCGGCCGCGGTGTGCAGGAAGCGCTAGTAGTTCTAAGCGTCACCTGTTCAATTTGTAATAATCAATATTTTTATAACTGCGGTTTGTTTTGGTACAAATGTAAGCTTAATATGTATTTCTGGTTTTGAAGATTACGGCAAGATAGAAGTGAAAAATTGTATTGTTTTATTGGCGAGGGGGGGGGGATAAAATAGTGTACGCACCACGAGCAGTAAGCGCCATGACAGCCCTCGGGCGTTAAACGCACTCGTGCTTTCAAACCCTGCCCTCGGCCTGTAATAACGCCCTTACTGCTCCGTAAATAGCTATTACAAGGCCCACGTTACACTTACATCCCCCCTTAAAATCTGGTCAAAGTATACTGACTGTGAAAGTTCAACTAACATAACGATTTTTACTCAAGAGTTCTGTTTTCATAGAGAGGATGCTGTCGCGAGAGCGAGATGTTTATTTATTTTTATTTTACTTGTACGTCATGTTAGTTTATATATGTCAATTAAAGAGACAATTTTTGATTATTGTTTTTACGATTCAAACTGGCCTTCTTACTTAAAAATTCTTAGCGGAGAAAATAGGATTTCGCCACATGGTATCAAGAGGCGTGGTTTACTGATCCAATCAAAGAAATATAGAGGTATCTAACACTGAGGAACACTGAGGAGCTGCTGAGGAACACTAGTTGGCTGAGCTATAAGGTTAAAGGTATCTCTCTAGGTTAAGTTCTCTTGGGCGTCGGCGTTCAGGAGTAAGGCATGGCTGCTTCCACTGCGGGATCGGTTAGAAAAGTATTGGGGCCAGTAAAGAAAAGGTTGGTTGATATTACGGAAAAAGTTAAAGAATGGGTAACAAATTTCGAAGAGGGCACTATTGATAAAAAATTAGGGAATGATTTGGCGTCTAAATCTAAAAATTATTTGGAAAAATTTCGGGAGGTGATCGCTAAATTAGAATCGGTTTCAAAAACCACAGAGGAAGTAACAAAATTTGAAGGGGAAGTTGAAAATTTTACTGAGCTAATGCTGGAAGCAGAAGACGTTTAAATTGAGCTTCAAAATAGGTTATTAAGTTGTAACAACGCAAGCGCTGCTAGCACTAGCTCAGAAAATACGGGGGACGTTTCGGCTAAACTTCCAAAAGTTATGCTTTCAACCTTTTCTGGCGATAGACTCAAATGGTTTGAGTTTTGGGAACGTTTTGAAACAGCTGTTCATAATAAAATTAAAATGTCAAAGGTTGAAAAATTCAATCTGCTTAAACAGCATCTTTCTGGAGATGCTGCTCAAGCTATTGCTGGGTTTTCGTTAACCAATGAAAATTATGACTCTGCTCTTGATTTGTTAAAATCTAGATTTGCTAATAAGGACCTTATTATTGAGAACTTGCATACTAAACTTAGGAATTTAAATACGTCAAATAATAATACGCAAAGGCTAAGATCAACTTTAGATCAAATTGAAACTGTTTGTCGATCGTTAGAGGGTTTGGGAGAGAGTATAGAAAACTCAAATACTTTCAAATACTGACATTCTTCTACAGTTAGAAGAACTTAAAATGTTCGAATCTTTAAAAATAAATAAAGGTGACATGACAGAAAAAACCGATTGTAAACAATTAAGGGAATATTTAAATTTGTTAATCAGTAATAGGGAACGAGTTGGTGCACTAGGTAGGAACGAACAATTTAATAGGTACGATCAGAGTTATAAAAGGGCTGAACCTGATAAGAGAGTATGGTAAAAATCAAAGAACTATGGGTATGTTACTGGCAGGGCAGCTTAAGTGTAGGTATCGTGGTGCGGCGCATTGGACGGATGATTTCACTAAGTTCTCAACCATAGACGCGAGAAAAGAGCAACTCAAAGGCTGTTGTTTTAAATGTTTGAAACCAGCAAAGCACTCTGCTCAAAATTGTAAAATAAATAAGGTTTGCTACTACTGTAAGAGTAAATTTCATCATAGGAGTTTATGTCTTAGGAGAGTAGATGCGAAAAATAAACTTAAGGAAAACGAGGTTACTGTTAAAGATAATGATAATAGAGAGGTAAAGTCACTAATGGCAGGAGCTCCTTTAGTAGCTTTACAAACGGCTACAGTAGAAGTAAGTAAATTAGAAAATTCTAAGGGGGTTTACTGTCGTCTAATTCTTGACAGCGGCAGTCACCGGTCATATATTGCGGAATCGCTTGCTAAAAAGTTAGGGTTAACTCCTATAATAAAAGAAAAGCTAACGGTATCCGTATTTGGTACAGCTAAACCTAAAATTATTGAGTCTTACACTGTAGAGTGTAAAGTTAAAGTTCTAGACGGGTCATTTATTAACATAACAGCCAACGTTGTGCCATTCATAGTTAAAAATAGGGTTGAATTTAATAAACAGTTAAATTACGCAAAAGAAAAATTTTCTGAGTTAAATTTGGCAGATAACCCCAAATTAGTTAAAAACAAAACAGATGTCGAAATTTTAATTGGGAATAATTATTATTTTGACGTAAATAATTTAGAAAAAATAAAATTGCAATCGGGGTTGTACAATAAATTCCAAATTTGGGTGGATAATTACCGGAAGAAATTTAGAGGGAGATAGTGATTGTTTAATTAATTTATTGACGTGCGGTAAACAAGAGGCCAACGTTGACATGTTTATGTTAAATGACAACAATTCAATTTTGACAGAAAATAATTTAAATTTAAAACAATTTTGGAGTTTAGAAACTTTAGGAATAAAAGAGAGCGGCAGTGAAGAGATCGAGGATGACTATGCGTGGGAATTATTTGAAAAAAATATTACGATTAAAGAAGGGAGATACTCAGTATCGTGGCCTTGGCGACAATATCCGCCCTTAAATTTAGCTAATAATTATAGGTTAGCCTTAGGGAGGTTGAGATCTTTGTATAAGCGAATAGGTGGGGATAAAGAAATTATAACTAAATATAATGAGATCATTGATCAACAAATTAGTTCAGGGGTGATAGAAAAAATTGAAATTAAGGGGGATGATTACAAAAACCAAGTTCACTACCTTCCACATCACGCGGTTTTCACGCCACAAAAAACCAGCACAAAAGTGCGAATAGATGGTTCTGCTTCTTCCGGAAAGGGAAAAGTTAGTTTAAATGAGTCACTTTTGAGAGGGCAAGTCTTATTAGAAGACTTAGTAGGGCTATTACTTAGATTTCGGCTCAAACCTGTTATTTTAGTTGGGGACATCGAAAAAGCATTTTTACAGATTGGGTTGAACGATGACAGCAAGGATGTCACTCGCTTTATTTGGCTTAAGGATCCTTTTAAGGAACCTTCTGAGGATAATTTACAGGTTTATAGGTTTTGCCGGGTTTTGTTCGGGGTTATTTCGAGTCCTTTCATGCTAAATGCAGTTGTCAGGTATCATGTTATGAGATCAAATAATAAATTTTCAGATCAGATCTGTAAGGGTATGTACGTAGATAATTTAATTGTAAGATTTGCATCCGAAATGGAAGCAATAGAATTTTATAAAGAGACCAAGCAATTATTTGAGGAAGCGTCAATGAATATTCGAGACTGGAATTCTAACCTAACTAGTGTAACTAAGAAAATACCTGAGCAGTTTCGAGACACTCAGGAAGTCATTAGTGTATTAGGAATGGTGTGGAATACGAAGAAAGACGAAATGTCAATAAAAATGAAAAACAAAGACTTAGTCGCTACTACTAAAAGACAAATATTACAAGTTGTCAGTTCTATTTTTGATCCTTTAGGGCTAAGTTGTCCAGTTTCGATTAAAGGGAGGTTGTTTATGAAAACTTTGTGGGAGAGAAAAGGAGAGTGGGATGAATGTGTTGACGAGGAAATGCAAAATGAGTGGAATAGTTTACAATGTGAGTTAAGTGAGATTCTTTCGTTAAGAGTAGATCGATTTTTGAACCTACCGGGGGAAGAATTCGAGTTACACTGTTTTTGTGACGCGTCTAAGTTAGCGTATGCTGCGGTAATTTATTTAAGGAGTTTAGAAAGTAAAAAATCTAAATTGATATTCGCTAAGGCCCGGGGTGGCTCCTGTGAAGGAGGTATCCATTCCGAGACTTGAATTATTAGGTGTCACAATAGGCTGCCGTTGTTTGAAACTTGTAAATGAAGAATTAGGCGTAAAAGTAGTAAAACAAATAGTTTGGACAGATTCGAAATGTGTTTTGTCCTGGATAAGAAAAACAAAACCTTTACCCGTATTTGTGGATAGGAGAGTCTCTGAAATCAGAGACTGTAAACATTTGTTATTGAGATTTGTTCCGGGTAGTGATAATATCGCAGATGTAGCTACTAGGGGCTGCACTGTATCACAATTAACTTATATGAGCGATTGGTGGAATGGTCCACAGTGGTTTGAAAGTGACGAAAACTGGCCAACAATTCAAGTATTTGATGATGAACCGCTCGAGGAGAATTTAAACTCACTTGAAATAAACTGCATGAGTGTCGAAAAAATTATAAAAAGTCCTTTCGAAATAGATGAAACTCGATTTAGTAAGCTCTATCGGTTGTTAAGGGCAACCGCTTGGGTTCAAAGAGCCATAACTAAATTTAAGAAAGTATTGTATAAATTTCGCAACATTACATTTACTGAAACTATTTTTAAGGAAAAATACATAACTGATAGGGAAATAAAAATTGCTATTGTTAAATGGGAAAAATATGTACAAATCAAAAATTATGAAGAAGTTCAAATTAATTTATGGTCAGGAAAATCGAATTTATTAATTAAACAATAAGGTTTGTATTTAGATGAAAATGACGTCATTAGATATAAGGGAAGGTTTGCTAACGCAGAGTTAAATGATAATGAAAAATGCCCTGTTTTATTACCAGGAAAGGAGCATTTTACTGAGCTAGTTATTAACAATTTACATACAAGACTTTATCACGTAGGGGTAAGCCATACACTTAGCGAACTACGGAAGCAATACTGGGTGCCAAAGGGGAGGTCTGTAGTTAGTAGAATTTTGCGCAAATGCAGTCCGTGCACAAGATTAGAAGGTAGTGCTTTTAATTATCCTCCATGTCCGCCTCTACCTGAATTTAGGGTAACTAAGACGGTAAGCTTTACTTCAGTAGGCATAGATTACCTAGGGCCATTATGGGTCAATACATCTAATGGAAAACTTAAAGTATGGATTTGTCTATTTACGTGTTTAGTCATTAGGGCAGTTCATCTAGAGGTTGTCGAAAGCTTAAACGCAGAAGCGTTCTTATTATGTTTTCGTAGGTTTATAGCCCGACGAGGGTGTCCAAAATTAGTTTTATCAGATATTGCTATGCAGTTTAAAACAGTTGAAGTAGTCCTTAATAAAAAACGGGTTCGTTCAGCGAATCTAGAGGTTAATGAATTCTGTGCAGAGTCGGGGATTGATTGGCGTTGGGTACCCGAGTTTTCTCCGTGGATGGGGGGTGCCTACGAAAGGCTTGTAGGTTTAACAAAACGGTGTTTGAAAAAAACTTTAGGGCAAAATTTATATACACGTGAACAGCTTCATACTATCGTGGTGGAAGTTGAAGCCGTGCTGAATTCTCGTCCGTTGGCGTACGTGGGAGCTGAAGCCGGGGAGATACTTACACCATCACATTTTACCCAAATTAAGCAAACAAACTCTCTAGAGCTTACGAACGATCAAGAAGAAAATAAATTTCGGAAAACCCAAAGGGAACTTTTGGAGACTTGGCAAAAGGGAGTGAACCTTTTAGATCAATTTTGGGAGTTTTGGAAGAAGGACTACTTACTTGCTCTGAGAGAGAGGAAGTCTCTTGTGGGAAAACGAAGAGGTAACCGGCTAATACCTCAAGTTGGGGAAGCCGTTCTTGTGGAAGAGAAGTTACCCAGGTCGCAATGGAAATTAGGTCGCATTATTGCGGTCAACGGTAGTGACGATGGGGCTGTAAGATCAGTCGTCGTCAAAACTCGGACGCCTGAAATTACGAGACCCATCTCCAAAATTTATCCTTTGGAGGTGGATGATGAAAACTTAGTTTCCTAATCAGGTTCCTCACCATCAATCATCAGAAGTACTCAAAACTTAATTTTAGCGTTCCTCAAAATTCAAATTCAAAGTTAAATCTTCAAAGTTATTCAAGAATTACTTTAGCAGCGTTCCACAAAATTCAAATTCAAAGATAAATTTATTCAAAGATACTCAAGAATTTAAATTTAAAGAAAGTTACTCAAAAGTTAAACTTAAATTTACTCAAATCAAAAGATTGGATGCACTATTGGGAGTTGCTGTTAATTATTATACAGTATTTAACATTATACACTGTTAACTTTTGTTACTCTTGTTACTACTAAGACGATGCTACTACGGAGAATCGGATGAAGTATATCATAATGAAGATATAGAAAACAGCAACTGCCGCGGGAGTGTCGCGAGAGCGAGATGTTTATTTATTTTTATTTTTATTTTACTTGTACGTCATGTTAGTTTATATATGTCAATTGAAGAGACAATTTTTGATTATTGTTTTACGATTCAAACTGGCCTTCTTACTTAAAAATTCTTAGCGGAGAAAATAGGATTTCGCCACAGGTGCTTGCAGATGCAAATTGATTTTTTGTTTCATAAAAGAATAAGAGATAATTATACTTCTAAGCAAAGAAAACAGTGAGGGTTTAAGGTTATGTTGGGGTAAGTTTATCGGATACGTGCGGGGATATTCGGTGGGGTGGAACTGGGTCAGTAGGCATATACAAAAACTTACCGAGGAAATAACGAATAAACAAAAACCAATAGAAACGTACATTATTTAGAATTCGCAGATTATTCTGTTTCGTGCGTGTGCATAGTGGAACGATTTGGTTGTAGTACATGTGTTATAGGTTAAGGCTAGACTAGAGCTTATATTTTTTTATCCAACCGAGTAAAATTTAGTTGTTTAAGTCGATATTTCTTTAGACTTTTTATACGTTAAAAATGCTATATATATTTATAGGTTTGAAAAAGCAAGTGAAGATATTCTAATCTTATTAATATGAAAGTAAGGATGAAGAGAGGGAGAGATAGGTGAGAAAGCTGAAAGAGGAAGATAGTGTTGAAGGGGAGATAGGGAGAGAGAAAAAAAAAAAGAGAAATATTTTGAGAATATACCTACATATAAAGTGTAAGTGAAAAAATATTTTAGGAGTGATAAGTGCAAAAGAGTAAATAGTGAAAAATGGAGGTGAAAGTGTGTAGTAGATACAGTGTGAGAAGGAGAGATAAGTTTAAGAGAAATAAATTGTGTGATGTAAGGAAATAAGAGTTAAAGGGTAAGCATGTTTAAAAAAGAGTAGCAGAAATAGTGAGAGTAGAAAACATATTATGAGTGAAAATAAACAGTTAGAAGATGAGGTCTTAGATTGTCTAAATAATAAGATAAAAAATAAAAAATAAGAGATAATAATAAAAAATAAGAGGTCAGTGTTAGAGGAAGAAATGATATTGTTACAGATGCGAGGTGTGTGTGTGCGTGTGATTGACAAGGCAAGGATGAATAAATGTAAGAGGAGAAGAGTTAAGTAGAAGAAATTAAGTGATTGGAAGTAAACAAGGAGGAGCATAATGCTAAAAAGGAGAGGCAAGGGAGAAAAAATGAGTGCGAGGAGAAATGCATTAAGTAGAAGAAAGAGTAGGGGGGAAAAATTAAATAATTGTGGGGTAGAAAAAGTGGGAAAAGAAGAGTTGCTTGTAAAATATAAAAAAGAGTTAGGTATAATACGTTTAATATGAGAAATAGTGGGTTAAGAGGAATAGAGTTAAGAGAGATAAGTTCAGTAGAAGAAATAGTGAAGGAAGGACAGCAGAGTGCAAGTAAATAAGATAGAGAAAGGAATATTTCACTTAATTAAGAGGTAAGATTTGTTAAGCGATGTTAAGGGATTGAAATTTCCCCACTATTGTTGTTCTTCATATAAATTAAACAGCAATATTGTTCAACTAACGATTTAAGTCAACAAATCCCGATTTGTTACATTGTCGGAATTGCGGTAATTTGCTTGCTTATTAAACTGGTTGGGGTCGAAGCGTGAGGTTAACATTGTAGGTACTGTTGAAATCTTATTGTTGAGATGCGGTTTCCTTATTGCTTGGAATTGCCGGATTACTGCTTAATATACTGCTATTCCAGGGAATAGCCTCCTTACAAACTCTAATATACTTGTTCCAACCCATTGAAACATCATAATAAATTCTAAGCTAATTCCCACTGAATTCTCCATGAAGCTATTTTTCCATTTCAAAAATTTATTGAAAATACAGCCTGTCATTTGTTTAAACACTTTAAGAGAGAATTGTGTCTTGTGCCAGTTTCCACGCTAAGTAAATAGTGGGGTGTTAAACGAGGCCAAAAGTAGAGAGACTTAAAATATTTAGATTGGGCAGAGTTGAGAGGTTCAACATATACTAGGCGCCCTTATTTCCGAAGCATAAAGAAGTGAAGAGAAAACAACTGATTCAAATAATTTAACAGTAGTAGACCGTGAAGAGCATTTAGATTTAAGTAAGATAGATCGGAACTCCGCAAAAGCAATGTTACCTTTCGAGATAAAGAAATTGGAAACTTTTTAGAACTTACCCGAAGAGGAAAGAGGGTCAGGTACACCTAGGTAAAAAAAAGGATTTTACATATTCAAGGGGTTCGGAGGTCAATGTTCTAAGACGCTTTGATTTCAGAGACTTATGAAAGGTGAGAACTTTAGTATTTTTGGTGCGTTAAGCGAGCATCATTCAGAAAGATTGTTTACAATTTCTTGTATGTCTGTCCATGAGAAAGCGAAACTTGCGATATCGTCAGCGTAAAAGAGCGTAAATAAACTTGATGCCCTTAAATCCTTTGGATGAAAAGAACTCAATCATATCATAAATGTACAAAGAGAATAATAGAGGAGAAAGGCGTTCACTTTGAAGGACACCCTCGGTAACCTCCATACTTTCGGAGGAGTTGCCGTTTACATTAATAGAGAGTTTAGCGTTAGAGTAAAGGGAGTGAAGCAGTCTAATTAACTTGGCACTCATGCCTAGCTTGAAGAGTTTCTTCCAAAGAAGCGAACGCTTTACTGAGTCAAAGGCCGTACAGAAATCAACAAATACTGCAATGACATATGGAGTGCCCTTTATAAGACGAGAGGATATAAGTGTATTATGTATGAAGAGGTTGTCTACACAAGGCCTGCCTGACTGAAAACCTTGTTCTTCTGGAAGAATGTTGTTTGTCTCAGCCCAGTGGTTGAGTCGAGAGAGTACCATAGTTGGAACAAAATGCCACCCATTTTATAAGGGCTATTCCACTGTAGTTCAAGTGGTTTGACTTGTCGCATTTTATATGTTGCATAATTAATTTTATATTATTGATCAACCAATTTTGAAGGCTGTTCGGATTTTTTAATAGTGTAAGACTGGTTAGAAAATGTGGCGCAGTATTTCAGGGTTGAAACAAGAGATTCATTAAGAGCATTAGTTTTAGTGTTAAAGAGAGAATTGGGAGGATTAGGGCAAGTCAGGTAGAAGCTATATACAAGAGTCACGATTACTCTCAGACCATTTGTAGACCACTGAAGGAGACCTTTTTAGAGACAATGTATCAGCTGTATAAGAAAACAATGAAAGCAAGCATCCTAAGTGGTCGGAGGAGCTAATTTCAGATGTTTCTATGAAGTTAGAAAAAAGTTTGAGAGAGGATAATGAAACCCAGACGAAGTCTATATTACTGATTCCTAGATGTGATACGTAAGTCGTAAGTATGACGAGCTGGTTTGTCACCAGAGGACCTACCATTTTCAACTGTTCCATTGTCCATTAGATTCCTTAAATTCAACTATGTCTGTACCACGGTTATCAGAAGTGTTATCAGGTGATTTTCTTGGACCTGAGAAAACAGGCCCATCTATGATATCATCATCTTAAGAATTAAGTGAGCCTATTTTCGAATTAAAATCTCCGCCGAAAACAAACATTGGTTGAAGGATACATACTGAGAGATGTGATTGATAAGAGACTCCAACTCTAAAGATATGTCATTTGTGGGTTTGAAATAAACAGAGGAGGCTATAAACGAGTCGGCCAGGGTATTGGGTTTTATAAAAATCCAGTTAGATGATATATTAAGCACTTGCGGATTTAAGTTGTGTTTGAGTTTACAAAATATAGCTAAGCTACCGCTAAAGGTTGAGGTTTCACTAAGTTGCACTTTAATAATTGTTTTGTTGCTTAGGTCCTGATGAAAAGAACCTAAACAGGTTTGAAATGTTAGCAAATAAATCAACTGCCTGACAGCGACTCATTATTCATTTTCCCTGTTCATGCAGTTAAGGTTTGCCAAAATACTTTACTTTAATAATAATATTTAAGGTAATAATTCTTATTAAATTATTTGTATCGTTTATTTTGCTTAAAGTGAATTGTAGGTTTTTAGTTTGTATACATGATTATTCTAATTTATTGGAGAATACGGATAATTGTTTTTGAATTTTCATACAGCTGTTCTTGTAGTTTAATTTGACGAAGTTTCTAAAAAAAAGGGCAGGATCCTTGTATGCTTGTTAATAAGCTGTCACTGCAGGATTTGAATTAGACGATATAGAGGTAAACTCTCAAACTTGGTAGGGGAAAAAATTGTTTTCCGCCGATCCAATTATATCAATGAACTCTTCTAATAATAGCACTCGGCGTTAAATGGGCCGGCGTTGTTGAGCCCCAAACGGAGAAATTGCTTGTATCCGATTCACCGGATTTTCCAATTCACCGCATTTCCAAATTTAGGAAATTAAAGAGGATTTCGGATTTTAACGATAACTTCGATACTTTTAAGCGTTTTAAAGGCAGACGAGATTAATTTTACAAATTTAATGTCGATTTAACTCGATTCTATTAGGTCTGACTTTATAATACGAAAAACGGAGATAACTGAGTCCGAGGTTTTTTAATCGGGTTCTTGAAGCGTCTCTTCCTTGAAAGGATTATGAGTTAATTTTTCAATATCCAGCTGGAAGGTAAGTCGACTGGTAATTAACTCGTTTGGGTTGGGTTGCCGCTTGGATTGTCACCACTCGCCTCCTTTTGAACAGGCAAGCGAACCGAGCGCTTCATTTTACGCCACAATTCATCCTCTGTTTTAAGCCGACTTTATAATTTCAACCGTGTTCCCACCTTTCGACTGGGGTCATAGACATCCGTTTAAGATGAAATCAGGTGTAAAGTCAGCCACACAAAGAACCGTATAACCGAATTTAACTTTCGTTATAGAGAGAGATGTTTGTTTATACAGGTAAAACACGTATAACCTTGTTGTATCTGCTTCAAAGTGTCGGCTACGTCTTCATTCTGACGACCTGTTATTATAAACGCTTCATAAATTCCTCCCAGTTGATTTCGTGCTTACACAGTTGGAGGAAATCTAATAAACGTCATGCGTGGATCAACATCGACTTCAAAAGGGGAAATATTTTCACGTAAGTTGACTACATTTACCACATGTAGTTGGAATAGCATCCAACGATTAGCATAATTTTTTAAGTCGAATAAAGGGATTTATTTGAAACCCTAAATCTTGCCGTCTTATTCAAAGATAGTACGTTAATTATTTATGCAGTTGCATTGTTGTAATAGCTTTAGGGATAGAGAATGAAGTTAAACCTTGGGGGCTAGTTTAGGTAAGAATCTAGTCTCGAGTGGAATTTAGGTCTCAGATCTGAACCGTATTATAGATTAAGAGTTTCTAGGTGTCGTTCGTTTTGAATTACTAACGACCAAATGCGTCTATCTAGGCTTAGGTTAGGCTGGTCGTCCATTGAAAGTATTTACGAGACGTGATGCGCTTCATACTACACCAGCGGCAATTGGCGACTACAAGATGAGCGGCAACCAGCGACAGAATTCTTCCACTGCAGGCGACTAAGCGCTTCGTGCTGCTCACTTGATATCGAACCATAAGTGAATAAGGATGCGTGCAGAGGATATTTATTTTTTGGAAAATCCAGTCTTGACGAGGCGTCACATAGCAGCCCAAAATGGTGGATCTAATTGGATGAACTCAATAGTCGAAAAGAGAAAATGTTTGGAAGAATTCAACCATCTTAACGAAGAATTAAGTTGCCGGCGCTCAAGGTCGCTTGAAGTGGACGAGGGTACATTGAATTTAAATACGTAGGATCTGTCACGCACAGCCACCTGTTGCTGCTCGTGCAGCGTGAAGCTCGTCTTTGCTCGTATAAGCTTTCAGTGGACGACCAGCAATGCGTTGCGTTTACCTTGCGATCATTGTTTATCAAGACTGGAATCTATGAACTATGCACGGTATGTACTTTATAATTACAGGGGGTATAAATATAATATAGTATTGTGCAAAGTTAGTTCATTAATTTTGACTTGATATTTTTGTAAATATAATGTCATTATAAGAACAATTGCTTGTGTAGATTTGCTTTGTTGGAAGTGGGTTTTCTCTTTTGGACGGATACCAATCTAGAGTTTTCAGAATTCATCGGAAAATTTATATTCTTATTATATTTGTTGGAAATGTCAAATACCTTCTACCAAAATATTAGGGGTAAATAATCATTTGAAAGACTATTAAAAATGTTTTGAATCCTTTTGTTAAAAGACCTACAGTGCTCAATTAGATGCATTTTCTACTCGCACATATGCATCTGCAGGGGTAGTAATTGTGGATATAGCTCTTGCTCACATTAGGTGAGTAATCTGAAGTAGTGCTTTTTAAAGCGAGCAGCTTTACTCTGCACCCTTGAAGTTGCTTTCATTGTAATCTAGGGGGGAAAAACCCAAATATATTGCTAGTTATGTCAGAGAAGAAGACATTTATCACTTTAAAAGTAATAATCTGTAAACAAGTTATTTTGTTTCAGAAATAGATGTTTTATTATTTTAAAAACTCAAAATCATTATGAGTTTTTATTTAATAAGTAAGGTCGGTGAGGGTAGGAAACCGGAGGGGAAAGAAAACATATTGGCTTTTGTCGTAGAAGTTTGAAAAGGTAGAAAAAGTTCTAAAAATTTAATTTATCTTCAATCGTCATTAAAGCGGAATGACCGTAAAAACCGAGGTAAAAACGTTTAAGCCATTTGGCACTTAAAGTGGTGCCTGAAAAGAAAAGAGTGGCCGAATTTCCTTTTTTTTTGGCCACTTGTGTTATGATCGGTAAGAGAATGAACAAAAAAAAAACCCTCGAGGGTGAGGTAGGAAACAAATGGTTATTATAAAGCTTTCACGTTCCTTATAGTGGGAGAGGAAGAAATACGGTTTTAGTGGTAAATACCGGAGCCAAATAGGCTTGAGGGGGAACGATGCTCCGGGCAACGGTCAATTCTAACTGGAGTAGGCTTCTTGTCTTCTTCTACGGCTTAAAGAAACCATTCTCTTCCCCCCTGATATCATCCTCGTAATATATATCTGATTTTTCCAAACAGCTTCCCCGTGTACTATGAGAACTAGAATTGGATTCGACAAAACTTATTAGGTAACTATTTTATTCCTTAACTTATTAGGGAATTTTCCTTTTTGGGAAACACGCGTGAGTGAGATATGAGCTTGAGTACCCTAAAACTAAATTTATAATAGTGATGAGTTACATACTGATCTCAAGTATTTAGGGTGTACGGAGCAGTAATAATGGTACTTCTTTAGATTGTTACTCCCCTATGTTATTTTATAATATAAATGACATTATGTTATTTTATAATTTAAATATCGTGCCAGGAAGTTAGGATTTAACAGGAGGTCGATAGGTTTTCATTTATAGTACAATATTTTGACGATAGGTGAGCTGAAGTTTTAATAAACGATATGCAAAATGTGATGCTCTTAAATATCCACCAGGAAAATGAATATAATAGGAGGTAGATTGATTTTCACTTGTATTCATTGTAGTACTATATTTCGACGATAGAAGTTCTTAATTTTATATAAAAAAATTAGATCAGAGCTCCTAGCGGACCTAATGGTAATTAAAATGGATTAATATTTTATAATTCTACACCTTAAGATCCATCTACTATATCAGTTAGTCAAATATATACTGATTTTCTCCACTTCATAGAAAAACATTAAAATATCGATAGGTGGACTTAATGCCCATAAACATATCCATGAATCCATGAAATATCCTGCTTTTAGAAAAAATCATTGGTTCGACAAGGAATGCTCCCGGGCCAAGAAGAATATCCGAAAATGGGTAAACTTATGTAAGAAATCTGGCTTTAAAGATTCTGATGTTGCTCAATACAACGAGAGCAAGAAAGTTTACAAGAGAATTATCAGAGCAACCAAAGCGCGTTATTATCAACAAATAACACAAAAAATAGGCCAAGTAAAAAACAGCGCTGAATTTTGGTCCGTGGTAAAACAAGCCAGTCCAGGTAAATTTGAGCGGTCATCGTTGTCATTCACCAGAATAGTTGATTTTTATAAATCAGAATATGGAATAAGAAAACTAGATACTACTTTATATACATCGCCTAACAGTTATGAACCCTCAATGGACAGTGAGTTTTCCTCTGAGGAACTATTTAATGCTATTAAACAAGCTAATACGGGTAAAGCACCAAGCTTTGACGAGATGCGTTATGAACTGCTGAAAGTGCTACCACTGGAATGGAGAGATAAATTACAGGATTTTTACAATTTTGCACTGAATTATGAAACTATTCCAACAGATTGGTCAAAAATCAAAGTCATGCTTTTATACAAAAAAGGAGACAAAACAGATCCATCCAACTATAGAGGAATCTCCCTTATAAGTGTCATTGCTAAAATTTTTACTTCCTTGATAAGTACAAGGCTTAATGAATGGGCGGAGAAGAACAATATTCTTCCTGAAGAACAGTCTGGTTTCAGAAAGAACAGAGGCTGCCAAGACAATGTATTCATCCTCTACGCTTTAATAAGCTTACAGCTAAATAAAAAGAACCAACGCTTATTCGCAACATTTGTAGATTTCCGTCGTGCTTTCGATAAAATAACCCACAATCTGCTATGGCAAAAATTATCTTATTTTGGTATAAGTGCCAAAATTATAAGAGTGATTAGAGCGTTCTATCAAACAGCCAGCTTTATTTTCAAAAGCGGGAACGAGTTAAAAGAAATCCCCCTTTCAACAGGAGTCATGCAAGGTGACTCATTAAGCCCACTGCTTTTCTGCCTCTTCATAAGTGACATAGTAAAGTTTTTCAGAGATAAGTCTGCACAAGGAGTAAGCGTAGGACAACTCAAAGAATTATTAATGCTATTATATGCTGATGACACCACTTTACTGGCACCATCATGGAGAGAAACCCAAAGAATGCTAAACATACTTTACGATTACTGCTGTCAAAATGAACTCGAAGTCAACGTTGAGAAAACCAAAACAGTTGTGTTTCGTAGAAGCCCCAAATTAGGTCACGTGAAAAGCCTTTTTTACAATAGCCTCATTATTGACAAAACCGACCAAATAACTTATTTGGGTGTAAATTTCTATGCTTCTGGCAAATTCAAGCAAACAGTAGACCAGTTCATCAGTAAAGCCAGTATAGCTTCATTTAAAGTCAGAGAAATCCTTAGAAATACTAAATCAGATAGTTTAGAAACTAAAATCAAACTATACAACTCGATGGTTAATGCCACCCTGCTCTATTGCTCCGAAACCTGGGCATTGCGATATGTCAACAGCTTGGAATGTGTTCA
The DNA here is from genome assembly GCA_951217055.1 of Gerris lacustris. Taxonomy (NCBI): domain Eukaryota; kingdom Metazoa; phylum Arthropoda; class Insecta; order Hemiptera; family Gerridae; genus Gerris; species Gerris lacustris. The sequence goes on along the minus strand of OX578285.1, from coordinate 42,119,648 downwards.
AACTAGATTCTATAAGAATATATTTTACTGGCCCAGGTGTACTCCTGACCACTATGTCCGAACAGAAGTAGGAGTTGACTCGGTGATTGTCCAAGTAATTAAGCGAGCCCTTAGATGGTGGATAAAAATCTTAAAAATGGACCAGTCAAGGCTTCCTAAAATCCTTCTCAACTCTCTTACAAAACTGGACATAAAGAATAATAAACCGGAAATACAGTATAATTGGTTCTCACAGTTTAAATTACTACTCTCCAGAGCTAATGCTCTCTACATAACCACACTGAATCAAACAGAAGAAATTGAAAAAGAATTTGAAAACACCGTAGAAAAATTAATAAACTATCACAAAAGTAAAGATATCGAATCCATTTTGTCATCGAAATACAATATTAGGTATAAATATATCAGTTCTCTTGGACTTGGCGAAGAATATCTCCAGTTCAAGTTACCTATTCATCAGCTCAGACTTGTCAGTCAAATTCGAATAGCGAACGAGAAAGTATGTCAACTATACTATAATAAAAAATCGCAAAAAATAGATTCAGAGAATATGTGTCCCTTGTGTAATATGGGTCACCAAGACAACTTAATTCACTTCTTTTTGGAATGCCCCATTTATAAAGAAGCCAGAAAAAAATGGATCAACAGTCATATTCACTCCGATCTCAACAAAGAAAATCAACTTCAAGACCTATTAATTATTGAGGATATCAACAAATTTAAATCCTTATACTGGTTCATCGTTGCAGCGTTAAAAACACGCATCTTTATCATGGAACAATAATTAACGTATTATTTATCTACGAATTTCAAGTATTTTCATTTATTTATTTCCTATTGTATTTTCGTTTTTTTTTTTTTTCTTTTCTTTTTTTTTTTTTTTTTTTTTTTTTTTTAAACAGGAAATGACTTTAATTATTTATAATTCATTTTCATTATTAAATCTTGAAAATTTAATTGTTATGAGAACTTTTTTGGTTTATAATCTAGTAATTTATGTTTAATTATCTTGTAAAGTTTTAGGTTAAATTTAAGAAGTTGAAAATAAGACGTTGTGAACTCCATTGTACAAACATTTTTTGTTTATAAACAATAAACGTATATTATTATGAATCCATGAAATTGAGAAGTTTTTTTTTAATAATTTATTTCATAATTTACTTGATACGTTCGATACCTAATTGGTTGGTTTTGTCAAATTACAATATTAAAAATGTTTACGTTATTTCTAATAAAATGATAATTAAATTATATTATAAGGTGGCGAATATTGCTCTAGTGCAGCTTCTTTTAAAATTGAAATTTCCCAAAGTAGAATATATATTTTTAATCTTTAACCTTAAGTAGTTGAGCAGGTTTTGCTAATTTTTGTTTTGCCTTTATATGCTTTATACGGAGGAGTGATAATGTCGTATTTATCAGGTTTGAAATGGAACTCTCGTCCACCGACTCTGTCCCTACCTCATTAATAAATTTCACCAGGGTAACAGGCGACGATTCCATATCTCTGCTGGGGGTCGGATTCCGTCGGCATCGCTGAAATTCTCTTCGGTCGCATTCCTCTTCGACGAATGAGATGTTCCCCGAAACTTCCTCTGTTAAAATGTGCTTTAGACCGAGCCTTGCTGGGATATTCGGTTCGAATATCCCCTGTTAGATAATAGCTTCGAGGACACAGAACCTATAATCGTGTAATATGTGAGATCAGTAGTGCTTGCTGAAGGATCCAAGAATCCTGTTTTCGGTTTTTCACGGGGAAACAAAAAACGATTTGGGATCCCGAACAAGCTTTTATGAACATTGCAATTCTCGTGTTTTTACTCTAAACAAGTATATTGTTAACTTTTAACTCCTATATAGATATAATTTTGTTGATATCTTCGCTAAATAATTTCTACGTTTTTCACCCCAAAAGAGATTAAACATTTTGCTATGTTATAACTTAAGCTATTTTTTTAAAGTAAAAATGGATTCAACTCTCCTTATAACGAAGACAGTGTAATTCAATTACTTGATAACCTGTCAACATGATGTAAAAAATCAACGATATCTATTACTACACAGTAAGAGTGCTTAAGATAAGGTCATTTCTGTTGAACAAATAACTTCTCTTACTCCAAATTGCATTTTTTTTTTTTTTTTTTTTTTTTTTTTTTTTTTTTTTTTTTTTTTTCATTATCCATCGCCTATCTCTTGTAATCTCTTTTATCTACGATTGATACGAAATATAAACATTATATCTTTGTTTAGATGCGTAGAAAGTGATTATTTACGTATTTGTATTCATTGCGCATGCGCGTCTCATAGTTCTGAATAATTCCTCTTCTTTACCACGCTAGTGCGATAAAGAAGAGGAATTCTTCAGCTTTACGCACGATTAGTGAGTTTGTTTACATTTAACAAAACTAATTTGGTGTTCTTTTATTAAAGTAACTGTTTATATCGAGTTTTTAGTGAAAAACAATGAGTGAATCAAGTGACTTTGACGAAAATGTGGAGAATAATAATCCTCCAGAAATAATTAATTCAGCAAAAAATAAAACTAATGAATTAATGCCATCTTTATCAAGAGAGAGATACGAACTTACATACAGCAAGTTTATTTGTTTCTGTATTTATTATTTAAATCTAACAATCGTAGATAAAGGACGGTACCTACGCAATTCGTGCGAAAACGGCATTTTGCATTGCTCGTGTGGTTTTACCACCCTCGCTATCGCTCGGGTGCAAACTCCGCACTCGCATGCAAAATGCTACTTTCCGCACTAGACGCGTAATGTACTATTACATTGTACGGGTTAACAAGGATTTGTGCTGTATATTTAATTATAATATTCTATGATATTTTATTTTATTTATTTAAAAACATATAATGTAAAAAAAAAAAAGAAGAAAAAAAGAATATTCTTATTGTTTCCTCTAGAGCAGCGATTCTCAACCTTTGGGTCGCAAACCAAAAATAGGTCGCGGTAAATTTTTTTTGGGTCGCGAAGGAATTAGTAAAATAAAAAAATAAAAGGCATTCATGAAAGAAAATAACTTAAACATTAATTATTTTTCATTAATCTGTAGTAGTATTACAATTGAAAGAGTGAAAATGATCAAGAATTAGAGTGGAAGATAATATGGATACGGTTACTTTAACTTAGATTGTGTAAATGTTAAATATCATAATCGCATTTTGTTTTTAATAGTGGCTTGCTAGAGTACCTTATTTAACTAACATATTTTCATTACTGAAGGATTTAAATTGGTCAATGCAAGGATGTCAAACGAATATGTTTATTTGTTAAAACAGAATTAAAGTTTTTTGCTAAAAAGCTTGATCTCCGGTTGGTTAACCAGAGTGACTAATAGTTGTTATGAAATGTTTCCATTATTTTCTCAAATAGTAGAATATAATAATATTACCCAAGGAATATCCGATCCTAGGTGAAAAAGCAATTAAATTATTACTTCCATTCTCAACAACTTATTTGGATTAAAGTGGTTTGTCAACCATGATTGTACGAAAACTAAATTTAGAAATCGACTCGACGTAAGTTGAACTATGAGAGTATCATTAACTAATTCTACTTAAGCAAGAATTAATAATTTTATAGAAATAAGCTACAGCGAAAAATCCTTTATCGATCAAAGCCATTGACAAAGGACTTAAGCAATATAAAAGTTTTTATTTTAATAAATAAATTAAAATAATTTAATTTAAGATAAGGTATATTTAAAAATTTTATGATAAAGTTGTTTTAATTTTTGAGAATATGTTAATCTTATTTGACAATGATTCATAATAAATTTTAAAAAAATGTTTTTACAGATAACTTAAGGTTATACTAAACCCACAAAACATAAGCATTGGGCCGCGGAATAATGTCAAATACATTTGTTGGGTCGCGGGTCAATAAGGTCGAGAAACGCTGCTCTAGAGTCTAGAGCATCTCAGTTATTTTTTTAAGCAGTACACTTATTAATTTCTGTAAATAAATTGTTAGTAACTTGCCGGAATCTGAACTACTATTTGTACAGTTTTATAAATACTTAAGCAAATATACAAATTCTATTCTATTCTATATTAATTTAAGCTCAAAATATATTTAAGGGAAAATGGTTGGTTGTAGTTATAATATGTTATACAAGAGTATTGTTGAAAGAATTACGGTTTACCTCAAACGTAAATTATATTTCAATTTTCAATGTTTTGAAACCCCTTTTCTATCAATTGATAATGATACGCTGATTTAACTTTACCGGAATCGCACTGTAAAAAAAAAAGGTTATAATTCAACATAATTTTATATTATCCAGTAGTGTCCCAATCGACGGCGACTTCTCACCTCGAAACGATTTGTTATTGCTAAACAAACCACATTTATTCCAATGTTAAATAAAATAAATGTTTGTTTTGATTTGTTGGTCTTCAAATAGATATAATAACTTATCTAAATAGATATCTAAATTAATTTACTTAGTTTTTACTGATTTTCTAAATAAAAAAATTAAGCCCGGCTCGTTATTTATAAACGCATGCCACAAGTAAAAAAAACCCCTGATTTCTTTTGTTAACTCATAATAGGGAAAATTGGCAAATAAGCCTCAAATGACATGAATAATTAAACTAATTTCAATTCATTGATTTGAGAGAAAGGGATTTGGGCATTGTTAATTAGCCATTGATGTGACGTGAATAGCTCTGGTTTTAAGTCGGGACCTTGTTTTTGTTGCATTTACCTTGTCGAAAATGTCCTTTTGTAAATCCCTCCCCCCCAAGTTGTAACAATTGGCCTTGAAGTGTACTTTATATGATATATTATGAGGGGCTTAAACAAGAACCTTATTGGTCCTCTGCAGACAATAAACCTACTGGAATTACTCTATTATACGGTATATTTTATCGGGAAATTTTCCTTCCCTTTACCCTCTCTCTCTCTCTCCGTCCCTACCCTTCTTATTTTGCAAATTGAAATATTATTAAATTGTCCAAATAAAATTACTTTTTATCATTTTTTTTTTTAAAAAAGAAAAAAAAGAAGACAAATTAAATAAAATCAATGGTTTAGTGACAAAATTGCAACGAAGAGAATAAAAAAAAAAATCTATTATCATATATATATATATATATATATATATATATATATATATATATATATATATATATATATATATATATATATATATATATATATATATATATATATATATATATATATATAGTTTATTTAAAATAAAGTAATAAATTCTAATAAAGAATCCAGTTAAGCAATCTCATTTATGCTTTTAACCCCAAGTTTCTTATTTGGTTTTGTTTTAATGAATTATTAATATTCATAATTAAGTTTGTTCTCTTATAATATTAGAGAAAGTTTGTAAATCACGAACCAAATAGAAGAGGTAGACTGTATCTAAGTAACTAGATAACAAGTAGTGTAGTTTCTATGTTAAAACAAAGGTACAGTAAATTTATAAAATAAATATGGAATAAATTAAAATATAAATAGGACCTATTATTACTTTTAAATATTTATTAAGGTCTCGTGGGGAAACGGCGGTGTTGACCACAATCAAATATCTGATAAGAATTCCAGATAGGACATGCTTCACATTAATAATTACATTTAGTGGATTTGAAGTGACCTATAGTCTGTCCTGTAATAAACCTAAAGTAAAACAAATCGGGTACCTCGGAACTTTTCCTCAATTCGGAGGCCACTAAAGTGGCCTCTCCTGCTGCTTTGAAGGAGAAGGAAGCAGCATTATGGGCAGTACTTGAATGGGTGACCGTTTTTAATTAACTGATTTTTTTTATTATCATTTTTCAAAAAAATGTTTATACATCACTTTGCATTTGATTGGACACATACTCCTCCTGAAAGGCTGAACCGATCCGCACAAAATTCGGCACGGTCATAGTGACCAACCACACGAAAGTATAAATCTGAAATTGGAAGAAGAATCTGAAGGTAAGAATCTGAAATTGGAAGAAGGTAAGAATGTGGTCTCAATTGGTACACAGAGATGCAGGGTACAAACGTTAAAATAGTATATGCCATTCATGATGCACGTCGTTGGAAAGCTCTTTAAGAGTACGTTATGTTCACTATGGGTTTTTTACAACCAAAACAAAAAGGATATTGCGATCAGTGGCGCAACTGTTGGTCCAAATTGCGGGCGGGCCCCCGATGCCAGGGGCCCCTAAATCCAAAATATATGAAACTAATATCTTTGCTCTAATGTAGATGGGGCCCCTTAAGAGCATAATAAGATCTAACTTGGAATTATACTTCTATACCATTGTCAGGGGGCCTCATTCATTTCTGAACGCAATTGTTTTTTTTTACTCATAATTTTTTTTGGCGAGGGGCCCCCAATACCCTATAGCTACGCCACTGATTGTGATAAACTTAAAATTATTCCTAATGTGTCATGAGTACGGAATTTTGAATTTTTGTGTTTCATTTAGTTACTTAGCTTTATGTGATGTTTTCCATCTTATTTAATATGGTCAATGTTAATTTACAGGAGAGAAACTGACAGACAAATCATATTAATAACTTTTACATTTTTACTCGTAATGCAGTTTTTTTATTAAAAATGTGTTAACTATTTTCATTTGTTTACTCTTAATACTATTGTAGCAAACAATTTATATTAAGTTTTATTTTATATATTATGTGTTATATACAAAGTGTAAAAAGAAGGTTTTTTAATTAAACTAACCAGCTACAAAACAGCTTAATTATTTGAGTTGTTTTGAGTTGTCTCAAAACTTTTTAATATAATAGATAAATATATATATATTACTCTGACTTCATTGATATATCCTTAGAGCCTTAAGGCTCTACCACCCTTTGAGGTTAGAAAAATCATTAAAATAAAAATGTTATTCGTTCTAAGCAAGATATTAAAAATCTAAGTACAGGCTTCATTCCTAATTTTAATTCTGCACAATTTGAGCCCTATTTCAACTCCTTACTACAATAAATACAACAACTATTTCAATGGCGCCTGTACTATTTATCATAGGAAGTTGAAATAGGGCTCAAATTGTGCAGAATTAAAATTATGAATGAAGCCTGTACTTAGATTTTTGATATCTTGCTTAGAACAAATTAAATTTTAATTTTACTGTTTTTTGTAACCTCAAAGGGCGAGTAAGAATGTATTCCGTAGCTGATAAATCCGTCTAATCTATTATTGAAATCTATAGTTTAATTGAAATAGAAAATGAATTGATAGTTTGTAGGGCGTAAATTGGATAACCTTGTTTAGTCGTTTAGTTACGATTTAATTGAAATGGGTCTGACACTGATGCAGGTGTCACTCTGATAGCTTCTTGCCTATACAAGACATCCGTTAATCCCAGCAAGCTGAATACGAAGTATACCTAGTGTAAGATAGGAATCCCAAGACAACTCCACTATGACTAGTTATAATTTTCATCTTGAAAACCTAGACATTATATCTGATATTTAACAAATAATATAGCTTTACTCTGTCAATATGTATTTAGGACTGATTAAACAGTCGTTTCTCGACTGTTTAAATAGAACAAGTCTTCAGCTTCATCTTCAAAGACGTATCACTTTGTTTTCCTTAGCATCGTGCTTCATCTCCAAATTATTAACTATTTCATTTTTTACACGTTTATTGAGTGAATATTTTTCGTCCTTTAATAAAAGCAAATAATAGTTATATGTTAATTAAAGTAACGGGTCGGGTAAAAATAACGAGTATCCTAATAATTGTAAATAAGTGTATAAGTAAAATTTCAAATATTGTAAGAGGTATTTTAGACTGACGATCAGATCACATCGAGTAATTATGGCCGATTCCTCATAAAAAGATGTATTACTACAATATTATAACTATTCCTTCCTCCAAAAGATCCTTAGGTTTCATTAAGAGTCCTGCAGGGGAATTTATTTATTTATTTTGTTTTGTTGACAAGTTAGATTTTAATGTGACTGGAGAAAAGAAAATATAATTTAGTCTTGTTCTTGACTCCTCACAAGATTGTTGTATAATTCATATTAATATTATAAGTTTAAATTCACGTAGCTCGGCGTAGTACACCCAAGATCTACGACACCAGGGCTACAAACTGGTGACCCCGACGTGAGCTAAACACGCAACCTTCTGATCTGACTGCGTTCTGCCATACGGGAAGGTAACAATCATTCTATGTCCCAAATGGTATATGGAAAAAACATAAGACTTCCAGGAGAATTGTTTGACAAGCCATCTTTAAAATTTGATTCATCAAATTTCGTTACAGATTTACAAAAAGAAATGGAAAAAATTAAACCAGTAAAAATTGACCACAAAACTTCAAGAAAAATATTCGTACATAAAGATCTCTCGTCCTGTACTCATGCGTATGTGAGGATTGACAGAGTGAAGAAAAGTCTCGAATCACCTTATGAGGGGCCTTTTAAAATTTTAAAAAGGGCAGAAAAATATTTTACATTAAAAATAAAATCTAGAGACGAAAGGATATCAATAGATAGGTTGAAACCAGCCTATATGTTAAATAAAGATGTAGAAGGTGGTAATAATTACGAAGATACGGCTGAAGAAAGAAGAGCTGGTCGTCGAGTGAGGCTACAACATGTTTCAACGTAAAAAAAAAAAAAAGAAAAAAAAATGGTTAATGAAGTATTATCGTAACTCAGTTACTGGGGGGGAGAGTAGCTGTAGGGGGAATTTATCTATTTTGTTTTGTTGACAAGTTGGATTTTAATGTGACAGGAGAAAAGAAAATATAATTTAGTCTTGTTTTTGACTCCTCACAAGATTGTTGTATAATTCATATTAATATTATAAGTTTAAATTCACGTAGCTCGGCGTAGTACACCCAAGATCTACGACACCAGGGCTACAGTCCATTTCAATTAAATTTGTTGCCACCGCACAACAAACTCGTTTACTATGTGATAAAATGCTGTTACTTTCAAACCGATGTTCTCATGGAATTTCTAATTATTGTTGTCGTTTTTAACTTTCACTATTAATAATTGTTAGTCTACTTAATTTAATTACACTTGCTATAAATTTAAATTACATTAAGGCTTATGATGGCCAGTTGTATGTTAATTATTAGAAATAAATTTGTAATGCGATGCATATAAGCACGACATGATTATTACGCATAGCAACCATTTGTCAAGGAAAGGTGTGGGTTATTACAAATGTAACCCTTAAAATGACTTAGGAGTAGAACTATTTCGGTATTTTCAAGAATTTAGGGCCCGGCTTCCCTAGAATAATTAGAGCAGAATTATTTTGAGACAATTTTAATTAATATATCCCTATTATAAAGTAAGAAGCTTTTAGCTGTATTTATCTTTTATAAATTTCTGCGATTGTCGCTTCATAACTTATAACGCACTTAGTCGCTTTATAACGCGAAATTTTCTAAATAGTAATTGTTTCCGTCTTGTGGAGAAACATTTTGAAATGTGAAATTTTCGAGAGAAGGAGAGGATTTCTCGTTTTCAAGAACATTGGTCCAGTGGGGCCCAGAGATATTGTGACGTCTTAGTCAGTGGTATTTTGGGTTTTATATTCATAAGACAAATTTGTATTCCTGACAATGCTTTATTGTGTTTATATGCAAGCTTAAGGGCCGGGCAATGAATGATACATCATAATTATCTTTATGCCATTACCTTTCAATGAATATCTATTTAATGTTTTAAAATTAAAAAAATAATAAAATTTATCATGTGGAATACCGCTTAATACCAAAGTTAAATATTGGTAAGTATCCAAATCAGTTTTTTAACATATAGTTAGTCAAAATATTATAAAAAAAAAACCTTAGGTAAGATTCTGACTCTTCATTTCATTACAATTTCAGAATTACTCCCTACTCATTTGACTATAAACACTAAACCCAAAGTCCGTTACAATTACAAGCTTGTTGATAGCTGTTAAAACCCCTTCCCGTAAAGAAAATCGCATATATTTATACCAACTTGTTTAAAAAATAGTGTGCCAAATAGTGTGGCACATAGCTTCCTTGCAATCTACAACGTCCTTAAATGATGTTATGCTTTTACAAACCATTATTTATAATTTATTTAATTGTTTCCCTCCTTTCATTTTTAATTTGTCAAAATTGTTTTGATTTTTTACATGAATATAAGTATCAATTTAGCAAATTTTAAAGATCGCAGACGGTTTAAAATAATATGGGCCCATCTGTGGGCTACATTCGACATACTGTCCACATTTCATGAAAATCAAATCAGTACTTTTGAAGATATAAGTGTGAATAAATGTATGTTTGTGTGCTTGTGGAAGAGCAACTAATAAGCGCAAAAAATTGAATCTTAAATGGGCCCACAATGTGTTAATTATGACCTACCATCCAAATTTCATTGAAATCGAACGAGTTGTTTTTAAGATGTGCTGATGGTTCGCAAAAACCTAACAAATAAAAATAAATTAAAACAACCCCTAAAACTCCTCAAAACCCACAATTTTGCATATAATTTTCCTAAAATTTCCAGGGGATGTCCTCCCTTAGTTCTTGGGGGACATAGAATACCCCCACTCTCTCTGATAGGGCGGCCCAATTGGTTCTTTCTGTTGTAAAGATTTTGCCTTTTAGTTGGTGAAGTAATATAAATCTCATTTTGTGAATATCCTTTTTTGAAATAAATATATTCTTTATTTTTTACAAAGCTTACTACGTAAGAGAAGAATTTCTTATCTGATTGAATTATTATAATATAATATGAAATGATTTATCAAAGAATGAAAGCCTAAGTGTATTTGGTTTTGGGGGAGATGATGAAGTGAACACTCGGTCTTAAAGTCTTTCTTCACAATTCCCTTGTTGAGTGTACAGCTTCTATCTGGATCTACTCTGTCCAATTCTTCTCTCTTTTACAACGTGTAGCTAAGTTAATCCCTTCCGTAGCTTATAAATAAAAGATAATGACTGAAACATAAGATAAACCTTCTTAAATCCTCTCAAGACAAAAAAATAAGGTCATATTTAATGTATTTAGAACCACGCTTTCTTACTTTTTAATATAATAAAACAAATTATGTAACATAGAACCATTGGGCCAGGTTCGCAAGACACCTATTCGATTAGATTTTTTCACGAATCCTTACGATTTTTGAACCACAGGATCATGGATCCAAGTTTTCTACTTCCTATATCTATACCCTAATGCAATATCAACCAATGTCAAAATTCTGTATGTCTCGGTAAATAACTATACTTAGGGTGTTGTAGCACTAAAATGACCCATTTATCACTGACATCGGCAAATAGGAAAACGTTCATAAAGTTCATAATCTACTACTCGGAATGTGATGGAGAATTGGTTGTTCTTGCAGTGGTATCTATTGATCAGATTCACAATAATGCATTTATCTCATTTTAGCCAAAGTATGACATTGTTTGTTTTAACACCAAGGAACAGATATATTGGTGTAAACGGGTACTCAACCAATGTTTTAGAAAGTACTATGGTACATGTTCTATAAACAAAGAAAGGACTCATTTTCTCCATTTCATGGACATGTTGAAAAACATTGAATCATGGATATGTTTTTGGGCATTGAATCCACATATCGTCATTTCAATGTTTTTCCATGAAGTGGAGAAAATCAGTATGCATCTGTCTAATTGATATTGTAGATAGTAGATGGATCTTAAAATGTGAAATTATGAAACATTAATCCATTTAGATTACCATTTGGTCCGCTAGGAGCTCTGATATCATTTTAAATAAAATTTAGAATGTATATACTCTATCGGCGAAATATAGTACTACTATAAATACAAGTGAAAACCAATCTACCTCCTATGATATTCTAACTTCCTGGCACGATATTTAAAGAAGTCATATTTTGCGTGTTGTTTATTGAAACTTTAGCCTGCCTGTCGTCAAAATATTGTACTATAAACGAAAACCTTTTAACCTCCTGTTAAATCCTCGCCTGGCACGATATTTAAAAGCGTCATATTTTCATATCGATTCTTTGCGTGACGGAAATTTCTTCTGCTTCCCAGAGCTAAAACATATCCATGTTAAAAACGAGAAACAAGATTTGAAAAGTTTTTCTTAAACCTGGGAAATTATGACTTTATTTTTATAATTTCCCCATGGGTTATCCCACAAATTAGATCTTTCTTCAATTTATGAGACAAATAATTCGATTGATATCGGGAATTCGTCTTCCATCTTGACAAGAGCGGCACTATTATAGTAATAACCAGCTCGAAATCGAGAGATTATGTAACTTCATGTGAACGAAACAACATATACATTTAAGCACTATTGCATCTCGTATTCGGTAAAATGCATTCGTCATTGCGATTCTATAAATCTCGAATGTATATTTCACCGAATACGAGATCTAGTAGTGTTTATATGTTTATATTGTTTTGTTCACATGGACTAACTTTATTCCTCGATCTCGAGCTAGTTATTACAATAATAGTGCCTCTCTTGTCAAGATGGAAGATGAATTCCCGATATCAATCGAAGTATTGCCTCATAAATTGAAAAAAGACCTAATTTTTGGGATAATCCATTGGGCAATTATAAAAATAAAGTCATAATTTCCCAAGTTTACGAAAAACATTTCAAATATTTTTTTCTCGTTTGATTTTCGAAGAGGATGTACATCCAAGAGGAGGCTATACCCTTATATAGGGAGTAGGAAGAGTGGATCCACGATGACGTCTGTGTGCTGACGGGTCTGTTCTGTCGAGCTGACTTCCCGTGGTCCAAAAACCGTATACATGGAAAAAATCGAATCGAATAGGCGATAGGCACCGTGTGAACTCTGACTATATGGTTTTTTTTTACGAATACGGGATTTTACCGCATGGGCTATGTGTGAACTACTTAATATACAATATTCAATGTTACTGTATTTTTCGATAAAATCATGTATTCTGTATACGGGAAAAATACCATCGTGTGAACCTGGCCTTACTATTTTACGCCGGCAACTATGAAAATCGTTATAGCCTCTTCTTTTTTAGAGTTAAATTAAATCTATCTTTATATTTGGGCTTTTGGGGAGTAAAAGTTGACCGATTTAGTTGAAATTTATATACATTGTCTAAAGTGCAATTAAAACAGGCATGCACAATTTCAACTTGATACAAGCAAAGTATTTGCGTAGTGAAGTTATACATTTTATAATAGTTACAAAGGAGATGTATGTAGTTAGTATATTCCACTAAGAAGAATGCAGGGTAGCTCCTTTACTATTAGCCTCTGTACTACTATCATACCCTTTATCATGAATCATGATTATCTATTTTTTTCAATATTCAATACATATTTATTACTATACTCTATAAAATAATACGCTCGCTTCATTGATAGAGCCATGCGATGCCTAGTTATGTGTACAGTACAGTATACATCTTCTCAACGTGACCAGGAGGTGAACCATGTTTTAAATTCTCTGATATTCAAACTAAAGCGTTAGTTTAGGATTCCGCGGCCAGAATAATAACTTATAAATCTAGATTTTTCCAGAACAGTCTGGGGTAGACGCATGAAATCCTAGGTTTCGTCTGCATTGCTGGAGTATTCTTACGTTGCTCTTATTGTGAGCCATTATCAAATGACTCATCATAAGCAAACGACTTGAGGGTGCATCTCTAGACTCCTAGTTATACGATCGAAACTTATAATTTATGCCGACTTATCGATTTCGGTTTCCCGCAAACGTGTTACCAATGGGTTAGCTGGTCCATGTATCTGTCGACTTTCAGTACCGATTTGAAAGAAGGCATGATTCGTAAAGTTAAATAGAATTTATAGTGCGAAATAAGTATACTCCAAGAACTAACTGTTTAAAACTTGTCCCTAACATTGTTTGCTCGTTTTAAGTTTCTAAGTTATTTAGTTTTTACTTGTGCCATGTTTGTATATAGTACATTACATGTTGAAAGTTTATCTCGTGTACTTTGTCAGGCAGATGATATAAAACAGTCTGTTGAGCTAGGGATACAAGAAGTACGAAAGTTTCAACTTTATACCTAGATAACTCAAACATAGGGATGAGTGAGTCGACACTAAAAGAGTGTGTCTGGCATGAAACTGACAGCAGATTCTTAACATTATATTATTTAATGCTTAAGACGTTATTTAAAGAGTTAATTCCTCTTCAAAGTTTCTATATCGACGTATTCAATTGCTGTTAAATATATATATATATATATATATATATATATATATATATATATATATATATATATATATATATATATATATATATATATATATATATATATATATATATATATATATATACCCCTTGAACGGTTTGAAATAACATTTTGCCCCCAGGCCACCCAACTTCAAAATTTCAAATTTAGTGTATATTTTTTATTGCAGTTTAGGCTTCTACGGTAAAACTAAGAATATTTTACTTTTACTTTTTTTTCTATCCCCAATATTTTGCCCCCTATATGGGGGCAAAAGTATAAAAATGGTTGATTTCAGCGCCTGGGGGCAAAATGGGGAGTTGCCCTTAGTGCGAGATTGCATAGAAACAAATTTCCCTTTACATGGTACGGATCACCCAAGAAACGGGATGGTGGGGTGATGGTTTCATTAATTTATCTCAAACCGTTCAAAAGTTAAGAGCGGGAGGGGAGAAACTTTTGGACCACCCTGTATAATGCGTAGGTACTTCTATTCGCTAAGTCCCTACCGATACTCAACGGCATCTAATTTATTACTATAGGCATCGCGTGGCTCTATCATTGAAGCGAGAATTTTGCAATAAAATACTGAATATTAAGTAATTTATTAATCATGATGAATGTCATAGTTGAAGATAAGTGGAAGAGGGTAGTGTGGGGTAGAGTAGGGGTACTTGGTACAAAGCTCATTTTCCTAGATAAACCTACATAACTACACTCCTATAAGAATTTTAACCTATTACTAGCTCCTATTATAAAAGTAGGTAACATGTGTTATTGATGTAATTAGAAATATCGGCTACGAAGTAACTTACGTTTCATGTTACTTATTTTATAATTACTTTACAACTATTTCTTCAAATGTAGACCGATGTTTTTGTTCGTCTTTAATTTTAACATCGAGGAAGCGAAAAGTGGCTTTAAGCATTTCACTATATCAATTATATTTCTCACTAAATTACGACATGCAATAGAGTTGTTTCTTATATGTTTTTCTCTAGGCGTGCTCTTGTTTGCTAGGTGGCTATCAATGTTAGTATTGTCTAGTTAATGACTCCCATTCACGAAAGCTTTTTTTCGTGTTTATGTAATTGTTATTATGCACGGAATCCAACCTGTTGATTAACGATGTCTTTACCGTGGTTTTAATACGAACTAGTTTTATCAACTTGTACATAATAAAAATAATTGTTGTTAATTAATAGTGTAATGTTTGTTATTTTAATACAAATTACATTATAAATATAAGGTCAAATAAAAATAACTTATTAATTAATAAACTGATCACACACATTATAGGACCTTTATGAGATCATTGAAATGAATATTTATCACGTCTTTAAGTAACAATCTTAAATATTTGGGCTTTTCAGAATGTGTTAAGGTGGATTCATAGCCTGCGTTTTATACACTCTTCAGAATAATCTACAAGCTGTCATAACATGACACGAGAAAAGTTCGTTCCAAACCAACTTTTCTCGCGTCAACACTAACCTAAATGAAACCTTCCCGTCATCTTCCCTCTTGTTTATATATTTGATTTCATTTTTTGAGTCATCCATTTACATAGTAAATATGAAATGCACACTTCTTCTTCGTTTTACAACTATCTTTTTAGAAAGTCAGTATTATATTTTAATGATAAATTCGACTTTGTTTTTATAACCTCAACGGAACAATGCGCAAGTGCACAAGGAAGGAAGGGTGGGGGAAAACACTCGGTGACGTCTCCCCGGCTTCATGAATGCATTTTTATCTGTATAGCCCAAACGCGCGTAATAAAAACGAATGCTATGAGTACCTTTGGTAAACTTCTCAGGTACTCTATTCAAGTACAAGAGAGAGTAAAATATTATCCGCAATAAAATTTTATTGTAATTCCTGTGGACTTATCAGCGCTTTCCGCAAAATAATTAGATTTTTAAAATAAATAATTTTTTAAATAAAATAATTTTTTTTATTTATTAAATTATGCTTTATAGTCCCGATCGCACTATTAACTTTATGGTCACCAAAAATTGGTCCTTTGAGGCGAGTACATGTACAAGTATTATAGCGAAGTGGATAAGTCCGGTCCGATATTATGTCAGATAATGTGATGTAATAAAACTAATTAAGTTTGCTATTTTAATTATATATATTATAAATTAGTTCCACAGCATCTTAGCAAAAATAACTAACTTATCGATGTAATCTTAATTTAAATACAAGGATTTAGTCGTAACAATTGACGTTTATGAGTCATTTGATGCCTAGTTAAAATAGAAAGCTACTTACTAAAATATATTTACCTCCAGGCGAGAGAAGAAGTTAACTTAACTGTCTGGTTTTTAGGGTGTTAAGTGATTTAACTGCCTGGCCGAGCCACAGGGAGTTATAGCCGCATGGAGTTATGGCATAACTCCCTGTAAATTCATTGCAGCTAACTTAATTCTAGTAAAAGAACTGCTTTTAAACGGATTTTACGAAAATTTAAGTTAACAACGCTGGTTTTTATTTAAATATAAGTTAAGTTAAGTTGAGAATTGTTAATATTATATCTAACTTCTTCTTTTTTTAAAAAAAATAAATATAAAAATGTGGATATTTTTGTTGAATAAAATAATTTAAAATTAAAATCTTTCTATATTTTTTTCTCCCTTCTGGAGGTAAAATATTGCACGTACCTCGGAAGTAAAAATCACTTGCGCCCTCGCGATTATTAACTCCCACGGTTCCGCCTCGGGAGTGAACGTTATGGTTCCCTCGGCTTCGCCTCAGGGTGCAGTCACTTACCTTACTCCCTTGGTGCATAAATAACTATAAGCTTTAGTGCAATCGGTGTTACAATAGGGCATTTTAGCATGGAGAGGAGCATGTCCTACTATACTGAAACCATTATTAATTATTCAAAAAGCTGTAATAAAAGTATTCTTGAGAAAATCTAAAGATTTCTCTACTGAACAACTTTTCAAGGAATTTCTTGCTCATAGTATTGACCGGCTAAACAAAAAAATAGTACTCCTTTATCAATTTAAGGTACTTCTTTAGATTGTTACTCCCCTATGTTGGTTTAGAATATAAATGACTTTGAATAAATTAACTATTAAGAAAAAAGGATGTTTAGTCCAATGTACTTTGGGACAAAGGAATATTGCACTTCTGTTTTTATAAGGAGAGTAACTCTTTAAAGAAGGACATTCCGTACACCTTCTTTAGACTGTAACTCCCCTCTGTTTTTTTTTTTTTTATAAAGGAAGTAGCAATCTAAAGAAGTGCCCTATTTAAACTACCGAGACAAGTAATTGCACACATGCATAAGACTAGATAACAGACTAGACGAGACTTAGTTTTACCGAAAACTTATTCAAGCCTAGCTCAAAGACATGCTCTCTAAGTGGGTATCAACTATCAAAGTGTTTAATTCTCTACATCTAAACAACATCCTAACAACCTAAAAAAACAAATTGATACTTGGGTAATACCCAAGTAAATAACAGAAATGTAAACAGAATTTTAAATTAAAATTAAAACAGAACAATAAGATATAATATAAAATTCTATTTAATTAAATCTTTTACTTATTTAATTTTTTATAATATTCTAGTAAATGTTAAATTTATTATAATAATTATTGGAAAATATTTATTTACTTAAAATTCTTAATGTTTGAAAATTTTAGCTGTTATAGTTATATGTTATATTTTATTTTATTTTTATAGTAATTTTACTTTATATATAAATATTCACTATACTCGTACTATTACCTAAGTTAAATATAGTACAAAATGCCAAGGTAATTAAAAAATGATTTATTCATACAGATGAAAATCCAAATATTATATATATCAAATTTTAGCGGCCGCCCCCTACTTCAAGCTTTTGCTTTTTGGTGTTACGCTCAACACTGATTTTACTAATTAAAATGTATTATGATTATATGCTTGTAGTACATTAGTTATATAATTATCATGTAATATTATCATCATGTGAGAAATATATTATAATAGATAATAATCGAAACTGTAAACAAATGTTGTCTTTTATTAACGTTCTTCTAACAATTGCATAATGGAACTTAACAATAAATTGGAAACAGTTTATTTTATAGTTAAAAATGACGGGTGTAAGGTAAGTAATTATAATAGTACATTACGCGTCGAGTGCAGAAAGTAGCATTTTGCATGCGAGTGTGGAGTTTGCACCAGAGCGATAGCGAGGGCAGTAAAACCACACGAGCAATGCAAAATGCCGTTTTCGCACGAGTTGCGTACCGTACTTTATCTACGATTGTTAGATTTAAATAATAAACACAGAAAAAAATAAAATTGCTGTATGTAAGTTCGTATCTCTCTCTTGATAAAGATAGCATTAATTCTTGAGATGTATTTTTTGCCGAATTAATTATTTCTGGAGGAGTATTATTCTCCACATTTTCGTCAAAGTCACTTGATTCACTCATTGTTTTTCACTAAAAACTCGATATAAACAGTTACTTTAATAAAAGAACAGCAAATTAGTTTTGTTAAATGTAAACAAACTCGCTAATCGTGCGTAAAGCTGAAGAATTCCTCTTCTTTACCGCCCTAGGGTGGTAAAGAAGAGGAATTCTACAGAACTATAACACGCGCATGCGCAATGAACACAAGTACATAAAGAATCACTTTCTACGCATCTAAGCAGAGATACAATGTTTATATTTCGTATCAATCATAGATAAAAGCATTGTTTGAGTCTTTTCTGTTAATCCCCCCCCCCCCCATGCCTTCCGGGCGCTTTTTCGCTTATACCGGGTTGCACCCCTTTTATGGGGCATTCCGATTTCCCACAACTTTCTAGTGTACAAGAAGCTGAAAAACCACTCACTAGGTTGAGCACCTTATTATTTAACGGTGTACATATATATCTACTTTTTCCGACCTCTGTCTAAAACAAAACAATACTGATAAAATATCCTTATTATTTATTGAAATAAACATATGAAACACTATTTTTGACCTTTGTAACCAAAACAATGAAGTGTAGATATTGCTGTTATCTCATTATAGTTTTAAGAGAAAACCTATCAGTCTAATACGTATTAGTGCAATAGATGCTTCTTTGCGTCGAGAGTTGGGAGTCCAATATTTACAAAGGCCGGGGCGTATTGCACCTGACTCGTCTTTGTCCATCTGGCCATGACATGGCATTGTCACTGTCTGACAACTTCATGCACTGTCATTCCAATAAAAAAAATATGAGTTTCAAGCCGTTTGTGTTTAAATTAAATTAAAATTTAAATTTGTGTTTTTTTAACTTTTTACTTTCTTGGAAAATGTATGTTTATTTATGTATGTATGCCAATAAGAAATGAGGTGATCTACCTAGCACATTGTTTATTAGCTTTCTGTGCACTAGATAGTTGTGGAAAATCGGAATGGCCCATAAACGTTAAAGGGTGCAACCCTGTATATGCGAAAAAGCGCCCGGAAGACGTGGGGGGGGGGGGGGGAGGGGGAAACAGGAAAAACCCTTTTGTTTTTCATTCGTTTATATTTTTTTTTTTTTTAGAAAGACATCGTCAAGCGTCCGTTTTTTTAGAGAAATGAGTCTGATTTTTCTTTAGCGAAGAGTGAGGGTTCTGTGGCGAAAGTAAAATATTGTTTCACGTAGAACAAGGGGACGGTAAACTAAGTGAAAAAAGAGTGAGAACTCGATTACGATATCGAGTGGTTTGAAAGTGTGGGAGAGGAGCCCTCAGACTCCACCGGAGATGCTCTTAATTAATTACATTCGCTTCAGTTTAATTTTAAGGCTCGTTACACCGATTCTTTGCTTGAAAGCCTCGCTAGAAAAGCCGCAGAATCCCTAACCCTATCCTCTCAGGGCGGACTCAAAACGGTTTAAAACCTTATTATAACATATTCCTCTTTGGTAAGGGATCCGGGGACATGGCGGTGCCGAGTAAATTGCGGAATTCAAAAGAGAGGGGGGTGCGTCATTCAACTAGATAGCGGTGAGATAGAATTACAAAGGAGGTTGGTAAGTTGCCAGTGTCGGTATCCGATCCGCCTTCACGTATATCTGGACCAGTAAGGGAGTAGTCGAGACGAAACACTTGGGGCAATAGGAATATCTAGGGATGTCTCGCTCCCGTGTGCCTTGTCATCGTCACCAATGCCCCTCTATTCACCCAGAACCTCATTTCCGTTTCATGAGTCTCGCTTCAACATTTTTTTCACGGGCCATTTATTCTTAAGAGGATAAAATATGAAGGAACCCGGCCCACATGGCTGCAAGCGAATCTTAAGCTTTCACAACATAAAAATTGACACTTCAAATTTTATGAAATGTATACCCACATTCATACATATATATATATATATATATATATATATATATATATATATATATATATATATATATATATATATATATATATATTAAATTTCCGTTTCACTCTATGACTGCTTCAGTTGGATAAAAATACATTCTACCTATAAACATACAATAAGCAGCTGTTTTTCATTGTGATAAGAACCGCATACTATTTTGATTTTAGAAAAGCTGATATTTTGGTACCGGTATAAGATCATGGCTCTTCTTTAGATTTTTATTCCCTTTATAAAAAACAGAGGGAGTAACAATGTAAAGAAGGTGTACGGAATGTTCTTCTTTAGATTTTTATTCCCTTTATAAAAAACAGAGGGAGTATCAATCTAAAGAAGGTGTACGGAATGTTCTTCTTTAGACTGTTACTACCCTTATCAATTACACAAGTGTGATATTCCTTTGTCCCAAAGTATATTGGACTAAACATCACTTTTTCTTAATAGTTATTTAGTCAATTATTTTCATTCTAAAACAACATAGGGGAGTAACAATCTAAAGAAATACCAAAATCATTTTCTGTGGTGAAGCCCGTTGGACAGGGCTTAACGGCTCGCGTAATAATATATTGAATCACATATTGAAGAAAGGAGATAATGTCCATTTTTTGACGAAATTGACTTTTTGCATTTTTGTGATCTAGAAGCTTAGACACGTCACCTGTGCAAAAACGAGACTTATCCATTGACTCCTTCTGTATTTATTTAAAAATTTATATTTTTCATGTAAAGCAGAAAGGATACATATCTAGGACATATCCCTTTTTTTTACATAAACTTATATTTAAAGTCATGAAACGTTTTTTCGTTTACTGTAAAATTTAATTTTGTGGACTTATCTCCCTTTCTGCAATATGTGATTCGTAATAATATATTGTACCGGACATGGTTGAAATCTCTCCTCCTCTTTTACTATCCCTTTATTCAGAATCTCTGCTTTCTTCTTCGTTTTGAAGCAAAGTCTATCACGGCCCAAGCCGCTTCCCTATCAGTCATCTTCTCCCGAAATTTCACATAATGAAATAAAGTTTTACACAAGCCATTGCAGCGTGTAATGCTCCATTTTTAATCGGGTATGAGGGCCTTAAGGAAAAGGGAAGAGTCAGAAATTGGTTGAACCTGAATTTGGGGTGTTCATATTAAAAGGTCAGTTTTAATAAAATTACGATTGAATTTTGAATTAAGTTTTCTCTAAAGTTTTCTCTAATTTTGTATTTAGTCTTTAATATGAGCACCCCACATTCGAGAAATTATCAAGGTTTCTGTTAATAAAAAATTACTTTTTCAAAGCCAATCTACCACTAAACATTTTCATCGATGAAAATTGTCATTTTAAAAAAATTTTCAACGAAAACATTTCATCGTCCCTCTCCATACCATTTTCAACCCTCTTCTCTTCCTCCTATTAAAAAATGAATGAACTAAACATGAGATAAAATTGGAAATTACTCAACTTTGGAGGCTTATAGCTACTCGACTTGGATGGGTTCGGATCGAAATAAGTTCAGAGTAGGATACCATCTACAAAGTGTCCTCTACAAAGTGTCCTCTACAAGGATATTTTTTATTGGGTTTGGTCTTCACGTAAAAAAATGACGCGTGGTTGCAGGACACACATTCAAAAACACCTTTTTTGGCACTTGAGTGCGCAGAAGAGATTAGATCTATAAAAAGAACCTTTCTGCGTCACTTTAAGACCTACATGATAGACTAATATCGCCTGTACAAAAAATCCTGTTGTGAAATCAGATAGTGTACATATTTCATAAATACTATAACATTTTCATGGGAGTCAGCGTGGCCGAGGTGCTCTAGGCGGTCCGCCCGGCTATCAATGAGTGAGGCGAACGAGGTCGTGGGTTCGATCCCGTGCCATGGTTCTCTGAATTGCATCTATGAATCGCGGACGGAGCAGGGCGAGGGACACCCCATGAGGGGTTCTCTTCCCCCGCATTTTGATGTGGGTTTGATCCGTGTCATGAGATGTGATTTGTATCTATGGTTCGAGGCCGGAGCAGGGCGAGGGAAGCCCCCTGAGGGGTTCTCTTCCCCCAACACTTTGATGTGGGTTCGATCCGTGTCATGAGATGTGATTTGTATCTATAGGCCCCTCTAGACTCTCACGAAGTTGCCCGAAGTCGGGCGAGGAACGAGAATGTGGAGAGGTTTCTCATGGTTCCTCGGGGGTCCTTTCCTCGCCTCGCCCGACTTCGCTTCAGAGACGGTTTTTTGTCCCGAGTCAAAGGGGACGCGAGGGACATTGAGTCATGGCAATGAGGTGCTCGTCACGAAGGGCGAGAGTGTGGATGCGAGTACTTCACCTCGGGAATTATCGCCGAGTATAATCGGCGAGGATACTCCGCGAGAGTGTGGAGGAGCCTTATGGTTCGAAGATGGAGCAGGGCGAGGGCACCCTAAGGGGTTCTCTTCCCCCACGCTTTGACGCACGCTTACATAGTTTACTAATGACCACACCATACCCGCTTGGGCGGTACAATGTACAGGTATGATGTGGCTGGAACTCTCTACCACGGGGTTAGTAAAATGGCCCCAGAGTGGCGAGATTGCTACGTTCGAAGAAGTGGTTCGTCCTTCCCGTCTAACCATTACATAACATTTTCATAATCACATGTTATAGGGTATGTGATTCAGTGAGAGAAAGAGTTTATAATCCCAGCTATACATATTTATAAGTCGTTTTTTTCTTCTTCCTTTGGTCGAGGACCGAGAAGTTTGTGGCATAACATTTTTGAACTTGCAGAAAGGCGAATGATACGATTATACCATTTTAAACCTTTTAGATCATATTTCTGTGGTAAACACTTTGGAGATGAGAACTTTTCTTGAAGGAAAGAGATTTTTCCATGTTAGAGAAGTGCAATAAAGGTCTGTTTCTGTATGTGTATTGTGGAGCTAGGAGGAAGGGCTAAACCCGACGGGGGTATTGATTCTTGACCTTGGAAGCTTCGGACTGATTGTAGTGTAGCTGTAGCTAGTAGCTAGTAGCTACACATGTAACCAGTAATCTCCTTATCCCCTCTACTAGCCTCTCTCACTTTAAACTATCGTCCACTTTAATACACAGTGTTGTGAGTGTTGTGGACAAGCTTTCAAGCACGGACCAACCACAACTGTGACACACCATTGTCAAAATTAACTTCACCTTTCATTCCCGTATTTCCTTCAATCTGCCAAGTGCATTCGAACCACCAAAGAATTGTGTGTATGTATTAAATGAAATAGATAAAAAAAAGAAGTTAATTACGGTTGAAACGTAATTCAGTAGTTCTAACAAGAGGGGGAAAATGATCGTACCATTCTTTTAAATTGACAGGATATGATAATATTTATTTAGTTGATATCGGTATTGCTGATATGAGTATTCGATTTTTTAAGTTTAAATACATATTCGGTTGTACTATTTAACTTATCGACTGTGTACCTGCAATACCTCGTAACCCTCAAAATCGAGATTTTTTTTTTTATTGCATTTTTTGATAGATATTATTAATATCTACCTATGTGCAAAAGCTAGTAAGCCATAAGCAATTATTTTTTATAGAAATTATTGTAATACTTCGTATTTATCATTTAACTAAATTTAGGGTGACCAACCGTAACGTAAAAACGGGATTGTCCCGTTTTTTTATGAATATTGTGCCGAATTAATTATTTGAGAAAATGAGGAGAATAATACGCCTCCCGAAATAATTAATTCGGCACAAAATACAACTAATGAATTAATGTCATCTTAATCAAAAGAGAAATACAAACTTACATACCGGAAGTTTAATAAAAAAAAAATGTTCTGTATTTATTATTAAAATCCACGATAAAGTACAGTACACAACTCGCATGTAAAATGCCATTTCCTGCACTAGACACGTAATGTACTATTATGTTACGGTTACAGATCGAAATTCTTAGTAAGTATAGTCAAGGGCACTTCATTAGATTGTTACTCCCCTTATAAAAACAGAGGGGAGTAACAATTTAAAGCAGTAAAGCAGGTGTACGGAATTGTCTTCTTTAGACTGTTACTCCCCTTAGAAAAACAGAAGTGGGATATTCCTTTGTCCCAAAGTACATTGGACTAAACATCCCTTTGTCGTAATAGTTATTTAGTTAGTCATTTCTATTTTTTTCAAAAAAAATAGGGGAGTAACAATATAAAGAAGTAAAGAAGTAGCGTCAAGTAAATTAAATTGAATATCTATTAAGATGTTATTTTATCTATTTAAAGACCAACAAATCAAAACAAACATTTATTTTTATCGGATTAAATGGGGTTGCGTTAGCATTGCAATAATGAATTATTTCGAGGTGAGTCATCAATATTCGATTATATAAATAAATATTATTGAAGATTTCGTCAAAGTCTGGCATAATAATAATTCCTTCTCGGCAGGGAATCATACTCACCTTTTAAAATCATAGCTGTTTCTCAAGAACTACATTTTTCCCGGGAAAAATACTGTTATGGGCGTATTTAAATGACTAAATCTACATTTTATTAAGTTAAAATCGTCGAAACCAGTTTTGACAAATATGTATGTTTTTACATTAGATTTTTTATTTCAAATTAGTTCTGGAGGGGTTGAACCAGTGGCGTAGATAGAAACAATCTTTGGGGATATACTGACACTAATCATATACACACATATATATATATATATATATATATATATATATATATATATATATATATATATATATATATATATATATATATATATATATATATATATATATATATACTATATATATATATATATATATATATATATATATATATATATATATATATATATATATATATATATATATATATATATATATATATATATATATACTAAAGGTGTAGATGTGGGTCGTGAAGGGTAATAAAACGATGTGTGTTTAAAATTTAAGAATGGCTATATTTCGCCCCACTCCGGGGCATAGACGTGCCTGAAACATCATTTTAACTTTATATAAATACAGTTCTGACTAGGTGAAAAATAAACTATACAAAAGAAAAAAAAAAACCTATTTTAGAAATGATATCAAATAAAATAATTAATATTAATAGAACCTACCGGTAAACGAAGGTTTGGTTACATGTTTAAAAATTAGTCAAATTCATCTATATATAATTTCAAGATAAAAAGAACTTTTTATATACTACGTTTATAAATTTTCTGTTGAATCGTATGTAATGTTGATAATATAATTGTTATTGTTAGATGATATATAATGTTAGTGAAAAAAAAAAATAGTTCCGGATTTATTTACTTCACATAAATGACAACCATCTAGAGAGCTGATCTTAAACCTATAAAAGGACAAATCTTTGTACAACGGATCTCCCCAACACCAAATCTTAAGCGTGCCATCGATATATTGTAAATAATATAAATAATATAATCGATATTTCCTGTTTTGCTGTCATTCAATGTTTATCTATCTCAAATTTGAGACCCGTCAAAATGAAGATTGCAAATACTATGGGATATGTCAAAACAAATAAAATAACTTGCGGATTTTTTCCGAACTAACTTTCCGTACAGCAAAATTGCTGAAAACCAATTAAATTCTGCTGAAAGATGGCTAAAAGTATTAAAATAATGCATTGTCATCGTGTTCTGAGCTATGCTAAAAGTTTCAAATGTCTAGCTATTTGGGAAGTTAGTTAGAAATCGATTGCCAGATTTGTACCGGACAAACAAACAAACAAGAAAGCAAGCTAATAAAAACGTAGTAAAATAGACTCGTCATAAACCTTTAGTTAATATAAAAGGGACAAAAAAGGAAAAAAACTACATATATATATATATATATATATATATATATATATATATATATATATATATATATATATATATATATATATTATGTTTGTGAGTGTAATTTTTATGTTATTGTTGAGCATTTGAAGTAAAAAAATATTAAATTAAATGCATTAAAAACATAGTATCGTATTTTACTACGTTTATATTAGCTTGCTTTCTTGTTTGTTTGTTTGTGCGGTACAAATCTTGCAATCGATTTTTAACTAACTTCCTGATTAAGTAGAAAGCTGAAATTTGCACAGATTATGTATTTCCGATGACAATACAATAATCAGTAATTAGATTTCTTGGTAAAGTTAATTAATTATTGATGTCGATGCCCCATTATTTTTAAATTGTTTTAAGAAGTCCAGACATCGAGCGAAAGAGTCTAAATGATATTTACTTTCACCATGATTATATGTTTCTTTGGCTTTCTTCCAATTATCAAATTTTGATTTTACTAAGTGTCCTAATGGCTGAGATGGCTGAGCACCAACACCACCAGAGGAAGTGAAGACAACGCAATATTTACAATATGCTCCTTAATCTTTAATAGTTCAAAATTAAAAAAAAAAAAATTATCACTTTAACTTATTATTAATATATGTATATAAAACTTGTAATGTTTATTTTTTAATTTTAATTTCAAAAGTTTCTTTTAGAAGATAGCAAAAATAAAATGAGTTGTTACTCTTACAATGCCAAAAATAAGACTGAATTAATATAGAAAACATATTAGATTAGTTTTAAGCCATATGATAAGATTATCGTCGATCATATTTATGATAAAAGATTTAATTTTTTATTTTCTTCAAAGTTGTGAGTTGTTATTGAAGCAAGATGACTGTAGTATATTGCTTGGCCCTTAAGCCTTCTCGCGAGTCTTTGTCAAAACCGCCGTCTCATTGTGAGTTTGTCTTATTTATATTTTAACACTCTTGATAAGTGTTTCACTCTCACGATTTTAATTTTTTTGTTCACTCTCACTTCCATCTATTTACTATAATTTATAATATACATATAATATACTAGCCTTCACTCTGCGCTCCGCGCGGGGCTCATGCTAGGTATTAGTGGCTATATATCCTATTATCATGTAGGCGTAGCAATTAAATAAAATGCCTAAATAGTTTTGTTTTCAAGCCTCCTAGGAATAAAACCAGGACTATATTATACACATACACCATTCATTCCGTTTCTAAGAATATAATATTCTCCAAATCGTAGTTTGGAGACTATCTATATATTTAAAAAATATCCAATAGAAACTAATTAATATGTATAGTAATTAATAAAAAAACTAAAAAAAGGTATAATGAATAAAACGTCGAAAATAAACGTCGTAAAAACCAATTACACTGGAAAGTCATTAAACAATCATCAACCATGATGGTGCATTAATTTAATTACCAGTCTCTTCTCTCAATACGGCAGTTTCACCAGTAAATGTTTAATAACTGGTTCTTGAAAAAAATTATTAAATAATAAATACTCGATTTATTGAGCAATAGTGTGAGAATTTAGCACCCCAATCAAAAATTTAATCGGTTAACATTTGTGGACGCCAAAAGAGCTCAAAGTCGATTTTTGTTTCCAAAAAATTAAATTTAGTTCTATTTAAGGTAGAACCGATAAAGGTACGACAAAAAGTCCAAAGTTGTACATCTTTTAAAATTAGTTACCGCTTGCGCAATCAGCTTGTCGATACGATTAACCATTTAGCCACAATAAGCCTCCAAAAAAACTTTAAAGTGCGTCCACTATCTTTAATTTCTTAAGGGGGGTAAAAATATATTTTTTTAACTTTTCGGATTTTTCCAGTCGGTTTGGGCAAATTTCCGACCAAACGCAAAAAACCGCGAGTCTCTATGTGGTCTAGAAGTACCCAAACATTTTGATTAGCGGGTCTGTGGGGTTTGTTTACGGTGGGTCAACCTAATTTTTTTTTAGGTTATTTTTGATAAAATTGTTAATAACTTTGGTTATATTCAATATTTTTAGATGAAACCAAGCCTACGAATTGCGCAACATGATTGCGCTCACCTCTGAAAATGTCAGTTTTGCGCCTATAAAGTCTGACTGGGGCGAAAGACACACATACACTCATACATACACGAAAAAAGTTAAGGCCGTATTCGGTTTTTGGGATGTATTAAATCAATTCTGACCAATGTACAGACAAAACTTTAATTTTATATACATAGATAATTTTCTTCATCTCAAGGGGGGAGGGGGATATATCCCCCCCCCCCCCCGTATCTACACCACTGGGTAGAACCTGGCGTAGGAACGGGGGGGGCTATCAGGCTTGACCCCCCCCCCCCCCTACCCGTCAGATTTGAAGGGCCTATAAAATTACAAATAAAAAAAAAATAGTACATGGGTTTATGTCTAAAACTGCTTAAAATGTTGTTTTTGAACGGTTATTTTCTAAAATTTTCCAGGGGGAGGACCCCCGGACCCCGATTCTATAGGGGGGGGGGGGGCAAAGAGAGGGTAGGTTGTAGTCGGACACCTTAATTTCTAGAAATCGAGCATGATAAAGAGTATGTGTACCCCCGCCCCCCTTAGTGGAGGTGCGGACCCCATCAAAAATGAATTTCTACGCCACTGAATCCATCAAAATTTTATTTCTATACCATCATAATATTTTCTCTCTATACATACCACATATATATGAGAAAGTTACTACTCAATTATATAAATAATTGGACGGGCTTGAATTTGGAATTCAAATTAATTGGTTGTAGGTCAAAAAGCTATTGGACCCTATGGGAGTTCACATACTGTCAACACGATAGTTGGTCGATTAAAAAATCATAAAACTTCACAGATCGTCTTTTAACTATTTAGTTGGACAACTATCGGTCCAAGTGTACATTGCCATGTACTGGAGTGCGCATATACTCAACTATACAGTCGATCAGCGACCCTTCCGTTTTGTTTTAACATAAGGAGTCGTAAAAGTCGCTCTCACGACTTCTTAATGGTATGGAGTATTTCATTGAGAGTACTTATAGAGAATAGGCCTGTGCTATACTTAAATTCTCTAAAAATGTGTTCTGATATTAATAAAAATAAACTGTGGGAGTAGGTATGCTTGGAAGGGGTAAATGGTTGGGCAGAATTGGATGCAAAAAAAGGAAAAGTAGTGCAGCGAGGACATATTTCGTGTCCAATCATTTTATAATGATAAATGTTTAAAAAATATTAATACATTAATATTATGATAAAGGTAATAACATTCTTCTCGAAACTGAACTACAACATACTAATTAAGAGTAAGAAGAAATCAATTGTTAAGATCTGTTTACAGAACACGCATCTATTTTTAATTTTTTAGGACACAAATGTTAGGGGATCTTATTAGCGACAGATTGATTGTGTGCGCACTCCCAACAACTAAACAGTTTAGTCGAGGAGAAATCCAGGAGTTCGACGATTGCGACTATTGAGTTTAGTCGCAGCAAAATCGAGTGTATGCGCCTAGCCTAAGGAAGGAACGAGAATAAAATTGTAGAATTAATTATTTTAAGATTATTAATAATTGTAAGAATTAATAATTAGTCCTAGAAAATTGATACCTTTGTAACGATATGGAAGTATTAATTTGGAAAAACAAATGCTATATGTATTCAGTTTTCAGCTAAAAAAACAAATCGGGTACGGGGTACCTCGGAACTTTTCCTCACTTCGGAGGCCACACGTGGCCTCTCCTGCTGCTTCGCAGAAGGAGGAAGCAGAATTGGGCATTTTCTGTGCTTGGATGGGTGACCGTTTTGAAATAACTGATTTTTTTATTATCATTTCTCAAAAAAAAATTATACATTATATTTATATATTTTATTTCATTTATTTAATTATTTGAATTTTGGCGGTATTTTGATAGATGTAAGCAAAAGTATCGCACTAATTAATAATTATGTTCTCTTTTAACTTTTAAACTAGTTAATGGAATTTCATCGTTTTTAGGGTCCGAAGGCAAAACCAAGGACCCTTATTTTTTCCTGAGTGTGTCTGTCCGTCCGTCCTCTCGCATGCTCTCACGGCTACACATGTCGTCCGATCACTTTTAAATTTGGCATGTATGTGTCTTGTACCTACCCACATATTTTAAAAATATAGCGACATAAAAAAAATATTTTTCAAAAAAATTAGGGTAAAAAAAACTTAAGGGTTAAAATTTTTTTATTTTTTTTCGACACCGTGAGGGGTATCATATGAAAGGGTACGTCGAGCTGTTTACAAAAATATATAATTCTTTGTATATAATTGTAATAGGGCGAGCGTAGGCAAGTTTGAAGTGGGTGTGAAACGTGTCCCCCCCCCCCCCTCTATCTCGCTTATGTGAAGTGCAAAAAATCTGAAAAAAAATCCTGAACATTCTTCGACCAAAAGTAAAGATACCACTTTTTGGAAATTTCTAAAAAAATATTCTTTTATTTTTTATTGACAAAATACGTTTTTTTATAATTATGGTCTTTTCGATGTATTTATATGGTTGTAGTCCGGTTCAGTGGCAAAAAAATACTTTATCAGAAGTTTATTTATGTGTTTTGAGAATATCAGACCCATAGGATAGTTCAAAGTTAGCTTTTTAGCATTTTAAAAAATCACTGTTTATACACTTTACAGTTAAACACGATATAGTGTGGCCTACGGACCCTCGCTGTGCGTGCTGACTAGCACACACTTGACCTGTTTATTTCATATTTGTTCCTTATTTCCAACGATATGCTATATGTCCAAAACGTATTTATACTTTTAGTATTATTAACCGTCAAAGTTTCAAAATTCAAAAATCGATAACTTCAAAATTGCGACCAATATCAAAATTAAATTTGGTGGATTTGTCTGTCATACAGAGTGGTACATTCGTGCCAAATTGCAACTCGATCGGACCACTTTTAGATTTTTTAAATTTTGGCTGACTCAGTAAACTGGGTTCAATATGGCGGAAAATGTCGCTTTTCCAGGCGGCACAACTAGAAGTAAGGACTGATTTTTCTGCCAAGTTTCAACACTCTAGGTTAAATATCCTGGGTGCTACGATGATAACACACACACAGACGCCATGCTGAAAACCACTCTGGAGGTCTTAAAAACACCCAAAACGGATAATTCAGTTGACATCTCGAAAAAAAAAATTTGGGGTAAAAACAATACTTTTCCTACCATAGGTGAGGAAAAGTAAAAATAGCTACATTTCAAACAAACAATATCCAAATCGCTTTCAATACTACGACCAGGCTTCTTACTATTGAAGTAGCATAATTTGAAAATTAAGCATTTTGCGTCTTGATAGAGTGCTATGAACCAGGTGGCATCCTTCAGAGATTTTAATCTAATTCAAGTCGGGCCATGTAGCTATTAGCGAACTAGAAGACACATAATAGAATGACTTAGCTCAACAGAGTCAATCACCTTTGTGCTTGACGTTCATTAACTGAGTTCAAATTGGTTACCTTAATTATTTGAAAATTAAAGTAATTAACTGTAGAGTCAAAGGAAGTTCCATTAACAGTGATTTTTTAGTGGATTTGGAGTAATGATATAGCCTTGTCTATAGCGGTAATTTTTAATATAATACACTTCTTTAATATGCAGGCTCCATAAGGTAATACATATATTTTAATACTAGGAACACAAAAGCTCTGTTTAAGAGTAATTGGGTGATTTAAAATTATTTTAATCTAAAGTAGACCATTGGCTGTATATTTCTTACTTTGGGCTAATTCATATTGACGTGCCTAAGAAATTTCCTAAAGGGTGGTTAGAGGTGGTTCCAGTGGCGTAACTATGGGTCTGCGCGGGCCCGCATCGCGGGGGGCCCCCAAATCAAAGACGAGGGGGCCCCCAGCTCTAAACGTTAGAGGTTTTTTTTTTGCTCATTAATTTTGTTTAGCGAGGGGCCCCCAGAAAGTTTTTGCGGAGGGCTCCCAATGCCCTAGCAACGCCACTGGGTGGTTCGAGATGGTTAGAGGTTGTTAGAGATGGTTTGATGTGATTAGAGGTGGTTAGAGATGGCTAGAGATGGATAGAGGTGGTTAGAGGTGGTTAAAGGTGGTTAGAGGTGGTTAGAGATGGTTAGAGGTGGCCACAGGTGGCTCTAAATCTCGGCCTGGCAAGTACACTTTAAATTTACCCTTACTTTATTTTATAATGATCATGATCGGTTTTTTTGACTGAGATTTTGTGGTACCACTTCATAATTATGACTAGAGAGGATGATACAGAGTACCATATGACCTCTCAAAGTTGCGCTTTTATGTATTTCTGAGGTGAAATTGAATATGTGGTAAATGTAAAAATATGTATTAAAAATGTTTTTTTTACTCTATTGGGTCTGGGGGGCAACCGCCTGAAACCGGCGATTATCGCCTCACGTACTTATGTGAAGCGCGCCTTACTTGTTTTTTCTATATTTTATATGACATCCCACAAAATAACATACGGAGGGAGACCATTTATTGGTTTGTATCTACTGAAAATTATTTAAATAGTAACAGCGATGTGTTAGTCTTAGCTCATACAATTCTCCAGAAAGAGTAGAATTCTAATTAGGTACTCTAATCCAATCTTCGGTGATTGGTGAAAGCGGGTGTTCTTGGATTTAGTGACTCAGTTAGTGATGGCGATGGCTATGTCGTATGGTGATATTTTATTATTACATGATGATCGATGTGACTAATTAGTCCTGTTTATTCTACCGCAGTTTCTAATTAGAAGATAAATTAGTAATGGATAATTAGTTGGTGTGCGGACCTTAACCCTTAAATGGGCAATCTAGCCAAACCAATCGAGTTTGTGATAAGCTACCACAATCCTTATTAGGTTTATAGTATTGTGATTAGTGATTACCGTGATTAGTTAAAAGTAAATTATATTAATCAATGTTGTTTACATTGTTTGGAGTTTGAATACTACTCTTTCCATGAATAGTTTTGTTATGCACACTAATACATTCTCTTATACCATGTTCATACTTCTTTTAACATGCATTTGCTTTTGGGCTAGGGGCAGAAGTAATTTCCGCCACACCAAAAGAACTTACACAATGTGACGCTCTTAAATACGTATTAGGAAGTTAGGATATAGTAGGAGGTAGCTCGATTTTCAATTTTTTAAACAACTTTTTAGTACTATTATATTTCGTCAATTGAAGCGCTGAAGTATTTAAATACAGTACAGGAGGTAGCACAGTTTTCACTTTTTAGTATTATATTTCGCCAATAGAAGCGCTGAAGTATTTAAATATAGTACAGGAGGTAGCACAGTTTTCACTTTTTAGTATTATATTCCGACAATAGAAGCGCTCAAGTATTTAAATATAGTACAGGAGGTAGCACAGTTTTCACTTTTTAGTATTATATTTCACCAATAGAAGCGCTGAAGTATTTAAATATAGTACAGGAGGTAGCAGAGTTTTCACTTTTTAGTATTATATTCCGACAATAGGAGCGCACCATGGCAACCGCCTTCAGAAAGGGAGGTGTGGAGGTTGGCTAAACTTAATAAATAATTAGTACACACTTAAATAAAATCACACTAGTGGTTTGATTTGTGATTTAAAATAATCTATACTTTTCTAACCACAATGAACATCAAAATTACGATCAGACAATAGTTTCAGTCTTTCGAAATTTATGGTAATGCGGTTGGTAGAAAAGCCCTACGGACGGGGACGGTGCTTTTGTGTATAGGCTGGGCTTTCGGCGAGCTTTTCTAGAATCTCTTTAACTATATGGTCTCGGTATAATGGCTTGAAATCATGAATTCTTCCTTACAACGTATAAAATAAGGTATGAATCTATAGCAAATCAGAGCTTTTCAGCACCCTATACGTAGTATATTTATTATAAAGAGATCCTTTTAGGTAGGTAAATTATAATTCAAGCATATTAACTTGTATTGTGCCGAACTACCTTCCCTATGTTCGGAGGCTGCAGCATTACCCCTACCTAAACCTCCTACTGTTTCCGCTATCTTACGAGTCAGACTTAAGCGGCTTCAAATGTAAAAGGGAAAAACATTGTTCTCGTCTCTTTTCTTTACACACAGCTTAAACATACTTAAAGCAAACAAACCGTAAAATGGCTGTATCTTCCCTTTGGACTAGAGTGCGATATTGTTAGTAAAAGAAACGATTGATTCATGTTTTTATTTTCATACTATTCGTACATATCTATTTCGATAATAATTTTTTTTATATACCCTCTTCTCCCAGGTTTATTTAGGTTTTTATTTTTATCTGGAGACAAAATGAAGGCCGAAGAGTGTAATTTTTTGTTTCTTTGTCGGAAGTGATTGTCGAAGCGTAGGAAAAGGATAAGGATTTATCCGGCTCATTGTCCGAGGTAAGAGATAGCAGTGAATGTGAAATCTCTTGCCGTTCCACGTCCCTTCTATCGACGTTATACGACCAGATTTTATTACTCTGTTTTTTCGCCGCCAGGCTTCTCGGAGCGTGAAAGCATGAAATCCGAAATGTCAGAAGGTATTTCGTTTGTCTTATCTGCTTTTTTCTCGTCGGGTTTCACAGTCAGATCGATAAGAAGCGAATATTTCACCCTTTCCGTCGTCTCGCCTTATCCCTCGTGACTTTTCCTCCGGTGAAATCATATCGAGAATCGTGTTTTTTTCGTGGAGAATGTTTCTTTGAGAAATGAGATATCCTGGCGGGGGTCCCCGATCTTGTTGCCGTGGCAGGAGACGCCTTATTCCGTAGGTATCTCAAACTCGCCATATGAATAGAAAGGAAAAACAAAGAACGAATTCTTAACATATCTTCTGATTTTACAACAGGTGGTATTTTCTGTATGAGAGAGAGAGCATCTCTTTCCCTACAAACAAGTTGTAACATTTTTCTATTAGGCTAAAAATGTTAACTTACACCTTATGAACTTATTTATTTAATATTTTTCCCTCTCGTACCATGTTTTAGCTCTGGGAGATAGAAAAACTTTCCGTCAAGCAAAGAACGACATGAAAAATGTGACGCTTTTAATATATATGGTGCCAGGAAGTTAGGATTTAACAGGAGGTCCCATTTAACAGGAGGTCTCATTCATAGTACAATAAATTGACGATAGTCAAGCTGTGGTTTCAATAAACGTCATGCAAAATGGTTACGCTTTTAAAAATATCGTGCCAGGAAGTTAGACAATCGCAGGAGGTAGATTGGATTTCACTTGTATATTCATTGTAGTAGTATATTTCGCCGATTGAGATTCTAAATTTTATATAAAATTATATCAGAAGTCATTGAGGACCAAATGGCAATCAATATAGATTAATGATTCATAATTTCACCCTTTAAGATCCATTTACTATATCAGTTAGACATATCTATGCTGTGGTTTTTTCCATTGAATGGAAAAACATTGAACTGTCGATATGTGGATTCAATGCCAAAAATCATATCCATGATTCGATGTTTTCCAAAATGAGTATTTGTATCCAAATCGAGAGGAGAGAACGCCCACTTAATCTCTTATAACTCATATCCATGATTCAATGTTTTCCAAAATGAGTATTTGGATCCAAATCGAGAGGAGAGATCGCTCACTAATCTCTTATAACTCAATTTGATCGTTATCATCTTCTATTTGTTTTATTATATTATTTGTTCCGGTCTTGTTCAGTTTTCTAAAACATTAACAACCCGATTCATTTGACTTGTATATGTTTTGGGGTAGTATTTAGATTGAAGAATGAACGGGGATTCCTAAAAAGAATTACTAGTTTTTGAGATTTATTTGACCAATTTTTATTGTATCTTTGTTAGAATGCTTGACGCTTTTTTAGTTTTATTATATTATATAACTTTTTTTATTATTTAATATACCTCTACAAAAAGCTACAAGCTGTAACAATGTTTAACGGCGTGTAAAAGAAGTAATATTAATCATATCTTCGTTATAAATTGTTTGAAGTCCTCAATCGAAATAAATTCTTCTACAAGTTGCTTTCTAAAGAAAGAAGGAGAGAATTATATTAATATTAGAGAAGTTAATTAATTTGAATAATATAAATCTACCTAATTATTCATTACTTTTGTGTATCCTCGACTGAAGTCTTAGTAATAAAACGGTATTCATCTAACGAGTTTGAAATACGCGGCTTCCGGCTCTAGATCCACTTTTGGTCCATGGGTAAAACCCCAGTGCAATTTTTTGTTAAACTCCAAAAAAAGATTATAATAATAATGTCTGTGGGTCTTCTTAGTTCAATTTCATTTTTCAAGAGGAAATCCTCGAGAGAGCCGAAAAAGTTTCGTCTGTAATTCTTCATAAGTTAGGGAAGGCGAAACTTTGTTAAAGACATTTAAAAAAAAATAAATAAAATGAAGAAGCTGTCACGTTTACTTCTTTCCGCTCTTTCTAAAAATTCCATGGTTTCATATCCAACTTTCCATGAATATATTATTTTGTGATTTTCTTCCCTTTTTTGAAATTATATGCTTTTATTTATTTATGTCGTATTACTTTGATACTATGAAAAAAATATAACTCTTTTTTAAGCTACTTACAAGGGCGGATTTTTGGGGAGGAGGTAAGGGGCATTTCTTTCTTATGCAACTTAGCATATCTTAAATTTTCTTGGAGTAAAATATAATACTTATTTTAAAACCTTGCCTTCCAATGCTTTCGTCATATTCATGTGCTAGGTATTTAGGTGGTGATGATATCTTAGATGGTGCGGGTTCCAACATTCAATGCTGGAATAATCTAGAAAGGGGCGTATATATTACTTTGGTAAAAGACGTTTTCAGCATTGAAGTGAAGATACATCTCCACACCTACTCACTACTCATATAATGAGACCCGGCCAGTGTTGTAGCTTAGGGAAACAGGAGGAAACGGGCCAGCATCATGGCCAAATTGAATTCAGTGATACATTTTTTTGGGGGAGGGGGGAGTGCTACGATGGGGCGCAAAAAACCGAATTTGTCCATGGGCACAGGAAACCCTAGCTACGCCTTCTGTGGAAGGCTTAGCACCAATTATTATTTAAGGCCTGAAGATATAGCAAAATTAATTAAATAATCTTCCTCTTAATCCTTTCTTAGCCTAACACTTGCAAAAAACATTTATTTTTAAAGGGGGCTACAACGTATTAATAAAATTATATTCGTTCAATCATAGACTGAAAAATCAGTTGCAAATGATTATCGTATTAAGTAACTCCCTTGAAAACATCCCTTTAATGGGTTCGAAACTTCAGGCCCGTAGGAGCAAGGGGGCTACGAAATTATAACCCGATCTTTCTACTACGGGATAGATCTAAAGGTGAGGTGTCTGGTAGTAATGATAATGATGAGGATTATGATATGGATGATATTTGCTCAGGTGATTGAGTGTTGAAAGGTGCTACCATACCATGCTAGCGGTGCAGCTAATAGTAGTCGGGTGGAAGCACTGATTTGTGAAATATTTAGCAGAACTATTGATGGTGAGGTTAATTGTATAATTGAATTGTTAATGATTTGATATAGAACTGTTGTAGGTGATAAAACCAAACCGTTAATGGTCAGGCTTGAGTTGACATAGAACACTGAATTACATTAGTTAAAAGCGAAGTGAGCAGGAAGATAAGAGTGAGGGGAAGATAAAGAAAGTTTAGCTAATAGATGAGGATATAGATATGCAAATAGATATAATAAGATAGAAATGGACTATGATACTTATAAACTCTAACCCCCAGACCTAATTTATAAATAATAAAAAACAGTAAATATCTCACATAAGAATAATCAAATAAAAAGATCAATTAACAAACCTTAGTGAAAAATGAGGCGCGTGCGAGGTGCAGGTGAGGTTTGGTACAGGCGAGTTTAAAAAGTTTACCTAGAGGAAGCGTAGAAACGTCGCATTTATCGCCTCGCCTGTATCTCGTCTGTACCTCGCCAGCGCCGCACCACCACACGTCGCCTGCTCTGTGAGCATTGGGCCTCAGGATTCACAAAACCTCTGACTTGGTCTCCTCCCCGAAGAATTTGGAACATCTAGGTTTATTGGATAAAAATCTAGGATACCTGCTTTACAGAATTGGTATTTAAATTAGCCTGAAGATATAGCCAGTAAGATATAACAGTATATCTTGTTGTTGCTTCATGTAAACATCACGATGCACAATACCTCTGAAGATACTTCCAGTAGTGGAAGCAAAACGTCGGAGTTCAACCTCTTCGTTAACCGGATTTCACCAGAAAACCAAGCTGTTTATTATGAATTAGCCTTGTTTTAAAATAGAGATAAGCAGTTGTATAAAACTTATTTTGGTTCCATATAAACGTTCCCATAATTGGATATAGAGACATTGCCTGATTAGGGGTCTATTGACACATATGAGTGACAATTAGTTTAGTTTTAGTGCCATCCGTTACATATCAGTAAGCATGCTTAGTAACACATAAGTGATGTATCTGTAATGCACGAGTATCCAAGTACTCGAATGATAATTAATTATCCAGCTATAAACCCACATAAATGAAGAATCAGTTAAATTTCAGTGACATCAGTCTTATAACACATTAGAGACGAATCAGTTCATTTTTAGTGATATTCGTGACATATCAGTGGTGCCTAGCCACACATAGACTTTGGCACAAAAACTCGAAAAGCGTTACACACGTAACAGGAGGTTAGGAAGAAGTAGGAAGTAGTACGTAGTGAATAGTCTTGTCTAGAGTAAAGGTTGTAGAGAGAGCCTCCCCCCCCCCCCCCCCCCCCCCACGGGCTCGCTATCGTAGGGGTTACACCTTCACATCGCGCGGTATGTGCGGTTCACTTATCGCAACCGCACAAGCAGTCGTTCGCGCAACATTTTCATGTCTTTACTTTGGCACATAAACTCGAAAAGCGTTATTTTCTACACAATAAGCAATTTTAAGATTTTTTATTCAGTATCTAAATTTACTAGTATTTTGTGTTGAACGATTTTAGTTTCATATCTTCTTTATATTTTATTTACATAAATTAATATTTTTATTATAACTATAGGTAAGGATTTTATACATTTATTTGTTTTTATTATTAAATATTATATACATATATATTTTTGACTGTATGTTTTAGAACGAAACTATACAAGGCGCTCTTTCATCAGTCCTCAAAAGAAACGACGAGTACAAAGATATATTGTGAGTATTTTTATTATTATTCTTTGATACCTATATATATATATATTTTGTTGTTGGAATTCGCGAGTGTTAAAGCAATTTGCATTTTATTTATTCTGACACTTTATTGCTTGTATATTCATTTATATATATTACCATTTTGAAGAATAGTTTATGTTTTCATAAAAAGTAATATGTTTCTAGTTATTTATAATATCGAGAAAAAAAAAATTAATAAAAGCAAAATTAATATATAACGGACGGTATTTCTTTCAGTAATACTTTTCAAGTGTAATTTATTAAGAAATAAATTGATATCATGAAAAAAATGTGTT
This sequence comes from Gerris lacustris, assembly GCA_951217055.1. Classification (NCBI taxonomy): domain Eukaryota; kingdom Metazoa; phylum Arthropoda; class Insecta; order Hemiptera; family Gerridae; genus Gerris; species Gerris lacustris. The sequence continues at coordinate 42,079,839 of OX578285.1, read as the reverse complement.
TTGAAAATATAAATAATACTCAACATTTGCGAGACTCTTTTGTTGTAATATAAAAAATAAAAATGATTTATTTTATAGACAACATTTTATGTGTTAAGAGTATCCTCCGATATAAACTCACTTTCGTTTAGTTGCTTCGAGTAAATTTTGTCACAATGCTGAACGCCTTGAGGTAACCTTCTCACTAAAAATCCTATGAACTTTTTTCACCGCTGTAGCACACAAGGTGCTCTAACACTGTAGAAGCGCCGGCTTTACGCACTCACAGGTAGGGCAGGGAGCTGCTGCCGAACTTTGTAATACAAGATACAAAATTAAGATTAATATAATGATAAGAAGTCAATTATAGTCAGTTTAGGATGTCCCTTGGCAATGTGCGGTCCCAAGGCAAGATTCAAAATGCATCACCCTAGTTGTAGATATGTAATGTATCAACACTTCGGTACTCACTACGCTAGTTATCTTTATCCAACCACTTATTCTAAAACCTGTTAGTTTTAATTAATAACTATGTCAAAAGTTGTATACATTTAATAGTAATTAACAGGGGGTAGTAATTAGGGTTGTTCGGTGTTCAGCCAGCATCACCATATAAATGGGTATAGATGCTTATGTGAAGTGGTGACTAACTGATTTCGAATGCCAATTATAATAAGGCAAGGCGCAAATTGAGACGCGTGTGGTGCGACATGACACGTGTGGCACTACGCGTGTTTTTGTAACTATAAAAAAAAAAAGTAAATAGATAGGACACTGCAGGTTGGCACATGTACGACACACCCCACGAGACACGTGTCATGTCGCGATTTTAATTATATGTAGTCCATTTAAATACGATCGTGTCCGTTTCAGTCTTTTTTCCGGAAAAATGTAGTTTCTGAGAAACAGCTATAATTGTAAAGAGTGAGAGATCGAGTTCCCCGCCAGAAAGGAATTTTTATTATGCTGATTTTGACGAAATTCTCAATAATAATTTAATATATCCACGACACTAGCAATTTAAAAACACTGGATAAAGTAATTATGCTGTATTTTTATACGAAAAAAGTTGAGTGCCAGTTGAACCGGACGCAGATTATTATAATTTCCCAAGCGTGTGGCTTCGCGAGAGTTTACTAGAAAACTCCGTCTGAACTAAACTCCGCGTGTAGTAAACACGTGTCGTCACACACGCATCTCAATTTGCGCCTAGCCTAAGGTTTATGCAGCTAAGAGCGATGCACTAACCCTGTATCATCCATTATATAAATATTTGTATGAGCCCTTTGGTATGCCTTGGCCCTTTAAGAGGCTGCTGTGTTGAGCCACGGAGTTGGTTAGTTAGGGTTGCTAGCGGAGAAAGGAGCTTTTCTTGCATCAATCATTCCATCGTCGGATATTGTTGCAAAGGCTTCATTAGGTTTACTATGGCGGCAAAAAAACAAACTTAGTGGTGGCGACTACAGTACAGCGCAAGTGCTGCCCTAGAGTACTAATATTCGTTGATTTTAAAGTTTTAATTAATTGTTTACATCCAGGTTATAGATAAGAATAAAAACAATTCTGTTGATTTTGTCTTATTGGCCTCACAACTAAACATAATCAAATTATATTATAATTTAATAAAGAAATGGCAGGGAATTACAAATTATTCGATTGTTACCCAAATTAGACCTTAAAATTTAATTTTAAATTCATATTTTACGATTTTGGTAGTATTCATACTACTATTCTCTGTCTGTTTCCCGTAGTTAATAATAATTATAATTTGATTATAATTTAATTTTAGTTCAAAAGATGAGTGTTTACGAAATGATGATTCCATGTTGATTACGAATGGAACAAGTTAGGTTTTATAAAACAAAACATCTATATTATTTCTATATTATTTATTCTATTTCTATTTTCTATAAATATCTATATTATCTTATATTTTAGATTAATATCTATTTCTTGACATACATAATATGTCAATATCGTCTTACTCATCGTACATTATGATAATAAAAATTATTATTTGAAGTAACTCGTTATTAAAATTGTTAATTTTAAAATATTTTTTGATAAGTGGTAGCTCGGCAATAGCAACATACTGATTAAGTACACTCATTTTATTTGTAATACGTTTTTAAGTACGTAGTAATAACCATTTTAAATAGGTTTTTGGATACATTTACCAGAATAACTGATATAGTTGGCTACATTGATCCGATAAAAGTACTGGTTGTTTTCCTCCACCAGTTCCCGTAGCATGCTGTCCTAGCCAGAATGCCCTCAATCTCTCCTTTATTTTCACCCTTCTATCTTCTCTGTGGTTCTTTACTCTTCCTTTCTCTGCAAATGGAGTCCACTCAGTCTTTTCTTGTCTATATTTCCTTTTCCAATCTACGCAAATGCTTTTCCCATTACTTAAAAGTAATTTGTGGGATCCTTTCTTCAAAACGTATCGCACAATCTAGTATTGAATTGATACAAACTTACGAATTAGTTTCTTTGGTAAAAACCTATTATCCATTTTCAATTAAGATAGTTAAGAATATATATACATACTTTATTATTGAATGGTTGCAATGGGTAGGCTGTTGACATGCTTAGGATTAGCTATAATGCGTATATAGGATAGTAGTAGACTTTGATTTACCTCAGTTTGGGAGCCAGGGTGGCCGAGGTCGTAAAGACACCGAGCTCAGCTATCACTGAGTCGAGGCAACTCGAGGTCGTGGGTTCGACCCCGGGCCGTGATGCACTGAATGCATCTATGAATTGCGGACGGAGCAGGGCGAGGGACACCCCCTGAGGGGTTCTCTTCCCCCACGTTGTCTAGTGGGTTCGATCCGAGTCATGAAATGTGATCTGTATCTATGGTTCGAGGTCGGAGTAGGGCGAGGGGACCCCCTGAGGGGTCCTCTTCCCCCACACTTTGAAGCACGCTCATATAGCTTACTAATGACCACATCATACTCGCTTCGGCGGTACAATGTACAAATGTATGATGTGTGAAGTAGCTGGAACTCTCCACCACGGGGCAAGTAAAATGGGTCTACTATAAGGCCTGATTGCTAGGTTCGAACAAGTGGTTCGTCCTACCCGTCTAGTAGGAAGTACTAGGAAACTACTACTACTACTACTACCTCAGTTTGGTATACACTATCTGGATAGTAGAGAATTGACAAACTTTCATATTGGTTATTTGGGAATATACAGACTTTTATGATTATGACTTGTGACTGATATTTGGTAATACGTACACTCTATAATATAGGATGGTTTTAACTTAGACTTTTAAAGGTATTTAGAACAGTTTGGAGTACACAGAAATCTAAAGATTACTTGGAACTAAACAGATGCTTATAGTTTTAGATTAGGAATTATTTATTTGAGTTTTTCATAATTCAAATCTAACTATAATTTGATAACTTTCTTTTTTTATTGTTGCTAAAATATTTATAAATGTCAATGAAATGTATCTTCAAATATCCGCTGCAGGAAGTTCTTAACATTGTATAGCTAAGGTCAATTATTATTTCCTTATCAGTACTAAGGAAATAACAATAAAAATACGAAGGTACTTCAGTTATAGTCAAGTTGAAGTCTGGCGAATTGGTTTGCCAACGCCTCATTCATCAACTTCGGCAGCTAAAACGTTGTGTGACAAGGGGGGATTAAGCTTGCCGTCTTCCTTGACAAATCTTGTCGATTAATAACATCTGAAGGAAAAGATAAGGTCTCAGAGAGAGGAAAGAAATAATATTGGATAGATACGCTGATAAAAACCTTTAGCACAGGATCCATTTTATAAGAGATATCAGTGCTTACCAGTTTTCAAAAACCCTCGACCAACATGTAATTTGATCACACACTCTTCTTTACTATAAGTAAACTGCTGAGTATTTCAGTGTTCTTTACTTATAAGTTCAATCAAGATTTAGTATTTGCTAAATATTCTAAATAATGTCGGCAACTTCAAACATTTAATTAGGGCTGACCCTTGTCCATTGTTCCTGATAAATTATTTGGTAGATCTAATTTGCCTTGCTTTCTTAAAAATTATCCCGTATGTAGTATAAATTTGTCTTAATTATTTTCGCTTTTAATATTGGTTTGAAAACGTGCAATTCATGACTCATTCGTATTACATAAAGTAGTGCAATTTTAATTCGTTAGATGTCATGTACGTACCTACATAATTGGGTGATATTCGAGACTTCTGTTTAAGTGGCTTTCGCTAGAATACGAGTTGAAAGGTACCCTGTGTTTTTCAGGAAATATTAAAATCGACTAAAGTTAATGAAATCCAGTCTATGTGTAGAACCCTTACACTGAAGATCACTTTTCAAATACATATCACAGCTGTAACGGAAGCCTTTTGAAGAGATGGCGACTGAGTAGACCCTGAGCCGAAGGTGAGTCGAAAGAGATTTAAGGGCCGGTCTGGAAGGTCCCGGCTCAGAGAGGAGGTCTATTTTGACCGGAGGATTTAGAAGGAGTAAACATCACACGTTCCTCCATTTTGAATTAGTTGGACCTCTAGAGCTAGTACATCTCGAGCACTAAGTCCTTAATCCCCGGTCCTCACTCTGTTATCCAACCATCCCCCCTCCAGACGACAAACATCCCTCGGGCCACCGTTTCCTTGGTTACCTCGTTCTTAACCCGACAACGCGTATCGTACACGTTGTTCACATTCCTTTCTGTGATTTAAGCCGATAGTGGGGCACTGGAAACCGAAGGAGGCGTTATCCCGTCTTTCTTTTTGCTAGAAGCAACGTGGCTTTTCCGGTCGACGGCTTTGGACCTCGGAGGCTCTTTACTCCGTTCCGATAAATGCGTCAGGTCGAGTGTAGAAGATTTATAGAGTGCAAGGCAGTAATTCCTAACTTCCGGCAAACCGCCTCTTCCAAACTTTCCACAACGATAGCCTTTTATCGCTGTCCCACAGTTACTGTCCACGTAACGGAAAAAAGGGTGAAATGGAAAGCTCTATCTAAATTTATTCGGTTCATTAGGGTCTTGAGTTCTTGAAATTTCACGGCACCGTAAATAAACTTACTTTAACTTTGACTTCTTATCTCCCGTTTAGATTACCTTCCTCAGGCATTATGTTAATCGTGTTCTTATAGTACACTTGCTTCTTCTTATAACAACCCTCTAGACTTAATTAAAACATTTTATCTCTTGAATATATGTATTACGAATTAAAAGAAAGTATATGCCTAATGTTGGAGGCTCGCAAATGTCCATGTGACAGAAAAATTAGTTATTTTGTACGAGAGTAAATTGTAAATAAATAATTAGTTGGATTTGTAGCTATGAATTAATTACGTCAACAGTTGTAAAACATGATGATTAATTAACCCTTGAATAAAACACACAGGTCACAGATTTGTTTAATCTAAAAATCTGACAAACTTTCTCATAATATCTCATTTAACTGTCTTAAAAAAAATAAATAAAATAAAAAGCGTTCAACAGTTGGTTGTTTACTTTTGGTATTCGATTTTCAACAATATCAGATTTATTTAACATCAATATCTAGGGAACTAGATTGTTCCCGGGAAAACGGTTTATATTGAATTTTTTCATAAAAGTCGTCGGAACCGTTTCGAGAAATAATGTTTTTTCCAAGTTGTTTTTTTTTCTTGGGGGGGGGGGGAATACCCCCGAATTTGGAGCTAAAATTAATTTCTAGATTTTTCCTCGGGGTATAATTTTTCTGAACATTTATTCCAAATTTCGTCAAAATCGGCGCAGTAGTGTACTCCACGCGTCTGCACAAACGACAGACAGACATTTAAAAAAAAAAAAAAAAAAACTTTTTTGGACTTAGAGGACATCAAAACGTGTAAATCCATCAAAATCGTTTATTCGTGTTAATTATGCCTTATTAAAAACTGTTGTCAAATAAGAATTTTGTAAAGATCCTTTAAGAGTTATTGGTCCAGCATTCCTAAACAGTATATATGAAGGCGCAAAGACACTTTTGTCTACAAACTCACGTTCTTATTATATTAAAAGACAAGCTATTTTAATTTTTATAAACTTAAAGTTGACTATTGATTTAAAGTCTAATGTAAAAAACTAGAGTATTATACTAATATTTAAGTAGTATTAGAGAATAGGTCAAAAAAGTTGAAGAACTCTTTATTGTCCATTTAACCATTCGGTAGACATGATGCTGTAATCTTCTCGAAGTAAAAGATGAATTCAAGTACGAGGGGGGGGGGGGGGGGGGCAATATTTTCTGTGGTTGATTTGATTTATAATAACTTTACTTAAGGTTCTAAATTCACGTCCACCAATCTTACTTCCAATCACTCTCTTTTATCCAAACTAATGTTAAGTAGCGTCAGTCTTCAATAAGATCGGAGAATATAGGCATGTCAAACTTCTAACTCATTTAGCTCTACATGGCCGCACTTTTAAGTCGATATCCTTTCACTTCAAAGTTACTTCTTACTCAAGAGCCGTCTGAATAAACTGTTGAGCAAGAAAAGATGACTTAATTGAACATTGAACAGAAGGTATATAGAATATGCGGATTCTAAAGATGATTCTCAAACATTGAACACACTGTTATAGAAATATCATCAGAACTAATTTTATTGTATTTTTTAAAGTGTGATAGGCTTTTTTGGTTTAATTGCCTAATATTGTTTAACGTAAAGTTTAATAGCATTATTAGAAATAATTCAACGTAAAATTAACGATAATATAGATGTACTAGTACATTACGCGTCTAGTGCGGAAAGTAGCATTTTGCATGCGAGTGTGGAGTTTGCACCCAAGCGACAGCGAGTGTAGTAAAACCACACGAGCAATGCAAAATGCCGTTTTCGCACGAGTTGCGTACCGTACTTTATCTACGATTGTTAGATTTAAATAATAAATACAGAAAAAAATAAACTTGCTGTATGTAAGTTCGTGTCTCTTCTCTTGATAAAGATGGCATTAATCTTGAGTTGTATATTTTGCCGAATTAATTATTTCTGGATTCTGGAGGAGTATTATTCTCTACATTTTCGTCAAAGCCACTTGATTCAATCATTGTTTTTCACTAAGAACTCAATATAAACAGTTACTTTAATAAAAGAATAGCAAATTAGTTTTGTTAAATGTAAACAAACTAGCTAATCGTGCGTAAAGCTGAAGAATTCCTCTTCTTTACCGCGCAAGCGTGGTAAAGAAGAGAAATTCTTCAGAACTATGAGACGCGCATGCGCAATGAATACAAGTACGTAAATAATCACTTTCTACGCATTCAAACAGAGATAAATAATGTTTATATTTCGGATCAATCGTAGATAAAACTTATTACGTAACTATTTTATTCCTTAACGTATTAGGGAATTTTCATTTTTGGGAAACATGCGTGAGTTAGATATGAGCTTGAATACCCTAAAACTAAATTTATAATAGTGATGCGTTGCATACTGATCTCGAGTATTTAGGGTGTACGGATCAGAAATAATGGTACTTCTTTAGATTGTTACTCCCCTATGTTTTTTTTAGAATATAAATTACTGACTAAATAACTATTAAGACAAAGGGATGTTTAGTCCAATTTACTTTAGGACAAAGGAATATCACACAACAGTCTAAAGAAGAACATTCCATACACCTTCTTTAGATTGTTACTCCCCTCTGTTTTTTTTATAAGGGGAGTGACAATCTAAAGAAGTGCCATAAAAATCATTACCCACTCAAAATAACCTCAAGAAATATGGCATATGACTTAAAAACCCTTATTTTACCACCACGAGAGAAGAAGAATTCCTCTTCTTTACCGCCCTAGGGTGGTAAAGAAGAGGAATTCTTCAGAACTATGAGACGCGCATGCGCAATGAATACAAGTACGTAAAGAATCACTTTCTACGCATCTAAACAGAGATACAATGTTTATACTTCGTATCAATCGTAGATAATAGTACATTACGCGTCTGGTGCGGAAGGTAACATTTTCCATGCGAGTGTGGAGTTTGCAACCGAAGCGAGGGTAGTAAAACCACAACAGCAAAGCAAAATGCAGTTTTCACACGAGTTGCGCACCGTACTTTATCTACGATTGTGGATTTTAATAATAAATTCAGAAAAAAATATTTATTAAACTTCCTGTATGTAAGTTCGTATCTCTCTTGTGATTAATAATAATATATAATAATATTAATATTTATTTCACCAAAAAGAAAAATTAGTACATCAATTACATTTTTTCACATATAATATAAATAATAATAATATATATTTATTTCCACCTTTTACAATAGTTATAAAATCTTAAAATAGAAAAAAAAGTTAACTTAAAATAACAAAAATAATTATATAAATAAAGAAGGTATAAAGGTGAGAGCTCTCAATAGCACAAAAGCGCTAGAGCGAGAGCTCCGTCTTGACTGGTCCGAGAGATTATAATACAAAATATAAATAACTTTACGGAAACTAACAGAATATAATAATAACAAAAAATATAATATTAAAGAGATAACAGTAGGTACATTAATGAGATTCTATGAAAGATATAGAAAAAAATTATTTTATATATACATATAGGCAATTCATTAAATTGTTAAATAATTTCAAATAATTTAAATAAGTTCAAATAATTTTACACAATAAATCAGTAAATATAATTGTACTGTAATTATGTAATTATACAATAAGTATAATTGCAATAAATAATAATAATAGTAGCATAAAGAAATTATATTAGTTTATGGTGTAATATTAATTTATTATGAAATAGAAAAAAAAAAAAAATATATATATATATTTATATATATATACATACATATACATAAACACACACCCACACATATACATATATATACATACATACATACACATATACACAAATACACATATTCATACATACATACATACACACATACGCACATATATACATACATATATACACAAATACATACATACATATAAAAATTATATTAGGATATGGTGATATAAAATTAATAAGAAAATAAAATAAAAAATAAAGTGCCAATTAGTCTGGCAATTAGTCTAAATAAGTAGATATTAGTATGTTAGCACGATATTATGTTTTATTTTAGCTCATATTAAGAAGCCCGAACATTTTTTGGAAGTCTAGAGAATAAAAACTGCGAAAGGAATCAAGTTGGATCAGTACTGCGAGTTAGAAAGAGTCAGTGTCAAGAAGTGCATATAAGTGTTGACTAAGTTTAGATTTTAAAACGTTTATATTTGTTGTATATTTTAATTCCTTAGTAAGCTGGTTAAATAATTTAGGACCCAAGTATTCAAAATACTGTTGTCTTTTACTAGTTTTGCATAATGGTAACTGTACTGTATATTTCTGTCTAGATCTTGTATTGTAAGGGTGGCGAAGCAAAAGTTTTTCCTTACTGAAATATTTTATTAAAATTATTCTCCTGTAGCTATAATCCACAGGCAAAATTGAGAAATCCGAATAAACTAAATTACTAGAATACGTCATAGGCTTGTGTAAACAAATTTTAATTATCCTTTTCTGTAACACTGTTATTCTGTTTAATTCAGTCTTACCCGCCGCACCGTAAGCTAATAATCCGTAATTTATTATCGATCCAGTAAGTGCAAAGTATACCGTACGTAATGACGCTTTATTGAGAAAATTTCTAAGGATCTTATAACTATAAACCGTCTTCCTTATTACTTTAGATAGGTGAGAGATGTGATCCTTCCAATTTAAATAATTATATGTTCATGTTGTTTTGTTTTATATGTTTCAATAATTTGCCCATTTTATTTTAAAGAAAAAAATATGTTTGGTTAGGACCCTCAGTAGATTGAGAAACTCCAGAGCGAGGGCCTCGTCTCTTAGAAATTGTTTTCGTATTTATCTAAAAGTGATTATTTTATAGGATGTTTATTTATAATATAGTTCATTGATGTTGTTATCAGTACTTTCTAGTGTTGCTGTCTATTGAAATCAGTGAGAATAGGTAGGGTTTTAGATTCTGTTTAAAAGTGTTAATGGTTTGTATTTGTTTGAGGTTGTCAGGTAGTTGGTTGTAGTAAATTTTAAGACGACATTAATTCATTAGTTGTATTTTGTGCCGAATTAATTATTTCATGTGGCATATTATTCTCCTCATTTTCATCACAATCATATAAATCACTCATTGTTTTTCACTAAAAACTCGATATAAACAGTTACTTTAATTAAACAAACAGCAAATTAGTTTTGTTAAATGTAAACAAACTCGCTAATCGTGCGTTAAGGTGAAGAATTCTTCTATTTTTTCCCACTAGGGCGGAAAAAAAGAAGAATTATAAACGCGCATGCGTAATGAATACAAGTACGTAAAGAATCGCTTTCTTCGCATCTAAACAGAGATAATACAATGTATCAATCATAGATAAAATAATATATAGGGGACTGCTATTAACTTAAATCTGAATACCAGTGACAGGCTGACGCACTCATCTCTATTTAAGCTATAAAGTTAATATTATGGAATAGACTTCTCCTTAAGAGACAGAAGAGATACGTGTAATGTAAACCCAGAATAAGGATTGGACACAGGCAATAGAGGAAGTACAAAACTGACGCCCTTAGAAAACCTTTCTCCTTTAGTAGTAATCAATCGATTATTGAGATTTTTTTTTCTCATATTTATCTAAATGTATATTTAGAGCTGTTTATAGAAATAGGAGAGTAAATTTGGTGCCAATCAAGTCCCATAACGTTATTTCATTTAATTGTATAACTATACATTTAAAAGAACATTTTAAATTCTTTAAACGTAGAGAAAGAATTGGCGGTGGCTTATGAATTTCAAAAAGTAAAAAATTAAAAAAATAGACTGCTAATTGGTGTGGCATATAGCTTCTTCACATCCTATTACGTACTTCATTTTATGCTTCTCTACAAGTTATTATTTTCTATTTTGTTTAATTATTTCCCCCGTTTTTTTGCTCTGTTAATTTTTTTTTAATTTTTACATGAATTAAAATACCAATTTAGCAAAATTTAAAGAGCGCAGACGCTTCAAATTAATCTAGGGCTATCTGCAGGTTACTTTCGTTAAACTATAAAAGTTTCATACAAATTAGATTAGTACTTTTGAAGCTATAGGTGTAAATAAATATATGTTTGTGCCCATGTGGAAGAGAAACAAGTAGGCGCAGAAGGTTGAAACTTATATAGGACCAATAATAGGCTAATCACGACCTACCATCCAAATTTCATTAAAATCGGACGAGTAGTTTTTAAGATGATGTTGGTTTGCAAAAATTGAGCGACAGACCGACAGACAGAGACGGAACCAAAAATGTTCCCTGGTGTCTGAACGGATTTCTATCTTGGAAGTTTTTAAATCGGAGAAACAAAATATTATCATTCTTCAGAACAATCACATAGCTTCCGTTACCTTCGGTGAGCTCGGAAGCAATAAAATTAACTTTACACATTTTATGAGCATATTCTAACTGTGACTTCTACTTAATTTACGTCAAGTATCAATGATATAACATGAATTTAAAGCGATTTAAAATTAGATTATATTAATCGTCTTTTTTCAAGTTTAATTGTGGTTTCGTTACATTAGTTCTTATTGAGAAAGTATATGGGCTTTGAATGCGGTTGAAATTCCCAGGAGTAAAAACAAACTCTTTTTAGTCAGTTAAGCGTTAATTCTCTGTTGAAATAGTCCAAGATGACTTTTCTTGCACCGAGTGTGACCATACGTGAAGTTTCAGTTAATAGAGTCGAGTGTGAAAGAAACGGATCTTAAAAACTTTATCTAAGTCCTCTGAACATTTAACATTAAAACTTGCACAAGTTACATTTAACCAAGGTTTAGTGTGGGAGGTTTCAGGGGAGTACTAGTTCTGAGTAAAACCAAACTTTTTAAACCTTTCCCGGACCCAATAATTCTAACTTTTTCTCTCTCCCTCCCCCTTGGTCCTTTCCAGTTAAAATCCCCTTGATTAACTTTGTATTGAAGGTTTTCTTTCTTCTACATGGATCTCATCTTTACTCGTAAATGTAACTATTTCTCTATAAAGGAGTTGTAGAACAATATAATCTTGTAATTTATCTATCTTTTTCACTTCTAGGAATAAGTGTCAAGGAGTTTTCATATGACGAAACTGGTAAAAAAATGTATATATCATGGTAAAATATTATTAAAAATTAATAAAGTATGGAACTTCTTTAGATTATTACTCTCCTTATAAAAGAAACAGAGGGGAGTATCAATCTAAAGAAGGTCTAGTGAATGTTATTCTTCAGACTGTTTGTTTAATCCTGTAGTTAGTTAAAAATAATCAGTAATTGTTATTGTTTATCTGTAGTTAGCTAAAAATAATCAGTAATTGTTATTGTTTATAATTTCCTTTAATTTTTGTTTATAATTTCCTTTAATTTGGTTTAGTTAATCTTTGTTAAAATTTAAGTTATTTTTTGCCTGGTTGTCAAACCTGACTAGGCATTGTTTTGTATTACCTCATATAGCTCTTACTCATCACATTATGTTTTCTTGTTTTTTTATTTAGATTGTCTATATTTACTTCAATATCTTTAATATTTGTATACCTTAACACGTTCAGGACGGCCAGAAAAACCTGAAATTTCCTACGGGCTGAATTTTTATAAAATTCATAATTGATGTAAAAACATCATATAAACACATAAAAAATATTAATTTTTTTTTTTTAATTATTTAGGTAATTAATAATTAAATTATTCAAAACGCATATACGCGGCGTGCAGGCCGGGGGGAAGTTTGCAAAAAATTTGTTGCTGGTTTAGCCTACCTAGGATGGCATAGCTTTACTACATATATGTTATAAAAGGGTCTAAATATTAAAATAACAACTCTAAGTCGTAGTTTAACATTACAACGTATATTTAGAACATTAAAAAGTATAAACATAATAATTTACGCTGATAGCGTACGTCATAATAATACTAATAATTAATAAATACTAATAAAAACTTAGGAAGCATAAAAAATATATAACATATAAAAACATAACAATTTACACTAATAGCGTACGTCATAATAATACTAACAATTAAACTTGTAGTTTTCCTTCCAACAGTGTTCGTACGACTTTAGAGGTGTGCCCGGTCCCTGCAACCTCTGCATCCTTAGCTCCGCCATAAACATGGATTTTATGGACAAGCCCATCAGGCTCAGCCAATACATACAGCTTTATTCCGTACTTGTGTCGATTGCCATTTACGTATTGACGAAACGATAAACAACCTCGCCATAACACCATACTTTCATCTATAGATAAATTCTTTTACGGGTAATAATTGGATTTCATGACTTCGTTGAAGTAAGTTATTACTGGCCGAATCTTCCCAAGAGGGTCAAATAAATTTAGTTCCATAGAAAAATGAAGAGCCCTTGAAATTAATAAGAATTTGTCGCGAGACATAAATTTAGGAATGGGCATTTGAAAGAGGTAATCTCCTCTCCAATAATCTTTTAATCTATTTAATTTAATTATCCCCATTAAAAAAATAACGCCTAAAAATGTTTTGAACTCCGCAGCTGTAATGTTTTTCCACTTGACAAAGGACTTTGGAGACACGTGTTTAACCAGAAGAGACGAAGCATAGGCATTAGATTCCTTTACCACCATGTCGATCAACGAGTGCGTTTAGATTTGCTGGGGGCTCATTTTTTTCCTCATTTTTTGACGAAAAGTCCGAGTCGTCGAAAGAAATTTACCTATAAGAAACATTTTCTTCTAAAATCCGTCGCAACTCCTCCTCTGTGTAGACCCTTCTCACATCATCCCCCTCAGATTACGACCTTTTCCTATCAGGACCCTGAGACGTAAACGGTGCATCCATTCTTAAAAAAAAAAGAAGAAATTAGTAAATAAATTAATAGGTACATATTTTGGTAAAAACAAGGACATATTGTACAGAGTATTTATAAACTATAATACTTCAAAAATATTGGAATAGTTGTATGATAAACCCCAATGGTGATAAATTTAGTCAGGGGTAATAATAACGGGGATTAGATATAATCGCAACTACTTGAAGAATATAACGGATTACTTGGGCCTTGAAAAATAAAGGTCATTAACAGGGGGCAAGGGTTTTCCAAGTTTATTTGAATACAAAGTACAAACAAACAACACGATTACTCTTAGCAAAATGAATAGGGTAGTGATTAGCGCCCAACTTATGCAAAACCATCTGCCATAATCCCTTTAGGGTTGTTGTTTTGTACAAATATATACATACTAAGTAATTTTTTTAACTGTTACCTAACAAATCTGAGAGCAATAGGCTAAAACTTTGAATACTTCAAATTATTATTCTGATTTTTGTACTCTTGAAAAATTAAGCACTAATTTTTAAATATCCTCTTCCGAATTGTTGAACAACTCGAAAGTAATCCATCAGTGTACCAATTTCACTACTTTCAATGTGAATCACATATTTTGGGGTGAATACCATTGAGAAATACATGCTTCAGTAATTTAAATTTAAATATTATGTAAAAAATAACGTTCTAGTTAAATTATGCCATATGATACAAGGGTGGTGAAAATATTTTTAGCTAAGCTTTCCTTGGGCATTTTGCTATGCATAGAAAAATGCAATAAAACTTCAACTTTTAGTAATTATAGAATAATTTAAAAATAAATTTTATTAGAAATCATTTCAACTTCGTTTATATAATATATTCAAACTAAAAAAATAATTAATAAGTTATTGATCATAAAAATAAAAAATATAATGACCAACTAAAAAAAAAAAAAAAAAAAAAAAGGTGTTTTGCAATTATAAGATAAATATTATATTTACTAAAGCACTTTAATTTAAAGTAAAGTAGTAATTAATGTATAAATCTAAGATATTATTTGCTTACCTTTAAAAAAAAGATGAAAACTGAAGAAATCACACTTTTGAGAATATTGAAAAAAGTTTTCCCGACAACTTGCAGACGAAGTAAATGAGGTAAGAGGTATGGTTGTTGTGAAGGCCTACAGCGAGTTTCAGACTTATAAAGCCAGCTTAGCTCCCTCAACAACCCATTACAACCAAAAATACTTGGCCCCGCACATGTGCGGCGGCAGGCCGGCGGGTAAGTCGACCCGCCGCACATACGCGGCGTGCCGTCCTGAACGTGTTAAAACAATATCTATCTGTGTATCAATTTGTGTATCATATCTGTGAATTATCCTATCTCTGCCATCCTAATTTATGGCTATATCTTCATCTACTTACCTGGTATTGTACTTTTATCATTTAAGCTATCCTGTTATACCTTCTATTCACAAACAAATTTATATTATTTTCCATCATTTTTAATTTAGTATCCTTAATAAATACAGTCCGCAAGCTTTGTAACTTTCTTTTATAATATTTGTTATTATCACCTTTAATATTATGTTTTGTTAATGTTTGTAACTCTAACCTCGAAATTAAATATTCATCAGTCTGGGTAATTGGAATTGTTTTATTTTCACTTCTAGTTTTATATTAATAATTCCCCTCCCGACGAAACACTGTTACTCCCCTTATAAAAACAGAAGTGTGATATTCCTTTGTCCAAAAGTACATTGGACTAAACATCCTTTTGTCTTAATAGTTATTAAGTCAGTCATTTATAGGCCAAGTGTGTGCTATAGGCCAAGTGTGTGCACAGCGAGGGTCCCTAGGTAACACTGTAGTGTTTAAGCAGTACCTATTGATGGTGGTAAAATTATAAAAAGCCTACTTTAAACTATCCTAAGAGTCTGGTATTCTCAGAACACATAAACAAACTTCTGATAAAGTGTTTTTTGACAGTGAACCCGACTATAAACATATAAATACATCGAAAAGAGCATAATTTAAAAAAACAAACTTATTTTGTCTATAAAAATAATAATAATTTCGAAATTTCCAAAAAGTGGTATCTTTAATTTTGGTCGAAGAATGTTCAGGAATTTTTTCAGATACAAGTGTTGGAATGTATTAGGGTCCTCGTTTTTGCCCACGGAACCTAAAAAGAAAGATATGTGAATAATCTGCTCTGGGATGTCGAAGTCTGTACGGAAAATGTCTGTATACACTTTTCCCAACCTTTTTTGAATGGAATATTTATTTTGTACCTACCTCTGTCAATTAGAAATCTTCGATTTACCATTGTAAATTAATTTCCTCTGTTTTATTATTTCTAGAGTATTTTTTTCGATCTGAATTTCTCAAGCCTGGAATTAAAAAAACTGAAATTTTAAATTGAAACTGACCATTAAAAAAAATTAAACTGTCCAAGTTTAAAAAAATATGTGTGAGACTCTCACGCATTAGAAGTGAAACTTAAGTTCTAGAAACAGAATAAACATATGAAATATGTGTATGAAATAGCACAATTGACCTTTTTTAGGTGATGCTTATTATATAAATTATTTATTAAATACGCAACATACATATTTATAAACAAGAGTTTACAATGACGCCACAGTCAGATTACTTCTCAAAAAACGATAATAGCGAATAATGAAGAAAAACATGAAAACAACATTAATATATATACCTATATATACCTATATATATACCTATATATATATATATATATATATATATATATATATATATATATATATATATATATATATATATATATATATATATACACTTTTCTTATAGGAAATTATGTCAGCTTTACAACGAAACCAAAAATTTTGTTCTAGCTTTTATACTTTTGGAGCAATTAGTGTTTTTATGAGCAAAGGCATGCGATTTTAAAAAAATCATAAAATTTGACTTTGGGAAAATGGTTAATATTTGACCCATGGTTTATATAGTGTTTTTTGTAGCCCCTGAGGCGTAGAACAACCTA
This sequence comes from Gerris lacustris, assembly GCA_951217055.1. Taxonomy (NCBI): domain Eukaryota; kingdom Metazoa; phylum Arthropoda; class Insecta; order Hemiptera; family Gerridae; genus Gerris; species Gerris lacustris. The sequence continues at coordinate 42,063,043 of OX578285.1, read as the reverse complement.
CTTCATTTTTTCACATATAACGCCAGTCACCCTGTATATATTAATTGTTAAAATTTATATAATAATACTCTTATATACCAATTCTGTGAACTAAATAAATCAACTACTCCCATAGTATAGTGGTTAGCACGTGAGACTCTTAATACAGAGGTCGGAGGTTCGAGACTCGTCCAGAAGGAAGATTTTTTACAGGTAAATCATCTGCTGGCCTAAGTCGTCAGTCGATTAAAATATCTATCACAGGCGAGTCTTAAAACAAAAATTTGCAATTTCGTTAATTTCACATCTAAAATGGTCATCTCCTGGACGAGTCTCGAAACGCGAACTTCGTTTCCCGATGTCAATTTTATCCAAGCAAAATTACTCTACCGCGGCTAAAGAAATTTCACTTCAAAAACTGATATATTTTTTTTTTACACCTTTCGCACAGAACTCGGTCCACTGTCAGTGATCATTGATGTTCAACTTGCGCATAAGTGATAGAATGTGAAAATTGAATCTTTTAAATTGGCAACATACGCTACATTTTAGCCTTAGCCCACACCACCGTAAAATTGAAGTGAACATGGCGAGCTTCCCACATTTAACCAAAAATATGCACTTTGTCTGTGTATCGAAAACATGTGACGATAACTTGAGTAAAAATTTACCAATTTTAGTGAAATTTGGTACACATGTTCATTTTACCAATGCCTAGGACGAGTTCGTTGGACAACATTATCCGCGAGCGTTTAAAACTTTCAATTTTAAGACGGAAAAAAATTTTAACTTCATCTATTCGATGAGACAAACATTAATTACACATACAATTTTTTAATAAAACCAACAGCTACACCACTATGAATTGTTAAAGATCGCTAAAACTATTAAAGAGGACTTAAACGTTTAAAATAGAGAATTTAATATCTTACGTTCTAACGTATCGATTTTAATATAACTTCTCTTAAATTATCTGATGTACTACTGAAACATGCATGTAAAATTTCAACCTAATACAACCAGAAGTTTTTGTGTTGTGCAGTAATACATTTTATAATAGTTCAAATAGAGACAGGGGCGTGAGGGTACCGTTCATCCTCTTTAACTATCAACTCATTGTGATTAATTATTTTCTTAATATTCACTATTTATTGTCTTACAGTCGCTTCAATTAAAGAGTCACGCGATGCCTTGTAATTAATGGATTTCGTTTAGCCAGTTATGCGCCTATGAAGTGACTTATGCTCCGCACCCCGACAAGCAGAAGGGGAAAAATTAAGGTTGAAGGTAGATTCTGAATTTTGAAATTAAAAAGTATTGTAAAATTATTCTATTGTACGAGAGAAAACTTTAACTGAAGTAACCGCAGCGTGTTGACTATATCAAACAAAATATGGACCGTGATAATTTGTCTGTCTGTTTGTCTGTAAGTGTGATAACTTGAGGAAAGAATTTCCGGTTTAGTTGAAATTGGGTAAACATTTTCGGGTGATTCCAATTTAAAGTGCTATTTTGGAATCTAAAATTGGACTTAAAACTGAAAATTTTGACTTTTTAAAAAAAATCAGTAAAAATTATGGAATGTTTCCGGACTAATTTCAGATGTATTGCAGCATGCGGGATAGATGGGAAATAATGTTTTACATTTTTAGGCTGAATTAAGTTTATTTAAAACATGGTAATTAAGCCACGTGAATTACACAATTTCGTGCACGGTTGTTACATTTCACACTTTAAGAAAATATTTTGGTCAGTAGTTTAAAATAAAAATCCAATTTTAAGAATTGGAATTTGGAAAAATTTGGCCATTAAATAACACTCTAACAAAGCCTAAACAATGAACTATAACTTAACCTAAAAAGTTTTTGAAAATAGACTTTAATAACATGCACGGTAATTACGTTTAAAAGGGTACGTAACTGGAAGAACAATCGGAATCAGCGCTAGCTCCCAACTGAAGGGTTCAGCTCATCCCCTATCAACTGTTGCTAGAAAACCAGAGTTGCGACATTGCAAAAATCTCTCGCCACTTAAAATCTCCCTGCCACGACCAGAGTAGGGGTCACATATATATTATGCCACGGTAATTACATTTTTTTAAAGGACAAACTTTAACTTGAAGTTCCGTTTAGTAATAAATTATTATTTTTAATTACTAACACATATTTTAATATTAGGGGTAGGACCCTACTTCAAAATTATCCAATAAGTTTTTGAATAAAATTATAAATATATGAGCTAGAGGGAAGTGAATAAGAACAACTGACTTAAGGACAGTCACGGTTGTTACAAAATCGCCTTTTGAAAATTTTTGTAGCGATTAAAATTAAGCGGCGCATTATTTTTTTGCTTGGTTGTAGTTCTGTTAGCTTAACTGAGTTACCATGAAGAAAAATCCTGTCAATTATGTGATAAACGCTCCAGTTATTCATCTAGGACATGAAAATTGCACTTTTAATTGGAATCACCCTTTCCTTTTACCATTGCTGAGGCTAAGTTAGAGGGACAGCGTTATCTGTCCAAGCGTTAACGCGCAACGCTCTCGTTAACGTGAGCCTTAATTTGCAATTTTAGGGTGGTAAAAAATTCTAATTAGGGTCCTTAGGCAAAACCAAGGACCCTTATATTTTCCTGCGTGTGTCTGTCCGTCCGTCCTCTCGCGTACTCTCACGGCTACACCTTTCGTCCGATCACTTTGAAATTTGGCATGTATGTGTCTTGTACCTGCCCACATATTTTAAAAATATAGCTACTTACAAAAAATATTTTTCAAAAAAATTTGGGTAAAAAAACTTAAGGGTTCAAATTGTTTTTGTTTTTTTTTCGACACCGTGAGGGGTATCATAGGAAAGGGTACGTCGAGCTGATTACAAAAATATATAATTCTTTGGATATAACTTTGACAGGGCGAGCGTAGGCAAGTTTGAAGTGGGTGTGAAACGTGTCCCTCCTTTCTATCTCGCTTATGTGAAGTGCAAAAAATCTGAAAAAATTCCTGAACCTTCTTCGACCAAAAGTAAAGATACCACTTTTTGGAAATTTCGAAAAAAATATTATTTTATTTTTTATTGACAAAATACGTTTTTTTATAATTATGGTCTTTTCGATGTATTTATATGGTTGTAGTCCGGTTCAGTTGCAAAAAAATACTTTATCAGAGTGTGCTTTGAGAATATCAGACCCTTAAAATGGTTCAAAGTTTTTTAGCATTTTTAAAAAACACTGTTAATACATTTTACAGTTAAAAACTATATAGTGTGGCCTACGGACCCTCGCTGTGTGCTGACTAGCACACACTTGACCTGTTTATTTCATCTATTCGATTAATAGTAAAACCAACAGCGACATCGCTATGGATTTATTAAGATCGCTAAAACTATTTAATCCATTCTTCAAAATGATCATTATCGTTTAAAAAAAGTTAATTAAGATCAACATGATTTGATTGATACATATTGATTGACCATATTTATAGTTACATCATAATCAAAATGTTCACTAATATATTACTTTCTTACGCTACGATTTTCATTCATAGAAAACTTCATTCACATCGTCTAACTAAAGTATAGTTGAAACTTTAAAATTTAAAAGAACTAAGTACAATAAAAATTTAACTTGATACAAGTAGAAGCTTATGTGTAGTGATGTGATACATTATTAATATTACTTTAAAGGTGTGGGTTAGGTTAAAGGGATATAGGGATGGAGAAAGGTACACTCGTCTACCTTTCTATTCCACTCACCATCTTCAACCTCAGAGTAAGGAAGGGGTATAGAGGGAACAATCCTATTTGAAAAGTGGTTAGTTATTCTCTCCCCCGATACTAAATCACCCTAGCGAGCTTAGCCCGAACTGAAGTGACAGTGTTAAATAAAATATAAATAAGATGTGGTACTTCTTTAGATTGTTACTCCCCTATGTTTTTTTTAGAGTATAAATGACTGACTAATTACCATTAAGACAAAGGGTTGTTTAGTCCAGTATACTATGACACAAAGGAGGAATATCACACTTGTGTTTTTATAAGGGGAGTAATAGTCTAAAGAAGAACGAACACCTTCTTTAGATTGTTACTCCCCTCTATTTTTTTGTTCTTTTTATAAGGGGAGTAACAATCTAAAGTCCTTCGTTTGCACAGCACTTATCTACTACTTATTATAGTCTTTACTCATCAGTAATAATTTTAAATTAAAAGTAAAGAATAATTATTCAAAATATCAAATATGTAGGAGCCAAATCTGATATGATTGCTTTAGAAGACGACTTTGTTTTCTTCAAGATTGCTTTTTCTTGTCTAGGAACTGTAATATGTTTATTAATGACGTTATTGCCAAAGTAATAACGTTAACAACAAAAATTGAAGTACTCTATAATATAAAAATAAAATTAAAATAAAAAAAAACAAACAAACATTCCTCACGCTTTTTATTAAATTAAATAAATTAAAAAAAGACTACAGATGAAAGATAGACAAAGAGGGTCACTACGTGTGGACTCCAACTCCAAACTTCGGATTTCGGAATAGTAGTCACCAAAAGAAAAGATGGGAGGACGAAGTCACAAAATTTGCCGGAACTAAGTGGAACATCGAAGCAAAGGACAGATATAACTGTGTTAAATGGGGGGGGGGGGGGGGGGGGGGGGCTTTTGCTCAAAAATGAGCTTGGTTTCAAGAAGTAATAACAGAAAAATGATTAATTTTGTAAATGCACTTATGTTTTTTTAAAAAAAAAAATTAAGAAGTATTATATTATGAAGATATGTATAACGTATAATTTATATATATATATTATATATATATATATATATATATATATTATATATATATATTATATATATATATATAGGTTTATATATTAATGTTGTTTTCATGTTTTTCTTCATTATTCGCTGTTATCGTTTTTTTGAGAAGTAATCTGACTGTGCGCCATTGTAAACTCTTGTTTATAAATATGTATGTTTGCGTATTTAATAAATAATTTATATAATAAGCACACATTAATATTATATACCTATATATATATATATATATATATATATATATATATATATATATATATATATATATATATATATATATATATATATATATATATATATTATATATATATATATACAATAATATATATATATATATATATATAACACGGTTTGAGAATAAATTAATGAAACTTGGGGGATCTCTACCATGCAAAGGGAAGTTTGTTTTCATGCGATCGCCCACTAGGGCAACCACCCACAAAAATTTTCAAATTGGAATGTATATTTTTGATAGCATATTTGAATTCTACGGTGAAAAATAATAAACTTTTACTTGCAACTATTTTTTCTATCTCCAATATTTTGGAGATATTGGAGGGGGGGGGGGGAGTGGCACAGATAGCAAATAACACTTCCGATAATACGTTGTAAAATCTTAACGGTTTGAGATAAATTAATGAAACTTGGGGGATCCGTACCATGTAAAGGGAAGTTTGTTTTCGTGCAATCGCGCAGTAGGGCAACCACCTATTTTGCCCCCAGGCCACCTAACTTCAAAATTTTAACTTAGAGTGTATATTTTTTAATAGCAGATTTAGATTCTACGGCAAAAAATAAAAATATTTTACTTCAAAAATTTTTTTTTCTATCTCCAATATTTTCCCCCTATAGGGGGGCAAAGGTATAAAAATAGTAAATTTCAGTGCCTGGGGGCAAAATGGTGGTTTCCCCTAGTACGCGAATGGATGAATACACACTTCCCTTTACATGGTACAGATCCTCCAAATTTCATTGCTTTATTTCTAACAGTTTAGATTTTATAACGATCTATAGTGCTATTTGTTTACTATTTCGGAAGGGTTATTTTGCTATCTTTGCCCCCCTGTAGAGGCTAAAATATTGGAGATAGAAAAAATAGTTGCAGGTAAAAGTTTATTATTTTTCACCGTAGAATCCAAATATGCTATCAAAAATATACATTCCAATTTGAAATTTTGAAGTTTGGTGGCCTGGGGGCAAAGTGGGTGGTTGCCCCTAGTGGGCGATTGCATGAAAACAAACTTCCCTTTGCATGGTAGAGATCCCCCAAGTTTCATTAATTTATCTCAAACCGTTCAAAAGTTACGAGGGGGGGGGGAGACTTTTGGACCACCCTGTATATATTATGTGTGTGTGTATTTGAAATTAGGAAGATTTAACCAAATAGATAAGACTAATCATGTTTTCTTCCAAATAGCATTCAAAATTTATTTGACTATTACATTTTCCATTTGTTTTATTTTTTGTCCCCCCCCCCCCCCAAAAAAAATAGTAGTTAAATTTAATCAAACTATACTAAATAGGAATAATAAAGCCTAATTATAACTTTGTAGTACAATAAAATTTATTTAATCTTTAACAGCATATGCATATTACATATATATATAATAATAAAAAAAATTATAATTTTTTTTAGTACAGTCATATTTATCTTAACTCTTATTGTATATAGGTATATACTAAAACAAAAAACCGGTATTACTTTTTCAGTACAGTCATATATGTCCTAACTCTAAATGTACATAGGTATACATTATACATACTATAAACAATAATTTTCCTATAACCTTCAGAGAAGGGGAATAAATGTAAAAAAACAGGCACAATGTATCTTAATTCTAATTTTTTATAAGTATATAATTCAACTAACTCAAGTTATCTTTTTAAGTACAGGTAAATTTATCGTAATTGTAATTGTATACAGGTATAAAATTACTGTCATTCATTTTTCAGGACAGTCATATAGTTTCATCATAACTCTGTATCGTTTGTATAGTTATACAGCTTGTCCTATAGTTTATCATAACTCTTTCAAATAGTTTGTCCTATATTTTATCATAACTCTCTCATGTAGTTTGTCCTATAGTTTATAATAACTCTAATTGATACGAGCAGCAAGCGGTGGGCGGCAGAGCGTCAGAGCGGTAGAACGGTGAGCGTCGCTGGGGAAAATAACAGGCTAGGCGGTGTTTTCCATCTGTTCCCTGCCATGATTACTTGACAAGAGATTCTAATCAACTGAATAGACTCTGAGCGGTGAGCGAAAATTAACGTCTAGGCTCAGCGGCGAGCGGTAAGCGGCAAGCGTCGACATTATTCGCTCAAACGCTCGAGCTTGTCGTAGCCGGCTGTATACTCTTATTCCATTGTACTCTGCTGCCCATGGTTCACCTCTCGTATCGTACCCGAGGCCTAACTCTAATTTTATATAGGTATATACTAAAGAAACACTCGTTTTATTTTTCATTTGAGTCAAATAATTGTTTATAGGTATATACTAAAAATGACAGGTTAAAATTTATCAGTACAGTCAAATTTATCATAACTTTAATAAGGTATAGTTATATACAAATAAATAAATAAATAAATAAATAAAATAAAATAGTATAATATAAATAAATAAATAAATAAAATAAAATAGTATAATATAAATAAATAAATAAAATAAAATAGTATAATATAAATAAATAAATAAATAAAATAAAATAGTATAATATAAATAAATAAATAATAATAATAATATCAGGAGCAATTTTTCATTCGTCAAATTTATCCTAACTCTAATTTTATATACGTATATACTAAAAAAATCACATGTTTCATTTTTCATTTCAGTCAAATAATTGCATATAGGTACATATATATACTAAAAGGTTTTCGTTTTTCAGTACAGACATATTTATCCTGATTCTAATGGTATAAAGGTATATACTAAAAAAAAAAAAAAACAGGTTTTAAAAAATAACATCATGTATAGAAATGAAAAAACTGGCGCATATAATTAGTCTTTTCTGCAGATTGATCAAAAATGCACCAATTATGGATATTTCATCATTTCATAAGTTTTCTCTTAATACATTTTCCATCTTTAGTCCTCTATTTTGCGACACAGCTGTATACAGGTCGATTTTGCGAATCTTGGGCGTATATATCTGTCGTAGGTTAACAGGGCTACCGTATTGAGAGAAGAGATTGGTAATTAAATTAATGCACCAATGGTTGATGGTTGTTTAATGACTACCCAGTCTAATTAGTTTTGACAACGTTTATTTACTCATTTATTATATCTTTTTTAGCATTGTTATTTATTATTATTACTTAGTTTCGTCCGACTATTTTTTTTATATACATAAATAGACTCTACTAAACTACGATTTAGAGAGTATTATATTCTTAGTAATGGAATGAATGATGTATAATATTATTATGTAGTCCAGATTCTATTCCTAGAAGGGTTGCGAAACCTTGCGTACCTGGGGCATCAAGTATAGAAATGGAAAAACTGACAAATATAGTGCATATATAATTTAAGTGTTTCCTGTATATTGATAAAAATTGCATTATTTATGGATACTTTTTCATTTCATACTCTTTCGAAAAACCAGATTACGGTACATCGAGGCCCAGTTAATCTACGACAGATACATACGCCCAAGATTCGCAAAATCGACCTGTATACAGCTGTGTCTCAAAATAGAGGACTGAAGATGGAAAATGTATTAAGAGAAAACTTATGAAAATGAATGAACTTATGAAGTGTCCATAATTGGTGCATTTTTGATCAATCTGCAGAAAAGACTAATTACACTGTTTTGCAAAAGAAAGCTTCAGAATGAAAATGTCCTTTCCTGAAGTATTTTTGTGTGCTGAATCCGAATCATAAGTCAAAATTTCTCCTATAGGTACAGTTTTTCCATTGTGTTTTTGGGGGTTTTCGACCCAATTTTTCGCCCCAAAAAATGTCGTAATATATATATATATATATATATATATATATATTATATATATATATATATATATATATATATATATATATATATATATATGGGGCGTTTGAATATCCTCAACCCATAAAGAACACGAATCTAAAGTCTAAAAAAAATCTGCTGACCTTACTATTTTTAAGAAAATTAAAAAATAAGAAAACAAAATTTCGATTTAGCCTTTTAATGAGTCATTGTATTTCTATTACTTTTCCATATAACAAAAATATTGTGATTTTTTTCTGACATTATTCTAGAGAATAATAATATGTGACCGAGAAGGAGGGGAGGGGTACAAGAAACATTGGGGGGGGGGGAATAATAAAAAAAATGGGCAAAAACACAACTTCAACGTTTTTCTTTTCAATTAAATATGATATGCTAGATTTCAAAATTTTATAACTAATCCCCCCCCCCCCCCCCCCTCGATCACAAATATCGTAATTCTCTAGAACAATGTCAGAAAAAAGCCACAAAACATTTGTTATATGACTGGAAAAGTAAAAGAAATACAATGACTCATGAAAGGGAAGATCGATATATTTTTTTCTTATTTCTCAATTTTCTTAAAAAAAAGTAAGGTCAGCTGATTTTTTTAGACTTTAGATTCGGGTTTTCCATGGGTTGAAGATATTCAAACGCCCAATATACCTAGATATATTTTTTTTTTTACAACTTTTTTTTGGGCAAAAAATTGGGTCGAAAACCTCCAAAAATACAAACCTTTAGGCGCATTTCCGGGAAAACTGTACGTATAGGAAAAATTTTGACATCAGATTCAGATTCAGCGACCTCGAAAACATAAAGTTCAGATAACATTTTCTTGGAGCCCGAAAATTTGTTAAATTTTGCAGAACAGTGTTATAGTGTTATATGCGCCAGTTTTTTTTCATTTCTATACATGATGTCCCAGATACGCTACATCAACCAAAAAAACACAATTTTTTAATAAATTACTACAAAACTAGTACAGTGAAATTTATCCTAACGCAAATTGTGCACGGATATATACTCAAAACAACACAGGTTTAACTTTTCAGGAGTCAAATTTATCCTAATTCTAATTTTATATATGTAGATGGGTATACTAAAAAACAAAGGTTATCATTCTTCAGTTAAGTCAAATTTATTCTTACTTTAATTCTATTGTAGCATGTAACAAAGAAATGAAATTTTAATTTTTCAGTTTTGTCATATTTATCCTAACTGTAATTGTATATAGGTATACAGTTATATAATTTATCTTAACTCTAATTGTGTAAAGTTACATACTAATATAAAGATAATCATTCTTTAGTACAGTCAAATTTATCTTAATTCATATTGTATACCTATAATAAGTATACACTAAAAAATAAAATTTATAATTTTTTAGTGGAGTCAAATTTATCCTTACTCTGCATATATATGATAAAATATACTTGTTATAATTTTTCAATACAGTCATAATTTATCCTAACTCTAATTGCATATATTTTTGTATATAATTAAAGAAACACAAGTTATAATTAATCTAATACAATTTCCCATTCTTGTGGTTGTAACTTTTTCGGTAGTAAAATATTTTGCCTCTTGGATTGTTTTCATCTAGAACAATATGCTCTCTTAAACACAATTCACAGTTCTGTCTCGCTACTCTTTGACTGAAAAATTTAAATCAAAACAGCAGTAATATTTATTAGATTTAATATATATAATGCATGTATGATAGAACAGATCCAGAACAGGCTTCCAGGGGCGGCTCTGAATTTTTAACAACTAAAAAGGCAAGATGGATATTGTGATTAGTGGCATAACTATAATTGGCCCGAATTGTGGGTGGGCCCCGGAGCCAAGGGGCCCCCAAATCTAAAAAAAAAAATGAAACTACTACCTTTGTACCAATGTCGGTAGAGGCCCCTTGAGAGCATAATAAAATCTAAATTGGAATTATACTTCTATACTATTGTAAGGGGACACCATTCAGTTCTGAACGCAAATGTTTTTTTTGTTTTTTTTTTCTTAAATTTTTTTTTGTTTTTTGCGACGGCCGCTAATGACCTAGCTAAGTTTAGGAGGCAAAGTTGATTCACGCAATGGAAATTAAACAGACACAAATGCAAACTTAACCAGCAGTACATATGTATTTGACCAAACATCTTTTTTTTAGGACAAACTTGCCCTCAGAAATTCTTAAAACTCATCTTTTTGCTTTTAAATTGTAAAAAATTTTTCGGGGAGGACCCCCCGCCGTTATTTGTTCAAAGGGGCCCAGATGCTAAGTTCATCACTAATTGTGAAGAACATAAAATTATTCCAAATGTGTCATAAGTATGGAAGTTTGAACTGTAGTGTTTCATTTAGTTACTTAGATTTTTATCTTATTCATTATGGTCGATGTTGATTTATAGGAGAGAAACTGACAGTCAAATCATATTGGCATACTGATATTAATATTTTTTCCTAGCAATGCAACTTTTGTATAAAAAAAGATGCGTAACTTAATCATTTTGATTTGTTTTTTCTTAATCTCACTATTTTAGCAAACAATTTATATTATGTTTTATTTTATATAATGTATTTTACAAAGTGTAAAAGAAGGTTTTTTAATGATACCTGCTACAAAACTACTCCATTATTTGTTGTTTTTTTAGCCCATCTTAGTTTAACATCAAAATTTGTCCCCACCAAACATCTTTTCCTCTAAGGACAAAGTTGCCCTCAGAAATCTTCAAAACTCATATTTTGGTAATTAAATTTTAAAAATTTTTCCGGGGGAGGACCCCCCCCCCCCCCCCCCCTTATTTGTTCAAAGGGGCCTAGGTGCTAACTTGCCCAGGGGCCCGGAAATCCTCTCAGCGGCCCTGGGTAACATCCTTCTAGATATATGCTAAAGCCTAGTTTACATTGGTCGAGTAAATGGTCGAGTGCACTAGCTTACTTTTTAGCACAAGGGACAGTAGAGTAAAATGGTGTGCTGTTTTTTGGTAGAGTGACTCTAAAGTCGTTCACACGTGCTTGAGATAGTAGCCTTAGTAAAGTGAGGTTATTACGTTTTTAGTTCCGAATAATCCCGCAATTAATATATAGAAGAGGTATTCAATGTTAGGACGGAAGTAGGGTGGGGGGTCTACTCGCCCGTCGGCGGGCAAGCTACTCTACCACCGCACTCGCTTGTTTACTCGACCAACTTTTATCCACTATCCTCGACCGTTTGTTTACTATCCGTATCGTTCACATTAGGCTAGTAGCTTGGTAGAGTGCTACTCGACCTACCTACTCGATCGTTTACTCGACCAATGTAGACTAGGCTTTTAAGTTATTGCATTTTTATTATTATTACAATCAGTGGCGTATCCAGCGGCTAGGTCTGGAGGGGGCACATTCTAAGTGAGTTTAGATTGAAGGGGGGGGGGATTCGTAGTGGTAACAAGAAAAGAGAACTACTTATTCAATAAAGCAACTGCCCCCTCACCCCCCCCCCCCCCCCCCCCCCAAAAAAAAAAAAAAAAAAAAAAAAAAAAATAAAATAAAAAAAAACTCCACGCTCAAGTAACAACAACTGTTTTAGAAGGTATTCGTTAGAAAACGTTATGCTGATGCTTACTGCAGTACAATATCTTACTGTAAGTCATGGGCGTCGTCTATGGCGGGTCATATTTTCAAAATTTTAAAAATATGACCTCTCATAACAGCGCTTTTATGCATTTCTGAGATATAATTGAATATGAGGTGAATGTAAAAATAAGTATTAAAACAATTTTTTTTTTACTCTATTGGGTCTGGGCCAGTCAGGGGGGCACATGCCCCCTGTGCCCCCCCCCGCCCCCCCCCCCCCCCCCCGGATACGCCACTGATTACAATGGATATTATTATGTACATGTGATCTTATCGAGTAATCTACGAAATTTGTTGAAATATAATTTTTATAACGTACAAGACGTGTTGATGATAGTCTAACACAAAACATGTATCATCAATGCAGTCCAGGTTGACTACATCTCGATGCTCCGATGAATAAATTTCATTAGCATCCTGATGCCTTCTACGACCATTTAAGGTCTCCTCCGGCCAGTAGAACCACTTTATTGAGGCCATTTTTTTCCCTGAAACAATAAAATACAAATATCAATAATCTAAAACCAACATTTATCTTTTGGTTTTATTTTGTCTAAGACGCTTCAAAAATGTCTCACAAATATACGTACGAGTACATCAAAAGACTGCATTAAAAATTAAACAGTCATCAAACATGGTCGAATGTTCCGATATTAACTAAAACTACCCAGAGAATATATTTTCGGTTATGGTTAATTCACTTTTATATTATCTGATCCTATGGCTTAGAGCGTCAGTGTGTAAAACGACCTTTTTCGCAGCATATTATGTTCTTAAATAATTAATTTTACGACGCTGCGTTGAATTTATAGGGGCTTGTGATAGATCTTGGGACTTGGTCCAACGTTAGATTTTTTACTACTTCCATCTTTCTTCTTTCTTCTCTAACATATGTATATGTTAGATATACATTAATTAGGGCAAAAAACTTAAGGGTTAATTATTGTTTGGACACCGTGTGGGGTATCATATGAAAGGGTACGTCGAGCTGATTACAAAAATATATAATCTTTGGTTATAAGCTTTGGTAGGGCGAGCTTAGGCGAGTTTAAAAATTGCCCCCCCCCCCCCCCTCAATCTCGCTTATGTAATCTGAAAAAAATCTGAAAAAATCCCTGTACATTCTTCGACCAAAAGTAAAGATACTACTTTTGGAAATTTCGAGAATTTTTTTTTTATTATTATTATTAAAGAAATACGTGGTTTTTATAAATATGCTCTTTTCGATTTTTTTTTAGTTTTATAGTCCTGTTCAGTGACACAAAAATACTATATCAGAAGTTTTATTATGATTGTTTTGAGAATATCAGACCCATAGGATAATTCAAAGTAAGCTTCTTGGTATTTTAAATAGCCCTATCAATAGGGTACTACTTAAACAATACAGTGTTGCCAACGGACCCTCGCTGTGTGCTGACTAGCACACACTTGACCTGTTTATTTTCTCTCCAAAAGGTCTAAACATCGGTATGTTCGATAATATAGAAGAAAATAGCTATTTCCATAATAATGGTTATATAAAAGAAAAAGATCTGCGAAAAATTTACACGTGCTAGCTGGTACTAATAACTGGTAGGTAATAAAACCTTTATTATAAATAATGTTTAAAAAGGCCGGGGCACCCAAACCTCAGGGCTCATTCATTATTATTATTTGCTCATTCTTATACAATTTAACGTAGGCCAAATCATTCTTTAATTATTTGGACTCTTCAATCATTTAATTGGATAAGTGGTGAAGAAATAGTGAGGGGCTACCTGGCTGAGCGCCCTCCCCCCTCCCTTATTAGAATTGTGAATTGTGAGGGCTAAAAATAATAATTACCCAATAAAACATCCCGTCAAGTACTTGCCAGCAAGTTACTAAAAGGGTTTCTTCGGTCATAAGAATTCATAAGTACATTATTATTATATATATATATATATATTTTTATTCTTTTTTTTTTTACAAAAATATGTATATAAAGTTACACTTTTGAGAAACAAGGTATGCATATATTATCCTTTACTATCTTCGTTGTGCACTTATTTGGTAATTTTAGGGGTAAAATTGCAGCTATTTTGGAAACACGATACATTATTAGGAACCAAATTTCAATACCTTTAAAATGGTACCTAACTTCGAATTTTCAAATCACAAAAAGTTTGGGGCTCCATAGTTACGGCCCCCTAATATTTGTAAAAATTGACTTTTTTATATCAACTTCCGGAAATTTCATTGGACCACAGAGATGCATATTTTAGTATTTTTGCATTATTTTTAGGACTTGTCCTAATGGGGTAGCGTGGGGGAGACATTTTTTTGCGATTTGTTTTAATTTTGGGGGGGGGGGGGGGGTAAATTGGCCGCCATTTCGGAAACACGATATATTTTTGTGAACCAAATTTCAATACCTTTAAAATGATACCTAACTTCAAATTTTCAAATCACAAATATTTTGGGGCTCCATAGTTACGGCCCCCTAATATTTTTAAAATTTTACTTTTTTATATCAACTCCCGGAAATATCATTGGACCACAGAGATGCATATTTCTGTATTTTTGCCTAATTTTTAGGTCCTATCCTAATGGGGTAGTGCTGGGGGGGGGGTACATTTTGGGTTTGTTTTAATTTTTTTGAGGGTAAAAATTGCACCATTTTGGAAACTCGATATATATTTGTAATCTACATTTCAATACCTTTGAAATGATACCTAACTTGAAAATTACAAAAAATATAAAATATTGCCCAATTTGCAATTGATTGCAGATCGCAGTAATTTAGAGTGTTTAAGTCCGCAATAGTTTTTCTGTTTTTGGGCAAAATATTTTAACTTGTATACCAAATTTCAAGTCTATAGCTTCAGTAGGCCGGGAGATGTACCCAAGATGCGACGGACGGACGAACTACCAAAAGCATAAGGGTTTCCTAAAGGACGACCTCGAAACCCTAATAAACTAGTGGTTTCTTCTACTAAATTGGTTTAGAGGCAAATATTATATACGTACCAGTTACTTCATATAGTGACTCAATTTTCCCAATATACGGCCTATTGGTGTTGGATTTGATAAAGGCACAATCACCAACCCTTAGCGGCGTTCCTGTGCTATGGTGAGCACCAATGTAGCATTTGCACTTCCTTTTCGCTCCACTCTGTACAAAATGTTCAATAAAAAGTTTTCTATAATTAATCAGTTTTATCTTAAATTTAAGATTACAAAGTTGAGAGAGATAACGCCGAAACTATGAGATAAAAATATTTTTGGAAATCATATTATAAAACTACGTGAAAATCCAAGGTGAGTTACCATTTACATTTTTCTCTATCTTCAAAAATAAAAGAGATAACAGGGTGAGCAGTTTATCGTGGCCACCCTGTACTATATGTGTATTATATTATAATTATGTATATAATATTAAGCTTATATACTACTTCTGTGTTTCACAAATCCATGTGCCTCCGTGGAGTAGTGGTCAGCGTACTGCCCTACAATATTAGATGTCGGTGGTTCGAGACTCAGTTGCCCGCAGTTGAATTACCTGTATCACTTGGACGAGTCCCGAATCACCAACTTGGTTTCACGATGTCGTTTCATCCAAGCAAATTCACTCTACCGCGGCTAAACAAGTTTCACTTAAAAAAAGTCCCTTCTCTCAACATACCTTGGTTACGACAGTAAGCAGAGAATAGTCACCGCACCAAGCCCAATCTTGGTGCGGTACTCGAGCAGGGTTCTCCAAACCACCATTTTCATAATTAGGTATTTCTTGTGGAGTGAGTCTATGCAATCTGACATACAGGACCTTCTCCAGTCCTTCTTGGCTACTTGATGCATCTATATTTTGTGTAAACAAAACGATTATTATTTGACAAAATTATATTTTGTAAAAGTCAAAGTAAGTTAGGTATATAGTTAGCAAGTTATATATATATGTATAATTAATTAATGTTTTGTCTGTATATTAATCAGAAGGTTTGTTCCAACCACACCTCAAACTAGTTCCAAACTGTACGACGCGTGTGCATTAGCAAAAAAGGTTCAAATGTGGTCCGATGCGCATGCGTCGGACAGTTCCAAACCAGTTTGAAGTGTGGTTGGAACAAACCTAGAATTTAAAATATTTATGAACTGCATATGTCTGACTTTATATAGGCACAACCTATTTGTTTAAAAACGAGGAGTTCGCTAACATATGGCTCATTTTAGAGGCTTTGTTTCATCGATATTGTGTAGAAGCTATTAAATATTTTTTTGTAAATATCTATTTCCTAGGTTGCCCTGAAGAGACAAGTGGGTAGAGGGCAACTAAATATTTACGTACCTGCATGGTTGCTACATTGTATGGTATGTATATGGCTGTGACTGCCCTTTAGTAAGGTAAAAGTCTATCCATAACCCCCTCTCCTTTATTTCCCCCCTCTACTGTCCAACTGTCTAGGCTTCTGGCTTAATCACTTGCTTTCTTTACGTTTGCACTAATCACATCATCTTTATTTGACTTAAAATTTTATAGCAGGAGTTTGTTAAAGAATTACTTTTTTCTAAACCTCAAAAATAATATTTTTTTTCTCTTAGATATTCCATCTTGGGACACACTGAAACTGAATATAGAAGAAAGATGAAGAATACATATGTAATGAATAATAATGATATATACGTATATATATGTAATATAATTCTGACTAGTTATTATAAAGGCTCGGAATTTAAACCATTTTTGGCATAAGAATTAAAGGAAGAATTAGTACAAGGGCCTATATTATTGGAGCGAGCGTAAGCTAGCTTCTTACATTCAACGAAATATGCATCTTGTCTGTCTGTCTGTCTGTCTGTCTGTGTGTAACGTTTACGTGTCCGACGATAACTTGAGTAAAAATTGACCGATTTAGTTGAAATTTGGTATAAATCTTTCTTTTACTAATACTCAGGCTAAGTTCGTTGGACAGCGTGATCCGTCCAAGAGTTCGCGCGCAATGCTCGCGTAAACTTGAGCTTTAAATTTAAAATTGGAATTTCAGGACGGGAAAAAATTCTATCATCACCTATTCGATGAGACGAACATTTTTTTCAAATAACATTTTTTAGTAAAACCAACAACGACACTGCTATGAATTAATAAAGATCGCTAAAACTATTTAAGCGGAGCTAACCGTTTAAAATAGAGAAAACAACCTTTTTACCGATATCTTACGTTCTAACGTAATGATTTTAATAAAACTTTATGTACATCGTCTAAAGTACAATTGAAACAAGTATGTAAAATTTCAACTTGATACAAGCAGTAGTATTTGAGTAATGAAGTGATACATTTATAATAATTGTTTAAAAGCTATTACAGGTGGTTAAGATTCTTATAGTCGTGTTGTGTGTAGGTTTGTTTAGGAAGTAAAGCTTTGTACCGAATACCCCCACTCTACCCCTCACTACCCTCTTCCACTTATCTTCAACTATGACATTCATCATGATTAACAAATTTCAATATCCAGTATTTTATTGCAATACGCTCGCTTCAATGATAGAGCCATGCGATGCCTAGTTAGTATAAAGTAAGGGGATCTAACAAGTAAAGTTAGTTAGTATAAAGTAAGGGGATCTAACAATTAAAGTTAGTTAGTATAAAGTAAGGGGATCTAACAAGTAAAGTTAGTTAGTATAAAGTAAGGGGATCTAACAAGTAAAGTTAGTTAGTATAAAGTAAGGGGATCTAACAATTAAAGTTACTTACCTAGTATAAAGTTAGGGATCTAACAATTAATTTTTGTTTTAAACTCAAGCTTGAACCAGGGGCTTATCCAGGTTTTTTCAGGAGGGGGCGATAACCCATATATAAGGATAACCCGATATATATATATATATATATAGTGTGTATACATATATACTCATATATATTAAATATATATGAGTGTGTGGAATACACATACATATATTTGTTTGTGTAGACACGCAATATAACTTGAAATAAATATTACCAATATTACCCACAGGTAAACTAAAAATTAGGGACATATCTTCGAGTATTACTGATTATATGTTTATAATATAATCATGTAATTTATGTTGTAATAATACGCTGTAAGTATTATTAGGTAATGTATTTCTGTTTCTGTTAAGCATTAAAGTATTTTATCTATATTTGAATACTGACCATTATTGAATCCACTTGAATTACTTGCACTCTCCATTGTTCCACCTAAAACACATTCAATTAATCCTGATGTGGTATTAACTATGGAACGGGATTTCTTGTGGCAAAGGAAATAAAGGTAGCGGTCCTAAATTTTCAAGCGATCAATGATAGGTTATCATTGCTAAGAGTGAAGGTTAAATTCTTCAACCTGTCGCTAACATCAGCCTACGCACCGACAGAGCAAGCGGACGAAGAGGAAAAGGACTTCTTCTACAGTTGGCTAACTGAGATTTATGATAAAGCACCAACACATGATATAAAAATAATCCTTAACTAAACATTAAGTAAAGTATTCTATCTATATTTGAATACTGACCATCATGGAATCCACTTGAATTACTTGCACTATCCATTGTTCCACCTGAAACACATTCAATTAATCCTGATGTGGTATTAATCAGATAAGAACAAGATCACATAATATATTACTCTTTATACATCTAAACAATTGCAAATCATCTCAGGGTTTCCTCTGGATTATATCCAAAAATAATTACATACAATATATATATATATATATATATATATATATATATATATATATATATATATATATATATATATATATATATATTTTTTTTTTTTTTATAATTATTTTGTTTGATAGACGATTTCTTTAATGATACTTACGGAATCATTATGCAATAATCTAATAATCATAAATGTTGCATTTTTTCATTGTTAGCATTTATGTAGAATATATGTATTTTATTCTGTTGTATTATATTAGAGTTAAGCAATAAATAAGAATAATGTAAGAAATTGAAAAAAAAAAATATATATATTTATATATATATATATATATAAATGTGTGCTTGTGTGTGTGTATGTGTATATGTGTATGTATGTATATATGTATATGTATGTATATATATATGTATATATGTATGTATGCGCATGTGTGTATGTATATATATATATATATATATGTATGTATGCGCATGTGTGTATGTATATATATATATATATATATATATATATATATATATATATATATATATATATATATATATATATATATATATATCTTCCTACCATTATGACGTCCATACATTAGGGATTTACCATCAATATGACGTCCGGGACAATATGAACTCCGTATACCGGACGTCACTTTACAACCCGTGTTAATTTCGTTCTAAAAGCTTCAAATAAGCTATGTATGAAATCTGAGAGGGAAGTAATAATGGTCGGAAATTGAAAAAAAGTGTATATTTTTAGTTTCACTTATTTCCTATAGGGGCGGTAGTGCTGTGGATGTATATCTAGAAATGTATATTTTTGTACAGTCGAAGGATAATCGGAACTCCGCAGATCGGGCAACAATGCAAGGTTTTGCCGCCCAATACCCCACCTCCAACATTCAAACCCTTTACGCTTGTATCTCTGATAAGGTGTGAGTGAATCAACCTTCTAGACTTTTTTTCTTGCCAGTTCTATTCTAATAGTCCAGTCATTTGGTAGTTTGGACAGGAAAAAATTGCTGAAGAATTTTTCTCGACGGATCTTTATGTTTTTGAGGTGCCGAATCTGAAAATCTCATTATTGACTAGATTCGGATTTGGATTCACCATCAAAAAATGGAGAAAATCATAAAATGTCGGAAGTTGTTTTATAACTCCGAAACGACGCATCCTAGAGAAAAATCCCTTTGATAAAAAAAAAGCTGATAAAATTTCCTAAACATAAAATTTCCTAACTAAAACCTGCTCTTTGGCTTTATTCGTTCTTCAACCAAAAGTAAAGACATTCAACATTATTCGACCAAAAGTAAAGATATTTTTGGAAATTTTGGAAATAATATTATTTTATTTTTTATTGACAAAATACGTTTTTTTTTCATAATTATGGTATTTTCGATATATTTATATGGTTGTAGTCCGGTTCAGTGGCAAAAAAATACTTTATCAGAAGTTTGTTTATGTGTTTTGAGAATATCAGACCCATAGGATAGTTCAAAGTAAGCTTTTTAGCACTTCAAAAAACACCATCAATAGGGTACTACTTAAACAATACAGTGTGGCCTACGGACCCTACTGTGTGCTGACTAGCACACACTTGACCTGTTTATTTTATATTTGTAAGGTTTATTTTGTAAACATTTTATATTGTCCTGTGAACCATTGATACTCATTTATAGAGCTCGTATTTTTATGTTTTGCACATTTTACTATTAAATGCATATGTTTGTACATTAGATGCAATACTATACATTTCTTTATCTACGATTGATACGAAATATAAACATTATATCTCTGTTTAGATGCGTAGAAAGTGATTATTTACGTGCTTGTATTCATTGCGCATGCGCGTCTCATGGTTCTAAAGAATTCCTCTTCTTTACCACGCTAGCGCGGTAAAGAAGAGGAATTCTTCAGCTACATTTAACAAAACAAATTTGCTATTCTTTTATTAAAGTAACTGTTTATATCGAGTTTTTAGTGAAAAACAATGAATGAATCAAGTGGCTTTGACGAAAATGTAGAGAATAATACTCCTCCAGAAATAATTAATTCGGCAAAAAATATCTTTATCAAGAGAAGAGATACGAACTTACATAATATAGCAAGTTTTTTTTTTCTGTATTTATTATTTAAATCTAACAATCGTAGATAAAATACGGTACGCAACTCGTGGGAAAACGGCATTTTGCATTGCTCGTGTGGTTTTACTACCCTCGCAGTCGCTCGGGTGCAAACTCCACACTCGCATGCAAAATGCTACTTTCCACACTCGACGCGTAATGTACTATTACATAGATGGTGATTTTATTTCACTTTAAGCTTCTGCACAAAGTACAAAAAGAAACCTAATATAACGGCTCTGGCTCTGTCTGTGCGTAGCTTGTTTCTATTAATAAACTACTATAGCTAGGAACGAAAAATTCGGCACTCAGGTGCATCTTGGCATTTGTGTCAACTGGACACTTTTTCGATTTTTCACACTTAATATTTTCAAGATGTTGGCCAATAAGGCGGGTGACTAAAAAAAATGTTTTAGACACCATGACATGTTATATATCAAATTAAAGGTCTTGAAATATAGAAAAAAAAATGAAACTATTAAAATTTCATACCTAATATTTTCAAGATGGCGGCCAATATAGCTGGCGACTACATAAACTTTTTAGTCACCATGGCAAGGTAAACATTAATTTAAAGGTCTTGAAGTGTAGAAAAAGAATGTGCAACTATTATAATTTTACACTTAATAATTTTTATCTACTTGCGGCAGCAAAATGAGGGTTTATATACTGATTTCGGGCAGAGTAATGTGATTTTACTGCATAGGCGGTAAAATGAGGAAAAATGTTACTGTTATATAATGTTGGCAATAACAGTTTATACTATTATCTCTACCATATAAAATTATATATTATAGTTCAATACGTAATATTTAATATTAAAATAATTTGTTTACATTTGTTAATTCTGTTAAATAAGTTCGATGAATAGTAGATTTTTAATTAAAAAAAATAGCGGAGTCACTGGCCACACTGCAGCGTCATGTAAACATCCAACATCCATATTATTATTATTACTGAAGTCATTCTAGAGTAGACTAGCTACTATCTACTATTCTTGATTTATTCTACTTACTTCTTTTATTCTAAGCAATAAAAGATAATTAATACTTAATACTTAACACTTACTTTAATGCTTTTAGTAATTTTTTAGTAAAAATATAAATAAATAGTTTATATTGCGTGCATTATTCATTCAGAAGTTTTGTGAGCTATAAACGTTTGTTTTGTATTTTGTTGTTATAGATTCAGTTTGCTATTCACTTATTGTTATTATTCCAAAGCTTCTTATTTGATTTCTTTATGAACATTAATTTTAGTTAATACGTATGTTATTATCTTATTAATGTAACAAAGTAATTAACTATGTTATATTAATAAAGATGATAATATGTTAGCAGTTTCATTTTTCTGCCGCCCGTAGATAAATGCATGCAACAAGGCAGCAAAGGAAACATTTCTGCCTCGTTTATTCATTGCCTGCCTCGGCTTCGCCTCGACCTCGACAGTCAAGTCGGTAAATTACCTGCCTCGGCTTCGCCTCGGCAGTTAATAATTATTATAGCCTGTCCTCGCCTTTGGCTCGGAGTCTAATCTAATCACTGGTCAGTAAAATTCCATTTTGCTGCCTAGTTATATAAATAACTATAACTTAATCGTACAGAAGCCGGCGATTTGTCTGTGTCTAACGTTTACGTGTCCGACGATAACCTGAGTAAAAGTTGACCGATTTAGTTGAAATTTGGTATACATGATCCTTTTACTAATACTCGGGCTAAGTTCGTAAACGTGAGCTTCAAATTTAAAATTGGAATTTCAGGACGGGAAAAAAATTCTATCATCACCTATTCGATGAGAAAAACATTTTTTACAAATAACATTTTTTAGTAAAACCAACAACGGCACCGCTATGAATTAATAAAGATCGCTAAAACTATTAATGCTGGCCTAAACGTTTAATAGAGAAAACAACCTTTTTACCGATATCTTACGTTCTAAGGTAACGGTTTTAATAAAACTTCATATACACCATCTAAATCTCAATGGAAACAGGCATGTAAAATTTCAACTTGATACATATACAGTAGTAGTTTTTGCTCATCAAAGTGATACAATTTACATAATTGAAGTGGAATGGCCAGGAACTGTAGAAGAGTTAAGGAATAGTAGAGTAACCCTTCTCCCCCACTCAGTGGCGTAACTAGACCATTGGGGGCCCCCCCGCAAGAAATTTTTGGGCCCCTCACCAAAGAACATCGATGAGCAAAAAAAAAAAAAAAAAAAAACCTCCTGCGTTTAGGATTGGGGGCCCCCTCGAGGTCGGTACAATACTAGTTATTTCTGGATTTGGGGGCCCCCTGGCACTGGGGGCCCCCCCGCAATGCGGGACCGCGCGGGCCCATAGTTACGCCACTGCCCCCACTGCACGACTCTGTTACTTGCATATTCTTATAATATCAACTCATCATGATTAACTATTTAATATTTATTCCATTACGCTCGCTTCAATGATAGAGCCACGCGATGCCTAGTAATATTATTATTTGAGTACAAATATTAGTAATAATATAAAATCTGGGATGATTGTGACGAAAAGTATAATTTGATTACGAGTTTTGTTAGAGTTATCTTATCTAATCTGATGTGAATATGAATTAGCTTTACTTGATAAGGAAATGTGTCCCTTAAACTTAACTAGTCATATATACATACATCTCTGTCCATTGACTTTGCTTATATGTATTTCTCTTTCTCTTTTTGAACTAAGGGGAAATTAATAATTTATTTAAAATTATTTATTTATTAGCCTAATTAATAAAATAATTAAATATTACACGCATCAATTAAACGGTAGGTACTATATATTGGATTTAAATGTTTATTGCACTGTCATAAACACAGACATAATAATTATAATCATATACCCGGTATTTGCAAAAATACCGGCCTTTTTCTTAAGGTTATAATAAAAATGAATTACCCTAGAACGCTAACCATACTTTTTGACCTCTTATGACTAACCTTGAGTCATATTGACTCCCTAATCTATTATACCTAGTTTTGCTAAATATAAAGGCCTAATATGTAATACTATTTTTGTAACACGTTTTAGTGCTAGTTGATGGGACACTTGGGTGCTTTGTTTGCCATAAAAAAACATTTTTTCCTTTTAATTCCGGGTTTTCAATCTAGACTACTCTTACATATCCGGTATTGTTATCCACCGGAGTGGTTTTATTTACTTTTATTATGTAGCTTTTTTCTTTCCTTTCCTTTGGTTTCTCTATTTCGTAAATTGTTTCAAATAATTTATAATTTTCCTCATCATTGCTAATGGGATTAAAAAAGGCATTTTCTATTTTCAAATCAGGGTCCAAATGAAACAATAACACTTATTAGATTGGGCTGTAAATACTATTCTGCGTCAAAATGACCTAAGACTAAACAGGAGTCAAAATGACTCCGTGACTGCAGAAAAACAAATGATATGTCCTCTTCAGAATCTGAATGTGGAACTGATAGAAGTATAGAAGGGTCATTCAAGGGTGGGGGATAGCATAGCTGAAATGTGAGAGTTCTGTGCTTTACAGACACCGTGCATTCGTAGTTAAAAAAAAGGGAGTAATTTTGACTCCAAGTTAGCGTTCTAGTGTTAAACAAATTCTCAATATGTTGTGTAAAAGTAATAATGTGAACTTCACAAATTAGTATAAAAAGAAGCCGCCCCTTACACCGAGTTTTAATGGAAGAAAACGGGAATATGATTTATCACGTATATATTTGGGCAGTGTTATTGATTTATTTTTTAATTGAAGCAATGTGATCGTTCTGATAACGAACATTTTTATGTCACCAATTTCGATTTCAAAAATTCCAATACAGAAATCCGTTGCACTCACCAGGAAACATTTCTGGTTCGAGTTTGTCCGTCAGTCTGTCCACAATGTTATCATTCATAAACATATAAAGTAATTTTTACCTCCAGCGGGGAGAAAAAGTGATCTTTCCTCCTTAGTTTATAGGGAGGGAAGTTACTCATTACACCCGGTCGGGTTAAACAGGGAGTAATGAAAAATAAGTAAGGGAGTAATCATGAAAGTTCATGATTCCCTCCAGTGTTGCCCTAGATAAAGCACAAGTAAATTAGGTTGGTGCTAATACACATTTTATTTACTAACTTTTGTTTAATGTCGAAATCTATAATGTCATCTTCACACATGTCATGTAACCTCCACAACGGTTGCCATAGTGATTCATCAGTAAAAGAAACAAACAAGTTGAAAGTGGAAACATAATTTTTTCTAAATGTAGATTAACTAATCCATATTTAAATACATCAGTTGCCAGCACCATTCAATATACACGACTCAGCTTCCAGCTGATTCTCCCATTTAATGTTAGCATTGAAATTCAAATAATTATTATCTATAATGTAATTTTAACGCGATTAAACTTATTTAGAGAATTGTTAATATTATATCTATCTATATTTTTTGTTAAATAACGTAATTTAAAATTAAAATCTATCCATATTTTTTTCTCCCTTCTGGAGGTTAATTCTTGTACGTACCTTAGGAGTAAAAATCACTTGCACCCTCGCGATAACTAACTTAAAAATTCCAAGACAGAAATCCGTTTCAGACATCAGGGAACATTTTTGGTCTCGTGTCTGTCTGTCTGTCTGTCGGTCTGTGTGTCCGCGAATTATGAAACGTGTGACGATAACTTGAGTAAATGACGACCGATTTTTATGAAATATGGTAGACATGTTCATTTTACCAATACCCAGGACGAGTTCGGTGGACAACGTTATCCGTCCAAGCGTTCACGAGCAACGCTCGCGTAAACGTGAACTTCAAATTTAAAATTGGAATTTTAGGTCGGGAAAAAAAATTAACTTCATCTGTTCAATGAGACAAACATTTTTTACAAATGCATTTTGTTAGTAAAACCAACGGCGACACCGCTATGAAGTGATAAAGATCGCAAAAACTATTAATAGTTTTTACACAATAAACAATATAACAATAATTTTATTAAAATTAACATTAAACATTAACATTTAACATTAAAATCGGATTTTAATGTTAATATAACAATAAAGTATATGATAGGATGCGAGGAAGCTATGTGCCACACTAATTGGCAGTCTATTTTTTTATGTTTTAATTAAGTGTTGATAAATTTACCCCTAATAGAAATGCATAAGAGTATAACACTATTTAAAACTGATGGCGGTGTAAATACCGCCACGCGAGTGTTCATGTGTACAAGAATGTGCTCGAAGAGTTTGAAGTTTATGTGCTCGAAGGTTAAGTATATAACGGCTGGACTATATAGCTAATACAAATGAATTAAGATTTGGCAACACCGCTGGACGTCTTATTGGTGCAGTTTACTAAAAGTATATACAGTTGGACGTGATATTAACTTATCAGTGGACAGAATATACATATAGTGCCACATCGGCGGTAATTTAAAAAGTTGTCATAATGGTGTAGAAATATAAGCGGAGTTATGAGAAAATGTATATTGCTAATAAACATATATATTAAAATTTTTTGCGATCAAAACTCTATATTTACCCGCAGTACCATATAATTGAAAGCAAATTATCAAAATTGTTGTTATTTCATGAGGACGCCAAAATGTATGATTTGTAAAAAGACGTCTCAATACACAAAAATGTATATATATATATATATATAGATATATATATGTATATAATAAAAGTGTAAAATAGTATTAGAGACGGGGCCCTCTCTCTAGGTGTTTAACACTTACTTAGGGCCCTCACCTATTATTTATATAAGTATATATAATTTATGTAAATTTTTTATAATGTTTTTGATAAGGTGGAAATATATATTATTATTATTATTATTCCTATTACCTTATGCAATCGTAATATTATTGTCGTCTCGTATAGCATCAAAATAACTTTAATGTCCTAATTAAATATGATTTAATATAATCACACCATTTATTACACCCTCCAGTAGTCGCACCCCTGTATTCAACGAGTCCCTGGTCGCATAGGATACAATCTACCCCAATCTGGTTTCCCTCTAATTTTAGTTTATTAAATACTAATTACATTAAAATTTTTTACACATTAAGGTCTACATTATATACCCCAGTCGTGGTTATTGATGTGTACGGCCCCTGAAGAAAGTTTTAAGTAAGACCCGAAACGTCGGGATTGTAACAGTGAATTTTTTGTGATAGAAACCTGAGATTAGTTGGTTTTTGTTTATATTTACGGTCGATAATTTATTTATTTATATATATTTTATACTAGCTGGATACCCATGCTTCGCTACGGAGTGTTATTTTAATTTGATAAGTTTATAAATTACCATCAAGAAACATTTAAATTATTTTACTATGAGTGAATATCTAGGTTCTATCCCTTCCACTTATTTCTATATCCCCTCCTCTTTGATAAGATAATTTGCAAATATCCCAAATTTATCCCCCTCCTAAATGAAAATATGACAAAACTGTGCATAGCAACAATTACTGTACTCTTTAAGAGCGTTTCAACGATATGTATCATGAAGGGTATTCATTATTTTGACATTTGTACCCCGTACATCTGTGTACCAAAGTTTAAATTTCGAAAATTCAGGTAGACAGTGATTTTCCCCTTGCTTTGAAGGTTAAGTGTGCAAACTTCCATCGAGATCAGAGATCAGACTAAAACTGTAGATTTGTATAAAGAACACACACACACATACGTTGACTTTTATTATATTCTTATAAATATAAATGTCCATTTTACCCCCCTCTTAAATGAAATTAAGACAAAAATCGCATAAACACAATTACTTTTTTCTTAAAGAGCTTTTCAACGATATGCAGCATGAAGGGTATCCATTACTTTGACATTTGTACCCCGTACCCCTGTGTACCAAAAATTTAATTTCGAAATCTCATGTAGGCAGTGACCTTAACCTTGTTTTGAAGGAAAAGTGTGTAAATATTAATCAAATTAGGATAAAACTGTAGATTTGTATAAAAGACATACCCTCATGCAGATACTCTTATTTTTATATAAGATATAGCTATATTTTTCCATTTCACCCCCCTCCTAAATTAAAATATGACAAAACTGTACATAACGACAATTACTGTACTCTTAAAAAGCTTTTCAACGATATGCATCATGAAGGGTATTTATTACTTTGACCCTCTATTCATTACTTGTACCCCGTACATCTGTGTACCAAAGTTAAAATTTCGAACATTCAGGTAGACAGTGATTTTCCCCTTCCTTTGAAGGTTAAGTGTGCAAATTTCCATCGAGATCAGACTAAAACTGTAGATTTGTATAAAGAACACACACACTCATATACGTTGACTTTTATATACGAGTATATAGATATAAATTTCAATTTTACCCCTCTCTTAAATGAAAATAGGACAAAAATCACATAAAAACAATTACTGTACACTTAAAGAGCTTTTCAACGATATGCAGCATGAAGGGTAGCCATTACTTTTACATTTGTACCCCTTATTCCTGTGTACCGAAATTTAAATTTCTAAATTTTATGTAGACAGTGATTTTCTCCTTGCTTTGAAGGTCAAATATGCAAATTTTCATCGTGATCGGACCAAAACTGTAGATTTGTATATAGAACATACACATATACCTTGACGGCTGAACTACAGTATATGGGGCTCTTTCTGATAACACGTTATCTCACTATCGACCTCTTTCAAGACTTAATATATCGATATATCTTGTCTGTTAAACTCTATATATTTCGACTTGGAACTCTACCTGGTCTATATGCAGGTGGATTGCTTCTTCTTTAGAAATGAGCGCTCCGCGAAGCGGTGTGGAGCGGCGATTAAAAATTCTAGGGCAAAAAAAATTAAGGTTAACAAAATTAAATTCAAACCCAAAACAAACACATTTTCGTTAAAACGTGTAAAATTACGCAAATCACACATTATTTGGATATATTGAAATATGGCGTCAATATAACAATCGATAGTAGCGATTTGCGATGTATAGTAAGGGGGGGGGGGACTTTCAACTTAAAATAGCATTTGATTTAACTTATTTTAACAAACAAAGTCTTTTTATTAAACATTTATTAATTTAAACTTATGTAAACGAAATATTTTTTCACTTACCACAGTACAATGAGGTTAAACCAATAATGCTAACAAAATTATTAAAAAATTAAATAACTTAAACATATTTTGTTTCGGTTAAACTAAAAACATATTTAAAATATAATATTACCATGAAGAATAATTATTATTTATAATATTTTTATTTTAAACAATTTTTTATAATAAATTTTAGATTATTTATTTTTATACGATAGTAGTGTGGTAGCCCTGAAAAAGGCCTGCGAGTTGCTGCGACGCACGTAGCGGTTTCCCATAGTTTTAGTGCGTCGGCCATATTGTTTTTTACTTTTCTAATTAGGTCAACAGTAATTTTAGTCGAATCTTACTTTAAATTCACTTTTTAATCGAGGAAAAGTATTTTAAATCTAGCGGGTCTTTATATTTGCACTTTGTGTTATAATTCAAATGTTTCTTTTTTATTTCTATACGTTTTTCTTTCGAAAAGTACATCTTTCGTGTATGTAGTTTATATTTTATTCATTTTTCGTTGTTCTGTGTTGAAATCTTGTCTTTGGAGATAGATCGATTCGTTATAATATCGACGATAATATTTTTCAAAGTTAATTCTACGTATATTTATAACAGCATTTAGAGAATATAATGGAATATGAAGATATAAATAGGGTGGATTGAATGAACGAAGCGAAACTATAAAGGTAGATTGATTTTTTCTATTTACCTGTTAAGTTTAATTGAATCATTTATGTTTAGTTATAATAAACAATTTTATAACACAACGATTATGGTAAGAGGTAATTTTATTTTTAAATTCTTAAACTATTGTTTTTTTGTTTAGTTATTTCCTTAGAATTAAAAGCTATTCAAAAAGTGAAGATTTTTGTTTTATTTTTTTTAAATGTAGGAGAGAATTATCTTATAGACTACGTAACATTCCCACCCCCTTAATCTTCCTTCTCGCTTATTTTCTGTTACATTCTTTGTTTGTTTCACTTTTTCTTCGAAATCATTATTTTACGTTTTACTAGCTGGATTCTTCCAGCTAGTAGATTCTTCCGTTCTTAGCTACGGAGTGTTATTTTAATTTGATAAGTTTGTAAACTACCATGAAGAAACATTTAAATTATTTTACTATGAGAGAATATATAGATTTTATCACTTCCACTGATTTCTATACCCCCTCTTCTTTGATAAGATAATTTGCAAATATCTTAAATTTAGCCCCCTCCTAAAAAAAAACAAGGGATTCTACTGTACTCTATTCTAGGCAGCGGCCACTTTTCGGGGGTTGTCGAGCGAAGCGAGTAGGGGGCAGAGCCCGCTAGTAATATATTAAATAAAATTGTATAAAACGTAAACAACATTTTACAGTTATAGGACTTTTAAGTCCAGATTGTGTTTTAGTTGAGGACTAAGAAATTATAAATGTTTTCAAACAATTTTTGTCTAATTTTAGGTCATAATTATGACTCATATACCCATATTAATTTAAGTCATAATTGGTTTTTTAACATTACTGCTGTAAAATAGTTGTAATCTTCAAAATGAGTTTGTTTTACTTTGGCTTATCAGTAGTATGTCTGCAGTTATCAGTGATAGGTGTTTATTAGTAGTACTTACAATAAATATAAAATAGAACTTATTATAAGATTTGAAAAATTCAATACACAAGTTATTAGTGTAAAGTCCCAAAATGACGAAAAAAAATGAGTAAAAAGAGGGGTCCATATAGGTTTAGCCGTGGGGCCCGGCTACGGCTCTCGACAGGCCTGGTCATTTGTACCCCGTACCCCTGTATACCAAAATTTTAATTTCGCAATCTCATATAGGCAGTGACCTTCACCTTGCTTTGAAGGTTAAGTGTGCAAATTTTCATCGTGATCGGACTAAAACTGTAGATTTGTATTAAGAACATACACATATACACACATAGGTTGACTTTTATATATAGATAGATATATACTATCTAATAATAATAATAATAATATTAGCATGTTAAAACATTTTAAGTAATGAACAATAGGTAATAGGTGTATACCAACACAACCACAGTTCTAGAGAGCTGTCCGGATCATACGCACTTTCAATATAAAATGCTGATTTAACTTACTTACTTCGCGTTGATGCTTTCCATTTATTAACTCGTTTATTTAGGATTTACTGGGAATAATTATGATTGCCTTCTCAAAAAGACCTTTAATTTGATATGAAACATGACATTACTTAAAAACACTTATTTCATGTGTTTTCGGTCATTTGTGGCAGCCATTTTGAAAATAATGTCACAATACGAGTATGTACATATGTATACTTTCTCTCTCTCTACTCATCAAGAGTTTTAAATTAATATGAGACTATGAGACATGTCATATATTATATGCTTCAACGTTTATTTTAACGGCCTCATTTCGGCCATATTTGTGGTTTAAAATAGTTACATACATAGACAAAACATATTATTATAGTTACATATTGTAATAATATTTTCAATCACACTATCATTTATAAAAAGTTCTACTAAGCATTCAGATGTTTTTTTTATTTTTAGAATTTTATATTAAACTTGCTTTTTATTGCCATAAAAATAAAAAACATATTATTTACTTTGTTCTAGTTACAAAGTAGAGACGGAGTAAGGGATAAAGTAGTGGATAGAGTAAGTCGGACAGTTAATTCAAATAATAAACCAGCATACTCATTATCAGATAAGAGTATAAGAGTGATGTGTTGTTTTCATCTTGATGATAGACACTAACGTTATCCCTGTTATGAATAATGATATTGTTTTTTTTGAGGTGTTTAGTATAACTCATCATTATCTGATTCAATAAGTTCATATTTATTCTCCAACCCATCTAGAAACTGAAACCACAGTTTAGAAGTTTAGAATCTACTTCCATATTCCTTGAATGATACTAATAAAAGCAATGATATGAATTTAGAGAATTCAAATACACTTTAGAAGTTTAGAGTCTACTTCCATATTCCTTGAATGATACTAATAAAAAAAATAATATGAATTTGGAGAATTCAATAGACTTTAGAAGTTTAGAGTCTACTTCCATATTCCTTGAATGATACTAATAAAAACAATAATATGAACTTGGAGAATACAATACTCTTTAGAAGTTTAGAGTCTACTTCCATATTCCTTGAATGATACTAATAAAAGCAGTAATATGAACTTGGAGGTGAAACAAAATAGTACAAACTGATAAGCAGAAAAAGTAAGTAGACATCTCTTGCTCAGTGATAATATTAGATCTATAATAAAGGAAAAGGATTACCTAGAATATCAATATATTTTATCTACTCACGGCAGCAAAATTAGGCATTGTTGTACTGTTTTCAATCTGCAAAATGTCATTTTTCTTGATTCTTTCGTTACAAGTCAAAAAAACACGCAGCAAAATATCAAAGTGTCAGTAAAAGTTCAAAGTGTCAGCAAAATAAAAAACAGGCTTCCAAATTTTAAGAAGAAGTTACTACATCTCAGGTTATGAACTCTCCCACATTGTTCATTTTTGTATATAAAAGCGTAATATTCTGCTAAATATTTATGTTTTTTGAAAATACCTATTACAAATTTAATAATAAAACTAATATTATTATTTTGCAGTGATTATTTTTAAAAAAATTTCTACAAATAGAGATAAAAAAAAAGCTGTTAATAAAAAAAGTGGCAACACTGATTGCTTTGTCTTGGTTTTGTTTTAACTTTCGAGTCATTACACTTAAGCCTGGGCCACACTTGGCCGACCTTTGGCAATAGACCCATTCACAAATATTTGATTCCAACATTTGACTCCCCCTGCAGTAATGACGCACCAGTGACTAGGCTGGCCACACATTGGCACAATGTTCCTTGGCCAATATTTGTTTCCAATAAAAATAAACAATACGCGGTTTCTTCCGCGCCCGTGAGAGTTGAAATAAATATTGCTGTAGGTATTTTAACACTCTCATCAGTTCACATAATATCATCTTTATCAGTTTCGTTTGCTGGATGCAGCCCGCGGGTATTAAATTTAACAAAAACATTAATTTAATTTTAAAAAAATAAAAAATAATAGCACTAATATGTCATAACGTCACCTGCACAACTTATTGGTCTAGAACATTCAAAATTGGAAGTTAGTTTCCTTTTAATTATATAAAAGGAAAATCCTTATGCAAAAGGGTATTCCAATCAGCATCTAAAAGTTCTCGAGAGAAATTAACTCGCAATATATCACTACGAATTTATTTATAAACAAGCATGATTGAATTAAAATCATGATTACTTTTAATTTTATGATTAATTATAATTGCAAAATTAATTTAATTTATTATATAATAATTGAATACATTTATTATGTAATAATATATTTAATACATTTATTTGTACATGTATCTGTATTAATATGCATTTAATTCATTAATTTCTATAGAATAATTCAATTATTTTTAATGATATACGATAAAACATTCATATTATATATTCCATATTTATATGCGTGATGTTGTAGAACTTTGGACCAATGTGTGGCCAGACGTTTTGGATGTTGGGGAAAGGAAGACGGCTCCTTTGTATCGGTATTGGATATTGGAAGGTTGGGCGTTCTCTTCGACCAACCTTCCAATACCTTCCAAACTCAAACATTTAACGATATTTGCCAATGGTAGAGCGGCCACACTTGGAACCTTGGAAGGTATTTGGCAAATGTCGGCCAATGTGTGGCCTCGGCTTTACTCAAACTTTCGAGTCATCAATTCGATATTTACAACTTTCATTGCTATAAATCTTTTATCTATCAAAAAAAGATAATGTAATCGTTTTCTGTTATTACTTTGATATATTTGTTAATTAGGTTTTTGATGTTTTAATAAAAATACGGATGATAATGTTGTGCAAGACGTTGAAGACTTGTTTGATAACACGCCACCCGAAATTGCAAATACTGCAACATCATACGAGGAAAGTTTATTGCCCTCTAAATCAGGTACTAAAGTTATAGTGTAATTTTTCTGCCGTTAGTAGATAAAATATTATATGTAACTATGCAGCAAAGGAAACATTCCTGACTCGTTTAAACATTACCTGCTTCGGTTACACCTCAGCAGGTAATTAACGTTTTCCTGCCTCGGCTTCGCCTCGTCAGTCAAAATGTAATTTTCCTGACTCGGCTTCGCCGAGCCAGGAAAAACAGTAAATTTGTTTAGGCTATCCTCGCCTTCGGCTCGGAACTAAAACTTAAAAAACTTGTCAGAAAAATTCCATTTTGCTGCCTAGTGACATAAATAACTATTTCCTTATCAGCCGTGTGTTTATCAGTTACGTGTGTTTTTATACCTTATCAGATGTGTTTCTTTTGCACGGCTGTGGTACAAGTGTACCTCACGCTAGTATTGGAGGGCTAAATTTATTTTATTTATCAATTTAATGAATACTAGAAGGCCGTGTCTCGACTTGCTTTCTTGTAGGGTTTGATTGAACATGATACACAGTATATGAGGTAAGCCACCGCGAATGCAAAGGATATCATTCACAGAACAAAACAATACTATTACATAGATTGATAGATAGATCCTTTTATTACCAAATCATATGTTATACATAATACATATACACTTTACAAATTAAATTAATTTACCTCGAGGTAAATCGGCCCAAACTGTGGAAAACAAACAATTACTACTGCCAGAACATGAATGCCTTGTTTTAGCGTCATGTTAATTTGGCATTCGGGCAAGACAGATTAGCCGTAATATCACGCAATTAATAATAATAAATACAAATATAAACAATAAAATATTTAAATTACCTGAAGAAATGATGTTTTCTCAAAGTTAGAACGGAAGAAAGTTGGAGAATCACACTAGTAAATAAATACGTCAAAATGGGAGACTAGTTAGATGTTTAGAGATGTTTGTTTAACGTTGCTAAGGTAACCGTGCTAAGGTAAGGACACGTTACTAATAAACACAAATTTAAAAAAATTAAATGAAGATTTCAAATTCTGGAACATGCTTTTTTATTTACTCTGGATATCAGGTGATTTCATAAATTCGTAAATTATTTTTGTAAACATTAAACGATAGATAAGAGAATTAAAATAAATTTATTGTTATTTTGCGGCGAGAAAATGCAAAAGCGTTATCGCTTGGCTTTGCTTTGCTTTTGTTTATTGCGTTATTACATTCGTTAACTGAGGATAGAACAAGGCTAAGGTTTATTTTTAGGGTTTCGTAGGTCATACTCGAAACCCTTATGCCGAGGGTGATGCGTCACCCTTAAGATTCATATCTACCGAACCGTTCAAGCTAGAAAGTTGACATTTAAAACAATGGAGCAACTTTTTGACCTAAACAAAGGAAAAATATACAGGGAGTCAAAAATTAATATGTGTGCAATTTGCACAAATGTGGTAACCTCGAACGTTTTTTTGACATTTTTTGGAGTGGGTATCAAATTAATAAGCTACTGAAGAGTAAATTACAAATATACATGTATAACATTTTATGAGTATTGTGCTTTTTACCGCTAGTATTGCGTTTATAGCTCCAAAAGTTTCCAAATTCACAGTTTCAAGAAATATTCAATATTTTAAGGCCCTCTTAGTGTTAGGCGCTTCCCCGTTCGGGTCAGCTTGACCCTTCCACCCTAGGAACGGCCTTATATTAATAAGAAGGATCCCGTTCAAAAGGCCTATTGCCTATTGCTATTAGAATAAGATTCTTGAAAGAAAATATATTTACTTCTACAAAATATAAGTAACACATATAAGAATGGAGGTAGAGTTACAAAATATAGGTACATAGAGTAGGTATTTCATAATTTTAGTTTTCCATTGTGGTTTTCCATTTGACAAGGGTTGACTTTACTCTATGTAACTATAAATCCTACTGATTTTGTAACTACCACCATTCTTTTACTACTATAATGTCTCGAAGTCTCCCTTTACATGGTACGGATCCCCTAAGTTTAATTAATTTATCTCAAACTGTTCAAAAGTTAAGAGGGGGGGGGGAGACTTTTGGACCGCACTGTATATATAATTAAGATGAAGTTAGCAACCGTAAAGTATAGATGTGAGGGAGTTAGTGAGGTACGGTCTAAAGAAAAAACTGGTTTACAAACTAGTTTCGCAAAATATATTTACATCAATTGTTCCCCTCCCTAGTGTTCCTCTAACTAATCCAATCCTTAAACTCGGTTTTCTCCAATCTCACTTATTCACATTCCAAACTTTACCATAGAACTTTCATTATAGTCTTGTATTGTGTTTATAAATGTTACCCTGATGATGTAAATATATTTTACGAAACTAGTTGGTAAACAAGTTTTTTCTTTAGACCGTACCTCACTAACTCCCTCACAACTGTATATATATTTTAATGAAATTGTAAATTTATTTCTAAGCAAACAGGTAACAATAATGTACTAAAAAATCTGATAAATTTACACTCATGATATAAACATAGTAAAGGTTACAAAATTGTTAACATAAGTAATTGTTCAAAAAAATATTTTTTTACTTTAATAAATTTCGGTTTTTGATCCCCTTGCTGGGGCTAAGTCGTCCTCCGCGCCGCGCCGCGGGGGGCTTACGGCTGTCACTGACATGATAAGATATAATATTAAGACAGAGCTGAATATTAAAATAAGTAGCATGTCAATATCAATTACAATGCGATAGGTAAATAAGTAGAATGAAACATATAAAACTGGGCTAAACTATAGATTACGGGGCCCCTTTTGGGAAGGGGCATTTCATTAGGGATTTTCCTTTGTCCAAAAGTTATTTATACAAAGGAGTATTATACCTCCATGTAGCAGGGATAATATCCCTTTAGTCTAAAAGAATATTACCTCTCCAGTATAAATAATTAATAATAACCCTTAGTCTAATAATAGATATTTAATAGAGGGCCCCCATATTCTAGAATACATTGATAAGCCTATATAATATATTTTGAAGAGGTGGAAAAAAAAAAACAATAACAAGTAATAACATAATAACAAAGAGAAAAATGCGAAAACAAATATGACGAATCGTTTAGAATTATATTACAATACCATAGGTAAATGAACAAACTATAATATCTGTAAATGTCCTAAATGCATTCTAAAGCCCCGTCCACACCGGCCGCGCATCGTGTTTGCAAACGTTTGCAAACAGGGATGCGCGGCCGGTGTGGACGGCACCGCGCGCACGAACGAATGCTTGTTTGTGTTCGCGGGCGCTCCGGGTAGATTCGGTACATCAAAGGATGTTTGCTGTTTGTGCGCGTTTGGTGTGGACGCTTTTTGAGCAAACTCCTTGAGCATTCGCAAACAGCCTATGTTTGGACATGGAAAGCCAAGAAAGATTTTTTTTTTCTTTCGTATTATTTGTGACTAGCATCAAATAACTATATAATAACTAATAATATATACTAATTGATAAATAATAAATAGTAATTGAAACTAGAGATGAGTTTATGTAAATCCAAGATTAAAAATACAGGATTAAATAGATAAAATATAGATAAGGTGACATATAAGTTCAAAAATGCGTCATACTATTTGTTTAAATAATTTTATATTGCTTCCAAGCGTATTACTATAGGCACAAGCCTACGGGCACGAGCCTTCTATGG
Source organism: Gerris lacustris (assembly GCA_951217055.1). Classification (NCBI taxonomy): domain Eukaryota; kingdom Metazoa; phylum Arthropoda; class Insecta; order Hemiptera; family Gerridae; genus Gerris; species Gerris lacustris. Next base: position 42,025,256 of record OX578285.1, on the reverse strand, counting down.
GCTTTATGTCTCCTATGGGGGAATATTTATCCTCTTTTCACCAAAAGAACAGATTTCTATTTGTATAAAATTAACCCGGGAAATGTATATTTTTTTCATTTGTATTATTTGTGACTATAGCATCAAATAACTATATTATAATTAATAATATGTACCTACTAATTAATAAATAGTGATTGAAACTAGAGATGAGATTATGTAAATCCAAGATTAAAAATAACCGGATAAATAGATAAATATATATATATGAAATAAAAGTCCAAAAATACGTCATACTATTTTTTTAAATAATTATATTGCTTCCAAGCTTATTATTTAAAGTACAGGCCTATGGGCCCGAGCCTCCTATGGGCCCTCATAAGACGAAATATTACATTGATATTTATCTTTTTTCCATCAAAAGAACAGATTTCTATTTATATAAAATTTTTATATGTTTTGGCGTTTTATTTTTGTAGAAATAATAATCTAAAATCTGGGATGATCGAGGAGAATTTTTTTTTTTGACATCCAGACTTCGTCTTCTTTTACTATTGCTATGTTTTACTAACTAACCAATGATAATAAATAAGCCGGCGCTTATACCGCGTTTTGATAGAACCATATACCATATTACAAAGTTAATGCAAGTGCAATATAGTTTTATTTAGTACTTAATTGTAGTGTACAAGAAAATAATGAAAAATAACTGGGAACAAGGACAAACGTTTGCAAACACCTGTTTGTCAAGAATGCGCGTCCGGTGTGGACGTCGTGTTTGTGGTTGTTTGCAAACGATTGCAAACGTTTGCAAACGTTTGCAAACCCTGTTTGCGAATGCGCGTCCGGTGTGGACGCGGCTTAATAGCATGATAATCAAAATAAATATCCATAGACGGCCATTACGGTTAAGCTAACAATATTTTATTTATTTATCACTGTTAAATATTGTATTTTTTTATAATAAACATTTTTATTACTAATATCCGTAGAACAAATAAATAATCTATTGTGTATATGTTCTTAAAGCATTTTTTTTTTTAACAGTTTCATGTCCGCTGAGTTTCAAAACACCACCGATGAATAGTCATCTTTCACTGAGTTTACTAAAGGGCGCGTTCGGAATTACTAAGCAGGTCGACCTATAGTTTATTGTGACATGCTTTAGAAGTGTCATGACGGCTTTAAATAATTATTTTTGCCACGAGAAGCTAAATATCGCGAATATTTCTGTGTCGGAAGGTTATAGTTGAATAACAACAACACGAGTGTAGGTTATAATAATGTGTGAAGCTATTACGAGAGATTACGTTTAAAAACTATTATTGACCGAGCGAAGCGAAGTCAAATAAATAAAAAATAAAAACAAATATTTTTTGTTTATCTTGAAATTTGGCATGAATATTTCGTCAAGTCTGGAAAATAAATATCTGTAGGTTTTTTTTTCATATATATTTTGTTTTATAAATTAAAAAAAAAAGTTCAATTATTTTTCCAAAAAAAAAAAGTTTTGTTTTTCTTGAAATTTGGAATAGATGTTCCTTTAAGACATTAAAATCGATTTATATGATTTATTTGCTTAAAAAATGTTTATAATTACCATAAAAATAACCTTTCCAGCAGGGAATCGAACCCGGCCCGACGGTGAGAGGCCGATGGAGACTTAAGAACGGGCTGGAGTATGAAGCCGGCCTCTTATTTATTATTAACACATTATTTATTATTTTTACAATACACATCGCCATTTTTCTTTTTTAATTGCTTAAGGCCGATTTACACGTGTTAAGTTGTTAAGTGGTTAACTAAATTTTAACCTAATTTTAAGTGACTTAATTGTTAGTAAGCGTTTACACGTATTTTCACTTAATATTTAGTTAGGCTGTTTAGTTCACTAATGATGGACGGCGACCAACGTGTTCAAATCATAAAATACTGTCTTAAAAATGATTTTAAATGAGATTTTGGACGAAATAAAGTATCTATTTGTAAATAATATATAATTTTTGTCGAATAAAACTTTTTTAAATAATATATAAACAAAGATCTGCAAATCTATAAGCGAGGTTCCGCCAAACTTGTGCATTTAACTAAATTGCGCATGTCCAGTGATTAGCCACGCCCACCTACTAAACAGAAAAATAGAAAAATTTCTATTCTACTTGTTTAGATGCACGCTAAATTTTAACTTGCAACTTATTACTAAATTCACTGTTTACATGCATCAAGTCACTTAAAATTTAGTTAAAATTTAGTTAATCACTTAACAACTTAATACGTGTAAATCGGCCTTTGTGTTCATTACCTACAAGTCTCTTTTGTCTTTCGCCGACAAGAATATGTATGTATACTTCATAATAGTTAAGATTATTTGTTATTGTTGTAACTCTTTACTTCCACTTCACTCTGTCTTGTTATCAAAATTGCCCTAACTCCTGACTACCTAGCAAGCTGAAACTTGCACAGATTATTTATTTCTGACGACCATACCATAATCAGTTAATAGTTAATTAATTAATTAACTATTTGTTGATAAGTTAATAATTTTGTCGGTTAATCTGTCTCTTAATCTTGAAAACTAAATGTAACTCTCCGACTATTTAGAAAGCCGAAACTTTTACAAATGATTTAATACTGGCTACAATACAATAATCAGTCATTAGTTAATTCATTTGTTAACTACTAATTAATTACATAGTTAATCAAATTGTTAAATATTAAATAATTATAAATCAATTTGTTTGTTTTCTGTTTGTCGTCAAATTTTATAGCCTAAATTTGACTCACCTCCGAATTTGGCAGGAATTATCCTTGAAGTCATTACAAGCGACGTATATAAAAGATTTTTCATTTTTAGACGTCGCGAGGTCTACTGTTCACAGAACTACTAGTTTTGTGGCTATAAGTTTCTGATTATTAGCAAATAAAAAAAAAATTTTAAAAATCTCAAATTCACTTCACATGACGTACACTGTTTTTTTTTAAGTTTTAAATTAACACGAAGGTAACGTTATGGTTAACTAACCGAAATCTAAACTCGGTTGAAGCGGTCGTAACCGCATCGGTAGATCGCTTAAAACAACCGAAAGTTTACGAACGCAGTCTGTAAAGGGCGCACCGGCTACTTCTCGATCAAGCTGATTAGTATTATACGCCATAACATACAAATTATATTTACTCAAAATCGCTTAGACAATAAATTATAATCACAACATAATACAGAATTGATAGTTAATTTGCAATTTCTGCTTGAAAATAAACAAATCTAGTTTTACAAAGCGTGTGAATAATGTCAATTAATTTGAACAAATCACTTGAAAAGTTAATACAAATAACCTGCGCGGAATCATAACGAACAATATACATGGTTTAAAGGAAAATAATAGTTCAAAATCTTAATTTGTTTGACCAAGAATGCAATTAACTGGATGGGCGAAAGAAACGACTAAACGACACCGGAAGGAAACGGAACAGAACTGGACTGGACATAATGTTATGTGACCTGACCACAGGCACAGGTTAGGGGTTGGAGACGGGAGTGGGAGTAGTAGAAACAATAGTAAAAGGAGGGGGTGTATGGTAGAGTGGGGACACTTGCCTTACAATTGTCTTGAGTGCTACCTACCGACATAACCTATAACCTACCTATAAATTACCTTTCGCATTCTTTTACCCTTTCCAACTACAATTTTGTATTTAGGCTTATCAATCATACTAGCTTTCACCCCGCGTTCCGCGCGGGGCTGATGCTAGATATTAGTGGATTAGTGGATATGTTTCCATGTAGGCCTAGCAATTGAATGAAATGCCTAATTAGTTTTGTATCCAAAGCCATCTAGAAATAAAATCAGGACTATATTAGACATCATTCATTCCGTTACTAAGAATATAATACTCTCCACATCGTAGTTTGGAGTCTATCTAAATATTTAAAAAATTGCCAATAAAAATTAAGTAATATAGTAATAAATAACAGTGCTAAAAAAGGTATAATCAATAAGAAAATAAACGTAGTAAAGACCAATTAGACTGGGAAGTCATTGAACAATCATCAACCATGATGGTGCATTAATTTAATTACCAGTCTCTTCTCTCATTACGGCAGTTGCACCAGTAAATATTTAATAACTCTAGTTCGAGGAAAAATAAATAAATAATCGATTTAAAGAGCATTAGTGTGAGGCTTAAGCACCCCAATTGGAAATTAAATCGGTCAACAATTGCGGACGCCATAAGAGCTCAAAATGAATACGATTAAAAAAATATCAAATTTAGCTCTATTTAAGGTAGAATTGATGGAGGTACGAAAAAAAAGTCATAGGAAACAAAGTTTAGATGTATTAAAATCAGTTACCGCTGGTGCAGTCTGCGTTTCGATACGACTTACCGTTTAGCCACAATAAGCCTCCAAAAAACTTTAAAGTGCGTCCGCCATCTTTAATTTTTTAAGGGGGGTAAATTTGTTGTTTTTTTTCAGTCAAAAATAACTTTTCGGATTTTTCCAGTCGGTTTGGGCCAATTTCCGACCAAACGCAAAAAACCGCGAATCTCTTGGTGGTCTAGAAGTACCCTAACATTTTAATTAGCATGTCTGTGGGGTTCGGTTACGGTTGGTCAACCTAATTTTTTTAGGTTATATTTTTTATACATTTTTTAAAATAAAATTTTTAATAACTTTGGTTCTACTCGATATTTTTAAATGAAACCAAAGTACAGAGCCGGATTTAGGCATAAGCGACATAGGCGGCCGTCTAGGGGCCCTCACCACTAAAGATTTTTTGTTATTTACATGCATTAAATTCGGTAATCTCGTAAATTGGAAGGAAATCCTACTTTTCATAGAGAACGTGACATTCTACATTGGTTTTAAGGTAAAAATATTCAATCTTAGTCCAGTTTACTAAGGAAACATTGCGGAACTAAATCAGAAAGTTTTGATATATGGCATAGTTTTGATACAGATCATTGATGTTTGAAATTGAACACATCAAGTCCTGAAAGTTCAGAGGAGAAGCTATGGCCTTAATCTTGGGAAATAGTTTCAATTTTTGATGTGAAACTTCTTTGGCGGCGGTAGAGTGAATTTTTTTATATAGTGAAATCGTGTAACGAAGTTTGCGATTTGAGACTTGTCCAAGTGTAACATTTTTACACATTAATTGTATTATATCTATTTAAAGACCAGCAAATCAAAACAAACATTTATTTTTATTGTAATAAATGTGGTTGCCTAAGCGTAGCAATATTTTTTTTTTTTCAATTAAATTTCCTATAACCATTTCTTAATCCTGAAATAATAAATTCGTCAAAAAATGAAAGAGAGCAATGCATTCTAGAACTTAAGTTTCACTTCTAATGCGTGAGAGCCTCACACATATGTTTTATTTTTTCACAAATATCTATAAATAGATTAGCTTTACCTAAAATGACATTTAGGTCACTTAATTAAAGATTATTTTTTCTCTGCAAGAAAGGTTCAAATGATTTTCTTGATACTTCGGAAAAATATTTCTTTGTTTCCTATTTAAGTACAAATTAAAATACAATTCCTTATATTATATGCTTATAATGAACGTTTTTGTAAATTATTTACAGAAATTTTGATTTTTCTTTTTATTAGAACCAGCTTGTGTAAAACCTAAAATAATAAACATAGTTCATAGTTTTATATTAAATTTTCCAAGAATTATAATGGTTTAACTTTCTAAGGTAAATCTTCCGTATTCGACGCATCTCTTAGCCCAACCTTTTTCTAAATATTTGGGATAAATATTTTCTAAAATGGTGATCCTACTCTCCTCTCAGGAATTTCCGGACAATTGATATATTATATATTCATTTACAAACATCAATGAACAACTATGCCAAATATCCAAACTTTTCGATTTAGTTCCACAATATGGCCAAATCATAGCTTCGTATACTGGACTGTTTTATAATGTGGCTTAGTATCTGTTTGCTTTGACTTGTCTAATATTTAATGTATATTTATAATATTTATATTTATAAGTTCTTATTTCTTAAAATTACCACAAAGGAGAACCCCCCTCCCCCCAATTTTCAGACCCCGATAGATTGACCCCCAATATTTGGTCTAAGCTAAAAGAAGGGGGAGGGGGGGCCCACACCACATCATCCGCCTAAGGGCCCACACTCTAAATCCGGCCCTGCCAAAGTAGGTTACAATCAAACTTTTCCACGTTGCCTGAAAAACCTTCTTTTCCTCACCCCTCTTTTTCGAGGGCCCTGTCTTTTCGTTAACGCCCCTGGATCTTCTAAAGCACCCAACACAAAGATTTGAAAATGCTATTTTGTTATGTGAACCTAAAAATATAGGGACCCCCAAAAAATCATCCCTTTAAAACAAAGGGTTGAAGTTTAAGGGGGGGGGGGACTTTTTTTTATCGGAAATGCGTCAAGTGAGGGTATTAATAAATGTTAGAGGAGGACGCCCTGAGTAAAAATATATTAGTATTTAGTTTCTTTTTTGTACCAATTCAGACAAACAATAACTATAATTTTTTATTGAATTGTTAAAAAAAATAGAAGGGGGGGGGGGGGGAACGAAAAATTGTGTCTCGAGAATTGGTGCAAAACGACAACACGCATTTTTGTTAAAAATGTCAACCACTTGTTTTTAAGGAGTGATTTTTGGGACTTCCCTTTAATTTGCCTTTGTTTGGGTTGCAAATTAATTTCTAAAACGTGGCTTGAGCTAGACACTTCGGAGTAGTTTTATTGTGTTTGGACAAGGTTCTTATAAAATAGGGATGGAGCACTAAGCGAAAAAAGTGTTGCCCTAAAAAACTTGGAAAATCTAGTGGGATAGATTACCTTGCCGTATGGTTATAACTATAGAAAATGAAGAAGAATGTGAAGAATTCGATCAGGGATTTTTAAAACTAATTTTATTAACTTAATTCTATTTTAATATGGTTCTAGGCGACTGCCGATCCCGCATAAATAATGTTTTAATTAAGTGAATCATTAACTTAACCAAAGTTTTTATAAAAAGAAATCTCTATAGAGATGATTAGCAATGACGTCACATAATGGCGAAAGCTTTCGAAAATTTATTCGGTGTGTTTGTTTTGTTCCTTTTCCTTATCACCTGTTATCATCCCATGTAATTTGAATGAGGGAATTTTTATAACTTTTTTTATAATTAATTATTAAATTATTACTGATTTCTAAGACTTGTCACCCTTTGAATGTTATTATAATAAGTCTATTTTAACAATGTAAGATAAGAAAACATTAAAAATTACCGTTCTGGTGGTTTAAAATAAGTATTATTGTGAGTGTGTTTTATTGTATTGATACCGTCCAGGTCCGTTCTTATTTATTGTTTATTTTTGAAATGGTTGTTCTATTTTAGTTTGTATATTATGTCGTCCACCTCCTCGAGCGTTATAAAAATTTCATGTATACTTTATTTTTTTCGGAGGAGAAAACTATTCTTCATAAAAGTATGTCAGAGTATTTAGTAATATTCAGTTAATGTATTCAATTAGCTTTGTTAATCAAAATTTTAAACAAGTATACCGGCGACGTACTCATACCTTATATTATTATACTCGTTATTATAAATAACAAAAAAAAAAAATAATAAAACAGTCTGGTCTTGGTCTCGTCATCAACGTATTTTTCCTAGGCTGGTCAGTGATCTATTGTATAGTATATTTGTTCCAACATGGATTGCACCCATAATAATAATAATAAATGCTTTATTTAACAGTTAAGGAATCAAATACATAAATATAAATATAACATTTGGTCCAATATAAGGCACATTAATAGGAGGAACACAGAAACAAAATCTTATTAGTAAATAATCTTTTATTACCTAGCAGATTAATTATCTTTATCTACAAGTCCTGTATCCTGAGTATACTTCATTGAGTTTTAAAACTAGAGGAAAATTTATTTTCGGACACACAATACGAACACGAACACACCCTGTGAATTTTTATGGCAACAAGAAATACGAAAAATCAAGTATAAAGATTAATAACCAAACAGCTTTTCCGTTGATATGACCCTTCACTTAAGTACTCATTTTAAACAACTAAAACGAGTTCTTATTAAAAATGGCGTTCAAAAGGTGAAAAGTCTTAGAAATCAGTAATAATATAGTAATTAATTATATAAAAATTAAACAAATAAACGCCATTACAATAATATGGGTTTGATAAGGAAAAGGAACAAAACAAACACTGAGTTAAATTTTTGAAAGCTTTTGTGACGTCACACTAATAATCTCCATATACAACTTTGAGTTTAACATTAATACTTCGTAATTTATATTTCAGACTCAAAACCAGCAGAAGGCTTATTTAAACGTAGTTCCTATCTAGTTCAAATTCATCTTATTTGCTTAACTATAAGATGAAATAATACATATTTATCATTTTATAAATATGTATAATATTTACGTAACACTTTTTAAAATTGTATGTATTCAATTTTTTTATATTCACTATATTTTTTTTTTGAAAAGGTAAACTGTGACAATTTTGTAGAATAAAATCTTATTCTGCAATAGAAATAACCCGTTTCTAAATTAATTAATATTAATTATTCGATTATTAGAAACTATTCTAAAATAAAACACCCTTAAAAAAAGAAAATATTTAATTAAAAACTTGATTAAAAAAATGTTATATTGTAACCTCTCATTCAAAATAAATTATATTTAACAGTCGGGAAGAAATTTGTCCCCCTAAAAAGTTCTGAGCATGCGCAGTCGTAATTTTATGTATATTTTTAAGTTCTTGGCGACACTTTTTTACCCAGGAGGTATACTTAGTGCTTCATCCTTCATCCCCTTTTTTATAAGATCCTTGTGTTTGGACGATAAATATATTTCACGTCATTAATAAGTTTGTTCCAACCAAGCTGTGTACTTTCCACGTGATCGTCACGAGTCACGAGCATGCGCAATGGATAAAAGCCGTCCCAACCCGACCTGTGACAGTGTTTCGAACCGTCCTTCAAACTGTTCCAACCCACGCAGGGATCGTTTGCGAACCGTTTACTGTACCATCCAAACGATCCTCTGACAATACCAAGTACTGGTTTGTATGATATTCGCTGTTATGTCAATGATAACAGGAAGGTTCCTTAACTGTTAGGTTTCTTGAATGGTTTTAATGCGCTGCGAATTATAGTCCTAAACCCCGTTCCAACTTCCCCAAACGAGATCCCCAAACGATCCGCGGGACGATACAATGGACGGTACAAATAGGGAGGTTGGAACAAACCTATAGTTAACGGTTAACGGAACTTTTAAATGGCTGCCATAAACGACTTGGCAGATTAGTCTGGTTAACGAACTTGTCTGATTTGTTAAATTGCCTGCTGACCCTTGAGTGTACTGAAACTGCATAGGTTGGTAGCGACCTACTAAACCCACAAACCTTATTTCAAGGAACATTCCAGCTCGGAACTGCTTGTACTTTACTTCGTGCTGGTTGCTGGTGCCGCTTTATTGGCCCTGTCATTAGACTACTGTTGCTCTATGATTTGGTCTTTGGCTGTCATCTTCCATCGTAAAATCTTGCAAACTTGCACTTTAGTGGAAGGTAAAATTGGATATCTAAAGAGTCCTAAACATTTTAGTGGGTGGGACAATGTTTTTTAGTGAGGGGGAATAAATATAGAGTGTGTGAATAGAATATCTATGTGCATATTATCCAAATGTCCAAATATCACTTATGACACTCATCACGATATTTCTGGAATTACTCGGCCTTTGGCCGTGCAATTTTGTAGCCCCTAAGTGCTCAGCCATCTTGATTAAAGAGGGTGGCCATTTTATTTGGGAGTTTCGACATGAAAGGATCTCTGAAACCACCTAGTTGCACAAGTACCTTGATATTAAGATGTTAGTTTTCTTATACGACATAAACAAATTTTGGAATAGGGTTTTATAATGGGTCATTTTGATTAAATGGATGAAGTTGAAACCAAGTCCTCTTACTTACATTATAATTATCACTATTTCTTTGCAACGCTGAAATTCATTTTAATCGCATTCTTAAATTTTAAGAATGCTTCTCCTGTAGTTGGAACCACTTATTAGGGAGTATTCCGAATTATTTTTGATCCATGGGGGCATTTAAATGTTCTCTTTCAGCAAAATCATTTTTATGATTTTTTGAAGGTAGTTTATAAACTTATCAAACTAAAATATGCATTGAAAATAAATAACTCCATAGTGAAGCACGGGAATCCAGCTTGTAAAATAAAAACCTTTTTGTAAAGGAGAAGAACAGCCGCCCATGTAATGTTGGGGGGGGGGGATATAGTTTTCTAGGAAAAGAGTCATTGTGTTGACGCTAAATTTATAGGTTTCTAGATGAAACCCGCACACGGGTGGGGCTAACGGCCCTGATAGGCATCATTACAGCACGAAAATATTCGGTCGTTCTAAGACCTTCCGTAAGGTCTTGTATAAGATATGAGAAATATATAAACCAAACCTGATAAAAATAGGTTGAGTTACTCTGACCGTGTTCAAAAGTAGTTTAAAAATAAAATTACATCTGACACTGGGTGAATTATCATTTGCTATATCACAATCCTCTCACACTTTCTCCTTGTTCAGATAGCGAGTCAAGTAATATCTCACTTCTCGATTCTATTCTCCTTCACCCTCACATTCTTTCATTCCTTTTACTTTATTAATTCCGTATATCGGCTAGTCACGATATTTACCACTTTTAAAGTGTTTTTCTTCTTATATCACGCGATATAAACTTTTGAAACTTCCCCGTGACAAAGTACATATTAGTGGTTGTTTTGTTATTCACTTTTAACAATCGAAATACTGTATTTCAATGTAATTCTTTTTATCTGTCGTTCTCCCTTTTCCTTTGATTCAGGTAGTACACTCTCGCCGGGAAAAGTCGAGAGAAGCTGAACGCGGGAGTGTAAGTACAATACTAGCACCACTCGTAGATCCTGCTCGGGTCCAAGTCGAGTTTTTTTGGCACTAGTCAAAGAAACACGATACTCTAGGTTCACTTTGTCTCGTTTCAAAATAGATATCTTGGGTCTTTTCTGTTAGTCCCCCCCCCCCCCCCACGCCTTCTGGGCGTTTTTTCACATAAACAGGGTTGCACCCCTTAACTTTTATGGGGCATTCCGATTTTCCACAACTGTTTATAGAGTACAAGAAGCTGAAAAACCACTCACTAAGTTGAGCACCTAATTATTTATCGGTATACATATATATAACTACTTTTTCCGACCTCTGTCCAAGGTCCAAGACAATACAATACTGATAAAATATCCTTATTATTTATTGAAATAAACATATGAAACACTTTTTTTGACGTTTGTCACCAAAACAATGGAGTGTAGATATTACTATTATCTCATTATAGTTTTAAGAGGAAATCTATTAGTCTAATACTTATTAGCGTAATATACGCTTCTTTGCATCGAGAGTTGGGAGTCCAATATTTAAAAAGGCGGGCAAATTACACCTGACTCGTCTTTGTCCATCTGGCCATGACATGGCATTGCCACTGTCTGACAACTTTATGTCTTTCCAATAACAAATATGAGTTTCAAGCTGTAAGTTGTGTTTTTTTAACCTTTCACTTTCTTGGAAAATGTGTTTATTTATGTATGTATGCCAATAATAAATGAGGTGATCTACCTAGCACATTGTTTTTTGAATTTCTGTGCACTAGACAGTTGTGGAAAATCGGAATGCCCCATTAAAGTTAAAGGGTGCAACCCTGTATATGCGAATAAGCACCCGGAAGGCGTGGGGGGGGGGGGGGATTAACAGAAAAGACCCGATATCTTATATCATAGGGATGATGAGCAATTGAATTTTCTACCCTACTACTTTATGTCAGAAGAATTACGGCATAGTGCCTTCCCTTGTCTTCTTCCGGAGGGCTTTGGAAATGGAAAAGTCCAAAGCAGTTAGACCGCCTACAGGTCCGAGGTGCAAACCCGGTTTAAAAACCTATGATTACTATCAGTTTATTTATATGGGTAAAAGAAGTAATATACAGTCTCTAGCCAATCCCTTTTGTTTTCCAATTGAGACTGATTATTAATTATGTTAGGTGCCGTGGGAGGATATAAAGGCCCGGTCGAGATATTAATGCGTTATCCGAGGGGTTGGAGAGGGTTGAAGCTTGGCCTGGTGAAAGAGGTATTTGTCGTGGTTAATGCCTGTAATCCTCGGCCCCTGGCAATTTATTGCTCTGCCAATGAACTAAAGGGTTTCAATACACCCTCGTAAACCTTGCTCAACTAGTTGCCCCTTAACATTAAATCAATTCCAACGCTCATTTTATGAAAAAAAATTAATCTATATCCATGTCTCCTCGAAATATTACAAATAAATTATATGTATAAATGTGTATGTAAGCTTACTTTCACTAATAGAAGAAAATTTAGTTGATTTTATTGAAAGAAGGATTTCAAAGAAATGTATTTTACTTTTAATTTTGTTTTTCATGACCAAATATTAAAATAAAAATCGTTAATATTTAAATACATATTTTTATATTCATAAGAATACTTCCTATTGTTTATATATACACCTTGATAGTTGTAAAATCGTGTTCGACGGATATACATACACATCGACACTTTGGTAGAAATAGTTATTAAATTGTGTTGGACGGATATTATATACGCCAGCTTGGTAGTTGTCAAATCTTGTGACACGAATGTATACACGAGAACATCGAAACCTTGGTAGAATTAGTTGTCAGAACGTGTTCTGGGACATCCATTGAAAATAAAAAGTCAACGTTTTATCAATAATAATGTATTTTAAAAATCATCTTGGGAGGACTGAAAGATTTAAAAAGAGAAAACAACGTTTTGAACAATATCTTGGGTTCAAACGCATCGATTATAAATTATAATAAAACTTTATATAAATCGTCTAATGAACTATTAAAACAGACGTGTAAAAGTTCAACTTGAACAATCAGTAGTTTTTGAGTAGCGAAGCGAAGTAAATACATTTTTAATAATAGGTCAACAGGAGCTGTTAAGGGGGGATCTGTACCATTTAAAGGGAAGTCTGTATTCATCCACTCGCGTACAAGGAGCAACCACCCATTTTGCCCCTAGGGGCTGAAAATCTATCATTTTTTAGGGTACGTAGGCAAAACCAAGCACCCTTATATTTTCCTGCGTGTGTTTGTCCGTCTGTCGCCTGCTCTCACAGCTACATCTTTCGTTTGATCAATTTAAAATTTGGCATGCGTGTGTATGTACACCCCACACATTTTAAAAATATAGCGATTCAAAAAAATTAGGGTAAAAAAACTTAAGGATTAAGAAATAATTTTGTTTTTATGGACACCGTGTGGGGTATCATATGAAAGGGTACGTCGAGCTGATAACAAAAATATATCATTTTTGTTTATAAGCTTTGTTAGGGCGAGCTAGTCGAGTTTGAAGTGGGTGTGAAAAGTGTCCCTCCCCCCCCCCCCCCCCCCCCTTTCTATCTGGCTTAAGTAAAGTGCGAAAAATCTGAAAAAATTCCTGAACATTCTTCGACTAAAGTAAAGATACCACTTTTTGGAAATTTCGAAAAAAAATATTATTTTTTTACTGACAAAATAAAAATACGTTTTTTTAAAAAATAATTATGCTCATTTCTATGTATTTATATGTTTATAGTCCGGTTCAGTGGCAAAAAATACATTATCAGAAGTTTTTTTATGTGTTTTGAGAATATCAGAGTAATACGATTGTTCAAAGAACGCTTTTTAGCATTTTAAAAATCACCATCAATAAGTACTACTTAAGCAATATAGTGTTACCTAAGGACCCTCGCTGTGTGCTGACTAGCACACACTTTACCTGTTTATTATACTTTGTCCCATGTATGGGGTGAAATATTGGAGATAAAAAATAAAAAAAAATAAAGTTGCAAGTAAAATATTTTTATCAACTCACGGCAGCAAAATTAAGCATTGTTGTACTGTTTTCAATCTGCAAAATGTGTTTTTTCTTGAAAACACGCAGCCAAAATGATAAAGTGTCAGCAAAAGTTCAAATTGTCAGCAAAAGTTCAAAGTGTCAGCAAAATAACAAACAGGCTGTAACATTTTAAAAAAATTTTACTACAAATAGGTTACTACATTGCAGGTTATAAACACTACCACATTGTTCATTTTTATATATTTAAGCGTAATATTATGCTTAATATTTATATCTTTTTTGAAAATAACTTAAATAATTATAGTAGTAAAACAAATTTTAATTAGTGATTATTTTTAAAGAATCGCTAAAATTGAGATAAAAAACAGCTCTTAAAAGTGGCAACACTGAATTCGTTTTGTTTTCTTGATGACTCAAAATTTTGTTTTTTTAAAACTTTAATTTCAATTTAAATCAAATTATAATTATTATTAACTACGGGAAACAGACAGAGAAAAATACACTCCAGCGCCGGCATTTGAACCACGGGCCTCTATATAGAGAGGCCCATGGTTCAAATCCCGGCGCTGGAGTGTAATTTTCTCTGTCTGTTTCCCGTAGTTAATAATAATTATAATTTGATTTAAATTAAAATTTTATCTTTCCGTAGGTATACTACCAAAATCGTAAATATGCGAATTTCTAATTAATTGTACTAGGTACAGGTACTAATTGGGTACTTTATAATTATAAGCGTTATTTCTCGGTCTAGTTATATGTCATTAATGTTTACTTCTAAGACTTGTGGAAAATTGAAAGCTTAAATTTGGGACAAGGTATCATTAACGTCAGAGAAACTCATTCTCCTGCGTAGCTTAGTTGGTAGACCGGTATACTGGAAATATAGAGGCCCGTGGTTCAAATCCGGCGCAGGAGTGTATTTTCCTCTGTCTGTTTCCCGTATTTAAATTAAAATTTAATCTTTCCGTATTATGAATACTACCAAAATCGTAAAATATGAAATTTAATTTCTTAATATTAACTTTTCTTGGCCCGGCTTCGCCTCGCGAGTCGACATGTAATTTTTGTAGAACAGTAAATTCCCAGCCTCGGCTTCGCCTCTGCAGTAAATTTGTTTAGCCTATCCTCGCCTTCGGCTCGGAACTAAAACTTAAAAAACTTGTCAGCAAAATTCCATTTTACTGCCTAGTTACATAAATAACTATTATTTTTCACCGCAGAACCAAATCTGCTATCAAAAATATACACTCCAATTTAAAATTTTGAAGTTGGGTGGCCTGGACGCAAAGTTGATGGTTGCCCCTTGTGCGGGATTGCATGAAAAAAAACTTCCCTTTACATGGTACAGATCCCCCAAGTTTCATTAATTAGGGTCCGTAGGCAAAACCAAGGACCCTTATATTTTCCTGCGTGTGTCTGTCCGTCCGTCCTGTCGCCTGCTCTCACAGCTACACCTTTCGTCCGATCACTTTGAAATTTGGCATGTATGTGTCTTGTACCTACCCACATATTTTAAAAATATAGCAACTTAAAAAAAAAATTCAAAAAAATTAGGGTAAAAAAACTTAAGGGTTAAAATTTTTTTATTTTTTTTCGACACCGTGGGGTATCATATGAAAGGGTACGTCGAGCTGATTACAAAAATATATAATTCTTTGGTTATAACTTTGATAGGGCGAGCGTAGGCAAGTTTGAAGTGGGTGTGAAACGTGTCCCCTCCCCCCTCTATCTCACTTATGTGAAGTGCAAAAAAATCTGAAAAATTCCTGAACATTCTTCGACCAAAAGTAAAGATACCACTTTTTGGAAATTTCGAAAAAAATATTATTTTATTTTTTATTGACAAAATACGTTTTTTTATAACTATGGTCTTTTCGATGTATTTATATGGTTGTAGTCCGGTTCAGTGGCAAAAAAATACTTTATCAGAAGATTGTTTATGTGTTTTGAGAATATCAGACCCATAGGATAGTTCAAAGTAAGCTTTTTAGCATTTTAAAAAACACCATCAATAGGGTGCTACTTAAACTATATACAGGGTTGACTATTCTTTCCTATATTCTTTAAGGAACTTATTAGCACATAACAAGCATGTACAAAAAAAAAAAAAAAAAAATATCAATATGATTTAACAAAAATATTAGGAAACTAATTTTTATAAAACGAACGAGTAATGAAATTAAGAAATTATCTGTCAAAATATAGCATTAAGTTTAAGATTGTACTTATTAATTAAAATATTTGTATAGTTAACAAAATTCACAAAAATTAAATAAAGCTAAAATACAGGGTGACCCGCAATAAAATGTCATAACGAAAAATGTCGAGTAAGCATATGCTCATTTCTCAATAGTTCGCGATTTATTTTTTTTTTTTAAGTGCTTCACGAACATTTTCAAAAAATGCATAATATCTCAAAAACCAAGTTAGATAGAGAAATTGGGATAAGAAACAATTTTAAAGAGCACAAAAAAGCCTTTCAGAATCACTCAATTATTTGAAATTTGACCTCGAAATTTCTGAGCTTTATACTCTTAATTGAGGGATGTTAGAATTGTGGCGATTTCAGGAAAAACTTCTGCTTTTTATAAGCTTTCAAATGGTATAATTAAAGTTTAAGATCAACGGACTAGTTTTTGAATTATGTGGAATTGAATGTTAAGTTGAATGTATTGTATGGAATTGTTAGTAGAAATGCAAAAAAGGTTTCCCCGAACGAAGCCACAACACTTCGGGTTCGGGTTCTTATAAGAAATTTGACGCTGAACAAAAAAGTCCCTTTAAAAATGGATTCGGGGTCATGGACACCCTTCCGGGGCTCGCTCTTAGACGTCGTTTTAGGGGCTTTTTCGGGGGCGTGTATCTTTGTAGGGTCCGTAGGCAAAACCAAGGACCCTTATATTTTCCTGCGTGTGTCTGTCCGTCCGTCCTGTCGCATGCTCTCACGGCTACAACTTTCGTTCGATCTCTTTGGCATGTATGTGTCTTGTGACCCACATATTTTAAAAATATAGCGACTTAAAAAAAAAAAAAAATTAGGGTAAAAGAACTTAAGGGTTAAACATTTTACATTTTTTTTTCGACACCGTGAGGGGTATCATATGAAAGGGTACGTCGAGCTGATTACAAAAATATATAATTCTTTGGTTATAACTTTGATAGGGCGAGCGTAGGCGAGTTTGAAGTGGGTGCGTGAAACGTGTCCCCCCACTCTATCTCGAGTATGTGAAGTGCAAAAAATCTGAAAAAATTCCTGAACATTCTTCGACCAAAAGTAAAGATACCACCTTTTTTTCGAATAAAAAGAAATAACACCGGTGTAACCAAGAATCAACCCGAAATGCGAATAGCTCGGCTACTTAACTAAAACAGCACTTGAAGGTATTGTCTCGGGGTATTATTACTAGGGTTCCATCTCTTAACTGCCTACTTAGTACGGGGGTTACGCACATTATTATCGTTTTGCTACTATAGATTTTGTTTTTCAATTTATAAAATAAAACAAACTGAGGGCGTCATCGGCCGCCCCCTGATTTTGGCCGCCACAGGCGGCCGCCTGCCCGGCCTGTGCGTAGCGCCGGCGCTGTGTGCTTTAAAAACGCCTTCACGATCAGGAACGAAGTACTCGAACTCGCAAAAGGAAAAACAAAATGGACCCCCAGCTAATCAAGAAAGAAAAAAAAAACAAAGAAGGAAAAAAATGTTTTATACTTAAAACTATGCCCCATTATATGTAATTTTTATCAATTAATAATTTGAATTCTATTATTATAATTAAATTAAATTAAATTATATTATTTAATTAATTATAATTATAATAAAAGAACATAGTTATTATTTTCTAAACAAAGATCTCTAACGTCTGTATCGTTATATTTTTGTTATATAAGAAGAAATAATCAAATAGCATAAATTATCTAATACTATAATAATTAATAATCAAATTTAGTTCGTCTTTTTAACATTTTTTAAACCGCTGTGAAAAAAAGTATATAACCGTCAGAAATAAATAGCTTTTCATGAAGTCTAATTTGGTCGGCCATCTTTGTATTATAGATTTATAATGTATTATTTGATTCTTATAATTATTCCCTTTTTAAAACTACACTTGTGTTAATTTGTTTAATTTTTTTCGTTTCCTTAAATTTTTTCTTAAAATGAAAAAAATCTCATTTTTAAAAACATACGCATATTTATAAAAGATTACCTCAATCGGTTCAAAGTTTTGGTTTAACATAATTTTTATTTGGTATGTTTTAAATGAAATGTTCCAAGAGTAAAAGTCTTTATAAATTAGATAATTTCTTATTTTGTATTAGGAGCATCCGTTAAAATACTTAAAATCCTCCATTATAAATGTTAAGGTTGTGTAACAATACAAGATTTTTGTTCTATAGCATATTCTTAGAATTCTATGACATATATCTCACATTACACGCAACAGTGAAAAAATATAACATATTAACAGTCTATTTTGAGTGACAAAGAAAGTTAAGTGAGACGATAGGTGATATATTGTGACTTATTTTTCTACTTCAAGGTCAGCTTTGCTCGGGTGGAATCTAATTCACACAATGGTTAGATTATCTTTGATTATACAGTACACACACACACTGAGATTTAAGTGATGGAGTCCTTAACCTAGAATTTCTTAACCTTCAGTCGTCCGCTTGTTTCCGTCCAAGTCAGTGCTCTCTCTCCCTTTTTGCATCTCTTTATCCGGCATTTTATAAATAAATATTATTACTTCTTGTTGTGTTATAGCGTTATCGATAGAATCAACGGAATTATAATCATATAATATATTGTAGAAGTATAATAGTGATTTTAGTATATTTACGTAACGAAGAACCGTAAAATAAATTCACTTTTTTTTAGTATTAATTTTTAAGTATTTTTTAAATTCTATATAGGATTTTTTTTTCTCCAAAAATGACAAAAGTGAGAATTTAATGTATATTAAAAACTTCATGGAAACGATTGCTTTCGAATTGGATCATTACTGTAAGGTGAAAAATCAAAGGTAAATATTTGTAACTTATTTAAATTGAAAATATTTTCAACATATTATGTCTCCTCTATTCACATTAGTTGGCTCTTGATTTATATACTCGAGAGATTATAGCCCTTTTTCAAATAGTAGGTGGGTCATTTATTCAAAATTTCGGTGTATTTCAACCTTGGTAAATTTAAAAAAAAAATTAGAAATAATTGTAGTTTTTTTCACTGCTACCATGTATTTATGGCCTCCCTAGTAACTTCCCTTTGTATGCACGCATAATCACCAACATTTCCAGTAATATTGATTTTTAAAAAAATCGCTTGAATCTAGGGAGTCAGATTCAAGTCTTGTTAATGAGAAGCTTAATAAATTAATTAATAAAATATTATTAATATTATAGCTTAGTAAAATATTTATTTAAAAACTGATTTAATTGAGCTCTTATGAAGCAAAATCTCATTTGGTCCGTTTAAAAAATATCAAATCTAAACTCGTGTTTGGTGGCCAAAGTATGACTGGATAGTGCAGTATTGGAGTTGCCTTTATTTTGGTCATACTTATGCTGTTCAATTCTGTTTTTAATAAGTTGGTTGCTTTCACCTATATAAGTTTTGTGGCAGTTTCCGCATGGTATCTCATAAACGGTGCCTATGGTGTTATCAAACGGAATTTTATCTTTCAAGTTGTGGTATAATTTCTCAGTTTTATTTAAAGGTTTGTATCCGAATCTGATATCAGGGCAATCAAATTTTTTAATTAGGAGTTGTACTTTGTCAGAGAGTCCTTTGATATAGGGCATACTCACAAATTTGGTGGGTGTCGGTTTAGTCCTATCTGTTAAATTGTCAATATTGTTATTACTGTGGTTAAAGTTGGTGTGTTTATACCAGATATTTCTAATAAGCTTAAGAGGGTAAAAATTTTCCTTTAATTTGGTGAATATTATGTTTTTTATTTGATTGAGGTACTTATGGTCAGTGAGAGAGATAACTTTCCTAATAAGGTTGTTGACTGCATTGATTTTCTGATGAGCGGGATGAAAAGATCTGTAATTTTAGAACCTGTTACTTTTGCATTCTTTTTCAAACCATTTCGTTGATATTGTGCCACCTTTGTTTCTAATTAAGGTGATGTCTAAATAGTTTAGGGTATAATTGATTTCTTTTTC
The DNA here is from genome assembly GCA_951217055.1 of Gerris lacustris. NCBI lineage: Eukaryota > Metazoa > Arthropoda > Insecta > Hemiptera > Gerridae > Gerris > Gerris lacustris. The sequence continues at coordinate 42,005,178 of OX578285.1, read as the reverse complement.
CACTGTGAATTTTAGCCTAGGATGGAAATTGTTTAAATGATTAATTAGGGGTTCAATTTCAGAGTTCTTAATGATAAGGAACAAGTCATCTATGTATTTGGCCATGATTTTAATGGGAAAAATATTAGTGGAGTTTAAAACATGATTTAGGACGACCCCGCTAACATTAACGGACATGCCCCCCCCCCCCCCTCCCCATTGGTATTCCATGTTTCTGTGAGTGGAATTTGTCGTCAAATTTGAATGTGCCGTTATTGAGTATGAGCTTAAGACAATCTATATACAGATTTTTATCTTTGATAGGTGTGTGCGGTAAAATATCATCCCAATTGTTCCTAACAATTTTGTAAAAAATATCAAGGGGGACGTTAGTGAAGAGTGAGGTAACGTCGATCGAAATCATACTTTCATCTGGACTAATCGTAATATCTTTGAGTTTTTGTCTTAAAGTGAATGAGTTAATAACATTATAATTATTATTTCTATTTAAATGGTCAAGTGATGGATTCATGAATTTGGCGAATTTTTCAAGGGGTGAATTGATTTGGCTGATAATGGGTCTAAGGGGTACGTTAGTTTTATGTGTTTTGGGTAATCCATATATCCTGGGGCAAAAAGTGTTGGTATTATTGAAAGTTGCGCGTTTCTGCTTGTCGATCTAATTATTATTAAACAGTTTATTGATAATAGTTTTGTACTCTTTTTTTATTTTTTCGGTGGGGTCGGTTCTAAGTGATCTATAAGTAGCTTTATCATTAAGTAAGTCATTCATTTTTTCATCATAAGCGTTTTTGTCCAAAATAACTGAGGCATTAGTTTTATATCGGATTTTGTGATAATTAGTTGTGGATGTTTATTCAGAAAATGTTTCAGAAAATGTTTATTCAGAAATGTTCTATGGCGCGGGGCCCTCCAAGGCGAGGGCGCTGCGGCCCGATAGCTACGCCCCTGCTTCTGAAGAACGATTTCGGAGCCTAATTTAATTGTAGGTTTCTTCTTTAGCTTAATAAGCCCTACTCCTCTGTTAAAGACCCTAAAAAATAATGAAATGGCAACATCAACAAAAAAATTGACTGAGGGACGAGGGACATCCATCCAATCATCTAATTTAGGGGACACGGAATTTTTCATAGCCAATAATTTAATAAAAATCAATTCATTTTTGTTGGAATAAAAAAAGAACAATTTATAAACTGGGATGAAAATAAAGAACAAGGAATTGAAATAAATAGAATTAAATATTTTTCTTGTATAGTGAACCTACTTACATTTGTAAGGACGGACGTGTCAGCCACTTTACCCATCTATCGCTCTAATAACATTTATTTTAGAACAATGCATCACCCCCCCCCCCACAAAGTAGTAGAGGTGCTGCGCTACTGCTACTGCTTTGAGCCTTACGCATACAGCTTTGGGCCAAAATAATGATAGTTACGTAATATTTTTCCTACTCTTCTAGATCTTTAAAACGATATAATATGTACATACATATACGTACATGTTTTGTATAATATTGACGATAATGTCTTTTTAATGTGAATTTTATCTTAATTTATTAAATGAATTGGAAGAATTAGTAAGGATAATATATAATATTATGGTTTATGGTGAACACTTTTTGAGAGCGATTGAAACGTAGTGGAATCTAAAGGTATTTGACTCTCTCGACAGTTTTGGTTTAGCCTGGTTTACACCTAACGATTTATCGTTCGTTTTGTCTGATAAGGCAATGATAATAAAAAGTGGAACTTACATTTTATTGATATAAAAAATATATTTTTTCCGTGGTAGGCTGTGAAATAGTAACTTTAGAGCCTAAAATACATAGCTAAAATCCATTTTTTCATTACGTGGACTTAAAAAATCTTTTCATTACTCCTAGCTGTAAAGAAAAAATCTTTTACGTCCTAGGAACTAAAAGATTTTTTATGTCCGGCGGGTAGTTGTCAAAACTTCCGTTAGTACCGCTGCAGTCTTTGTAGAAATGCTTCTAGTACGATTAAAATCCGCTAGATGTCAATGCGTTTTATTTATCTTTTCTTATAGTGTAACCTCTTTTTAAGGTTTCTTTTTTTAAGTCTTAAGTATGTACTAATATTTGTTATTATTATATATTGATTAGTGATTAATATTTAATGTTTTTTCATTGTCTGCTACCTCGGAAAAAATAGCATATGCTACGCGACTGTGAAGTGTTTTTTCTTTACCTTGGCAATATTTACTGTCTCGCTTCGCTCGACAGTAAATGTAATTGCTGCGGTGAAGAAAAAACTCACTTCACAGCCTAGTAACATAATATACTATTTAGCTCAGGTGTTTCCATAGAATTGAAGGGATTCAAAGATAAATGTTTGTATTTTTAATGTTGATGGGAATTATCTTTCGCTCCAAAGTTCATTATGCCTCTAAGTGATATGCCCAGCAACCCTAATCTGATAACAACTCGGATTGTTTGATAAGGGGTGGTTTATAGGCAGCGTTTCCCAAACTTTTTTGACCGCGGCCGGGTACGAGATTTTAAAATTTTTCGCGACCCACCTTGAAAAAAAATATGTATGTATTTTAAAAAAAAATAGTATATTATGTTACTAGGCTGTGAAGTGAGTTTTTAAGAAAAAACACTTCACAGTCGGGTAGCATATGCTATTTTTTCCGTGGTAGCAGACAATAAAAAAACATTAAATATTAATCTATAATCAATATAATAATAATAACATACTTAAGATTTAAAAAAAGAATCTTTAAAAAGAGGTTACACTATAACAAAAGATAAATAAAACGCATTGACATCTAGCGGATTTTAAGCGTACTAACAAGCATATCTACAAAGATTGCAGCGCTAAAACGGAAGTTTTGATAACTACCAGCACGAAAGATAAGATTTTTTACATCCTAGGACGTAAAAAATGTTTTCTTTCGTGCTGGTAGTAATGAAAAGATTTTTTAAGTCCACGTAATGAAAAAATGGATTTTAGCTATGTTTTTTAGGCTCTAAAGTTACTATTTCACAGCCTAACACGGAAAAAAATATATTTCTTACTGAAAATCAAGTTATTTGTTTGTAAAAATTGCAAAATAATTATATAAGAAAAATATAAATAATTAAAAAATTAACAATTATATTCATTTAAAACTTTAGTAAATAAAGTAAGCTTTGCTTTCCACATATTTTGTCCTTAGTGCGAAGGATGATGTTGTTTTTCATCACATAACAATTTCAAATATAGGATGTAATGATGTTAATTTTATTCTCAAATTAAGTTCGACATCCGATATGTTTCGATACTTATTTTTTAAGTACACAAAGGTTGAGAACACAGCTTCACACGTGTAAGTAGTGACAAACGGCATTAAAAATTGTATTTTTTTGGATGCGCTTTTTGACAGCGCAACCAAAAATTATTTAGTGGTATAGTTTCAAACACTTTTTTCAGATCGGTTGCCCATGAAATTTCAATTACACTATCAACTTCTTGTTCACTAAGATTTAACATTTCTTCCTTTTCAATTTCGACAGAAAAAGGATCTTTAATCCACATATTATTTGAAGGAATATCCGGAAAGTAGTCTTGAAAACTATTTATTAGCTGCGAAAGATGTTCTTGAATTGAAACTGATAGTGTTTCTAGATGTAAATCTCCTTCATCATAGTTTGCATGGGTTTCAATAAATGTATATGTAATGTTTCAAAGGATTTAAAATTTCTTCATTAAATTAATGAAGAAACTCCATTTTTTTCTTAGATAGGATTAAATAAAAATATTTATTGATAATAATTTAATTTTAATTTTTATAATATAACACCGAACACATTTTTTTCATGTTTTTACAATTTGTTTTCGCGACCAGGCAACATTTTTCTACGACCCGGTGCCGGGTTGCAACCCACACTTATAGTATGCAGTATGCAGTAATTACTGTGGAACTTTGATATAGATATAACCAATCTCATGGGTATAGTAGAAAATACCCTTAAAAAAAATGAAAATGTTCTTAAAAGAGGTTTCACTACCTGTACGGGATATCGGTTTTGATTCGCGACTCCGGGCAAGGGGCCTCAAGGCAGAGTCGGAACTAGCCGTGTGCACGGGGTAAGGGGGCCCATTTCCGCTCGGCCAGTTATAAAAAAATTATCAAATAAAAATAAATAAAAAAAATGTTTACTAACAAGATGAAGTTAGTTAATGTTTTATTTATTATTATTATGTGGTAGGTATATTCTTTTCCACATGATAATAATAATAATAATTATGTATTGTTACTATTTAGGACAATTGATGCTTATACTTATAAAGATATTAAAAATCATATAAAAAAATTACTTTTAACATGACGTGATTCTTAATAAATTGGGTATTTGGTACTGCTTTAGATTGTTACTCGAGTTACTCCCCCATCTGTTTTTAGAATATTAATTACTTTAACTAAATATCTATTAAGACAAAGTGATGTTTAGTCAAATGTACTTTGAGACAAAGATATATCACACTTCTGTTTTTATAAGGAGAGTAACAGTCTAAAGAAGAACATTCCGTACACCTTCTTTAGATTGTTACTCCCACTCGGTTTTCTTTATAAGGGGAGTAACAATCTAAAGAAGTGCCGGGTATGTTTTATCGAAGTGTAACTATCTTTAGCGTAAGTTTTTAAATGAATTATAATTTCTTTAATGTAAAATATGTCTGTACAGCCTGTACAGGGTGTCCCATCTAACACAATCCACTCAATATCTCCGGAATCTACTGTAGGAAGAAAGACGTGGTTTGCTGGGTTCTATGTTAACTTAAAATGCGCTTGCAGAAAAAATGCTAAGTACTTTGAGCGCTAAAATGCTCTGCATCAGTACTTAAAATATGCAAAAAGTTAATAGGAAGACATATTTTTAAGGCTAGAGTTAGATTCTATGGCTTAAAATAAGAACTTTTTACGCATGGCCCATGCGCGCATGGCGTTTTACTTCCAAGCATTGAAGTTTCAAAATATGAGTTTTCAACTCAAGTTTTACGTCTAAAATAATGGATTTAAGAAAAAAATTATAAATAAAAAGTAATTATTTTGAGCCATAAACTCGAAATCCATATTACTTCAAAGAATTAATTACAAACAACGTTTTTTCTCATTTACGTGCTGCACTCACTACTTTTTTTTATCCCTGACAGTAACACCATCGGCCTCAATCCCCCCTCCTATTCGATTTTAATTTTCAAGGTCCAACAACTCTGGTATTCCTCAAAGGGTTTGTCGTGAAAACGTCACTCAATTTGTATCTACACGCCTTTTACAACGTCAGTATTTTTACAATACTTAATCTAAAATAAAAACCGGCTTAAATGTAAGGTTTTGTAGGCCCCTCGAGCCTAGAATATTACTTACCTGTAAAATTTCTGTATATTTTTTTTTTTTTAAATTTAAATTTTTTCTGTAAAATATATTTTTATATTTGTTTAATATTATTATTTTTCCTTAACATTGTATTTTTGCATTCAATCCTTGTACATTAAGCAAAGAAACCTATCCCCTGTCCCCTGCCTCATCTATTTTATAGGTCTTGGAAGACTAGGGTGTTTAAAAGGCGCTAAAAAACAACGTGTTACTGTCAGGGTACGAAATAAGTTGCTCATAAGGTATACTTTTACTAGAAGTAGATTTAATGTCTCAAAAGTCAGTTCTCATTGCCCCTGTTATTCTACGGCGGTCCAGTTGTACGCGCCGCATAAATCTTTACGGGTGTTAAGGAGTGTATTCATCCCTTATATACCTCAAAACAAAGTATAGACTGTAAGATAAGAAGTATGACTATCCTGCGTTGAGGATGATTTGCGTTTTAAATTCAGCCCCATAACGCCAGACATTGTTAGTTTGAGCCAATTATTGCAAGCACATCCATCCCACTAACCTGCCTAACCACAATTTTTATTCGGGCGTATTCGTTCATTATGTTCTTTGTTTTTTTTTTCAATACAATATTTATTAATATTATAATATGTTCTATTCATGTTATTTTAAGTTCTAATTTGATATTCTTTCGTGATTTTTTTTTTTTTAAATATACAATTTGTTTTCCTTTTTTACTTTCTCATATAATAGAAACAAAAAGTATTGTGATGGATTTACACGTTTTGAGTCCAAAAAAGTGGTTTTTAAAAAAATATCTGTCGTTGCAGACGCCTGGAGCCTAAACTACTGGGCTGATTTTGACTAAATATGGCATGCATGTTCAAAAAAATTATACCCCGAGGCGAAATCGAGAAACCAATCTTAGCTCCAAATTTGGGGGCGCTACACCCCAAAATCTCTGAAAAAAATTTATCTCGAAAACGGTTACGACGATTTTGATTAAAATGTTTCAAAATGTTGTCTATTTAAATACGAATCTAAACGATATAAGCCGTTATCCCGGGAATAATCTAGTTCTTGAGAAAATAGCTTCAAACGCGGACAGAGAGAGGCCGGGTTCTATTCCCCGCCGAGGAGAAGTTATTTGTATGGTAAATTTTGATGAAATGTTCAATAATAATTAAATGCGCACCTACGAAAACTAATCAATGGAAAAAAACTGGGCTAAGTAATTATGAACTCGTATATATGAGAAAGTTGTATGAGTTGTCTCGGACCGATTTTTTTCATTTCTTTCTCATATAGATTATATTCGTATATAAAGAGAGAAAGTATTGTTTCATTCTACCGTCATAGAAATGTAAATTATGAAAGTAAACGAAAATGGTGCGATTTATGACGCTTTTCATTATTATGATTATTTTTACTTTCTCAATTACATGGTATATAGAGAGAATATATTGTAATGCCAATGCCCCATTTTTTTAAGCCAATACCAAATAAAGGAATACCATAATTGTCTTAAATGTTCACAATGTTAAATTTGAATTTTTCCTTTCTTTAAAATTGCATATAATTCTTCATACTCTTTCATTTATCGGGGGGGGGGGGGCCTCTACCCCTAATAGTTCCAACTTGGTAAATCTGTTGAGACCGGGGGCCACTAACCTAAAACTAACCTATAAGGAGTGGACCCCGGTCTCTATAGATTAGCCTTATTACTTTTATACACTAAACAGGGGTATTCCGTTTTATAAAGGTTTGCTATATTTAGGGTTAAAACCCTTTAAGGTCTACATGACATATATCGATGGTCTACCTGTAAAACCCTGTAAGTCCAAAAACAAAAATGTTTCAGGAGAAGGAAAAAACATTATAATTACTTACTAATAGTAATGATATTATTCATAATTTTAATTATGAATACTTTGTACCTAAGATTGCTATAATATCAAAAGTCATTTTTCTATTATTTAAATTAATGCCATTGTTAAAAAAATAAATAGACATACAAGATTTTACCCAGGAACTGGCTGGATACATACGAGTTTTTAGTCATCAGTCATTAACATTAAAGAAAAGAAAGAATAGTCAATTATATTATTAATACTGTGGTTTTATTAAAAATCTAATAACAAAAATAGTGGAAATCTTTTAACATAAATGTAATCCGACATTTATTGAAAAAAAAAAAATAAATAAAAATAAAAATAAACAAATATAATTAATATTTTAATTCCCATCTATTTTGGTGCGACCCTTTATTAATAAATTGTAAAATCTCTTCGAGAACACTTTTTCATAATAAAAATTTTAATTTGTATAAAAATAACTTTAAAAAAAAAAAAAAAAAAAAATATATAGAAAATTCTTGTAGAAAAATATAAAACCCCTCCTTCGCCCTCATGCCACGCGAAGAATGCACATTGAGGGACTAACAGGGAGGGGTGTAAAAGCTTGTAAGTTGCATTGCTTGAAATGTTAAAAACTTGTATGTCTAACAGAGGGATTGTAAACGCTTGTATGGATTGATATGCAAATCCTCGTAAGTCTTGCTACCTATATTATATTTGCACATTTTTAATTAGATTTAAGAAGTAAATTGTCTTTAAAACAATTTTTAGAGACAGTTATTACATATAATATGTTCTCAAAGAATAATCTTAAAGGATGTAAATAAAATAATGCCGTAATATTACCTGGAAGTGAAGTGTTGACCCTTTACTGCATGTGTCTGAGGACTTACAGGTTTTTAGGACCCTTCTAGAATACCCTAGACATACAAGTTATTACAACAGCCGCTAGTATGAGCAATAAATACTATAATACTTACCAGATTTTATTTAACGGTCCACGACAACGAGAGCAACAAAATGATATCAAAATCACAATTATCGAAAAAAACGGTCTTACGAGGTTTTACAGGTAGACCATCGATATTATGTATGTATATATGTCTCTCAATATGACTAATAAATGACGTTGACATTACAATTATTTTTACATAATATACAAATATGTAACATACATGACAGTTGTTACATTTCTAAATTACATACTCATACAAATGATTAAATCCATAATTCAATTATTAGTCAGGTTTTTATAAAGATAATACACAAAATACAACTCTTTATCTGATTTTTTTTTTAATAATAAATCAATATATGTATTTGTGATTTTTTTAAAATAAACCTAAGAGTTGATGAAAATGATTTTAAAATAACTATTTTTGCTGAGTAATTATGGGTATTATAGGGATTTTATTTGTTTAGGAAAATAATAAATATGTGTTGTACCAGATAAGAAAATTATAAATAGGCTCCCCTGTATAAATTATTCATTATAATCTTTGCAGGTGGCCATGATTTGCACTTTTATTCTGGTGCTCTATGACATTATGACACTCCTTTTCTCAACTACCTATTTCTAATTTAGTTCTAGACTCTAGTAAGAGTATTAAAATATATATTTGATTTTACTTTATTTAACCTTTACATTGATTTTGTACTGTCACGACAATAATAATTTATTTTATTTTGTCAACCTAGCACTTCAAGGCAATCAAGAAAAGTGACCTCATGTTTTTTTTTCTTTTTTAAATAATAAGTATTTTTTAACTATAATCTCCCTTTTTTCATATTTACTCAGATATATTCAAGTATTTTTCTCTTACTAATATACAATTAAAGCATGTTAAATTACGAAAAAAAAAAAAAAAAAATCCAATGATTCTATTATAGAATCATCAAAAGTTCGGCAACGGCTTAATATCTCCGGTTATAATTGAGATATTAAGTTCCCGTTTGCGGGTATCTTAATCATTTGTAAAAAACTACTTTTTTGGTGGGTAATAATTTTTTCCGCCATATTAGATTCAACTTTGAAATTTTAAATTGGAACTCTCATAAAGTGATACATTTTTGGAAAGGTCTTGAATAAAGAAAACATTTACCGCAAACCCGAGCTTTCTATCTACTTCCGTTTCAAAATGGCGGACACTCAAAGTTAAAAAAATCACTCTTTTTTTTCTTACTCTCAATAGTTTAGTTAGAAATAAAAAAATCGGTCCGAGGCAACTCAGACTAACTTCCTCATATAATCTCTGTCCCAAATCCCAGAAAATCTAGTTCGTTATCAAGTCATAGTTTCCGAGATATTGATGAAAATAAATCTCATTTGGTTGAAAATCGAAAAAAAAAGTAAACAACCACCTGTTGAACACATTTTAAATAATAATAAATTAACTAAGCATCACGTAGGTTTATCATTGAAGCGAGCTTAATGCAATAAATATTTAATTTTATATTCATGTTTCCTGGGATCTGGGGCCGAGATTATATGAGAAAGTTTGTCTGAGTTGTCTCGGACCGATTTTTTTTTTATATCTAAATAAACTATTGAAAATAAAAAAAAATACTTTTTAAACTTTGAGTGTCCGCCATTTTGGAAGGGGAGTAGATAGAAAGCTCGGGTTGTGGCAAATGTTTTCATTTTTTAAGGGCTTTTTACAAAAATGTATCACTTTTCACTTTATGGGTGTTCCAATTTAAAATTTCCAAGTTGAATCCAATATGGCGGAAAAAATTATTACCCACCAAAAAAGTAGTTTTTTACAAATGATAAAGATACCCGCAAACGGGTACTTTATCTCAATTATAACGGAAGATATTAAGCCTTTGCCGAACTTTTGGATCACCCTGTACTATAATAGATCAAAGGGCCCATTATTCAAGTTCATAGCTTCAGGGATTATAGAGGTTATGAAAAATGTTGTCTTTCTGGCCCCCTACCCTGATTTCGTCACCTTAGGACCCAAATTTAAAAAATTCCTTATTATTGGGTACTTACATTCTAAGAAGCCTTTTTAACATTGATATGTTTTAGCTCTGGGATACAAACGAAATTTCTGTCACGCATAAAACGACATGAAAAATGTGACGCTTTCAATAATTATCGTGCCAGGAAGTTAGGATGCTACAGGAGGTCATTAGGTTTTCATTTATAGTACAATATTTTGACGATAGGCGGGCTGAAGTATCAATAAACGACATGCGAAATGTGACGCTCTTAAATATCATACCAGGAAGTTAGGATATCGTAGGAGGTAGATTGGTTTTCACTTGTATTTATTGTAGTACTATATTTTGCCTATAGAAGTTCTAAATTTTATATACAATGATATCTAAGCTCCTATTGAACCAAATGGTAATCAAAATGGATTAACTAACTTTTCCTCACCTTCTCCGAAGGTACATAGGAAAATTATTGTTTTCACCCAAAATATCCTAAACCGAGATTTCAACGGAATTATGTATCCGTTTTGGGTGTTTTTAAGACGATTTGAGGGATTTTAGCTCATGGATGTCTGTCTGTCTGTCTGTGTCACGCGTAACTCCCACAGTTTGTAAGCTAGAGAGTTGAAACTTGGTACAAAAATCAGTCCTAACACGTAGTTTGCTGCCCGGAAAATCAACATTTTCCGCCATCTTGAACCCAGTATGTTGAGTCAGCAAAACTTTTTTTTAAAAAATCGTAAAGTGTCCGTGTCCATTTTGATAGTGGCCGCCATTTTGAAGTTACATATTTTTGAATTTTGAAACTTTGACGGTTAATAATACCAAAAGTATAAATACGTTTTTGCCATATAAAATATCGTTGAAACCGGAAAAAAATAAGGAACAAATATAAAAATAAATTGGTAGTTTGTGAAGTCTCACGTAAAAAGGGTTTCGTTGGTGTTGTAAACATGAAATTAGTAGTTGGGGGGGGGGGGGGGGAATTTGGATGTTTTTGACAAAATGGCGTAGAAAATTAAACGCTTTTCACAAGTGTTATATATTTTTGTAATCTACTCTTCAATACCTTTCATTTGATACCTCAATCAAAATTTAAAAAAAATATTTTTTTTTCCCGTGACATCAATCAGCCGCCATCTTGGATTCCCAGTTAATCCGACCAAGTTGCTATTCTTATTTTTTCTTTGGCCCATCAGACCGCACATTTTGCATATTTTTCTATACTTTTAGTATGAGCGGAAATACGATTTTAGGGGGGGGGGGACACACGCAAAATTTCGATGTTTTTTGACAAAATGGCGCCGAAAATTGAACACTTTCCCTAAGTGATATATATATTTGTAATCTACTCTTTAATACCTTTCATTTGATACCCCAGTTAAAATTTAAAAAAAATATTTTTTTCGCATGACGTGAGTTATCCGCCATTTTGGATTTGAAAAGCTGATAATTTTGAGTTCGCTATATTTTTCCTGTGTGCGCGTCAAAACGATCTTTAATATTGGAAAGTTTCACGTTTCTATCTCTTTTTATTCAAAAGTTATTGGAACCGTACAGAGTGACAGACAGACAGACAGACACATGAACGAAACTATAAGGGTTTCTTTTTTTGGTTTTACCAACGAAACCCTAAAAACCGATAAAATTCCATTAATTAATTTAAAAGTAATAAGCAAACTTAATTATTAATTAGTGCGATATTTTAGTTAATCGTCAAAGTTTGTTTACATCTGTCAAAATACCGCCAAATTTAAATAATTAAATAAATTAAATAAAAAAATAAATAAAAAAAATAATAATGTAACTCTGTAATTATTTTTTTTTTAAAAAATGATTATAAAAAAATCAGTTAGTTCAAAACGGCCACCCATCCAAGTACTGACCACGCCCAATGCCACTTAAGTGCTCCTGCTGCGAAGCAGCAGGAGGAAGCTCCTTATTGGCCTCCGAGGTGAGGAAAAGTTCCGAGGTACCCCGTGCCCGATTTTTTATTATTTTTTTCTTAAATATTAACCTCTGAGGCCTAAGGAAAAGCAGTTTTTGCTTTGCTCGATTACTCTCTTTTTTATCTAAATCCTTTTACCTTCAGGAGAAGTTAAAAAAAAAAAATCCATTACGTTTTTATGTTATAAAGAGAAGCCATTGCAGAAAAGTTGACACTTACAACAGACCTACCTTCTCCCTTCCTTATAAAACTCTTATAAAATCCCTAGACCTGTAATTGTAAAGACGTTTTTACAAATTATTATAAAAGTTAATAATTAATCATTTCTTATTAGGGTTTCGTTGGTAAAACCAACAAATGAAACCCTTATAGTTTCGTTTTATGTGTCTGTCTGTCTGTGTCACTTTGTACGGTTCCAATAACTTTTGAATAAAAAGAGATAGAAACATGAAACTTTCCAATATTAAAGATCGTTTTGACGCGCACACAGGAAAAATATAGTGAACTCAAAATTATCAGCTGTTCAAATCCAAAATGGCGGATAACTCACGTCATGCGAAAAAAAATTGTTTTTTAAATTTTGAGTGGGGTATCAAATGAAAGGTATTCAAGAGTATAGATTACAAATTTATATACCACTTAGGGAAAGTGTTTAATTTTCGACACCATTTTGTGAAAAAATATCGTAATTTATCGTGTCCCCCCCCCTCCTACAATCGTATTTCCGCTGTTACTAAAAATATAGAAAAATATGCAAAATGTGCGGTCTGGTGGGCAATAGAAAAAATAAGATAAGTAATTTGATCTGATTTACTGGAAATCCAAGATGGCGGATAATTCATGTCACGGGGAAATTTTTTTTTTTTTAAATTTTGAGTGAGGTATTAAATGAAAGGTATTGAAGAGTAGATTACAAATATATATGACACTTGTGGAAAGCGTTTAATTTTCTACGCCATTTTGTGAAAATCTTCCCTCCCCCCGTTACTAATTTCATTTTTACAACACCAACGAAAACGAAACCCTATTTACGTGAGACTTCACACACTGCCAATTTATTTTTATATATCTTTATCTACGATTGATACGAAATATAAACATTATATCTCTGTTTAGATGCGTGGAAAGTGATTCTTTTTGTAGCTCTGTATTCTAATGATATATCAAAAAAATAATATCTTGATTTAATACAGTAGAGTCTCGATAATCCGAGCTCCGATAATCTGAGTTTCCAATAATCCGAGTCAAACGAGAGTTCTTGGAAAGTAGGAGGGGGAGCAGGTTCCCTGAATTAAACACAATTAAGACAGGGCAGGACAGTGCTGGTAAAGATGGTTCCGTATGATTTCATGGAATTTCTTTTCTATCTGAGCAGCTGTGTTTACATTCAAATTCAGGGAAACATATTAATTTGTTTATTTTTCTTCAGTTCTAAGTTATATCTTTAACCGAAAGCATTGCGTGACATTTTAGTAATGAGAGAACGAAAACATACCGAATTTCCGAGTAAATCTGCACTATTTGACCCACCAATTTCTTATACATAGTCCGATTTACTTTTAAAAAAAAAAATTAAACTTTTTCTTTTTACATATTAAAAACGATTCAGGTTGTACCATCTCGGTAAATTCAATAGTTTTTTTTAACCCTAGAACGCTAACCATATTTTTTAACCTCTTAAGACTAACCTTGAGTCATATTGACTCCCAAATCTATTATACCCAGTTTTATTAAAATATAAAGGCCTAATATGTACAATATTTTTTTAACACGTTTTAGTGCTAGTTGAAGGGACACTTAGGTGCTTTGTTTCCCATAAAAAACAATTTTTTCCTTTTAATTCCTGTTTTTCAATCTGGACTACTATTACATATCCGGTATTGTTATCAACCGGAGTGGTTTTATTTACTTTTTCTTATGTAACTTTTTTCTTTCCTTTCCTTTGGTTTTTCTATTTCGTAAATTGTTTCAATTAATTTATCATTTTCCTCATCATCGCTGATGGGATCAAAAAAAGCATTTTCTATTTTCAAATCAGGGTCCAAATCACAACCGTCACCATTATTGTCGAATACGCTCTTTTTCATAATCGGTATCTGAATCGGTCATTTCCTTCATCAAGTGATAAATGTCGTTTAGATCATTGTATTATTTCTCCATTATTTGACTATATTCATATTCTATTAACTTTATATAATTTAGACATATAACGACAAAAAAAAATATAACAATTTATACTTATAAATGAATAAATTACAATTATATTACCTTTAATTTGAAATAATAATTGAATTAAAAGTTACATAATATTTAATTTATAAGATTTAAAATGCCAAAATAAACAATAACACGACATATTATTCTAAAAAATACTATTCTGCTTCAAAATGACCTACAAAATATTTACGTGTAAGACTAAACAGGAGTCAAAATGACTCCGTGACTGCAGTAAAACAAACGATATGTCCCCTTTAGAACCTGAATGTGAAACTGATAGAAGTGTAGAAGGGTCATTCAAGGGTGGGAGATAGCATAACTGAGATGTGGGAGTTCTGTGTTTTACAGACACCGTGCATTCGTAGTTGAAAAAAAAATGGGGGTCATTTTGACTCCAGGTTAGCTTTCTAGGGTTAAAAAACAAAAACGTAAAAGTAAATTGTATGGTGCTCTTTACAGAATCGAAGTATTTTCGACGGCCGCTTAGCGGTACTCCGCTCATTTTCTGAATAAAAAGAACCCTTCTGCATATAGACCAGGTAGAGGTCCAAATCGAAGTACAAAATTCACTTAATTTTCACTTTTACTTTAGCAAAAAAAATACGTAAAGCGTCACTTCCTAGAAAAATAAGGGAAGGTTATAGTTAGTTTTGGTTAAGATTTGTACTTTTTGGCATAACCTTTCCTCATGTCCATAAGAATGTGGCTCTTTTACGTATTCTTTTTACAAAAAACTATTAAATTTACCGAGAGGGTACAACCGGAATCGTTTTTAATATGTAATAAAGGAACAGTTTAAAAAAAAATTGTAAGTAAATCGGACTATTAGAAATTAGTGGGCCAAATATTTTGCAGATTTACGACCTAATGAAAATAAAATATGATAGTAACTATTATTTTTCAATAAAGAATTCACATTTTTCGTAAATTTCCAATAATCCGAGTTTTTTGGTAATCCGAGTTACTGCCGGTCCCATCCAACTCGGATTATCGAGACTCTACTGTAAATGTATTTATTAAATTTGTTAAAACATTTCTCGTTAAGCAATGTTTCTAAACCCTTTTGAATATGATAGACAATTAAATGTTAATTAAAATATCTTGAGAACAAACATAAAAATGATAATTATTTTAAAGTTAAACTTTCCTGTAAACAGATTAAAAACATTTCTCGGTTTTATTTATATTTAATTTGAAGGATTTTGTAGTAAAGGTTGAGTTTTGTTGTCAGAAGTTCTAAGAAATGACTGAGAAGGTGTAAAAGATTTGAAAAGAAAGACGGCAGAGTTATGAGGGGTAGAGTAGAGATGCAGGTGTTATAATATAGGTTTATATTCTTAATTCTGAGGGCCTCAGATATCTGTCATGTTTACCTCTTTCCAAAGGTTTTATTCTCCTCCTATCACACCCACTTTTTTTTCCTCTTTTTTTATCTTTTTAAATGTAATTCTTAAAAAGCGTTTCCTGTTCTAAGTCTGAGTTTTTCTTCTAGTTTGAACATATTATATAAACCAAATAAGGGAAACTTAAAATAAAAATATTTTACTCTGTATATAATATATACATTCTCAATTAACATTTATTGTTATATAAATTTTTGCTTCCGAGCTTACCGAAGGTAACGGAAGCTATGTGATCGTTTCGAAGAACGAAAATATTTTAGGTCTCCGATTTCAAAAATTCCAAGACAGTAATCCGTTTCAGACATCAGGGAACATTTTTGGTTCCGTGTCTGTCTGTCGTTCGATTTTTGCGAACCAACATATCTTAAAAACTACACGTCCGATTTTAATAACATTTAGATGGTAGGTCATAATTAGCCCATTGTTGGTTCCATATAAGTTTCAACCTTCTACACTTATTTGTTTCTCTTCCACATGCGCACAAACATACATCTATTTACACCTATAGCTTCAAAAGTACTTATCTGATTTGAATGAAACTTACAGTTTATCGAAAGTAACCCGCAGATATCTCAAGCTTAATTTGAACCGTCTGCGCTCTTTAACTTTTTCTAAATTGATACTTTAATTCATGTTCAACATTCATGTTCAATTCAATTCATTCATGTTCAAACAATTTTGACAGATTAAAAAACGGGGAAACAATTAAATAAATTAGACAATAATGGCTTGTAATAAAGCATAAAACCAATACAGTACGGGATAGGATGCGAGGAAGCTATGTGCCACACCAGTTGGCAGTCTATTATTTTTAGATATCATAGATACGGAATTATACTGAAAGCTTTATACTGAGTGTGATATTATCTCCATTTGAATTATTTTAAAAAATCGGCCCGACTTAGACAAACTTTCTCATATTCGAGTTTTCGTAGGTACATTTAATTATTATTGAACATTTTACCGTAAAAATAACTTCCTCCTCGGTGGGGAATCGAACTGCGTCCGCGTTTAGTTTAAAGCTATCATCTCAGGAACTAGATGTTTCCAGGGGAAACGGCTTATATCGTTAGATTCGTATTTAAATTAACTAAATTTTAGAATTTTTTAAATCAAAATCGACGTAAAACCGTTTTCGAGAAATATATATATTTAAAAAATAGTCTGTTTTTTAGAGTCCATAGCCAAAACTAAGGACTCTTGACTCTTATATTTTTCTGCGTGTGTCTGTCTGTCCGTCCGTCTGTCTGTCGCCTGCTCTCACGTCTCACGGCTACACCTTTTGTCCTATCACTTTTAAATTTGGCATATATGTGAAGAGTACACCTACCCACACATTTTAAAAATGTAGCGGCTTAAAAAAATGTTTCTTCAAAAAAATAAGGGTAAAAAAACTTAGGGGATAATTTTTTTTTAGAGACCGTGAGGGGTATCATAATATGAAAGGGTACGTCGAGCTGATTACAAAAATATATAATTTTTTTTAGTTATAAGCTTTGATAAGGCGAGCGTAGGCGAGTTGGAAGTGGTGTAAAAAGTGTCCCCCCCCCCTCTTTCTCGCTTTTGTAAAGAGCAAAAAACATTCTTTGACCAAAACTAAAGATACCACTTTTTGGAAATGTCTAAAAAAAAATATATATATATAATTATGCTCTTTTCGATGTATAAATAATGCATAAATACATATTATGTATATAAATGTGTTTACACTTACAAAATATACTTTATTAGATCAGAAGTTTGTTTATGTGTTTTGAGAATATCAGACCCCATACATAGGATAGTTCAAAGTAGGTTTTTTTTGCATTTTAAAAGCCCCATCAATAGGTACTACTTAAACAATACAGTGTTGCGCCTACGGACCCTCGCTGTCTGCTGACTTGCACACACTTACCTGTTTATTATAATTGTCATCCCTGTCATCCCCGTGTGAACCAGATGATAAGGAAATAATAGAAAATTAAGGGATAAACCGAGAAAAAGGAATACATATATTTATTTTATTTTCAACGTTTTTTTGAGAAGGGTAGAGGGGAAACAACTAATTTAGAGCTAAAATTAATATGTGGATTTTGCCTAGGAGTATGATATTTCTTTACATTTATGGCAATTGAAAGGTAATGGGCCAAGTAGTTAGGCTTCAAGTGAGTAAATCCCTCACTGTGTGAGTAACTGCAGATAAACTTTTGTTTAATTAACCCTGACCCTGACCATTTAATTTGTTACGAGCAGACCCACTAAGCATGCTTTAATTGTACAGATACAAACAATAATCACAATACACTGATGGCGAATGTAAATAATTTATTTTGTCAAAAATAAATAATGCAGTTGTCTGCTTGCAATATTGAGCTGAGCGTGCATTTTAATCTTAAACAATAAACATTTTTATTTATAAACAGCTGAAATCGGATCAAAAATAGTAATATTTCTAATTATTTTTAAAAGCATTTTTTCCTGTTTTTCTATTTTACCCCCCTCTTAAATGAAAATATGACAAAAGTAAACATAACAACAATAACTATACTCTTAAAGAGCTGTCCAACGACATGCATCATGAAGGACATATACTATTTTAACTTTTGTATCCCTGTATACTAATTTGGACCATTTCAGATGTATACCCTCCTGTGGTTGGTCACATTGACCGTACCGAATTTTGTGTGGATCGGTTCAGCCGTTTAGGAGAAAAAATGTGTACCCCGTACCCCTGTGTTCCAATTTGGACCATTTCAGATTTATACCTTTCTGTGATAGGTCACATTGTTGACCTTGCCGAATTTTGTGCGGATCGGTTCAGCCGTTCAGGAGAAAACTTTTGTATCCCGTACCCCGTACCCCTGTGTACCAATTAGAGCCATTTCAGATTTATACCTTCATGTGGTTGGTTACTATGACCGTGCCGAATTTTCGGTTCAGCCGTTCAGGAGGAGTATGTGTCCAACCAAATGCAAAGTGTAGTATAAGAGCTTCGCTTCGCCCAGCTCAATTATACGTTTACATATATTTTATATTTTTGTTGTGATGTACATTTCTTTATTATTATAAATGTGTAAATTTATTTATTTATCTATATTAATTAATTTAAAGTTATAATTTTTTTGGTCTAAACTTTTACTTTTATATAAAATACATATACCTAAATATATATATATATATATATATATACTAGCTGGGTACCCGTGCTTCTCTACGGAGTGTTATTATAATTAGATAAGTTTATAAACAACCATAATGAAACATAAAAATTATTTTACTATGCAAGAATATCTAGATTCTATCTCTCCCACCTATTCCTATACCCCCTCCTCTTTGATAAGCTAATTTTAAAATATCCTAAACCCCCCCCCCCCCCTAAAGTAAAATATGACAAAACAATACATAAAAACTATTACTCTACTCTTAAAGAGCTTTTGCATCATCAATGGTATTCATTACTTGTACCATACCTCTGTGTACCAAATTTAAATTTCCAAAATTCATGTAGGCTGTCATTTTCCCCTTGCTTTGAAGTTCAAGTGGGAAAATTTTTATCGACATCGAACTAAAACTGTAGATTTGTATAAAGAACATACACCCACATACGTTGATTTTTATATATATAGCTATAAATTTCCATTTTACCCCCTCCTAAATAAAATTGTACATAACAACAATTACTTTTCTCTTAAAGTGCTTTTCAACGATATGCATGATATGAAGGGAATCCATAACTTTGAAATTTTTACACCGTACCCCTTTGTACCAAAATTTTAATTTCGGAAAACCATGTAGGCAGTGACCTTCACCTTGTTTGGAAGAAAAAGAGTGTAAAAATGCATCAAATTGGGATAAAACTGTAGATTTGTATAAAAGACATTCTCTCATATAGATACTCTTCTTTTTATATATAGATATAGTTATATTTTCCATTTTACCCTCCTCCTAAATGAAAATATGACAAAACTACACATAACAACAATTACTGTACTCTCAAAGAGCTTTTCAACGATATGTATCACGAAGGGTATTCATTACTTTGACCCCGTATTCATTACTTGTACCCCGTACCCCTGTGTACCAAAATTAAAAATTTCGAAAATTCATGTAGACCTTGATTTTTCCCTTGCTTTGAAGATCAAGTGTGCAAATTTTCATCGAGATCGGACTAAAACTGTAGATTTGTATAAAGAACAAATAAGATATAGCTATATTTTTCCATTTTACCCCCCTCCTAAATGAAAATATGACAAAAGTGTACATAACAACAATTACTGTACTCTTATATATATATGGTGGGCATCGTCGGGCCCCTGATGAGTCGGACACGACGAAACGATGCAGGACATGGCATAATGCCGAGCCAACATCTTAATGACGTTATGTCTGATGTTGGAACAGTTCCTATGTGTCACGCTTGCGTGGCACAACCCTTGGTATCTCTCGCAAATTGTGTAATATATATATATATATATATATATATATATATATATATATATATATATATATATATATATATATGAATAAATTCTCGACCGTAAATATAAACAGAAAACAAACAAAACTCAGGTTTCGGTCACAAAAATCGTCTTTATGTTATAATCCCGACGTTTCGGTTTTTACTTAAAACCTTCTTCAGGGGCCGTAAGGGGATATATACATATATATATATATATATATATATATATATATATATATATATATATATATATATATATATATATATATATATATATATATATATATATATATATATATATATATATATATATATCGCGTGCTATGAACCCACCTTAACGCGTCACCATTACACTGTCAGACTTGCTAATTTGATATACTTGGTTTGTTTTTCAGGAGTTCCTTGCCAACTGATGTGACCTGTCCGAATTATCGCTACTTAGAAGATATATATGATTGTCTCATCAAAGCTAATGGTAAGCAATATTAATTTGTAAGGTACGTATTACACTGGTGATCACATCGAAGTGGACGGATTCCCCGTACTTTAATAACCTAAAGATATGATGATCGAGACGTAATTTTACACTATTTATGGAAGGGTTATTTTACTATCTTTGCTCCCCTATGGAAGGCAAAATATTGGAGATAGAAAAAAAGTCTCAAGTAAAATTGAGAACTGTAACACTTTAAGGCCCAATTCACACACGAGTGGCGTATGGCACTGAAGTGGCAATGGCGTGGCTCTGGCGCGGCGTGGAGCTGGTTTGTGCCGCCTCTATGTTAACCTATGGCCTAATGTACACTGGTATGGCGTAGCACTGGCGTGGCAGAGGGGGTCCACCATGACCGATCCTCGCCAGTCCCACGCCAGAGCTACGCCATGCGCCAGTGCCATACACCACTCGTGTGTGAATTGGGCCTAAGAGGAACACTTTCTCAAGTATTAATTTCCTAACTTAAGAAAATCAGTTTGTGCTTAATTCCTTTTTTTTACTATAAGAAAGGCCATGATTATAGTGGGGAGGGGGGGGGGGAATGGTTTCAAATACGTATATGGCCACCCTATTCAATCAAAATTATCTGATAGGAAAAAAATGCTGAAGTACAATGCAATTGGTTCCGGAAATATTGCAGCGCCAATTTTTAATTTGAATGGCCGCCATCTAAAATTTAGAGGGCCGATTGTATAAAAATCGAAAAGGACATATTATAAACAATTCGAGTTCTTAATTTGTAACATTTTTAAAATTCTAGTTGTTTAAAGGGTATTAATAATCCGTGGCTAAAACTATGTATACATGGTGTCCCAGCTATTGTGTGTCACCCATTTATCTTTGCACTTTCTCATATATACCTAGTATAAATAAAGAGAAAGTATTGTGATAACGCAAAAATTCGATTTTGATGGATTTACTAGTTTTGAGGTCCCCTTATTCCCAAAAAAGTTTTTTTTAAATGTATGCCTGTCGTCCGTAATCTGAAGTCTGTGCAGACTCGTGGAGTCTAAACTACTGGGCCGATTTTGATGAAATTTGGCATACTGGTTTAAAATGATCATACCCCGAGGTAAAATTCAGAAATTAATTTTAGCTCTAAATTTTGGGGCGAGACAACCCGAAAACTACGATTTTGAGTAAACATTGTCTAAAATGTTATTAATTTCAATACGAATCTAACATCTAACCATATTATGTCGTTTTCCAGGGGAAACTCTAGTTCCGAGATATTGATGAAAATAAATATGATTTTATTGAATATCAAAAACAAAAAGTTAAACAACCACGTGTTGTAAACTTTCTAAATATGTTTTAAAATAAATCAATTAAATGATTTATTATGGAATGTAATATATTAATCACACTTTACTTAGGTCGCTACCATTTATATCATGATGGTGGGTAGACATCGAGTGTGGGGTCCCCTTAGCCGGAGTCGAAAATGCTTAAGTGATGAGCTTGAGCTACCATGGTGCTATTTTCTGGTCAGGTTTTAGGGCTCTTTGTGGGTTGACAGCTAGCGGATCTCGGCGCTTACGAATTCATCTATGGCCTTCTTATAGCGGATACGCAAAAAGGTGGTTCCAAACCAACTTTTTTGCGGAGGCTCTTTAAAACCTGTACGTACGAAACCCTTTTGTTTTTTATTTTAAACACATTAATTTAATTTAAAAAGAAATTATGGTGTTTTATAACACATTTTATATTATTTAAATATTATTTCTTAAATATATTATGTAGGTAGATATTTCTACTACTATGATAACTGTTTTGTTCATTTTCTACTGGGAGAGATTCGTAGCGATATTTTTGGGCAAAATTATTTTTTTTATTCTTCTAATAAAATATATTTTTATAAATTCATTTTTTTTTTATGTTGGTTTGAATGGTAAACCCATCGCATTAAAAGAAAAACGAAAGTACTTTAAAGACTAAAGATGACTTCTTAAGCTATCAAAAAAAAACAGTGAAAGATCACAACTTAAACTTAATACTGTCTATGCATTTACTTGCATAGAAAGTATTATGTTTGAAGATAGAATTTAATAATGGAATAACTAGTATCTACAGCTGAAATTGAACTGTTTAAAAATTATATTTTTAAATCAAATGGAAACGTCCAACAACGACATTTATAACCTGACTAAACGGTGTGGGGGAAACCAGCGAATACGTATTAAGAATACATATTATATTTATTGTTAACTACATAGCCGGATACGCGCCGAGATCCGCTAGCTGTGAACCCACCTAAAGGAGTCATTAACCATCTCTCCACACTCTCGGTGTCTACGCAGCATCGTGATAGTAGGTAGCAGACGTATAGTGACGTCTATTATTGCCAATATATTATTATAACCACCTCTCCACACTCTCGGTGTCAACCCAGCATCGTGATAGTAGGTAGCAGACGTATAGTGACGTCTATTATTGCGAATATATTATTATAGCCACCTCTCCACACTCTCGGCGGCTACCCAGCATCGTGGTATAGCAGACGTATAGTGACGTCTATTATTGCCAATATATTATTATAACCACCTTTCCACTCTCTCGGTGTCTACGCAGCATCGTGATAGTAGGTAGCAGACGTATAGTGACGTCTATCATTGCGAATATATTATTATAACCACCTCTCCACACTCTAGGTGTCAACCCAGCATCGTGATAGTAGGTACAGGTACAGACGTATAGTGACGTCTATCATTGCGAATATATTATTATAACCACCTCTCCACACTCTAGGTGTCTACCCAGCATCGTGATAGTAGGTAGCAGACGTATAGTGACGTCTATCATGGCCAATATATTATCATTATTATGTATATTTAAAAAGAGAGTAGCATTAAAATGGTGTACTAAAAAGGTGCCCAATATTGTCGGGAAAAAATCTCGTCAAATTATCCGACACCCCTCGTTTTATCTCATTACCTCCCCCTCTTTTAAATGGGATAACCAGGGGGCCACAGTATTGAAATGTATAGTCGGAATAAATTGAAAAGTTTGTTAGTGTTTATTCAATGGATTCAATGTACAATTTAATCTGATTACCGGTCTAAGCTTATACGGAATTAATTTATTTATTGTCTTGAGGTGGTAGTTTAAACTGGAGCTCCCTAATGCCACCCTACCTTTAGATTTTTATTTTCAGCTTCATTTATTTATTTTCTCAAGGGACCGTAGAAGGACTAAAGCTCCAAACCGTCTTGCTTTTGTACAATTTATTTTTAGTATTCATTTTATTTATTATTGTGTTTTTTTATCTTGTTATTTATTATGGTAGTATATATTTGGTGTAGCATTTCCAAGATTATTTTTATTCTATTTACTTAAGGATATTCAATTTAGGTTATTTTCTTTTGGAAATACGTTTATCGGGTTGTTTTTCACGGACTATTTCGTTTATTAAATACTTCTTGAAGTAAGGGAAAAGTCAGTATACATTTTTACTGTTGTTTATATACTAAGATGAATTTAGTTGTCCATCGCTCCTCCAAACTTAAATCAATTGATCACTAAGCAGAAAATTATTGATATACAGGGTGTCCCAGCTAATATGGAACAGCGAAATATCTTCGGAACCATGATAGATAGACAGATGCGGTTTTCAGAGTTCGATAATGGCTATAAATGCGCTTCCACAAAAAATGCTGAACATTATCTGTTTTCAGCAAAAGTGTGTTCAGTGTACAATTAAAAAAACGTGAATATGAAGCTATATTTTTCAGACTAGATTTGGATTCTATGGCTAAAAATAAGAATTTTATACTCCCGGAAATTTTCCGTCTGGAGAACTCTGAACCTGCTAAAATTGAAGCTTTACCAGCTAAACTAATGGGGTTAGGAAAAAAATGCAAGATACAAAAGGTTCCTTATATTTTGCCGTAAAATCAAAATCTAGTCTTAAAAACATGCATTATCGGTAATTTGTTTTCACGTTTTGAACCCTGCTGAACACCTTCGTTTGGCAAAAAAGTTACAGATAAGGTATGTATTTTAGACTGGATTTGGATTCTATGACTAAAAATAAGAACTTTTTGTATCTTGTACTTGCATTTTTTTTCTAAATCCATTAGTTTAGCTGTAAAATGGAGTTAAAGCTTCAATTTTTACGTATGGAATGCCCCAACCGCCCCCCCCCCCCACCGGCGAAAAATTTGATTGCTAAATACGTCTTTAAGATATTTTTTACATAATTTATACTCCTATCGATTTTGCGGTATATTTAATAGTGAATTACTAAGAGAACACCAGTTTAACATTTTCACAACTTTTGCACTTGATTATATACTGCCTTTATTAGCTGTAGCTTACTTGTTATAAAATGAATGTAGCAATCACCGAAGTGAAAATTATATTGTAACCATGGTCAACCAAGGAAAAGTTTAATTATTTTGATAATTTTACGTCCAGGAAATAATTACTCAACATAGTTGATTTTTTAAAAAAAAACAAAAAAAAAAACATTATACATACTGCTACATTTAATAAAAAAAATTAAATTACAAATTCTAGCTGCTTTTTCTTTGGCGAATCGGTCATTAACTTTTTGGTAATTTGGCATGTATGTGTCTTGTACCTACCCACATATTTTAAAAATATAGCGACTTAAAAAAAAATATGGTTAAAAAAATTAGGGTAAAAAAACTTAAGTGTTACATTTTTTTTAACCCTTAAAATTTTAAACCCTTAAGTGTTTTTACCCTAATATGTAAAAACACTTAAGGGTTAAAATTTTTTAATTTTTTTTCGACACAGTGAGGGGTATCATATGAAAGGGTACGTCGAGCTGATTACAAAAATATACAATTCTTTGGTTATAACTTTGATAGGGCGAGCGTAGGCAAGTTTGAAGTGGGTGTGAAACGTGTCCCCCCCCCCCCCTTCTATCTCGCTTATGTGAAGTGCAAAAAATCTGAAACAAATCCTGAACATTCTTCGACATAAAGTAAAGATACACACTTTTTGGAAATTTCGAAAAAAATATTATTTTATTTTTTATTGACAAAATACGTTTTTTTTATAACTATGGTCTTTTCGATGTATTTATATAGTTGTAGTCTGGTTCAGTGGCAAAAAATGCTTTATCAGACGTTTGATTATGTGTTTTGAGAATGGCATGGCCCCTATGGCCCCTCCTCTGGAGCCGCCACTGCATAAGTTCAGCTCCAAAGGGTTATCTCTCCACTAGAGGACA
Source organism: Gerris lacustris (assembly GCA_951217055.1). Classification (NCBI taxonomy): domain Eukaryota; kingdom Metazoa; phylum Arthropoda; class Insecta; order Hemiptera; family Gerridae; genus Gerris; species Gerris lacustris. The sequence continues at coordinate 41,979,343 of OX578285.1, read as the reverse complement.
TAGATTCCTTAGCTGCGGAAAGAGAGTTCATACAATTTACTTATATTTATACTGCTTTACAATAATTTTGTTCGCTCTGATCGTTTGGGCTAAATTACGAATGCGAAGTTAACTTAAGCAAATAGAAAATTTACAACTGAAATAAAGAAAAATGTTGTTAATACATATTACATTTATATTTATAATATGTTAGTTTTAGAATATATATATATATATATATATATATATATATATATATATATATATATATATATATATATATATATATATATATATATATATATATATATATATATATATATATATATATATATATTATTATTATATCTATACACTATAAAGCCGCATGGCTAACTCACTCACTCACTCACTGACATTAATGTTTACCCACTTCCAGAAGAGCTAGAGACTTGAGGTTTGCGCCATTCGACGCGCAATGTCCGTATTGTGAACCAAAATAAGTATAAAAAATTTACTTTTCCTACTCCTTCCCCCCCTAAAAAAATAAAAATGGCCGACTTGATTTTTTAGCTGTTTTGGGGCTAATTGCAGCTAAACGGTAAGTCGTATTGGAAAACGGACAGCACCAGCGGTAACTGATTTTAAAAAATCTACAACATTGGTTCTATGACTTTTTTCGTACCTTTATCGGTTGTACCCTAAATAGTGATAATTTTGAATTTTTTTTTGTTTTCATTGTTTCAATTTGTTTACTTTGAATGACCGTATTTTTTACAATTGTAGACCGATTTTATTTCTGATTTGGGCGCTTAAATCTCACACTAATGCTCTTTAAATTGAGTATATTATATTTTATTAGTTCATCCTATTTGCTGAGAACGAGAGAGTACACTTTTTCTTGTGTGCCGTGTCACGTGACCACTTTTTTGGTTTTTAATATTGTGTCGTATATCATTTGAAAGGCCTTGATTTGTACAATAAAGCTATTATATTTATTTATTTATTTAAAATGTTGTACATGTACTTTTGTACCGATTTTTAATTTTGTTGTAGGTTAAAGGGTTTGAATAATTTTTTGTTATCAGGTTATTTTATTTATATTTGTTTATTAGTTAAATTAATGCCCTTTTGTATTGTTTCTATTTTTTAAATATAATTTTGGTACCTTAGGCCTTAGAGTACAGAGGTACAACTGTCAAAGTTAATCTTTTATCATATGATGTATATCGTTGAAAAGCTCTTGAATAGTGGATTAATTTTCGTTACGTTCTATTTTGTGGTATTTTTAGTTTTGAGGGGGGTAAAATTGAACAAAAACTGTTTAAAAAGCGGTTTTTACGATTTTTTTTTTTTTTTTTTTTTTTCTTCTTCTTTTTTATCAAATTTATTATATGTGCGTTAACAGTTGGCACATGTTGAGGGCTTTGTTTCTCCGAAAAATCTTGGTTAGTACCAAAGTTATTAAATATTTACTGGAACAGTGCCGCGCCGTAAGAAGACAGAGACGGGAATATGTCCGATTTTCCCATCCCCTCTCGTTGCTCCTGTCACCCCACCTTACTCAATCCCCTCTACAACTCCACAGCCTAAGATACTAGCTCACTTTCTTACCTTTGCACTGTTTTATGCAAATTATAACTGTATAATTATCCCACTTGGCTAAAATACCACAACATTACCACCCACAACCTCCTACAACATTACCAGATCTTACAAGTACCTGGCATATATCTACCTGGCCACTCGACGGGCAAAGGCTGGCCGCAGGCCAGCCGAGACCGGCGAGTTATATATATAAAGTGGCTAATCAGCTGATCGGGTTATCAAAATGTTTAGGCACTTCCAGACCACCTAGAGACTCGCGGTTTTTTGCGTTTGGTCCAGAATCGGCCCAAACCGACTAGAAAAATCTGAAAAGTCGAAAAAAATTATTTTTACCCCCCTTAAAAAAATAAAAACGGGGGACGCAAATTGAAGGTTTTCTTCGAAGGGCTATAGCGGTTAAACGGTAAGTCCTATCAAAAAGCGGATAGCACCAGCGGTAACTGATTTTAAAAGATCTACAACTTTGGTCTCTTGACTTTTTGTCGTACGAGCAACGGTTCTACCTTAAATCGAGAAAATTTGTTAATTTTTAGTATTTTTTTTGACTTTGAGCTCTTATGGAGTAAGTAATTAAGGGTCGATTTAATTTCAGATTGGGGGTTTTGAACCCCACATTAATGCTCTTTAAAATAAGTATTTATTTTTCAAATTGTCTGTCTTTATTGCCGAGAAAAATGAGTATTTATAAAGAAAAACTAATTTAAAATTCCGTAAATACCGTCATGTTTACGTTTTTAAGAAATAATCATGTTTTTATTATTATAGTTTATTTGTATAGTTAAACACAAGTATAAAGATAAAGAAAATATAAACAAACAATAAATAATTAAGTTTGTTGTTTGAAAGGTAAAAGATAATAAATACAATAGTGTAAACACACTTTGGATCCTAGACTAGATGTAAACAAAAATGTCCCCTCTCTTTCTTCACCCACTCTCCTTGACGTCAGTTACGTATACAGCCGTCGTGCACTACACACCTCCCGACATGTTTTCTTATACTACCGACATTTATTAAGGTATAATTTTATTCTTATGTTAACTATTTATTTATTTGTTTTAATTACCATATTATTGTAACTACAATTGTTTTTAACAGGTTGGTAAATTCTATATTAAGAAAATGTTTAGTTCATTAAAATGAATATTTTACTTTATTTAAATGAATGTTTTAATTTATTTAAAATAATATTTTACTTTATTTAAATGAATATTTTAGTTTATTTAAATTAATTTTCACTTTATTTAAATGAATATTTTAGTTTATTTAAATTAATTCATTTTCACTTTATTTAAATGAATATTTTAGTTTATTTAAATGATTTTTTTAGTTTATTCAAATTAATTTTTTACTTTTTTTAAAATTGATTTTATTATCATATTATTATTACTAGAATGAACTGATTTATAGTTTGTTAAATTCTACATTAAGTTAATATTTCAGTTTATTTAAGTGAATGTTTTACTTTATTTAAATAAATGTTTTGGTATATTTAAATGAATGTTTTGGTATATTTAAATGAATGTTTTACTTTATTTAAATGTTGTTTTACTATATTTAAATGAATGTTTTAGTTTATTTAGGGTAATTTATAGTTATTTGTGTGTTCTAGATTATAATGAAGCCCCTTAATATGTCAAATTATTTCGACATTGTTTTCTTTTTATATGATGTAGCTTAATTATACATATATGTAATTATTATTTCACCTCGACCTTTTCTACTTATGTTTAATTAATTTGGAGTACTAATAAATAATAAAATAAATTAACTGAGGTTCCATCTTTATTATTGTTATTATTATTATTCTGTAATAAAACTAATCAAATATAATGTAATTTATTTCATGAGAGGGGCAACAATTTACTCTAATATGTTAACACTGTGACATAGCCACCGATTCCTAGCATGAACCCTACGGTTACGACAATCGGTTCTACCTTAAGTAGAGTAAATTTGATCAATGTTTGTTAAATTTTTGACTTCGATTCTGGTGCTTAAACCACAAACTAATGCTATTAAATCGGGTATTTATTATTCTATTAATTTGTCGTTTTTTCTGAGAAAAATTAGTATTTATAAAGAACAAACAAATTTAAAATTTCATAAATAACTTCATTTTAACTTTTTAACAATTTTTTTTAAGCTTTTCTATAGTTCAAAACAAGTATAAAGAAATATAAAAAAATATTGAATTATAAAATTCGTTCTAAAGGTATATAAATGAGAAATTTAAATTTCATTAATCAATTCATTATTAATGGAACTAAACTAATCACAGTTAAGATATCTAAATATTTTATTCAAGTAAGAAAACCATCTTCGGAGGAAGAAATATTAATTCCAAGAATAACTTTAAATTTGAAGTCGGAAGAAATAGAGGTGTGGAAATTATGATGCATTGAAAGTTCCCCTTGAAATTAGCTTATTCGATGGCAATAAATAAACCCCAGAGTCAAAAATATTTTTTTGTTGGTGTGAATCTCGGAGTACAAAGTATTATATTTGATGAAATGGCCTATTCAATTAACCAATATGATAGTAATAGGTATAAAATAGTAGTAATACAGCCACTGATTGAAAATTTAAGATGGTTCCTCAATCTTAAGAAAGAGTAACAAATTATATCTGAAATATACGAAGTGACGTGTGACGTACGTAATAATATCTCTTAACGAGTTGCATATGTAACAGATTTAAATGACCTTAATGATTTCGTATATCCTCCTGAAGTACTTTTTAATAGCCAGCAATATCTCTAATATTTTAAGGCATATCTGAAATAAGTTTCTAAATATTTCATTCACGTTAGAAAACCATCTTGGTTATATATTATAAATTATCAGAGTTCATTAAAAATAAATCCCAGGGCCAAACATCTTTTGTTGGTATGGATCCCAGAAACATGCTTTAGCCCCGGCCAATGTACGTCGTAGTAAGAAGTAGCTCCTTCATACAAGTTTTGGTACCATCTAAGAGGGATACAGATGGAATTGCTTTTACACGGAATATTGTTTACGGTCCATTACTACATAGTTAAAAGTATTTTGTGTAGTATAGAGTTTGTTTTTAGGATTACGTTTTAGTTTTAGGTGTGGCCTAGCTATACGTTTCCTCTGGATGGCGAGGAAATTCCTATTAAGGGAGGCGGAGTTAAATTTTATAATCATTTTGGAAAAAGTCCTGCGATTTTTTGGGAGGACCCATTTTCAAGTAATTTATTTAAATTTAAGTTAAGCCATTTTCATTTTCTATATTAAGCTGAACAAATAATTAAGTATAAAGTATTATAATTAATGAATTGGCCTACTCAATTAACAAATATGATAGTAATAGATATAAAACAGTAATAATATACAGCCACTGATTGCAAGCATGAATGCTTGTATATATATATATATATATTATTATTATTATTATTATTATAAATAAATAAATCAATAAACATTAAGTAAATATAAAATAACTAATTAATTCTATTCATATTTTACGATTTTGGTAGTATTCATACTACGGAAAGATTAAATTTTAATTTAAATCAAATTATAATTATTATTAACTACGGGAAACAGACAGAAAAAAATTCCTCTGTCTGTTTCCCGTAGTTAATAATAATTATAATTTGAATTAATTCTATTGTAAATCAGTGTAATTATAAGTAAATTGTGTGAACTCTCTCTCCGTAGCTCAGGAATCTATGTCCTCTAACGGGGAGATAACCTTTTGGAGTGCTAAATTGTTAAATTTAAAATGATTAATTATAGAATTACTGAATCTATCTACTAAATGGTTTATTTTTCTTGCAATTTTATGATTTAATAAAGTTTTATGTATTTAATCTTCCTTTGCGTAGCTCTTTTTGGTTTGTGGAAGACAAATACTTTCTTGTTGTTATAAAAAGCCCGTTGTTTATAAGTTTTTAGGGTTTCGTTGGTAAAATCAATACAACGAAACGCTTAGTGTTTTGTTCCTGTGTCTGTCTGTCACTCTGCACGGTTCCAATAACTTTGTTAAGAGAAGGAGACTGCGCCTTTGCAGATCTTTACTTCCCTAAACGAAGTTAAAAATATAAATTAACTTCTTGAATAAAGTGCTAGTTCAAAAGTAATAAAGTAATAATATAGTGGACTGTCAAAAGAATTTAGGGGATAAAATAAAAGAAATGAGATGCATAAGAATTGGAAGTGTATTGTACATAAAAAAATAAGTTTACACTGTTTCATAAAAAAAATAATAAATATGTTTCTCAAACATAAAGTAAACATGGATAAAAAATAATAATTGAAATAAAATTATATATATATATATTATATTAATTATAAGAGAGTTAAGGTTTAAGAGGGAACTTGTGTAAAGGAAAATTATGAGCCGACGGTACGCGAAAACGCGACGCGAGTTGAATTTAGATGAATAAGGCGGTTGAATGAACATAGAGTAAGGTAGTACCTGAGTTTGGTAGGTTGGTATACCAAGTTAGCTGATCTGAAGTTCGAGCAAGTAGATTAGTATGATGAAGGATGATGACTTGGAGGTCGCGATGGCTCGCCAAAGACCAAACACGGGCGTTATGAATGAGCTATGATGATGATGTGAAATTGTGATTATGGTAATGATGTAAAGTATGATTATGTGATTATGATGGTGGTGAAGAATATATATATCTCAGGTGTTAGACCGTGAGTGACGGCATCACCGGTGTTAGACCGTGAGCCGAGAGATGTGAAGGTGTCAGAGGTTACTCACTACAAGCACGACTACGCAACGAATGGCGGTTACGCACACGAGCGGGCGAGAGCGGGGAGAGGTAGGAACTATAAACATATACTCTGAACTTTAACATCGTAAGCGTAGACTCTTAACTTTCAAACATCGAGATTAAAGGAAACTGTTTATAAAAACAACTGATAAAAACTCTAAAACTATGAGATTAAAGATTTTATAAATTATATTAAAAGGCTTCATAAAAAGGTAAAGTAAAATTTAAATGAAAATCAATCTTTTAAAACCAAATAAAAAAGAAACTGTTAATGGCATGAACCATATTTTTAATCAAAAGAGCTAAATATATGAAACTTAACAGTATTAAAGATCGTTTTGACGCGTACACAGGAAATAATATAGCAAACTCAAAATTATCAGCTGTTCAAATCCAAAATGGCGGATAATTCATGTCCTGCCAAACATTTTTTTTTAATGGGGTATCAAATGGAAGGTATTGAAGAGTAGATTAAAAAAAATATATAACACCTGTAGAAAGTGTTTAATTTTTAACACCATTGTGTCAAAAAACATCAACATTTTGTTTGTCCCCCCCCCCCCCCCCCCCCTACAAAAAAAAACAACTAAATTTCTGCTACTACTAAAAATATGCAAAATGTGCGGTCTGCTGGGCCATAGAAAAAATAAGAATAGCAATTTGATCTGATTAGCTGGGAATCCAAAATGGCGGATAATACCTGTCACTGGAAAAATAAAATAAAAAGTTTATTGTGGTACCAAATGAAAGGTATTGAAGAGTAGATTACAAAAATATATAACACTTGTAGAAAGTGTTCAATTCTTTGTCATTTCTTCCAAAAATATAACCACCTCAAACCATTTGTAAAGCTAGAGAACTTGCGCGCAAGTGTATGCGCACTGCCCCAAAGCCTTCACAAAACTAGACTCAGTGGCGTAGGAACGGGGGGGGCTATCGGGCTCGAGCCCCCCCCGTCAGATTTGAAGGGGCAAAAAAATTACAAATAAAATAAAAATTAGTACATGCTTAAAATTTTGTTGAATAATTTGGTAAATAATACATTTATATTTTATTTCAAATAAAAATGTTTTTAACATTAATAAAATGGTATAATATATTATAAACATTTAATTTATTTTAAGTGCCGACGGGTGGGTTTAAATAGGAAGATAAGGGCGGCTGCGGCTAGTAAAGCCAACAAGTCGGCAGTCGGCACATCACAAAGAGTTATCATGACTTCTATTTCTCACCAACACTAAACTAAATAAAATCTTAATGACGTGATCAACGAGTCAATCAAAATAAATAGCACCTGCTCTGTCGTTGATGACAAGAAAGTTTCGTTTGATTTATCAGACTGAGTTATGTCAACTTGCTATCAGTAGTTTCAGAAGCGCGGCTCAAACCCCGTTTATCAAAAAACAACCACGGTCGTAGTAGGAGGTTGAACCACCCTTATTCTTCTAGACATTATCAACTATGAATTTTAGCTAGATAAGGAGACTTCTCTTCTCTTTCCTCTTTACCCGGCCTTTTTTGATTCTTTAGTCAGGTCCTAGTTCTCTCGCGAATCGTGTCAAACTGAGAATGTAAATTGTTTTTGACTCCATTCACTTTACCTCAATCTCAATTTATTTATTTTCATACTTTTAAATAGTGCATAAAATCTAATTTATACTTTTTAAACAGTGTATACAATTTATTCTTATACATTTATTAAAATTTTGATAGACATCATGAGAAAAAGACGAAATACTTATTTAAATTTGTTCTCTAAAAAGTCGAAACCTACGAATATTTGAACTGCTCTAAAATATGTCTACAACTGCTTAAAATGCTGTTTTTGAACGTTTATTTTCCAAAATTTTTCCGGGGGAGGACCCCCGGACCCCCCTTCTACAGGGGGGGGGGGTAGAGCCGAGCCACCCCCGTCAAAAATGAATTCCTACGCCACTGACTAGTCTACATTATCATTATTGTATAATTTACAATAATTATAAAATACACAACGTATAGGGTTTTAGCAATTTTAAAACATTTATTATTTATGATTACTTAATTAGATGTTAAAAAGGGCATAAGATAACTGATTTATTCGAAAGAAGTATGTTTTTAAACTCATATTGGTAAGTATACGGCGGGGTTAAGTTTCTTAAAGTTGGTTTCAGTATACGTTGTAAGGTCTTAGTAAGTTTTAATGTTGATTATTTCATACTGCTTAATATAGGCCGTTTTTTTCTTCTTTTTTTTAGTTAAAGGTTTCGAAGCAACTGTTACGAATAATTTTATCAAGCTTTATCTAACTTTTTACACTGTTAAAATAGCTTCTTCTCCTTAAAAAATTGAAGTCAGAGATAAATTTTGTTGTAGTTATTTGCCTTATGACGGTAATTTAAGGAAGTTGTGAAAATATTTTGCTAAACTTAAGACAATAATAATTTTATACGTTTTCTGTTCTTCGGGGAGGAAAAAAAATGAAAGAAGTTTTGCAATATAAAGTGAGGTTTTATGATGACGTCCTTATGTGGTTTAACATCTTCGTTTAATGAAAAACTACGTTTTTTATAAATTGCTATATACAATTCCGATGCACGGAAACAAAAATAGAATAAATTTAGAAACATAAATTCTTTTTAGTTGCCAACGAAAATCGAAACTTGGAAACCCAGTAGTATATTGACTATACGAGTGAGTACTGCCGTCGAGTAATAAAAATCTTTATCGCCCGTCAATTGAAGCTAGAAGTTTGTCGAAATTTCGAGGCGAAAACGTTTTTTAGCTGAACCTACGGGCCACCTGGGACTCGGAGCTGGCAGGTTACTCGCCCTACCTCCGTCTTATGTCAAAATTGATGGGGGGGGGGGGGGGGAGACGTGATACGATGGGGAAAAAATCCCCTTCCTCTGATCGCTTCTAACGCTCTAGTTTTTAGCTTACGCATCCTGCAGAAAGTTATAAGTCCAAGTACTGATGGGTATTTCATTCTGAAATTTCGACGAACGGGTCATAAAAAATGTTACACTGGTATGACTCGTTCCATTTTATCGTTCTTCATTTTTTCCTTTAGTTTAATGGGTTTAGAATCCTATCCTTCCTTCCTTCACCTCTCGACACCATTTTATCGTTTATCGTTATCGTTTTACAGCTTCAAAATACTTCACTTCTTCGACATACTTCACTATAGCTCGGTAGTTTACATTTTTGATCGGAAATCTAGGGATCCGAGGTTTGAACTTCCTTCTAAAAGATTTGTTCAAGTATCCGGTCAAAGGTGAGCGGTTAAGGAAAGAACCAAAGTCAAGTTTAAACATGTCGAAAGCTATGTCTCTAAAAGAAGTCAGTAAGCAGTCGGTAATTTTTAGGGTCCGTAGGCAAAACCAAGGACCCTTATATTTTCCTGCTTGTCTGTCCGTCTGTCCGGTCGCCTGCTCTCACGGCTACACCTTTTGTCCGATCACTTTGAAATTTGGCATGTATGTGTCTTGTACCTACCCACATATTTTAAAAATATAGCGACTTCAAAAAAAATATTTTTCAAAAAAATTAGGGTAAAAAAACTTAAGTGCTACATTTTTTTTTTTTTTTCGACACCATGAGGGGTATCATATGAAAGGGTACGTCGAACTGATTACAAAAATATATGATTCTTTGGTTATAACTTTAATAGGGCAAGCGTAGGCAAGTTTGAAGTGGGTGTGAAACGTGTCCCCCCCCCCCTTCTATCTCGCTTATGTGAAGAGCAAAAAATCTGAAACAAATCCTGAACATTCTTCGACATAAAGTAAAGATACACACTTTTTGGAAATTTCGAAAAAAATATTATTTTATTTTTTATTGACAAAATAAGTTGTTTTTTTATAACTATGGTCTTTTCGATGTATGTATTTATATGGTTGTAGTCCGGTTCAGTGGCAAAAAAATACTTTATCAGAAGTTTGTTTATGTGGTTGAGAATATCAGACCCATAGGATAGTAGTTCAAAGTAAGCTTTTTATCATTTTAAAAAACACGGACCCTCGCTGTGTGCTGACTATAGTACACACTTCACCTGTTTATTAGACGTTGTAAGCTCATCGGCTTCTTATACATTTTGTTTTAAAAATACCAAATGCGTACCAAAGGGGGGGGGGGGGGGGGGGGGGGCTTGGTCCTTCCCGGCCGAACACATAGTCCTCGCTTTAAATATAGGCCCCAATCTTATTTATAAATTTAAAAACAAAATCTATTGTTGGAAAACAATAATAATATGCGTGGTGTACTGAGTACGTTAGTAATAAAGTTTTTCCGTGGTAGGCTGTGAAATAGAAACTTTAGAGCCTAAAAATCATAGCTAAAATCCATTTTTTCATTACGTGGACTTAAAAAATCTTTTCATTACTCCTAGCTGTAAAGAAAAATCTTTTACGTCCTAGGAACTAAAAGATTTTTTATGTCCGGCGGGTAGTTGTCAAAACTTCCGTTAGTACCGCTGCAGTCTTTGTAGAAATGCTTCTAGTACGATTAAAATCCGCTAGATGTCAATGCGTTTTATTTATCTTTTCTTATAGTGTAACCTCTTTTTAAGGTTTCTTTTTTTTAAGTCTTATGTATGAACTGATATTTGTTATTTTTATATATTGATTAGTGATTAATATTTAATGTTTTTCATTGTCTGCTACCTCGGAAAAAATAGCATATGCTACGCGACTGTGAAGTGTTTTTTCTTTACCTTGGCAATATTTACTGTCTCGCTTCGCTCGACAGTAAATGTAATTGCCGCGGTAAAGAAAAAACTCACTTCACAGCCTAGTAACATAATATACTATTTCTTTAAACAAGCATTTTTGAGTAATAACACCTGTAGACAGCACCTTAAGCCCTTGTCAGGTGTAGTTTTAGTATAATAACTGAGCTTAACACATTTCGGGTTGGTTCTTGGTTACACGGTGTCCAACACGGGTGTGGTTACACGGTTTCATTAGTTCTGTTTTCCTAAAACTACTATCGCCTGACTTACTTTATAGTAAAGTACCTATTTATTTTTCTCTCTTAACCTTCTTAATTTTTTCCCTATTATTCTTCATACCTACTTTTTATTTGTTCTCTAAATGTTTTCTTGCCTTGGCAATTTCTCCCCTTTTTAAATAGTTGCATTTACTTAATTACTACCCTTCCCTTAATTTTTGATTTTTTATCTCCGAATCAAATAAAAATATATGGATTAGTTCAGTTTGAAGTCTCTTTCCTTGCAAGTGCCCCTACATTTATTACCAATTTTAAACAGTTTTCCCATATTTTTTTACTTTCTAATATAAAGAGAAAGGCTGTCATCACTGTAATGCCCTCTAAGGAGATTTGATCTCATTTTTGCAAAAATGAGATCAAAGTTTTTAAAGTTTGCGCCCCTTAGGTTTCTGTGCTTTTTCTGCTACAGGGATGTAACTAAGCCGTTTAGGTAGAATTGTTCATAAGCTATTGAGCCCTGTAAAAAAAATTTTAATTAACTCTTATTACGTGCAATTTGAAAATGTAAAGTACACACATACTTCAAATTTCTTTATGGTTATTCGCTCATATACTTCGCATTTAATGCGTAAGGTCCCTTACGTCTCTTTGAATAAAATATGGTTAGTTCAATCCTTAGGTGAAAATGCGTATAAGCCTAATTTTGGTCCTTCTACACCAAATTTGTCCATATTCTAAGTTTTACGAACATATTTTAATATTATGGTAAATAATTTTGATAAAATGGATGTTAATTTTGTTCAATTATCAATATAAAAATATACATTTACACAAGAATCAAATTTTCTAAAAATATATTTATAAAAGTTAATACATAATTTAATCACAAGCATTTAAAATACTCTACCAATTAGTGTGGCACATAGCTTCCTCACGTTCTATTTCGTAAAATTTAATGATTTATTCTTTTAAAACCTATTATTATCCAATTTATTTAATTTTCCCCCTTTTTTTAAATTTATTTAGATTATCTTTATTGTAGGAATTAATTCAAAATACATTAAGAGAATGGGATGATTTATACAAAATTCCAGTAATATTGTTACGATATGCTACATCGTAACAATATTCTGCTTTAATAGAACAAGAATATTTTGCAAAATACGAAAAAAAGAGAAAAATTAATAAAGATATGTATATATATATATATATATTATATATATATATATATATATATATATATATATATATATATATATATATATATATATATATATATATATATATGTATAAATGAAGATTATAACAATGATACTCTGCTCAATTACTGCTCAAGAAGCACCGAGAAGTTATCATATTTCTTTCCAGTACTAATTAAGTACCTTGAACACTTCAAAACATAGCTAGAGAGTGAGTTTTCTTCTAATTAAATTTTAATTAACTTGTAGGGAAGACAATGTTAGGTTTTTTTTTACATAACAAAGTACAGAGATAATTGAAAAAAATTAAAGAAAAATGGGCTTTATTATTTATAATTTCAAAATGTTAAATTATAACACAACGCTTGTCGGTTTCGAAAATTCAAAAAACTTTTATTTTAGAAATATGACTCTTACATTTTAATCAGCTGGGTCAATTTGTTTTCATTTAATTTAATTTAAACAATGGGCAGGTGTTGTTTTGAATGGGAAATATACTTTTATAGTTGATTGACTTATTTTAGAAACCTGTTATCATCCATATATCATATTACAACCTTTTGTGTGTGTGTATTAACTTTTTTTTTTTTAACTGTTTTTCTTATAATTTCTTTATACCAATTGTTCATATCTTATTATTAGTGTACAATCCAAATTACGCTGGATATCCAGAGGTACAATATTCATTAGTAACTAAGTAAAATACCGTAAAATCTCGCATATAATGCGCGCTCGTGAATATATATTCGCAGGCAGAATTTAGGGCTGAAATTTTAGGAAAATTAAAGATTCGCCTATAATGCACACAAAATTCGGGGATGATTTTATGCTTGTGTGCATTGAGCACAAGATTTCAGTATATTGTTTTATTGTTATTTAGGTATTAGTCCAGGAGATAGCGTGCAAAAAAGTATCTGACTAACAAAGCTAGAATTTTGTGTATAAGTAAATCCAGCGGTGCCTTTTAAGAATATGTGGTCGGCAAAGTTCGTCTGCGGCACATAGCTTGGCGCTTGGCAAAAGGCATTTGAAAAAAACAAACCGATGGAGAGCGGTTATGTCCCGCCCTTTATGGTGGACAATGTGATTTTCATGACCCTGAGTGCAAAATTAGTTTGTAGACCAAAAATCAAGTTTGTCTCTTGATTGGTGACCACATTGATTTGGAGTAATATTTGAATAAATAACCTATCAAGTCACAAACTACCATCAACTTTACTACTAACTAATTTCTACTAATCATGAAAGTTACATTGTCCACCTTAAAGGGCGGAGGGCGGGACATGGCCGCTCTCCACCGGTTGTTTTTTTCAAATATCTATTGCCAAGCTATGTCCCGCAGACGAACTTAGCCGATCACATATGCTTAAAAGCCACCACAAGATTTACTTATACACAAAATTCTAGCTTGATGTTAGTCTGACACTTTTTCCCACGCTCTATCTTGGACTAGGTATATTTTTAAGAGGAAAAAAAAAAAAAAAAAATTATTTAGATTTACCTAGTAGGTATTTATTATAAACCCCTCCAGGATCCGTAGGGCGCTTTAAAATGAATGGTATCTTTTAGTGGAATATAGAAATGCATTTTATTAAAATAATCGTAGAAGGCGAGCCTTTAAGGGCAACATCAAAATAAAAAATAGTTCTCGGCAATCATGCAGCTGTATTTTAAAATGTTAAAATAAAAGTTTTTAGTGAATTTCCGAAAAAAAACAACTTTTTTTTGTTGAACTAGCCTATATGGGGGGGGGGGGGGGGGGCATCATGTGTAGAAATTAAAAAAAAAACTGGCACATATAATTTAAGTCTTTTCTGTATATTGATAAAAAATGCACCAATTATGGATTCTCCTTCATTTCATATGTTTTCTCTTAATACAATTTCCATCTTCAGTCCTCTATTTTGAGACACAGCTGTGTGCAGGTCGATTTTGGGAATCTTGGGCGTATGTATCTGTTGTAGATTACCTGGGGCTTCGATGTAGCGTATCTGGTTTTTCTAGAGAGTATGAAATGAAAAAGAATACATAAATAATGCAATTTATATCAATATACAGGAAACACTTTAATGATGTATGCATTATATTTGTTAGTTTTTGCATTTCTATACATGATGCCCCATATAGACAAGTCCAACCTAAGATTGTTAAAAAAATTACAATAATTATTGAAGTGGCTTCATTTAATTACTTAAGAATAATACAGAAATTATAAGATGAAATCAAGTTTAAAGTGTCATTTCTTTGGTTAAAAGAAACATTTACGTTGATATTTTCTTACATGTAGTGTAGCAAGTAGTCGTATTATTGTTATTTTTCAATTGCCTATTTATAATGGCAAAAAGTCAAGGTGGAAAAATCAGTAGGTAATTTTGTTATTATATGTGGTGTCGGTGTTGATTTTACTAAAAAAATTATAAAAGTTGTTTGTCTCATTGAAAAGATAAAGTTAGATTTTTTCCCGTCCTAAAATTCCAATTTTACATTTGAAGCTTTCGTTTACGCGAGCATTACGCGCGAACACTTGGGTGGATAACGTTTCCCAACGATCTCAGGCTGGGCATTGGTAAAATGAACATGTGTACCAAATTTCATCTAAATCGGTCAACTTTTACTCAAGTTATCGGCATCGGTCGATTTCATGATGGTCGGTTTGGTGACGGTCGTTTTTTCGGATTCACTCCCGGGCTCCAGACGCTGTCGCTGTAACGTGCCATAAGGATCTTCGTTCCAAAAAAAGAGGTAATCTTATTGAAATCTGAGGACAGCGAGTAATGACAGGATAGAGATAATACCATTCCATCTACTAAATAGAGTATAACTGCTTAAACTGATAATTTTTATAAGATATCTTAAGAGAAAATAAGTGTGGTTAAAATAACGCAAGAACACTTCTTGTTTCGATGTAAATTTCAAATGATTAAAGAGCGAATATATTAGAGGTATAAAAATCTATAACACTTGAAAAATAAAAGTTTACCTTCTCCCTTCAAGCAATCCCCTTTTCCAGTCATAAAAATTCACCCTTCCATACCCTCATCTGATCATACTTTCAAATTTCATTGCGATATTTGTACTCCTCTCATCCAGATACGTGGTGTCTCTTATGATCAAAATATTTTTGCCCTCTTCGTAATAATGCATCGGAAAATACAGAGCAAATAATTGTGTTGAGAAGAAAGTTCACTGAACTAACGATTCAAAGGATTTATCAATAAGTAATTATGACTTTTACATGGTTCGAATATAAAATAGATTTTGGTTTAAGAAAGACCGATAAGAAAACATCTTACATCTGGGAATCAATTACTGATTTCTGGACTGTGGAAAATACGGAGCAAATAAATTTGTCTGAGGAAAAAGTTAACTCAACTAACGATTAAAAGAATATAGAAGTAAATAGTTACGACTTTAACATGGTTTGAATATAAAATAGATGTTGGATTAATAAAGACCTATAAGAAAACATCTTACCTCTGGGAATCAATTACTAATCTCTGGACTTAGATTGATAGAGACTACCTAGATAAATTGGTTATTGAAACGAACGTACCGGGCTAGCTTATAATTCTTAAATATAAGATTGATAGGAGTAGATCTCTAGCCCACTGCCTCTTCAGACGTCTTGGAGGGGTACCTGGAATATGTTGAGAGAATAGGAGTTGTACAAGAGGATTAGAATCATAGGATAAGGATTCATGGAACTTTTTATATCGGGATTCGGATAGATTTCGGACAAAGGGAACATTCAGGTCTTCATGGAGAGTAAAGGCGTGTCCACACTATGCCGCGCAATGCCAGTTGGCAAGGGTAAGCGGCAAAGCCGTCTGGCCGACTTACGACTTCTTGCCATCTGGCTTTCTTTGATCCGGACCGACAACCGTCGGGTTCGGCTTGGCATGTCAAGTGGCACGTTTTGTGCCAAGCTTGGCAAATAGCAAATGCCAAGGGAGACGTCCACATTACACTTGGCAATGCCATTTGGCCTTGCCATTCCTTGCCGCTTGGCATAGTGTGGACGCGCCTTAAGGTTGGAAACATAGTAAAGAACATCGGTAATTATTCTAAGAATTTTTGACTAGGATTTAATGACGACAGGAATTTGGAGGCTGGTGCTGCCTCCACTTCAACACCGTAGGTGTCGCCTTAAGACTACATTGTAGATACGAAGTTTTTTATTTAGAGAAATTTTAGACCTGCGATCCAGAAGACCGATCAGTAACTTTAATTTTCGTTTGTTGTCAGTGGGAAAAGATTTCATTCTATTTATACGATGGGACAAACTTTTTATTTTTTTCAAATACATCTTTAGTAAAATAAACAGTGACATCGCTATGAAGTGATAAATATCGCTAAACGAAAAGAGAGAAACCGGTTTTACCAATATCTTACGTTCTATTGTATCGATTTTTATGAAATTTTGTATAAATTGTTTAAAGTACATACTTAGGTATTGAGACAAGCATGTTAAATTTTAACTTAATAATAGCAGAAGTTTTTGTGTAGTGAAGTGTTACATTTTTAATAATATGTAGTTGAAAAAGAGCGAGGCATTTGAGTTAGTTTAGTTGTAGGGTAATGTAGAGAGGTTGTCACTGCACCGGCACCAACACCCCACTACCCTCTATCTCACCAATCATCTTCAACTATAAAATTCGTCATGATAAACTGTTTCCTTCAAAATTCAATATTTATTGCAATACGCTCGCTTTAATGACAAAGCTACGCGATGCCTAGTTATAAGGCCAAGATACGTAGATGACTTATTGTTGTTATAATCTATATCTTGATAGTTATCGTTAACCCAGATAGATGCATTTAATTTGTATTATTACCTAGATCGTACAGTAATCAAGATTGTTTTCACAGCCTTTTTTTATCTTTATTGATTTACACACAACTACATAATTTCATATGTTATAAGTGTTACAGATATTAAATGTTTTGTTAGCAATGAGTAACGTAAGGAAGGTAATAGTCCAGTGAGTATTCCTTTCGGCTGGGATAAATTATGAAGAATTAATGGTTACACTTATAAATTTACCTATATAAATAAATTAAATAATAAATATTTGAATAAATTAGGTGGAGATTAAAGATTAAACATCAAAATTATGTTACGATATCTTACGTTCTAACGTAACGATCTTAATAAAACTTCATGTACATCGTCTAAAGTACAATTGAAACAAGTATGTAAAATTTCAACTTGATACATGCAGTAGTATTTGAGTAATGAAGTGATACACTTATAATATTAATATTAGTTTAAAAGCTATTCCGGGTGGTTAAGATTCTTATAGTCGTTTTGTGTGTAGGTTTGTTATGAAGTAAAGCTTTGTACCGAGTACCCCCACTCTACCCCTTACTAACTTCTTCCACTTATCTTCAATTATATTCATCATGATTAACAAATTTCAATATTCAGTATTTTATTGCAATACGCTCGCTTCAATGATAGAGCCACGCGATGCCTAGTTAAAGCGAGCGTAGCGAGCTTCCTACATTCAACGAAATATGCTCCTTGTCTGTCTGTCTGTCTGTCAGTAACGTTTACGCGTGTGACGATAACTTGAGTAAAAGTTGACCGATTTAGTTGAAATTTGGTATACATGATCCTCTTACTAATACTCAGGCTAAGTTCGTTGGACAGCGTGCGTCCAAGAGTTCGCGCGCAACGCTCGCGTAAACGAGAGATTCAAAAATTAAATTGGAATTTCAGGACGGGAAAAGATTCTATCATGATCTATTCGATGAGACGAAAATTTTTACAAATAACATTTTTAGTAAAACCAACAGCGACACCGCTATGAATTTATAAAGATCGCTAAAACTATTAAAGCGGACCTAAACGTTTATAATAGAGAAAACAGCCTTTTTACCGATATCTTACGTTCTAACGTAACGATTTTAATAAAACTTCATATACACCATCTAATGCACAATAATTTCAATTTGATACATGAAGTAGTTTTTTTGTAGCAAGGAGATACATTTTATAATAATTGAAAAGGAGATGTGTGGTTAGAGGAATAGTAAGAATGCGGGGTGGTTCCCTTACTACTAGCCGCTGTACTACTACTATACGCATTATCTATCAACTCATCATGATTCATGATTATCTATTTTTTCAATATTCAATACATACTTATTACTATACGCTCGCTTCAATGATAGAGCCACGCGATGCCTAGTTTATAAAAGTTAATAAAAGGGTCCATCTTATAATTCAATAAAAAAAGCTGTCGAGTCTGACGTACTCTGTATATAATTGAAACAAATAAGCACTAGCCTTTATAAGAAAAAAATAAATAAAATACGCTGTAATTTACGATAATTTTCTCTTTATAAAAAAATAAAAGTCTTATTTTTAGGTAGGTCAATTAGGGTAAAGGTAGTAAGAGTTAACAACTCATAGTAGTCACCTCTGGAGTTACCATTTTCTATGTTCATGTGTTTTGTTATTTGTTAAATTTTATCTTTTTTAAGTTTTTAAAAAACTGTCTATGGATCGATGTGTGAAGGAGTATTTATTTAATGTTTTTTCAATAATTCATTTTGACAATACCAACTTTGTTTGAGTAATAATAATAATCGTTTATTTATTACAAAAATTAATTACATATACATATTGTAAATCACAAAACGACAGCCTTGGTCCTAGGACCGTCAGGCGAGATTCCGGCCAATATATATGTCTATACTGGAACCAATTGATGTAATATGTCGTAAATAAACATTGATAATAATATGCTACCATAACTTTTATAATATTATTATATATAACTGATATATTATGAATATAACTATCTTTAACGAATAAAATAACTAAATAAATTAAACCCATACATAAACACACACACACATACAAACATACATACATACATACACACACATTATATACTTACATGCACAAACACACATATATAATAATATTAATAAAAAAAAGTAGTAAAATAAAAATACATAAATAAAAGTAATGATTATGACCCTAAGCAGAGAAAATTATTATAGCCATTCAATTTTTAACATTAGAATATCTTCATAAAATAAATATAAATAACATTTAAAATAACAAACAAACAAGCAAAACAAAACTGTTTCTAACATAATAACGCGCATGATAACTATTAAAGATATAAATAATTTTTTATAATAAGAAATAACATTTATTACAAATAAATTAAAAAGATTAACGCTAAATTAAACATATAAATAAGTTGAATTTACAAATAAATTAGCACATGCACGTATGATTATACAACTGATTATAATAATAATAAAGTGGTTTAGAAAATGCATTCAATTTGGGAGAAAGCTAATTAAACAAATTATTTTTTATGAATGAATAGGCCGGTGTGAAGTAGTTATAAAGAGCCGTCCAGTCTTTACCATTTAAAAATTGAAGGGTT
This sequence comes from Gerris lacustris, assembly GCA_951217055.1. Taxonomy (NCBI): domain Eukaryota; kingdom Metazoa; phylum Arthropoda; class Insecta; order Hemiptera; family Gerridae; genus Gerris; species Gerris lacustris. The sequence goes on along the minus strand of OX578285.1, from coordinate 41,959,484 downwards.
TCTACAGAAGTTAATTTGATTTTTTTGAAGTGAATCTTTAAGCTTTGATTGGAGAATGAGGGGCCGGGTTACTTCGAGGTTGCATCGTCAGGACGGATCAGTTTCCCTTGTCGGTGAAATGGCGGTAGAACGGGGCGAAGAATCCGCAGACATTAGCTGACACATTACCTCTTCACCGCTTTTGCCATCAGAAACAAGTCCATGTTCTTCGGACCACTGAAATTTGATTTTATGTCCCCTTCGATCAGTTACAAGCAGATAATCTATTCTCAATGAGGTTTTCAATGAAGGACATTTTTTATTGATATCTCTTCTGACTTCAAGAAGTTTAGATCGCTGAACTCTGGTTTGTGGTGCAAAGTCTTGATGTATTATTATACCAGTATCTTTGGTTCTCTTAACACTCGCCAAAACTGAGACTACATCTGAAAACGAGCAGAATTCCACCAGTAGTGTTTTTTTGTCATCATTACTTCTACCTATCGGAAAAGCTTGTGTAATTGATATTTGCTTTTTAATTTGTAAGATATCCCGACAAATTTCCGTCACTGCTTGAAAGTAATCAGACCCCACCGGCACACCTTTAAATATTAAGTTATTACGTCGCGATTTATTATCTAGTTCAACGACCGTTTTTTTCAGTAGGGCATTTTCTTTTTTTAGCTCTACTATTTCCTCCTTTAATAGTGAATTTTCTATCAGCGTTCTATCGATCTTCTCATTCAGTTCATGCAAATCGTCTTTAGTCGCTAGCATAGACAATCCATTTTGTAATGAGGATATCATATTTTTAATTTCATTTGCCCACGACGGTATGTTGCCAGATTGCTGTGGTTCCTCCATATTCTCACTTTCAATTCGGAGTAATTTATTTGTTAGGTTTTCTGGTGAGTTTTGACTCCGTCTTCTTTTATGTTCCTTAATTTCCTTAGGACTGAAATATTTATTAATCTTGTCTTGGCTCATTTAAATTAATTCAGTTAATCGTACTTAATGTGTAAGTAAGTAAGAAAGATTTTTTAAAAATAATTTTATAAATACATAAACAAAATAAATAAATAGATGTTCAGATCTTTAGGCAAACTTTATTTGTAAATAAATTATGACTGTGACTAAAAAGAAGAGTATTTAAATGCAACAGATGTATGGTATCATGCAGTGAAAAAGTAAACAATAATAAATGATTAGAGTCAGTGACAGCTGATTAGTAACTATCTATACGCACTGATGAGCCACGCATGCGTTGGTTCCCCTTCTCTCCGCTTATATTCCTTATCCACACTGCACGTTCCAATAGCTATTATTGACACACTATTCTAAATCGATAAAATGCAAAATTTCAAAAGCTCATAACTAATTAACTACTGCAGCGATTTTTCTCAAACTTTACAAAACGAAAGTGTAATACTTGTTAAACATTACTGCCAAAATTTAATTGTCTACAATGACTATAAACCGGTTAAAAATAAAAAAAATGACGGAGCCGATGTCACTCGTGTGGCTTCAAGGCCGGAATCCTTTGTTTGAGTATATTATGTGACTAATTCCACCCATGTGTGTGTTCCTGTGTGGCATGATTCTGTCCCGGAGGGGGACGAAATATAGCCAGTTTCTAACTACTATGAGTTGTTAACTTTTACTACCTTTACCCTAATTGACCTACCTAAAAATAAGATATAAATAAATAGGGACATCTAATTTCTACTTACGAAAAAATAAAAGTTTTATTAATGAAGGCAAAATCAGTTTGTAATCATGCTTTTAATTTATTTATTATTATTATTTTTTGTCATTAAAATTATCTGGCGATTTAAATCTTTTAAATCTTTTTGATTTTTTCTTTTAATTTTTTAAATATATTTATTTATATTAAAGAAAAAAATGTTTCCATTACAAAAATGAACCTTTTAATAAAATACTATTGTCTTAAAAAGAAGAAAAATTAAAATGGCCATATTTGAGGTTATGGATTTATAAATATTTGACTGACCTCCCCTGTAAAAGAGAGGGGGGAAAAAACAAGTTAAGTAAAAGTTATAATTCAAACTAATTTCTCTGAAGTCTCTGTGATTTTTTAAAAATAAATATTTAAAAAATAAGTTTCAAGTAATTAATCATGGCTGGTCTAATCTTAATTAAGTCCATTTGTTTTTAGAGCTTGTTTTATTTTATTCCTCTCCAATCTTGCTCGCCTTTTTTTTTAATACCTTCTAAAAGTATTTTTTTTTTTTTTATAAATTAAAAAGTAATGTCATTATCAAAATATCTGCGTTTTTCCTTTTCGGATTATGGCTTTTACGATTTACTCCTTTTTGAGAACCATGATGTCTGACCCGTAATGCGAAATTCATTGAAACTTTTTTTTTTCTCAAAGGATACCTTTATACCGATATAATCACAAGCAATTTAATTACTTTCTTGCTATTGAGGAATTTTAGTATTATGGGTTTATGAATAATAAATTAAAAAAAGAACTTTAAAGGTGGCATCAGATCAAAAAGAGCGTTTGAAGGTTAGAAATAACTTCAATTAAATATATTAGAAAGAGGGGGAAAAAATGTTTATCTACGATTGATAAGAAATATAAACATTGTATCTCTGTTTAGATGCGTAGAAAGTGATTCTTTACGTACTTGTATTCATTGCGCATGCGCGTTTCATAATTCCTCTTTTTTTCCGCCCTAGTGCGGTAAAAAAGAAGAATTCTTCACCTTAACGCACGATTAGAGAGTTTGTTTACATTAACAAAACTAATTTGCTGTTTGTTTATTTAAAGTAACTGTTTATATCGGTTTTTAGTGAACAAAAAAATGAGTGATTTTCGTCATTATGATGAAAATGAGGAGAATAATACGGCTCCCGAAATGATTAATTCGGCACAAAATACAACTAATGAATTAATGTCATTTATCAAAAGAGAAATACGTACCTACTTACTTACAGAAAGTTTATAAAAAAATTGTTTTGTATTTATTATTAAAATCCAACAACCGTAGATAAAGTACGGTACTCAACTCGTGCGAAAACTGCTTTTGCTTTGCTCGTGTGTTTTTACTACCCTCTCTGTCGCTCGGGTGCAACTCCACACTCCACACTCGCATGCAAGATGCTACTTTCCGCACGTAATGTACTATCACAATCACCATTATATTGGTAAAATAAAACTATTCCCAACCAATCTCAGTTGTATATGTTTCATCAAACATTTCCTAGCAATCCACTTTAATTATGTAATTGAAGCGAGCGTAGCGAGCTTCCTACATTCAACGAAATGTGCTCCGTGTCTGTGTATCTGTGTGTCTGAAACGTACGACGATAACTTGAGTAAAAGTTGACCGATTTTGATGAAATTCGGTTAACATGTTCATTTTACCAATGCTCAAGACGAGTTCGTTGGACAACGTTGTCTGCCCAAGCGTTCGCGCGCAACGCTCGCGTAAACGTGCACTTAAAAATTAAAATTGGAATTTCAGGACGGGAAAAAATTCTAACTTTATCTATTCGATGAGTCGAACATTTTATTCTAAATAACATTTTTTAGTAAAACCAATAGCGACACCGCTATGAATTAATAAAGATCGTTAAAACCATTAAAGCGGGCCTAAACGTTTAAAGATGTGTGGTTAGAGGAATAGTAAGAATGCAGGGTGGTTCCCTTACTACTAGCCTGTACTACTATCATACCCTATATCTATCAACTCATCATGATTCAAGATAATCTATTTTTTCAATATTCAATACATATTTATTACTATACGCTCGCTTCAATGATAGAGCCACGCGATGCCTAGTAATATTTTTAATTTCTATAATATTTAGGTTCCGAGCTTACCGAAGGTAATGGAAGCATTGTGTTCACTTTTGAGGACAAATTTTATGTCTCTGATTTTAAAAATTTCAAGACAGAAATCCGTTTCAGACATCAGGGAACATTTTTGGTCTCGTGTCTGTATGTCGGTCTGTCGATCTGTGTGTCCAAGAACCCTGAAACGTATGACGATAACTTGAATAAAAGTACACTGATTTTGGTGAAATTTGGTAGACATGTTCATTTTACCAATGCCCAGGACGAGTTCGTTAGGCAACGTTATCCGCCTAAGGGTTCGCGCACAATTCGAATTTAAAATTAGAATTTTGGGTCGGGGAAAAAAATAACTTTATATATTCATTTTTTACAAATAAATTTTTTTAGTAAAACCAACAGCAACACCGCTGTGAAGCGTTAAAGATTGCTAAAGCTATCAATAGTTTTTATTATAGTGAGAACGCGGGGAGGGGAATAGATAAGGGGATTGACGAGGGGAATAGGAGGTGGCTTGGTTCCCCCAAAATCTCTTGAGGTGTAGATTAAGAATGTTGAATTTTTTTATAGGTACGAAAATATAATAATTATATACTCGTAGTTAATTATATAATTTTTATATGATAATTAAATTGATTGTGAGATGAAATTCAATCTTGAGAATCGTGAGAATAAATGATTGATAATATCGTCCTGATCCTTTCTATGAAGGCTTCGGAAATGAAACTATTTAGACATTAAATTTAATCGCATGGCATGCATGATAATAGGAAACATAGCCACTTATTCCTAGCATGCACCCCCTTGGGTAAATGCTAATATGTATTTGAGAAGGTTTTGTTAGAGTGTTTTGGGCCAATTTTTTTAGGTGCTAAATTATTCCCTAAACGTTTCTTAACCAATATAATAAACTATTAGCTACTGTCAACTTTTATTTAAACTGATTGTTATGCTTTATTGTAATCTTACACTCAATAATATACCTTAAAAGTTATTGATGATTCCGAGTTTATGTAATTTTGTATTCAACTTATTTTGTTGTTGATGACCCACCCAACAACAGGAGTCGGAAATCATTATTATTATTTCAACGTGTAGTTATATTATATTGATTTTTTGTCGACTAAGACTACATCTTCATAACCCATCTTGTACACATTAATATCTATGCAACAGTCTTGGTGGTGATTACATCGCATAAAAGTTGTTCCCTATTCATCATGTTAGACTTAACATGATTAGAAAAAGCCGTTGTTGAGATGTATGCGGATTTAAGCCTCCGGGGGCTTCTCTCGTTGTCTGGGGATCTTCCATTCTTTTATCAAATATAAAAGAAGAGATCCAATAGGATTCCAGCAGGCTCTAAGCCTCTGGAATGATTAGGAAGCTTAGCGACTTTCCTTTAAGCTCCTTTTCAACTTCTTCAAAAAAATCTTCGAGTGGAGGCTTCAAATTGGAATGGATCCTTGAGCTAACTTCATTATTCTCCTTATACACACTCGATATTAATTCTTCGACTTTGAATAGACACGTATATTTCCTCAGCGGCTAGAGTCTTATTAGTTAAGACTTTCCACAGGAGACCGTATCAAAGATTTTACGCAATTAATCTTTCGAAAAGTCCATCGCACCTCGAATAAATTGAAGAAAACCTTTCTTGGACAAACAAGGGCTAAAATAGTACTAGATATTTCTAGACAGGCAGGTAGATCTAAACCAAATATCTCGTACGCACACGGCTACTTCAATTCTTACATTCTTACTTCAATCCTTTCTCTATTTCTTTTACCATACAATGTATACTACTACAATCGACAAACACGTTATAAAGAAAGAAAGAAAAGTGATATTAGCAGCATGTGGTCTGATATAAAGGGTGTGGGAGCGACGAATTACGACGCTACCCTTTTCTCCAAGCCACCTCAATCAACACTTTTTGTCGACCTGGTCTTAACTTTCAATTTACCTCTTGGGCAAAATGAAAGTTTTTAAGAAGTAAGTAATGAAAACGAAAGAAAGTGTTAGTTCTACAGTTTACTACCTAACTAGATCATATCAATCCGAGCCACTCTCCAATAAAGTCAGATGTTGAACTCTAGTTATTCCAATCAGTCTAATGCGGTCTAGCCATCTATCTTACTTGAAATTATATAATGATGAATTGCTACGAACTGAATTGCTTAGGAAACCGAATCCAGTGTAGGAAACTGAATTACGTAATTGTACTTAAGCATAGTTGCCTTCCCTTAATATTTTACCCCATTCATACGGTTAAATACAAAGTTGACTGACAGCTTAAAAAAACTATTACTAAACACTAGTATAAATACATATCATTCCAACAGCCCTGAGAATCCTATAAATTAAACCAATTTTTTAAATGATATACTTTTGTCTAAGAGGTCATGATTATAGCATACTTACTTTATTGCACTTCGCGAAGTAACATCATTTTAAAGTAATAAATTATATTATTATATTATTTTACTACTTTACTTTGTTTCTAGCTTTTGCTATTTTATACTTATATATGGAACTGGCCGATGATTAGTGATAGCTAACTAGTTTGTCTGGGTGGATTAAAAAGGTAGGTACTGCTAAATACATTTGCAAGCCGTTTATAGCCCCTGCCGGGTGACCTGCTCACTGCTCATGGACTCATGGAGCAGACTGTGGCTGTGGGTTGACTCTGTGTCCGGCCTCTTTGTGTGCAGTTCAAATATATTTGGTAATACCAAGTCAATCACGTGTTTTTAATAATCCAGTCCAACCATTCATCTTTTACCAATCATCGGCCAGTTACATACATCTTAAAATTGTGTTAGTTTCCTTACAACAGATAACCAACCAATTCTAACCACTAAACACACCTAACCAAACTCTAACCTCCTACAACAGCTTAAACTAACCAATTCTTACAGAAAAACTAAACTTAAATATTATTTTCTATTCTAGTGGACGAGGCTGCTGCTGGAGAGTTGCTTAGCCAACTTGGCAAGGAAGCCATGCTCACATACGTACAGGGTCGACTCGGCAGAGCTTTCGCTTCGCTTGCCGGTGATTTTCCAACCTTCCTTGCCACTCTCGAAGCACTTCAACCCAACCAAAGTGACATGACTGTAAGTAATCTTCTTGAAATTTCAAGTAATTGGTGGAAGAACTAGTTTTTTTGAGTACGATAACAGTAAGTAGTTGTTATAGAAATCGAGATTACTATTTATTGAACTTAAATATTCAAATAAGTTCAGAGTAATCCAAGTGAACATATTATTGCTCCCTCAAGGTACGTTTCCCTATCCTAGACGCGACTCCAGCGATAAACGCTCAGCTATAGTCGCCCAGCGACTATCGCGGAGGACTCCTTTCCTGAGTTTGAATGTTCTCGTTTTCATAGCTGAGCGTCTCTAGCGATAATCGCTGGAATCACTAGCGTCGATCGCTTAGCAATTGCAGCCGCCTGCGCCAGGAGCAGTCATAATCGCAGTCGCTAGAGTGACTGCGATTATGACTGCGAATTCCACACGTGCAGTGTTGGCGAAACGCACCGCAAGGCAGCCATCATTGGCGGTCAATCTAAAGGATAAATGTAAATAAACAAACAAATTTAAAGTTAAATTACTTAAACAAATGAGTATAAATACAATAATATAATTTAATTAATAAAATATATTATTAGTATAATTGAATAAATTATTAAAATACCTAAATACGGCACAAAACACACATTTTTTGAAGCAGTTGAAAAGATATTTCATTTGCCTTTATTCAATATTAAGAGTTTATTTGATAAGAATAATAATCCAGCAGAATTATAAAATCTAAGAACCACGAGAAGTGAGGATTGTTTCGCGTCGTTTAGAACATTGCGTAATATTATGGTTGTCAATTTTTTCCCTGCCAGTTGTTCGTAGAGGGGGATATAGTCGTAGGAAAAGGACCATAACTGAAGGTCGACCAAGAAGAGATGGCAATCTCGTCATGTAGAGTCGTTTTTAATAAAATAGACCACTGTGTAGTAATATAAATACGACATAAGGAAGGTTTGCCGGGTGCAGGATATAAAACCTAACTCTTGCTCTCTCTGAATGTGAACAAACCTTCCAAGTATGTCGATGTAATCATATATCTGTAAATTGTGTAATTTAAAGACTGAAAAAAAGTGCCATAAAACACAATGTCACTGAGAATTTACGTAATAAATGCAATTATTTTGATAGGATAAAACTCATTCTTGTACTTTTGATTTTAATAAATTTATTTTTGACTTCATATTTTGTTTTTATTTTTATTATTTGTCATAGATGGCTTTAATTTGTGCTATTTATTTCCCAACAATATCTTCAAATGGGAGAAATGGCCACACTCCAGGTGTGAAGTTTTTTTCTTGAAACTTAAAAGTTAATTCACGAAAAATTCGTAACACTTCAAATCTGCCTCTAGTTACATACTGATGCGTTGCAATAGTCGCTGGAGACGCGTGGAGGTAAAAGCAATTTGATAATTTTGTGCAAGCGACTATAGCTCACCAACTATCGCTAGAGTCGCGTCTTGGAAAAAATACCTTTATTCTAAGGAAGTACTCGGTAGAAGGACTAGTTTTTATGATGTAACATTGTTTAGTTACTACTACTTAACACAAAATATTTAACCCTTTTCGTTTTATCGTTTCTCAGTGGAATAAAAAAAAAAAATGTAAATACAGGGTGGGGCAAGAGTTATGAATCGGTTGTAAAGGGATGTAGAACAAAAACAATATAACTTAATGAAATTAGGTTTATATTGTTCGATACAGTAGACGATCTAGTTTTTCACATTAAGTTTTAAAGATGACATAATTAAGATGGCGGCCGACAGCCGCGATCCATTCTTGAAGGCGATTCCGTAAGTTTTCAACTGCCTGTCGGCACATTTGGAAGGGTATAGCCGTAGCTTCCTCCCTGATATACTTTCCACTTTCCTTAAGTTCTTCCTGGGTGCGTGGACGATGTTTAAAAACCTTTTTATTTTTGAATTCATATTTTGTTTTTATTTTTATTAATTGTCATAGATAGCATTAATTTGCGCTATTTATTTCCCACCAATAACTTCAAAGGGGAGAAATGGCCACACTCCAGGTGTGAAGTTTTCAACTGCTTGTCGGCACATTTGGAAGGATATAGCCGTAGCTTCCTCTCTGATACTTTCCTTAAGTTCTTCCTGGGTGTGTGGACGATGTTTAAAAACATTTTCCTTTTGGTATCCCCAAAGAAAAAAAGTCACAAATACTCAAATCTGGTGAGCGCGCAGGCCACTCCACCTCACCCCTCACAGAGACCAGGCGCCGGGGGAACATTTGCCTCAATCTTGCCATTGAAATGCTAGCTGTGTGGGATGTCCCCGTCCTGTTGAAACCAGATTTCTCCCAGGATTATTTGCCTCACTCAATTCTTCAAGTTCAGCTTCAAATAAACAGGTCAAGTGTGTGCTAGTCAGCACACAGCGAGGGTCCGTAGGCCACACTATATAGTGTTTAACTGTAAAGTGTATAAACAGTGTTTTTTTAAAATGCTAAAAAGCTTACTTTGAACCATTCTAAAGGTATGATATTATCAAATCACACTCTGATAAAGTATATTTTGGCCACTGAACCGGACTACAACCATATAAATACATCAAAAAGACCATAATTATAAAAATACGTATTTTGTTAATAAAAAATAAAATAATATTTTTTTCGAAATTTCCAAAAAGTGGTATCTTTAGTTTTGGTCGAAGAATGTTCAGGAATTTTTTCAGATTTTTTGCACTTCACATAAGCGAGATAGAAGGGGGGGGGGGGGACACGTTTCACACCCACTTGAAACTTGCCTACGCTCGCCCTATCAAAGTTATATCCAAAGAATTATATTTTTTTGTAATCATCTCGACGTACCCTTTCATATGATACCCCTCACGATGTCGAAAAAAAAATAAAAAAATGTTAACCCTTAAGTTTTTTTACCCTAATTTTTCGAAAAATATTTTTTTTAAGTCGCTATATTTTTAAAATATGTGGGCAGGTACAAGACACAGACATGCCAAATTTTAAAGTGATCGGACGAAAGGTGTAGCCGTGAGAGCACGCGAGAGGACGGACGGACAGACACACGCAGGAAAATGTAAGGGTCCTTGGTTTTGCCTACGGACCCTAAAAAATACTTTTCTAAAATTCTAACTAAATAACTAGATTCTCCCACTGCCACAACGAGACCCCTCCCTTCTTCCCCCCACCAACACAAGCCGAGCGCTGGCCGTGCAAATCCGATTCATATCTTTTGCCCCACTCTATATAATAAAAACACCTTCTAAGTATAATAAGTGTAAGTATTTAGGCTTATAACAATCTTGGGGTTTCTTGTCAGGACTGTGTCTTACGGGGTATGTATAAAGTTCACGTTATACTTCAAATACTGAAGCCATTTCATTGTGATGTTGCTATGATTCATCAACACTGATCATTGTGCATACAGGGACTGCTTTACATACATCATCTCGGTGTATTTAAGAGTTGGTAAATGTTTTATTGTAATCTATCATAGATTACAATAAAATATAGATAATCTACATACTTACTTTACATAGATAATCTATGTAAAGTCGGTTGAATTGAACAAAGTTTTGCTCGGAAGTGTGAAGTATATTTGACGGGGAAGTGTCTTCACAAGGATATTGAGAGACAGAAAACATTACCTTCACTTGGTTTCTATTTTTTTTTACACCTGTAATCTGACAGAGGAGGTTACTTTTTATCGGAAGCGTTCTTGTCATGTAAGAAATAAAAGATTGACTTCCTTAGGGAGCTGACATTTAGCTCTAGCAGCACGTTCTATCTTTCCTTTCAGTCAAAAACCCCGACACCATGTCTGTATTTTTTTCGCAAATCATTCTCAAACTTGACAAAATTTAATATAAAACTTAACCGCACACTAGTATTTATAAATCAGTATAAAATAAATCCAGTATTTCATATTCATCAAGCTGAAATATCGGATTTGTTTAATTTTTTTTTAAATAGATATGTTTTACCTCTGAAGGACAGAAGAAAATGGCGTCATGCAAAAACTCGACATGAAAAATATGATGCTTTTAAATATTGTGCCAGGAAGTTAGGATTTAACAGGAGGTCGATAGGTTTTCATTTATAGTACAATATTTTGACGATAGGCGGGCTGAAGTTTCAATAAACGACATGCAAAATGTGACGTTCTTAAATATCGTGCCAGGAAATCAGAATATCATAGGAGGTAGATTGGTTTTCACTTGTATTCATTTTAGTATACTATATTTCGTCGATAGAAGTTCTAAATTTTATATAAAATGATATCAGAGCTCCTAGCGGACTAAATGGAAATCAAAATTGATTAATGTTTCATAATTTCACACCTTAAGATCCATCTACTATGTGAATTAGACAAATGTATACTGGTTTTCTCCACTTCATGGAAAACATTCAAATGTCGATATGTGGATTCAATGCCCAAAATCATATCCATGATTCAATGTTTTTCTATGAAATGGAGAAAATGAGTATTTTTTTACTATTTATATATTTATTTGTAAAATATTGTTTTGAAAATTAGTTTTATTTTTTTAGGTGAATTATTATTGTAACACAACTATAAAATGTTATGTTATCATGCCAATTCCAGAAATTATGGGAATTTTAAATAATAGTTTGAAGAATAGAAAAAAATATAAAAATAAATACTAATACGCACTATATAAATATTAAACATTGGTATAAATCTTAACGTGCATCCTACGTATAGTAATGATGAAGATTTGTTCAATACGTATTTTTAAGTTTTTGAACTCATTGTATTGTGTACGAATTTTTATTTGTCGTAATAAGATGTGATGCAATTAACAAATTTATACATTTTACAAATCCTTAACTATAATACCCTTATGAAAAATAGCCCGATTTTTAATTAGCACCTATATTTTTATAAGTACTTATCAGATTTTGTAGAAATTTAAATGGTTTTATGAAAAAATAGCCCGGTTTTTAATTAGCACCTATATCATTAAAAGTATTTATCAGATTTTGGGTACTTCTTTAAATTGTTACTCCCCTATGTTTTATGCAAATACAAAAGACTATGACTAAATAAATATTAAGACAAAGGGATGTTTAGGCCAATATACTTTGGGATAAAGTAACCAAATCACACTTTTGTTTTTATAAGGGGCAGGGGAGTAACTATGTCTAAAGAAGAACATTACGTACACCTTCTTTAGATTACTCCCCTCTATTTTTTTATTAGGGGAGTAACTAAGGAGGAAAAAATTTCTCGGTCTAGTTCTATTGTCGTAAATGTCGACTCCTAGATTTGTGGAAAATTGAAGCTTAATTCGGGATTAGGTATCGTTATTGACAGAGGAAATTATTCTTCAGCGGAGCTCAGTTGGTACTGGAAATATAGAGGCCCGTGGTTCAGTCCCGGCGCTGGAGTCTACTCTGTCTATTTCCCGTTGTTAATATTTATGACATTAGACTAAACCGAGAATTAACGCTTATAATTATAAAGTACTCCATTAGTAACAAGGTACAGGTACTAATGGAGTACTGCGTTAATTCTCGGTTTAGTTCTAATGTCATAAATATTGACTTCTAAATGTGTATGAATATTGAAAGCTTGGATTCGGGACTAGTTATCGATTACGGCAGAGTAAAATCATTCTCCTGCGCAGCTTAATTGGTAAGAGCATCTGTACTGGATATACAGGAGACCGTGGTTCAAATCCCGGCGCTGGAGTGTATTTTTCTCTGCCTGTTTCCCGTAGTTAATAATAATTATAATTTGATTTAAATTAATAAATAAATCTTCTAACCTGTAATTATATTTCAGCAATTATAACCATTATCTTTACAATATAACTTTTAAATATACAAACATATAGTCCATTTATTAGTGTGGATATTATAACTATACTAGGGTTTTAGTTAAAAAATAAAAATAAGTAAACTAAACTAAAATATTTTAAATTGAGAAAAAAAAAACATTTCGGGTCCAAATCAATTATTCATCACATCAAAGTGTGAATTATTTACATAGGTGATAAAGTAATGACATTAGTATTAAGCAATAAGATAAAATTCGAAAATAGAACTTTTTTCTAAACGCATTGTTATACCAGTATCACTATTGTTGCATGCACCCTTTTATATTCATTTTAGTATTAAGTTGTTTTTTTAATATTAAACATTATCCATAGCTTTCTTTATACTTATATATATATATATATATATATATATATATATATATATATATATATATATATATATATATATATATATATATATATATATATATCTTTTATATATCTCTTCTTTTTATATATATATGTATATATATATATATATATATATATATTTTTTTTTTTTTTTTTTTTTTTTTTTTATATATATATATTTCTAAAGAAATATGAAATTAATTAAAACATCCATAACAATTCATTTGAAATTCTATACATTTAATTCCATTTTGAAGTGGAATCAGAAGAAACGGAGGAAAATGATGTAACATAAGTTCGTAATAATATTCTATTAGTTAAAAAGTGGATGTGTCCTGTTTATAAAGCAAATAATTAAGTAAATATGTATGTGTTTGTTTATGTGTATTTGAGTGTTAGGTTCTGTGCGCGAGTGTTATCTTTGATCGAATCTAATTACTATCATTAATTACCGAATAAAATTCTCAATATTTTACATATATCTAATTATGTTTATTTTCATTGAATTTGTGACATAAAAAACAACTGTTTGAGGAAAAATGTACGAGAAAATTTCACGTTATAGATATTTCCATAATGTAAAACTTCCCTTCGGTAATTAACTCCTTTAGCAAAATAATGAGTTTTAAGATGTTTGGGGTAGTTTAAAAACATTTTCTTTTATTACTTAAAGAAGTTTTCTTTAGAGAAAAAAGAGTGATAAAAATTAATTGCAAAAACTAAAAAAACAATTAAAGGATTATTAGAAGATATTCCAATCTGCTTACACAACTAAAGTTCCTCTTTCGTATTTTTAATGTCGTTTTCTTAAAAGGAATAAGAAATATATGTTTTCCTTAATAGCTTCAATTTGTTTTTTCTTTTGTAATTTTCTTATTAAGTTATACATTTAGATAACAAATATAGGTATATTTTTATAATCTGATCGAGGTATATACCTTGAGACCACAATTATTTAAAGGAGATGATCCTAAAACCGCAGAAAAACGGTAGACGGAAAAAAATGCCCACGGAAAAAATGCCCACGGAAGAAAAGTCCAAAAATAATAAAACTTTAAACGTTATTGGTAGTTTTTAAATATAATTAATTAATTTTTAACGCTATCAAATTTTAACCTATTTTTAAATAGAATAGCCATTAGTGGTATTGTATTTTTGCAGTTATATAACTGTAAAAGTAACTGGGAATACTGGACTTAAGATCAGGGTTGGAAAAAACCCGGGTTTTATGGAAAAAGTCCAACCCACCTGGGTTTTTGGGGGGTTTTTTAAAAAATAGTTATTTTTAACATAGAAAAATGGGCACTTCTTTACATTGTTACTCCCCTTATTAAAAAAAAGAGGGGAGTAACAATCTAAAAAAGGTGTATTGAATATTCTACTTTAGACTTTTACTCCCCTTTTAAAAACAGAAGTGAGATATTCCTTTGTCCCAAAGTATATTGGACTGAACATCCCTTTTTCTTTATAGTTATTTAGGAAAAGTCATTTATATTCTACAACAACATAGGGGGAGTAAAAATCTTAAGAAGAACCGAAAAATGTTTAAATGTATTAAAAAATAATATTAAAATTATTGAATAAAAATCACATTGTTTATAAATTATTTTTATGCTTTTGTTTAAATTATTTTTATTTACCAAAATATAAAAATGTTATTCTTGGACATAAAAATTTTATCTACTCCACTAACTACTGACAAATAAATAATTATAACCATCGTTTTAGGGTATTGATAATATTCTTTAGTCACTATTCATTTGTTAATATGTAGTTTCTGGAGTAGATAAAATGTTTCAAAATTGCTTTTGCCCAAGAATAAAATAGAGAATTTTGGGAATAAACCAGGATTTCTGGAGGTTTAAGCTATATACAAAGCTCAAAAATAATTTATAGTTATCATCGTATTATGATATATGTGATATTCTGCATATTTCTTAGTCTCACAGCAGCTCTTGCAGTCACACAGAAATACTTGAATTAAAAAAAAAAATGTATTATATATATTTTTTGGTATTTAATATATTATATTTTTAAAAAACCCACAACAAAAACCGGGGAAATTAACATGGGTGGGTTTTTTAATATTCCCCACCCGGGTGCCAACCCTGCTTAAGATACATCTTCTTTAGAATCGTTGGGTTATTACCAGGTACCATGGGCGTCGTCAGCAGTAAATTATTGGGGGGGGGGGGGGGACACATTCCGGGAGGGGGATCCGGGGGAGGGAAAATTTTTGAAAATATGCGTTTTTAATAACCGCGTATTTATGCATCTCTTATGTGAAATTTGATTTTAACACTTTGTCATAAAATAAATTATAAGTTACAAAACGAACTTTACTTGGTTACCCACCCTAGGGTGGGTAACCAAGTAAATTAGGTCGGATATGGCGAGATTTTACTTGGTTACCCACCGTTTCTTTACATTATTGTGTTCGACATTTTTAAAAAAAAATTAATTGACAATCTTAACTTATATGTGAAGGTGAATAAATATCTATACTCAAAATAGGAACGAAAATTATTTTATTTATTTATTTCTTGTTAACAAAGAGTTTTTGTCATTACATTTATAATTTACAATTAAAGAATTATTTACAATTATAAAATTACAAGTACAAAAAATAATTATTATGCCCTCCTCCTTCTCAAGTTGCTTGCTATACGCCGTAGAAACTCCTCTCTGTTCTCCCTAGAATGGCTATTCTATTTAAAAATAGGCTAAAATTTGTTAGCGTTTAAAATTAACTAACTATATTTAAAAACTACCATTAAAGAATAAAGTTTAATTACTTTTGACTATTCTTCCGTGGGCATTTTTTCCTGGGCTTTTTTTCCGTGGGCATTTTTTCCGTGATTCACAAACACAGACCCGTTAAGAAACAAGTTTTTAACGTGACTGTGTGTTTTTTGTTTTAGCTAAAAAACAGTGTACAGAGTGTAGCTAAGTAGTAGTGTAGTAAAAAATAAAAAGAGTGTAGCTAAGTAGTAGTGTAGTAAAAAATAAAAAGAGTGTAGCTAAGTAACAACCCCCGACTGAAATAGAAATACTAAGTCCCGATCAAGAACTCATGACAATCTGAGGAATGCACTAGGGCCATTGGCGTATCCAGGGGAGAGGGGCAAGAGGGGGCAGCGGCCCCCCTTTCAAGATAAAAAAAGATAAAGAAACATTCAGGTTAAAATATAAAACTAAACAACATTTAAAAATAGTCTGCCAAATAGTGTGGCACATAGCTTCCTCGCGTCCTGTTTTGTTAGCTTAAATGATTTTATGCTTTTACAACCTAATTATTGTCAAATTTATTTAATTTTCCCCCCTTTTTATATCTGGCAAAATTGTTTAGACTTTGCTTCCGAGTTTACCGAAGGTAACGGAAGCTATGTGATCGCTCTGAAGAACGAAAATATTTTGTCTCCCATTTTAAAAATTCCAAGAGCGAAATCCGTTTTTGACACCAGGGAACATTTTCGGTTCCTTGTCAGTCGCTCAATTTTTGCGAACCAACATATCTTAAAAACTCCTCGTCCGATTTGTTTAAATTCGGATGGAAGGTATAATTAACCCATTGTGCTAGTACTGTTGTTTGTAGGGTCCGTAGGCAAAACCATGACCCTTATATTTTCCTGCGTGTGTCTGTCCGTCCGTCCTGTCGCCTGCTCTCACGGCTACACCTTTCGTCCGATCACTTTGAAATTTGTCATGTATGTGTCTTGTACCTACCCACATACCTATTTTAAAAATATAGCGACTTAAAAAAAATATTTTTCAAAAAAATTAGGGTAAAAAAACTTAAGGGTTAAATTTTGTTTATTTTTTTTTGACACCGTGAGGGGTATCATATGAAAGGGTACGTCGAGCTGATTACAAAAATATATAATTATTTGGTTATAACTTTGATAGGGCGAGCGTAGGCAAGTTTGAAGTGGGTGTAAAACGTGCCCCCCCCCCTCTATCTCGCTTATGTGAAGTGCAAAAAATCTGGAAAAATTCCTGAACATTCTTCGACCAAAACTAAAGATACCACTTTTTGGAAATTTCGAAAAAAATATTATTTTATTGATGAAATACGTTTTTTTATAATTATGGTCTTTTCGATGTATTTATATGGTTGTAGTCCGGTTCAGTGGCAAAAAAATACTTTATCAGAGTGTGTTTTGAGAATATCAGACCCTAAGAATAGTTCAAAGTAAGCTTTTTAGCATTTAAAAAAAACACTGTTTATACACTTTACAGTCAAATACTATATAATGTGGCCTACGGACCCTCGCTGTGTGTTGCCTAGCACACACATGACTGACCTGTTTATTATGTTATGTACAGTCAATTTTTTTAATAAAATAGACTCATAAAAAACACTAGAAGTCCGCTAATACTATTTTGTTTTTATTTGATTAATTGTCATAGAGTGCCGTCGCGTCGTTTAGAAAATACAAAATATTAGCACAAGACTGGTACCTACTTGGGGAATGCTCGAAAGTTCCATCAGTTCTTGTTCGTGGTTTAGCACTAAATAAGACAATGCGGAGGAAAAATGTGCTAGTGGACACCCTATTTTATTCTAATATAATGCTTGTTGGAGTTGGAAAATGTACAAATTACAGAATTCAAGCTAGTTTGCTTCTGCAGGGATTTCATAAGGCTTATTATTACTATCATGTAATTCGTTTGTTAATTATTAACACACCATGTTAGTAATAAGTACAAATTGGTTTGCAGAATGCAGAATGGGTAGTTGTTCACGCACACGTTGGTGTTGGTGTGCTAGTGCTATGGTAATGTATAATGCTTGTTGGAGTTGGAAAATGTACAAATTATAGAATTTAAGCTAGTTTGCTTCTACAGAGATTTTGTAAGGCCAAGGCTTTATTTTGTAGTTCGTTTGATAATTATTAACATAATACTATTTTAGTAATAAGTACAAATTGGTTTACAGAATGAGTAGTTGTTGTTGGCTGTTTCTCCCAGAGTGCAGCACTGCCTGTTGTCGTATTCACGTACATGGCAGATATCCCGGTAGATGGCGACTCAGTAGTGGTGTGCTCTGCGAGTCACGTCTATTTCCCTATTTTTAAATCCTTTATAATATTAACTTCACTTTTGTGGGTGCCTGGCTGGCTAGCTGGCTAGTTAACCCTCTTCCAGTCATCCAATCGAGCTGAAATTTGGCACATAAACTCTCCACCAATACAAAAACATTTTAACAAATTAATTAATTAATTAATCAATTTTTAAACTTAAATAATTATCTTTTTAAAAATAAATGGATTCATTAAAAAAATTATGTATTACATATAAAATAAAAATTTAATTAATTAGTAGGTATATAAAATCTTTGGAGGGCGAGTTAACCCTCTTCCAGTCATCCAATGAAGCTGAAACTTGGTACATAGACTCTACCAATACAAAAACATTTTAACCAATTAATTTATTAATTAATTAAATTTAATTAATTAATGTTAAATTTAATAAATTAATTAATTTTAAATTTAATTAATTACTTTAAAAAATGAATGGAATAATTAAATTTAAAAAAGTAATAAAAATTTAATTAATTAATTAATTTTTGGATATATAAAAACTTTGGAGGGCAAGTTAACCCTCTTCCAGTCATCCTATCGAGCTGAAACTTGGCATATCGACTCTCTACCAATACAGAAACATTCTAACAAACAGTGGCGTACCAAGGTCTTGTGGCACCCGGGGCGGTATATTATCTTGTCACCCTTTTTGAAAATATGACCTCTCAAACAGCTGCTTTTATGCATTTCTGAGGTGACATTTGATTTTAATACTTTGTCATTTGTCATAAAAGTAAACTTATGGTGTAGTTCGTTGGCAAAAAAGTATGAACAAGTACACTTTTTTAAAAAACAAGTAATTGTAATACAATATGCAACTAATCATTGTAGATTAAATAGATCAGTCAATAGCCATTATGCAATATAATTTTCATCTATAATTAACTGTCATTCTAGGATAATCGTTTTTCGTTGTTGCCCCAACCTCAGACATTGGGGGGGGGGGGGGGGGGGGGGTCCTCCGTGGCGACGACGCCCGTGCTTTAAGTTGAACTTATCAACAATGGACTAATTAAATAATAAATAATAATAGGTGAACAAAATAAAAAGTAAAATAAAGTATTTATTATCATTATCAAAGATGAATGAAGAAAAATAATTTCTCTATTTATTTATTTTTATTAATTGTTATTAATGATAATGTTCCATTTATAATTTACAAAAACATTCACTCATGTCAAAAAACTCACCATTGTTAATGGTACTATTGTTTTGAGAAAAATGAAATACGTACAACAGCTTTTATTAAAATTTATTAAACAGTCAAAAACTTAATAAGTAGAAAAATAAATTCGATATTTATTAATTTTTATTATGATATCAATGATAATGTTCTAATACTTTAATTTACAAAAATATTTGCTAGATCTTTTGTCCAATAAAAAGACGAGCAAAACTGAAATATAAATAAATAAAATATAAAAAAATTGGTAGATACATCTGCACTATTTGGCTTACAACTATCGGTACGACTCTGCACTAATTGTTCAATTTACTTACGGCTAATTTTAAGCTTTTCCTTTATTTAAATGTAGAATACTTCTATAGATTTTGCCGCACGCTTCTTTATCTTTCAGTTTCAATATAATATATGGACCCTCAATACAGTACAATATCGGTATCATAAAAAAAAAATCTTTGCTTCCTAAAACTACGCATTTATGAATTATTTTATAACATAAATTATCAGCTTTTGCACCTAAATTATTATTCTATTACGTCTCCAGCAAAAACCGGGACATTTTGGTGTCCCGAAATGTGTCTTCGGGCCACCGGGACTTTGTGTCCAAAACCGGGACAATCCCGGAAAACCGGGACGTCTGGCAACCCTAGGCGCACCGGGACGCGACCCGGTGTCCCGGTGGGCCAGGCCGGGCCTGGAGTTTATAAGGAAAGTTGTTTTTTATGTTTAAACTATATAAATGATAATGGTTTCTTGGCCTTATTGAAAACTCATCCATTGGACATCCACCATAGGAGAGTTAAATAAGAAATTGAAATTTAATCATTACAAAAAAAAAATTATATTTAATTGAATGCTTCATAAATAAAATTTATTGAATCATAAAAATTCTATTTAATATTTCTTATCATAAAATGTTTTTGTTTTTTTTTCACCAAAAATAAATCAGTCGTAATAAGATTTAATAGATTAATAATAATAACTGAAATATATTCGTGTTTGAAAATAAATTATTTTTAATCACTCATAAACGTAAATACTTTGTAAAAATAATAATACATTTATTTTGATTTTACTGAAAGGAAATGTTCAATACACTAGTTTTTATTGTTTGAATTTTTTTCTTTTAAAATGTTATTGTTATTATTGATTTTTTTATTATTCTATTCAATATCCATTCAAATGGACTTTAGTCTAGTTGAGTTCTCTCTACTCGTTAAAGAAATTACAACATTTAAAATGATATTTTAGACCATTTCAAGAAAGGTTTAATCTACTAAGTGTAATATTATTCAATGAATTTTTTTATTGTTTTAAATTCTCCTTTATTTGGCGTGTATATACATGTATGTGTATATATATATATATATATATATATATATATATATATATATATATATATATATATATATATATATATATATATATATATATATATATATATATATATATATTTATATATATATATATATATATATATATATATATATATATATATATATATATATATATATATATATATATATATAATGTATTTATGTATATTTATTTGAATCTAGTTCCCTACAGAAAAGACTATTGAGGATATTTCTTCAATTCATTATAGATTTTAACTCCCAGAGTAGCTTGAATGTATAGTGCATAATAGTTATTTGTGCAACTAGTGCGCAAAGTGGCTGCACTCGAGAGAAATATTTACGCACGAGCCGCAGGCGAGGGCGGAAAGGTTTCTTGAGTGCAGCAAAGACACTTTAAGCTCAAGTTGCACATTCAATTTTTCCTATATGTAATTTGTTTTTAATCTGTAAATAAAATATAAAATAATTAAGTGTTCATCAACATGTAAAAGGTTTTACAATATCAACTAACCAGCTGTTCTGTTTATAGCCAGTGTTGCCTTTTTTTTTTGCCTGATTCAGCAAAACTAACCAAGCGCTGTTATTATTTTTTATCATAACACTTACTCATCACATTTTATTCTTTTTTTTTAGATTGCCTATCTTTACTTTTTTTATATTTTAACATTTTTATATTTGATATATAGTGTTTAAATCATGTAGCTAATTAAATATAGTTAGCAAAATATCAAAGTTTCAGCAAAAGTTCAAAGTGTCATCAAAAGTTCAAAGTGTCATCAAAATATCAAAGTGTCAGGAAAATAACAAACAGGCTGAAAATTTTTAAGAAAAAGTTACTACATCGTAGGTTATGAACTCTCCCACATTGTTCATTTTTGTATACCTACTTAAACGTAATATTCTGCTAAATATTTATATCTTTTTTTAAAAATTATAATAATAAATCAAATTTTATTATTTTACCGTGATTATTACGAACAAAAACACTAAAAATTGAGATAAAGAACAGCTGTTAATAAACAAAAAGTGGCAACACTGATTGATTTACCTTTGTTTTGTTTTAACTGTTTTGACTCTAAACTTTCGTATTTTTACAACTTTCATTTAAAAAAATCGTTAGTGTAATTTTTCTGCCGTTAAGTAGGTAAAATATTAAATATTGTATGTAACTATGCAGCAAAGGAAATATTCCTGACTCGTTTAAAGATTACCTGCTTCGGTTAAACCTTAGCAGGTAATTACTATTTTCCTGCCTCGGCTTTGCCTCGTCAGTGAAGCAGTAAATTTCCTGCTTCGGCTTCGCCTCTGTAGTAAATTTGTTTAGCCTATCCTCGCCTTCGGCTTGGAACTAAAACTTAAAAAACTTGTCAGCATGATTCCATTTTGCTGCCTAGTAACATAAATAACTATTTTTAATAAAACATTGTCTGTTATTAATTGAAAATATCTATCTCTTCATTACTGATTTTGTTATTATTAGCGATTTTTTATTTATTATTATTTTTTTTTGTTATTTTTTATTTTATTTTATTTATTTATTTTTTTTTTTTAGATACCTAGGTATTTACTCTTAGAAATCCTTGTAAGAACTTGTGTAAAGTTGGTATAACAAACAATTTTTTATGTCAAAGATCAACATTCCAAAAGAGAAAAACAGTTTGCTCGAAATTCCAGGTGTTTCTTTTGTCAATGAGGGATTTTTTTTATTTTATTATTTTTTATGTCAAGATATGAGCATTTGTTAGGAGAGAGAGAGGTTTGCTCTGTTGTTATCTTGGATAGAGTGAGACATCCAACTCCTTGGGTCTCATCTCCCGTCTCGAGACTGCCGCCTTCCATTTTTTCTTTCTTGACATCAAATACCCCTCCTCCTCTAATACCGGCGAAAAAACCTACATGACTCAAAAAACAGCAAATATTCCAACATCCTGGTACTCCCCGCCCCCCTTGGTTACACGGAGCTGTCAGTGCCAATTTTTTTTTAAAAAGAAGAAATACTAAACCTTCAAATCTTGATACAGGGACAGAACTTAAATTGTTAATAAATAGTTCCTCTTATTAATGAGTTAACTTAGATATTCGAGTTTTATTGATGTTTATGTTGAAAATGTTGTCGAGTTTCTTTTTAGAGAAATTTAATGCGTATATATGCGAGTGTAAAGTGAATTCAAGTCAGTAGGTATGGGGGTACTTTAAACTATCCCCACTCCTGACCGCCTAAATCATGCTCTTACTCTCAAGGCCACGCCCAGGGTAGTAGGAGGTTATTCTGACTTCCGTTTTTTTACTGACATCGACACTATGTATGTTCTTTCGCCTTTTCTAGATCATTATATTTAATATTATTATTAAACACATCATTTATATAAATATATTTCCTTTACTCGTTTTTTTTAAATTTAATTTCTTTCTCGCTCTCACATAATAAATTAAGAATTTGATGTTTATTTAGTTTTTTCACACTCGATTCTTTTAATATTATTATACACATCTTTTATATATATATTTCCTTCCTCGTTCTGACTAAGGTATTTTATATTGCCTTTTTTTTATTATCAAGCTTTCCTTATAATTATATTACATTATATATTTTTCCCTTATAATGTAACTATAAACTATATATTTTAGAAGATTGTGTTTTTAACTTATTAATTTGAATTCAAACCTGTTCCTGCGAATACATATGTAATATAGATATAATAAAAAAAAAAAAAGAAAAAAAAAAAAAAAACAGAAGATAATGAAATCGGCAATTAATAATAAATTCTCGCTCTGGTTAATTTTTTTTGTAGTACAGTTTAATATTTAAATGTATATATTTATCCAGCGTAAGTGAGTTTAATTTTATTTTAACTTAATAATTTGAATTAAAGCCTCTTACAACGCAAAAGAGATATTTATTTTAAAAATATTATAGATAAATTTAAAAATAATTATTTTACCTTACATAAATTCTCCTATACAGATACATGGTTTACACTGGAATTTGAAACTAGCTAAAAATTGTAGTAAATAAAGAGTTATAGAAATTAATCTAAAATATACCCTACCTACCCACGAGGTCGAACATAATGACAAGAGTACTGTGGCGTAATGGTTAGCGTTTAGGACTTTAAGTAAAAAGGTTAGCGTGTAATATGTCAGGTTTTTACGGACATATATTATAAAAGCAAAATGTCAAATAAAAGCAAAATAGAGAATAGATTAAAAGGACATAAAGCTAATATAAAAACATTTGAAAATAAAAATAAACGAAATAATGATAAAACAAACTTAACAACTCATAATAAAGATGAAATTGACACTCATAAAGGCAATAATTATACTGCACTTGTAGATCACATTAGGTTAAGTGGACATAAAATGAATTTTGAAAAAACTGGAATATTGAATACTGAAAATAACAAATTTAAACGCCTTTTTCTTGAAGCAGCCCACATAGCGATGGAAAATAACACCATGAACTTCAAAACAGATGCAAAAGACTTTAACAAATTTTATATGTCAATTTTACAGGATATAAAACCGGCTTTTCAAACTAGAATCCCAAATGTCCCTAATAATAATCCCAACAGACATAATCCTTAAATTCTTAAATTACTTAATAAAAATTAAAAAAGAGACTCTAAATAATAATAAAAAACTTATAAATTAAGAAACATTGTGAGGACTAATCCCAAATGTCCCTAAATATAACCCTAACAGGCATAATTCTTAAATTACATAACATAAATATAATAATAGAGACTAAGAATAATTATGAAATAATAAAAAACATATAAATTATGGTACATAGTTAGGACTAAATTGATATTCAATATAATGTATAAATATTAGAACTAAATTAAATTTTGTCTTAGAATAAGTGTATAGATAATAAGGCCCAACATAGAGGTAATGTAATGTTTAGTATCTTAGAATTTAATAGTATAACCTTGAAGCTCCTTATCATTCTTATCAATGATAATGTTTTAATAAAATATAATCAGACTCGTTTTTTCTTTTTGAAAAAATTTAATATTTTAACTTTTAAATAGATCTTTCGTAATAAAGATTAATTAGTGTGAAAATGAGTGTAAGTTACCTAAATAATTTAACTAAAAATAAAATATTGAATATAATAGTGATCATTAATAAATGTAAAAATGTTCTCTTTTAGGTAGCACACCTTTTTTGAAATAGAACAGAATGAAAAGGAGATTCAAATAAATAAATTTAATGTTAAAGTGAAGCAAGGAGTTAAGAAAGGTTAGTTAATATGTTTTATGATGTTTGAATTAATTAAATATTGTACTGATAGGCAAAATATAAAAAATAAAAAATAAATGTTAAAATAGTATGCTTCCTAAGGTTCTGTATAATATTGTATATAATGGAAGAAGTTTGTAATTAATTATATATCATTTATTTAATTTTAGCTTGAAAATGACCCAGAGGGGGTTGAAATATTGCAACATTAGTAAAATTATGGAAACCTAAAAGTTTAAAATTTATTAATACTACCCTGTAGACCTATGAAGTAAATTCATTGTGAATCGAATCGGAAAGCAAAATGTCTTATATACTAATGTTGGTAGTATAAAATCAACTACTACTGTAGCGCAGTGATTAGCGTTCTCGACTTTAAATCCAGAAGTAACCGGTTCGATTCTTAGCTTTCAGAGTTTTTTTACAGGTATTTTCTACAAGATGGTGGACTTGAAAATTAAAAGTCTGCGATATTTGCAAAAATAAATAGGACCAGGAGATTTAAAATTGTGTGACTTTATGTGGTGACAGACCTGGAGGGGGTAGACGGGAGTAGATGTGGAGAGGGTAGAGATGGTAGTGGTTGAGGTGATAGGGGGTACAGGCTTGACCTTGAGAGTGGGGGCATGGTCTAGGAGGTCAGGGGTGAGGGTCCGCCTAAGTGGCATACTACCTACTTCTGGACATTTCTAACCTTGTTCAACGTGTATGTATCCTACTCTTTCTTACTCCTAGACTGGTTTGTTTAAAAAATCTTTTTAGGCTTTTTATATATATACATTTTTATCAATACATCATTAACAGTCAACATGCACATCAATAATTTGTGATGGACCATTAAAATTATAATGTTAAAAAAAAAAATACTAGTTTCAAAAAGAATATAATGGCTGACAATCGCACTAATATAATTATCTTTTTGTTTTAACTTTCAACGACGAAAACTGTGACTATAATTTAATCGATAAAAAACAAACTGCTAACGGGTCTTTTCTTCAAACTGGTGTTTTATATTTTTCTATGAGAATTCTTTAGAAGGAGAAAGCTATATTCTTTACATTTAAAGTTCAATAAAGAGTATTAGGAGAATTCTTTTAAGACGTAACAATGATATTACGTAAAACCCAAGGGTTTGTATGTTCCATGCCAGTTAAGATACATCTACAACTGCTAAGAAAAAATGTAAGTTTACAAAATAGTGAACAAGTCACTAGAAGACAAGATACGTACCAAGTTATACGACATCAAAGTACCGTCCTCTGTCAACAAGCATAGTTAGAGAGGCTTTCTAAATAAAATGCAGGTGGAAAACTGAGGAGTAGATAAACAGGAACGTGGAAAATCCTTTATCAGGTCCTTAGCTAAGATCAAAGGGAATGGTAGGGAAGCCTTGATGATGCAGAAATCAACTATACTAACAATCTCCAAGAAACCACGACACTTGAGTACGACATATAAGTTGTAATAGAGAGAATTTACTATGCATCTACCCCCTGTAGTCGGTGTAGTTTGTTGTTGCTTCGAATTAATGTCACGGAGTTCAACAGATCTTCTGATTTCTCATATGAATCTAGTAAGACCCAAATATATATCCCCTTATGATGTAGGTATCTTAACTTTCTCTACTGTTTTAACATTATTATTATAAGATAGATAGGAATAATAGTTATCATCATCTTTACGTTCTTAGCTACTAAGATAACTTCTACGTAATAGAGTCTCTGATTCCTCAAAATCCTTATTTTAATGTGTCAATTGTGAAAGTAGGATGGGGGAAGTTAGAAGTTGTAGGGCGCCAGGTATGCTAATACGGCAGTTCAAACAATGTCTTAGTGCCTCTACCCTATAACTTATTTTACCTTACTGGTTTTATATCGACTCTTAGTACCATTAACTTCCCTGCGACAGAATAGAAGAAGTAAAGTTAAAGTGTGATTTATGAACTGTTGAATCACCTCTGGCTGCGATACCAGCAATGATGGAGAGGGCAACTACCCTACTCTTCTTCACCTTTATGCCTTCCTTTCATTGTTAGGCTATTAATATGAATTAATTGACTCCATAAGTCACAATCTAATGGTTCTCTTTGACTATCGTTATTCTGGCGTTTTTGTACCTGTCCGTCCGTCCTTCTATCCGTCGACTCGTCATAAAATTACATTAGCACGACAACGTGTGAACAATTTGTCGGAATGAAATAAAATTTAGTAAAAAATAAAAATGATTTATATGAGAAAATAAGATGAAAAAAATTTCATCTCATCAATTTATTAGTGTTGCTATGACACCAGATTAAATATTTATACATTTTAGAATGATAAGTTAAGAGATGCACAGATATTTTGCATGAATAAAAGTATCAATCTAGCACAATTTATTGAACGCAAAAGGATGAAATTATTATGAAACCATCTATATGCTACGTTCGAAAAAACTATCCAAATTTCTTAAATATCAGATAAGTACTTATATATAAGGTAAATGTGATAATAAAATATTTAAAAAATGGGCATGATATAGAGAAATCAGTTGGCGAAGAAGGTTTAAACCTATATGGAACCAACAACGTGCTATGATTATGACCTACCACCTAAATTTCATTAAAATCGGACGAGTAGTTAAGATAGGTTGGTTCACAAAAATGTTATATAGACCGACAGGTAGACACGGGACTTCTCTAATGTCTGAATAGAATTTCTTAATTTTTTTTTTTTTATTTAACTTTTTTATTTAATTACTGCAACTACAATACTTCATTGTTATAAGCAATACAGATCTCTATGAATATTTGACTTGAGACGACATGATGCAAGCAACTATCCAGTGATAGCACTTACTAAATTGAGACGAAAAAAATTTTAATGAGTAATATAAAGCACAATTAATCAAGTTAATTCATGATATTAAAATAAATATATTTAGTTGTCTAAGAGGTCACGTGGCCACTGCCTTTTCAGGCGTCTAGGAGGATTGTCAGGAATGGACCGGGAAGACAGACTGTGGACTAGTGGATTGGAATGGTCAGAAAGGGAGTCGTGGAAGGATTTGTATCGGGAAATGGCTAGTTCACGGACAAAGGGTACTTTGAGGTCGTTATGAAGGACGATATTTGAAACATAGAAGGGAGCGTCAGCTATTTTTCGTAGGATCTTGGATTGGAGTGATTGGATACAATAGGAATTGGAAGGTTTGGTGCAACCCCAGAGTTCTATGCCATATGTCCATGTAGGTTTTATTATGGTGTTGTAGATGAGTATTTTGTTTTGCATGTTGAGTTTTTATGTGTTGTGTAAGAGTCTGTGTAAAAGTTTATAGCGTGTATTACATGTTTGGCGTTTATGTTTGATGTGATTTGCCCATGTTAAACGACGATCTAAGTGTAGCCCCAGGTAGCGGACAGAACTGGAATGAGGAATAGGGATTTGATTAAGGGTTACTGGTTCACACATACCGTGCCTTAGAGCGAAGGTCACATGAGAGCATTTCGTTTCATTTACTTTGATCCACCATTTTTTGAACCAAGATTCCAAGAGTGTAAGGTGCTGTTGAACATGGTCGGAGGCTGTATGTGGCGACTTATGTGAGGATAAGATACACTTATCGTCGGCAAAGGAAGCAAGAACAGTTGTAGGGTGCTGGGGAACGTCGGAAGTATAAATGGAATAGAGGATAGGACCTAAAATGCTACCTTGGAGCACCCCTGCTTTTATAGGAAAGATGGAAGAAGTCGAGGAGTTGCAGGAGACTTGGAAGGAACGGTTTTCCAGGAAGGATTTTAGGATGAGGTAATAGGTGAAAGGAAGAATACTCTTGAGCTTCCAAAGTAAGCCGACATGCCATACTCTATCAAAAGCCTGGGCTTCATCTAAGAAGACAGCCGAACAATACTTTTTCTGCTCAAGTGCAGAGGAAATTACATCCACAACTCTGTGATGACTGTTGGACTGTAGAATGAAGGGAGCGGAAGCCAAGCTGGTGATTTGGAATAATTTTAAGGGATTCTATTAAAGGGTTTATGCGGTGAAGGAGAAGCTTTTCGAGAATTTTTCCTAGTATAGGGAGAAGACTAATAGGACGGTAGGAAGAAGGTAAATGAGTTGGTTTATGGGGTTTGGGTATCATGATTATTTTAGCGAACTTCCATAGGATTGGGAAATGTGTGGTTCTGAGGACGGCGTTATATATGTATGTGAGGTAAAGGACTGCTTTTCTTGGAAGGTGTTTGAGGATATAGGACGTAATTAGATCATATCCAGGGGCTTTGTTGGAAGGAAGCTTTTTTATTATGTAGCAAACATCGGAGGGATGGAAACATTTTGGAGGAGGGGATAATTGTAAAGGAATGGATAAGTCTTTTATTACTTTATGAGAGTGATTGGGTTCGTGAATATGGGGATGAGGAGTGAATTGTTCGGAAAGGAAATGAGCAAAGAACTCTGATTTTTTGTCGTCGCTCTTTGCCCAGGACCGGTCAGGTTTTTGAAGGGGAGATGGGATTATCTTGTGTTTTAGGATTCTGCGGGTAGCATACCAAAGCGATTTGTCTTCTGTGGTTAGTTTGTTAGTATAGTCTGTGAATCGTTGTAAGTTGTATGTCTTCAGTGCTGCAGTCAGTTGTCTAGTAAGTCTGTTAAAAGCCTGTTTGTCAGTTCGAGTCCTAGTCCGTTGCCATCGTCCTCTAGCTCGTCGCTTGTCTCTTATTAACGTCCGTATTGTTAGAGGTAGTTGTAAGTCAGTCGAATTCCGTTGTTGCTTAACAGGTCTTGTAGAGTCCCAAACACTTGTCTGTATTGCCTCGGTCAAAGTTTGTACTGCTATGTCTATCTCGTCAGAAGTTTTAAGTGGCACTCGTAAGTCAAGTCTGTCTTCTATTAGTCGTTGAAACAGGTCCCAGTCAACTAGTCCGTTAATTAACGTCTGTCTAGAAGGTATGTTGGAAGGTTGAAGCTCTAGGAGTAATAGGACAGCGGTGTGGTCAGAGGAGAGGTCATGAAGGTTACTAACAGTAGGGTGAAGATGGTACATCGGAGAGGTGATAAAAAAAATCTAGGAGGTCAGGGAGTTTCAAAGGATCAGATGGCCAGTAGGTGTATCCAGGAGGGGTTAGGACTTGATAATTAGAGGATAGAAGGGTGGGAAGAAGAGCAGTAGATCCTCGAGGGTTTCTAGTTCTGCATCCCCACTGGGGATGTTTAGCGTTGTAATCACCTCCTGCTATAAACCTGGGACCGAAGGAGCGGAAAAGAGAGGACAAATCTTGGTGGGAAACGTGTTTACTCGGAGGGCAGTAGACGGATGAGATTGTTTAATTAAGGGGAGCAGTGTTCAGAGTTATGGTAGCAGACTGTATGGCTTCTGTAGGATTGGAAGGGTGAAGGAAGTGGGAAAGGGAGTTCCTAACTAAAATTATTTCTTAATCAGAAGAAAAATGTCCGTTCTTGAGAACGATCACAATTTTTCCTTTACCTTCGGTAATCTCGAAAGCAATATATACTAGATAAGGGAGCAGAAGAAAGATATTTTAGTTTCAATAATCTAAAAGTACACATACACACGAAGCTGAATTCTTATTGTTGTAAGAAGTAATAAAAACAAAACTATGTTTGGAAATACATAATGTATCAGTTATCATTATTTAACTTGCCAACCACGGGGTCGACAGATAAAGCCGCCAAGCCGGAACTTCGGTTACTAAGAGTTATCAAGAATAGTTTTTTAATATTCGTTCAAACGAACGATGTTCTCAATCGTTCATTTACCTAAACCTGTTCTCGAACGACTCTTAATCGTAGATCTTAAATCGTGTATCCCTTTCTTAGTGTTAATAAAAAATTCAAGGAGTCAAATTGTTGCTGAACTATTCTTAATATTTACATACTTTATTTAATACTTATGCATCTTTATATCTGTTTCAATAATTCACACACAATAACACATACATATATATATATAATGCAAACATATATATTAAAATCGTTGTCAAATTGTTTTGACATCGCCCAGTGCGTTACAGTATTACTCAAGCGTACTACGATAAAGTAACTTGATACGATCATGAAAAAAAGAGAAATCTGATAAAAAAAAATATATTTCCCTCAATTACTTGCGCACCAATATTCTTTCAAACATTGGAATTCATACTAGTGAGCATTCATTTAACACAGGTGTGCCCCCCCCCCCCTCTAAGCTCTATGACGCAACTAATATTGGCAGACTCTATACTAATTTTATTGAAAATATGTTACATCCTATTCTTACTGCATGAAAATGATACTGAACGTTTCAAAAATCTTATTGTAAACTAGTGAAGAAAAATCATTATAAAACTCTTGAGTTCAATAAATGACAAAAAAGACAAAAAAGTCTCAGTCTCATTTTTAGCTCTGCTCATTGCTCAATCAGCCGAACCACTAGCAGGGCCATTGAGAGGAGAAAATTTAAGTGCAAAGAGGAAGAGTTTTAAGGATTTCTGAGGAAAAGTTTGTCCTTACAGGAAAAGATGTTCGGTGGGGACGAATTTTGATGTTTGACTAAGATGGGCTTAAAAAAAAAAAAAATTGAGTTGTTATAGCACATAAGTGTGGTATTCCTTTATCCTGAAGTACATTGGACTAAACATCCCTTTGTCTTAACAGTTATTTAGTCAAAGTCATTTATATTCTAATAAATTGGTAGTGCGTGAAGTCTCACGTAAAAAGGGTTTCGTTGGTGTTGTAAACATGAAATTAGTAGTTGGGGGGGGGGGGGGGGGGGGGAATTTGGATGTTTTTGACAAAATGGCGTAGAAAATTAAACGCTTTTCACAAGTTTTATATATTTTTGTAATCTACTCTTCAATACCTTTCATTTGATACCTCACTCAAAATTTTAAAAAAATATTTTTTTCCCGTGACATCAATCAGCCGCCATCTTGGATTCCCAGTTAATCCGACCAAGTTGCTATTCTTATTTTTTCTTTGGCCCATCAAACTACACATTTTGCATATTTTTCTATATTTTTAGTAAATATATTTTATGTAAATATAAATATATATAGTATATAGTTTTAGGGGGGGGGGGGGGGGGACAAGCTTAAACGCTTTCTACAAGTGTTATATATTTTTGTAATCTACTCTTCAATACCTTTCATTAGATACCTCACTCAAGAAAATATTTTTTTTTCCCGTGACATTAATCAGCCGCCCTCTTGGATTCCCAGTTAATCCGACCAAGTTGCTATTCTTATTTTTTCTTTGGCCCATCAGACCACACATTTTTCTATATTTTTAGTATGAGCGGAAATACGATTTTAGGGGGGGGGGGGACACGCAAAATTTCGATGTTTTTTGACAAAATGGCGCCGAAAATTGAACACTTTTCCTAAGCGATATATATATTTGTAATCTACTCTTTAATACCTTTCATTTGATACCCCACTTAATATTTTGGAAAAAAAAATCGCATGACGTGAGTTATCCGCCATTTTGGATTTGAACAGCTGATAATTTTGAGTTCACTATATTTTTCCTGTGTGCGCGTCAAAACGATCTTTAATATTGGAAAGTTTCACGTTTCTATCTCTTTTTATTCAAAAGTTATTAGAACCGTACAGAGTGACAGACAGACACATGAACGAAACTATAAGGGTTTCTTTTTTTGGTTTTACCAACGAAACCCTAAAAAAGTATAAGGGAGTAACAATCTAAAGAAGTACCTATAGATGTAATATATTTTAGTTATATTCGTATTCATATCTCAAGCAAATTCCTTGCTTTCTTCCGTTCCAAACAAACACATTCAGCCTTGTCAATTCCCTTGTTTTTTTTTTAAATTTTTACTTTTTAAAAATAATTCATTTATGGTATTTACGTGTATAATATATAATATATTACACATGTAAATAACATCAATGAATAATTTTAAAAAAGAATAAAATTTAATTGACAAGGTTCTTGGTTATATATATAAAATTGTTTGAATTATATGTCGCTTCCCAAAGGATGAATTTTTCAAATTTCTCTAGTAAGGTGCTAAATGGTGAGATTTTAGCGTAATTTCTCTTGTCTAGCTCTCCTGCCGTAAAAAATTCGGTCCCTATATTTACGAATACATTACACATTACACGGTAAATAATGGGATTATTCTAACGTTTCGCGCAGAGAAAAGTTTCTCTTGCTTAGCTTAGTTGGTAGAGCGCTGTACTGGAAATATGGAGGCCCGTGGTTCAAATCCCGGAGCCAGAGCATATTTTTCTCTGTTTCGGTCTCCCGTTTACTACTTACTTTTAAGATTTACACTCATTATTCCCTTTAAGATCGCAATTTTCTGATATCCTTAAATGTCTTCACTTGTCGGATCTCCGGTGGATGGCAACTTTACCACTTGCTAGAAGATGGAAATACAGCTCATGTTATTATCCATGTTAAAGCAAAGGAATAATATCAGAATATGCATCAGCTTTATAATGTATATGTTTGTCGAAAATGTGTTAATTTAGTTTTTCTTCAGAGTTGGTGGGTTTAAGTTGGAAAACTAACCAGACAACGTGAAATCATCAATCATCATTGGACTGTCACTGATGAAATAGAGACATTGCAAAACTTCCATTACAAAACTCGACTCTCTTTACATTTGCTTCAACAGTTTCGATCTACTTATTTTACTTTTGTTTCATTTTCTAACTTGATAACTCTCTATTATATTTTGTTTTAAAGAAAATCACTACTTCATTTATCATCTTACTTAAGCCACTGACATTTCTATCAAGAAAGATTCTCGTACAAAACAATATTTTACAAATAAATATATAAATAGTAAACAAATACTCATTTTCTCCATTTCATGGAAAACATTTAATCATGGATATGTTTTTGGGTATTGAATCCACATATCGGCATGTCCATGCTTTATCATGAAGTGGAGAAAATCAGAATACATTTGTCTAATTGATATAGTAGATGGATCTTGAGGTGGAAAATTATGAAACATTAATCCACTTTGATTACCTTTAGGTCCGCTTGAAGCTTCGATATAATTTTATATAAAATTTAGAACTTTTATCAGAGAAGTATAGTACCTACACACTACGATGAATACAACTGAAATCCTATCTACCTCCTATAATAATCTAACTTTCTGGCACGATATTTAAGAACGTCACATTTTGCATGTCATTTATTGAAACTTCAGCCCGACTATCATCAGTCTATTGTTCTACAAATGAAAACCTTTCGACCTCCTGTTAAATCCTAACTTCCTGGCACGATACCTAAAAGCGTTACATTTCCATGTGGTTTTTTGCGTGACGGAAAGTTCTTCTGTACCTCAGAGCTAAAACATATCCATGTTAACAAAAACTTAATTTGTACAATAATCAGTACATTTTCATTATTTAAGTGACTTCTGAAAAAAAAATCTTCAGAATGAAAATGTTTTTTTCTGTAGTATTTTTGTGTGCTGTATCCGTCAAAACTTCTCCTACACGTACAGTGTTCCTGGAAAATGCGCTTAATGTTCGGAAAAATAGTGATTGTGGGGGTTGCGACCCAATTTTTCGCCCCCAAAAAATATATTGGGCGTTTGAATATCTTCAAACCATGAAGAGATCGAAACTGAAGTAAAAAAAAACTACTGATCTTACCTACTTTTTTAAGAAAATTGAAAAATTAGAAAACAAAGAAATCGTCTTATTGAGTCTTTGTATTTCTATTACTTTTTCAGTTATATAACAATTTTTTGTGACTTTTTCTGATTTTACTGACATTATTCTAGATTACAATTTATGCGACCGAGGAGGGAGGGCGTACAAGAAACATTGAGGAGGGGGGGGGGGGGATATTGTATTTCAGTATATCATATTTAATGGAAAAAAGTACGTACAAGTTGTGGTTTTGCCCAATATTTTTATTATTCCCCCCCCCCCTCAATATGCCTTGTTGTTGTGACCTCTCGGTCACATATATTGTTATTCTCTAGAATAATGTCAGAAAAAAGTCACGAAATATTTGTTACATAACTGAAAAAGTAATAGAAATACAAAGACTCAATATGAGGAAAAATCGATTCCTTCGTTTCTTATTTTTCAAGTTTATAAAAAAAGTAAGAACAGCAGATTTTTGTTTACTTTATATTCGTGTTCTTCATGGTTTTAAGATATTCAAACGCCCAATATATTTTTTTTACAAATTTCTTTGGGCGAAAAATTGGGCCGAAAACCCCCAAAAACACAATTTTTCCGTTTTTAGGCGCATTTTCCCGGAAAACGGTACGTATAGGAGAAATTTTGACTACAGATTCGGATCAGCAACCTCGAAAACATAGAAATCAGATAAAATTTTATTGGAGCCTGTGATTAGGTATAGGTGTAGGGAATAGTGAAGGAAACCAGTGGCGTAGGAATTCATTTTTGACGGGGGTGGCTCGGCACCTCCACTAAGGG
Source organism: Gerris lacustris (assembly GCA_951217055.1). NCBI lineage: Eukaryota > Metazoa > Arthropoda > Insecta > Hemiptera > Gerridae > Gerris > Gerris lacustris. Next base: position 41,924,137 of record OX578285.1, on the reverse strand, counting down.
GGGGGGGGGGGGACATACTCCTTATCCGTGCTCGATTACTAGAAATTAAGGTGCCAGACTACAACCTACCCTCTCTCAACCTATAGAAGGGGGTTTCGGGGGTCCTACCCCGGGAAAAATTTACGTTCAAATCAGCATTTTAAGCAGTTTTAGACATAAACCCATGTACTAATATTTATTTTATTTGTAATTTTATAGCCCCTTCAAATCTGACAGGGGGGGGGGGGGGGGGGCGGGCTCAAGCCCGATAGCGCCCCCCCCCGTTCCTACGCCACTGAGGGTAACTATATGAGGGAGGTGCGTCTTTATCTTTATTTTTCAATAGTAAATGATGTGATATAGTACTGTTGTATTTATTTATCTTGAACATTGAAAGCATCTCTATGAGCTGTTAAAGTGGTAAGGGAAAGGGTTTTGGGTTTAAAAGAACGTTGAAGCATTCTCCGTTAATGATTCTACTTCATTGACGTTCATTGTGTTGGGATTACCCTAGTAAAGTTTACGGTAGTAATTTTTTTATAGACTACCCTTAATTTAAAATGCGAATAAATTTTTGTGGTGGGAATCCAGGCTTTCCCCTCTTTTTTACTCTCAGGACATTTATTACCTTTCACTAAGATCTTTATGCGACGTTTTATTACTAAGGATTTAACTGTTCGGGGAGTCGGACTCGTTTTTCGCTTTTGTAACGCCACGGCTTCTTTTGTGGAAGGCCTTTTTCCCTTTTATCACGTCCAATCTTTAAACGGGTCTCGGTCGTTTTTGTCAAACACTATTATTAAGCTTATCCGACTCGAATTCTAACAACAGCGATGTCATTGTCGGTTATAATAACGTCACTATATCATCCTTCTATCTGACCTCGACCTTTCTGATAAGGTTTTTTTTAAAAGGGACGGTAGGAGGTCGGAGGAAAAAAAAGAAGAAATTAAGCGGTTCCGACTGGGACCACAACGCCCATTATGTTGATTTACGCCCCGACCCCTGTTTCCGCGCTGTTTTGCAAGCAATTATATTGATGTAGGACCTCGTCCTAGGGATTTCTTCCTTTCTTTCCTTTTCGACTAGTGCAAAGCTGGAATAATGCAAGGCACTATGTATTTATGTATCATCGCTCTTCGCC